>JAPDPM010000019.1:11537500-12737500 GCA_032173925.1 Heritiera fomes | reverse complement strand
ATTTCCATTTACATATATGTTTTTAGCTATACATGCTGATTGCTTACTTTGTTGCTGATTGCTTACTTTGTTTATTAATTATTAGGAGAAAATACGTGGTGCAAAAATAGGACGTGTGGAGTTGTTTCAAATAACTCACACAAAGAAAGACGGATCATATTTAAACGAAACATCTCAAAGAATTGTGGTAATTTTTAATCTACTTATTTGAAAAATAATGTCATTTTTTAATATAATATGATGAATTTATTAACTTATGTTGTTCAATTGATTTATAGGAGGGAACAAATGAGAAGATGGTTGAGCTTGAAGCATTAGTCGATGCTTCTGTTAGCAGGCAAGATTTGGAAGATCAGGCTTTTGTTGAAGTTGTTGGAAAAGAGAGAAATGGACGGGTTCGAGGACTTGGGATGGGTCCCACACCTTCTAGTTATTATGGACACAAAGCTCGTCAATTCTCTCAAAGTAACACACAACAAGAGGTCGTCACATTAAGAGAAAGATTACAAACTATGGAAACACGTGTCAAGGAATTGGAAAGCGAGAGAGAAACTCAGCAAGCTAAATTTCGGCAAATGCAAAAGCAGTTCTACCATATGATGAACCTTATGCAGTAACAAGTTCCAGAAACTTCATCAAATCAGCCACAGCAGGTATAAATGCTCTGTTTTTTATAATGTTTTTCCTGATTGATGAATTGAATTTGGATCTGGGAATTCAGGTTTAGTTTTTATAATGTTTTTCCTAATTGATGAATTGAATTTTGGCCTTTTGGGTTTTCCTGTTTGAATAGAGAGATTATAGATATATAACCGTTAGAAGAAGAAAGAGGTAGCCGGAGATATAACATTAATATTGCATACCCATTCTGACCTTAATTTGTACCTGTTAGTTTGCAAGTTTGGCCGTCCTCTTTCATGTTTTGATGTAAGTTCTAGTAGTATCGATATTCAAAATTACTACTTTAAAATTATATGGATTGAACATAATGGCGAAAGACATAAGCACGGAAAACGTACTACTAATTGTGTGTTTCATTATATTTAAGAGTGTCAGATTTCGCGGAAAGGATTTGACACAAGTGATAAATGCTACTGCAAATGTTAGTTTATGTCAAAACTGAAATATTTATAATCTTGTTTGAGGGTTGATGAATATTTATAACCTTGCCAAATCTTTGCTCTAATAAAGAGTCATGCAACTTACTCTACCAACCATGCATAAACATTACTTCTACGTGATTGTCATAGGATTTCGTTTTCTGTTGGCTTTGCGTTCCTAATTCTGTTTTAAGATAACAAACATCACATCCTTCACAGTTTTTGAACCTCGTTAAACAAATGCAGCACAGTCAGAATTTGCCATTGGTTGCGGGCTGGGAATAAAGCAGAAAGCTCTGCGGATAACCCATTTAGCATCTAGCAACTGTTAGTCTATAATCCCCTATTTCTGTCTGAGAGACTGCACTGAGCTACGAGATTTTTTTTCTCTTTGTTGGGTTTTCTTTTAATTTTCTAAAAAAATGTGGTGGATGATGAATGAAGGAGGGGGGCATTACTGTTCTAAAAAGACTAATGACATCTGTGGAGATGTTTGTGGCCAGGTACTTTACTATTTTCATCCTTTTTGCTTTGTTTAAAAGATTTAATTCTTGGGTATTAAATCTTTCATGGGAATGTGAAGGATGTTAATGGGGTTGAAATTTTTTGGATCTTAGATTAAATTTTTTATCTGCAAGTTAGCTTCTAGGTATTGCCTGTTAATCTCATTGTTTGGGTTTGGATTAAGTTTCTCAACAAATGTCTGCTTTTGATTTGGGGATTGAGAGTTAGTGCTGATTTTTAGCTTATCGACAGAATGAACATTTTTTAACCCTTCAAATTGGGTTATTAGGACTGCTCTTGGTCTTTATCATCTGCCACTTTTGCATTACAGTCCTGATTTCAGTTGCTATCAATCAAATGTTACTTCGTTCTGGGAGCATAAAGTTATCTCAGTCCTGATTTCAGTTGCTTTCTATTTGAGATCATAGAAGAAAATGGAATGTTGTTGGTGTTCTTGGTTTAGTTTTGAAATCGAATAGGCATGTATTGATAGTTTAAGTAATTATATTTCCTAGGAAGAGCTCAGAAATGAAAGAAATCGTAGCACACCATAATCTGAGAATGAAAGATAACTGTCAGTCTGCTTTCTCTTTCTCTTATACTTTTTTCAACCATTTGAACATCACTAAACCTTATATTTATAGGGAAAAAAATTTAATTTTATCGTCCTTTAGGCAATTTGGAATCCATGCCCTATGTTAAGTCAGTGTATGTGGAAATATTCCAGCACACGTGGGTTTGTCTTTAATTTTCTGGTTTTCTGCTTATGATTATGGATAATGCATATGACTTTGAGCAGGGGAAAATGGATTCTTTGATAAACAATATTGTTCAGAATTTAATGTCCATAAAGTGGTATTTAGAGATTTAGGCATTTTCATTCTGCTGATTTTATTTGATTGACATATTTGATTGGAGTATCTATGCTCAGGCATTAGGGTGTCCTAGGTAAGCACTATTGAATTGTAGAAGGAAAATTAAAGAATATGCACGTGCATTCCCAAGTGAATATATTTACATAAAACATAAACATGCATAACTTGAGTTTCATGAGAAGTATATGCATGCATGTATATATATGTGTTTTGGAGTCAAATAAAGGTCGGGAGAAAAAAATAGTTGTGTCGATTGAATGATAGTGTTTTGCCCCTTAACAAGTTGTATATTTGAAATTATAGATAGGATTGTAAAGGTTCCCAAGCTGTTTCTTTGTCATTTTTGCAGAGAGGATAAGGTAGTTTTTGATGATTTATGGATGGAATGCATGTGGAGTATGAACTTGGGACTTGATTCCTTTGCCATTGTGCTGAGCATTTTGTTAATAGCTATTTTGTTATGCAGGTATGTTACTAAATCTTGTCTTTACACATAAACTGTGCTATTTTGCTAATTCTAATAACTGTGCTTTTTTTACTGTTTTGTAGTTGCAAAATGGATGTTGTGGTTTTTGTTATATGGGCAACTTTTGTTAAAGAAAGAAAGAGCAACTTTTGGATGTAAAAGCTCAAGTATTCTGTAACTTTGATTTTTGTTCTTTCTTTGTTCTTATATAAGTATTCTGTAAAGCTTAGATGTAAAAGCTCAAGTATTTGATTCATTTTCAATTTGATAGTTATCATTTCATCTTGTTGATGATTCATCAAATTAGTTTCCATTATACTGGACAGACAAGAAAAAACTGTTAAGATTATTTAGGCTAATTTGCTTTTATGATATGAGTGTTGTTCTGTTACTTGTCTAAGCCTAGTGCTTGGCTGCAGCTTGAAATGTGTTATAAAAGAATTTCATTTTCGTATTACACTATAACTTTAAGCTTTTCAGGTATTTCCTTGATTTTCCCTTCCCTTTCTGTAACAAGTATTACTGCTATTTGGTGCCCTTAACACTTCCTGTACTTGTGGTCGCTGTATATTTCCACTGGCTCAGCATGAAATAATTCAAGCATGAAATTAAACAATTGACAACTCTTAATAATGAAGGCAAAAGTTTATAGTTTCATCATTCCCTTCTGTGTTTTTCTAAAAATAATTAAAATGTTTTCTAAAAATATAATTAAAAATTATTAAATGTATTTAAATTAAAAAAAATATAAAATATAATTATATAATTAAAATTAAAAAAATATAACTTAGCGGCGTTTTTATTGTAAAATGCCGCTAACTTATAATTATATAATCAAAATTTAAAAAAATATAAACTTAGCGGCGGTTATACGGAGAAACGCCGCTAATTTAGCGGCGTTTTAACAAAAATGCCGCTAATTTTGCGGCGATTACAAATGCCGTTACTCGGCATAAATCGCCGCTAACTTTGCGGCGTTTTTTCTTAAAAACGCCGCTATTTTTCCCGACACCGGAAAACCCGACGTTTTTTCCGGCGTTTTTCGGTAGTGCCGCGAAAGTTTAACGGCATTTATAAATGCCGCTAAATAACAAAAAAAATGCCGCTAAAAATACATTTTGCTGTAGTGTATCCACATGCAAGTATGTACTTACTACTATTCAATGCTTTATGCTCTGCAAACACTCGTGAGACTCTCTCTATTGTAAGTGCTAAGATTAGACTATTGATAGTTTGATACTCGTTTTCTGTAAACCTGATTGTGCCAGTTGTAAAGATCAAAGATCTTTTATTGAAGTGCTAAGTTGGGAATTGTATGTAAAACTTGACTAAATACTTCTTGTTATCCTTTCTTCTCAATAGATGAAATTGGTCTAGTCACCTAAAACAACTAATAATTGAGTGATTAATTCAATGGTCATTGAGCAAGTGTTCTGAAGCTTGGCAAAAGTGCTATATAGGTATAATGCAGGGAGAAAAGGACACCATTTTAAGGGAACATAGTACTTTGTGTAAGCAAAACAGATGGGTAAACTTTACCAGCTGCCACTAATTTTGTACCTTATCTCACTTGGGTTAGCGAACTTTATTTTATCAATTGTTCACATAACTTTTAATGTATACAGATAAGTCATACTTTCTCTCTCTTGCATACGAACATGAAACAAAAAAAAAAAGCAAAAGGGGAGCATGGTGGAGGGTTGTATAATGTTTCTAATGCAACCATTTAATTTTTTTGGTGTTTATTTATTTAAAAAAAATCTGATCCTTATACTTGATTTTGCAGACTATCGCAAGAAGAGAGACCAATGTGGCACACCATAACTGCAACGTGCTTCCAAAGGACTGCAAGGATACCAAGGTTGACGCACATATTACTATGACCATGGACTCAGAAGATTAACTTGGTTATGATTCAAGAGAATGAATGCTATTAATCTTTATACACATTTTGCTCATATTTATAGACATAAGTTTTGTCAAAATATTGCAGTATCAATTTTTTGTTAAAATCCATTATTTTTTCCCCTCTCAAATTACGTTCTTTATTGAAAAAATATAATAATTCAAGGACTTGAGCTCTATCATGCACATTTCATAATGATTAGAGTTTGGATGAGTCGCCAAAAAAAAGAAAAAAAGAAATTGATTAGTGTTCAGATAATGCTGATGTTTGAAACTTACATTTGGAAACAATTCTTGCATTGGTGAATTCAACATGCTAACAAATCTCTAAGCTCAATTCAAGAGTTTTCTTGTTTTTATTTCCAGAACCTGTTCTTTCAAGGTTGTTGGCTTGTTACTCTTTGCACATCACCAATGTTCTCCCTTCTTTCATCCTGTGCTAGGTTTCATTTTGTTCTGAGTGATGAGGTATACTTGTATTTCTTCTCTATATTTACCAATGCATCCCATCTTAAATGATGATTTGCATCTTAACACATGGTGTTGACCACATAGAATATTATTGTGTCACTTAAATTAACAAATTAAAAAGAAAAAAAAACTATACTTTTCTTTCATTAGCACAAAAACATACATTGTCTCATTATTTTATTAGTATAGATTTGTAATACGTATTGCTTCTTCTTTTATGAAGCAGACTAGATTGCAAATCTCCTGGTGAGACAATCCATAGCAAAAAGGATATAACGTACAGGTACACTATTTCAGTTCAACTCACAATTGAATTTCTTTATTAAGTTGCTATATTAAACTTTTCAAGAGAGTTTTCATATACATAGAAATGATGAAGCTATTCATTGAAATCAACAAGAGAGTTTTCATATACATAGAAATGATGAAGCTATTCATTGAAATCAACCAAACACGAAAGAGAATTCATACGAAAAGGCTTTTTATTGAAATCACATAACAAAATCCCCTAGATCAAGTATGAGTCATTAACAAAGAGAAAAGGTGCACAATTGAACATGGTTTGGCTACAACTTTCCTCAACGGAGTCGTTTAGGCAAAAGATTGTCTACCACAAAATATTAGCAGGAAGTGATGCTTGCTTCTATATAATAGAACCATGATTGTCTCCAATAGGGATTAGTGTAGAGCACGCTGGCAATACCTAATAGCACCATAATGCAAGACACAACAAAACTTACTAAAAGACATTCATGTCAATTGAACCATTGTCAGTTGAAGCCTTCGGTTTTGATGATGATGATGGTCCATCTGGTGAGCATTTTGGCAACGGTGGGCCACAAAGAAAACGGTTTCCTAAGTAACTGCTCTCTTCAAATAATGCAAATTGTGCAGTCCTTTCAGGTGTACTCCCAGATAAATTGTTATATGCCACACTGAAAAAAACCAAGACATTTAATGTCACAAGTTGAGAAGGAATCTTCCCACTCAACTTGTTGTAAGAAAGATCTAGACTCTCAATTTGCCTGAGGTCAGAAATCACAGATGGGATTATTCCAGTCAAGCTGTTGTGAGACAAATTCAAAACAACGATTTTTTGGAAGTTTTTGACTTCGTGGGGAATCTCGCCAGTCAACTTGTTGCAGGAGAGATCAATTCCAGAGAGGTAAGTGAGGACTCTTCCCTTGTAAGAGTAGGATATGTTTTTATTTGTGAACTCTATTGGCTCTTCAGTAGAGAAAGAACTGGGAGGCTGTGCAACAGTAGCAACATAACGAACATAATCTTGAGATATATCATTCAATGTTGTAATCTTCAAGCAAGGAGGAATTGTACCAGAAAGATTGTTGGTAGAAAGATCAATTAAGCTTAAGTGACTCAAATTGCATAACTGAACTGGAATCCTACCTTCAAAGTGGTTGTTATTTAGGAGAAGATAACTCAACTGAGAAAGCCTACCAATCCAATTTGGAATGCTTCCATTTAAGTGGTTATTGCTAAGATCTAATGTCACCAACATAGTGCTGTTGTGAAATGCATTTGTGAGTGGCCCTTGTAGCTTGTTTCTTGATAAATGAACTTGACTAATCCATAAAGGGCTGAAACAAGATGGTAGACTCCCAGAAATATTGTTCACTGAAAGATCCAGAAGTTTAAGTTTAAGATTGAGCTGGCAAAACTCCATGGGGATTGAACCTTCAAGATGATTATTTCCCATGACAAATTCTTCCAATCTTGACATATTCCCCATCCACCTTGGTATCTCACCATAAATTTTGTTATTGCTTAAATCCAATGTTGACAAACCTGAAATATTCTCCATCCACCTTGGTATATCACCAAAGAGTTGGTTACGGCTAACATCCAATGTCGACAAAAATGAGCAATTAGACAAACAATTTGGCATCCTGCCAGAGAAGTGATTCCTATCCAACTTCAACTCCCTCAAGTTTATCAAGTTAAAATTTGAAGAGAACATCTGGCCTTGCAAGCTGTTATTTGATAGTATAAGAACACTTAATGAAGAGCAGCCCATGGCCAAGTGCTCCGGGACTTCACCGGTCAATTTGTTGTTAGACAAGTCCAAGATATTTAAGGAATTCATATCACCGATTGAAATTGGAATGTTACCGCCAAAATAATTGTTTGACATATTCAAAGACCGTAATAATGGTAGTTTTGCTCCAATTTCATTTGGAATGTTGCCATAGAAAGAATTTTTGGAGATATCTAATTCAGATAAATTCTTTTGTGAATGGAAACTTAACTCAAAATGTCCTAGGAAAGAGTTGTTGGCGAGAAGTAATGCATATAAATTTGAGTTGTTCTCCAACAACCAATATGGGAAATCTGTAACGACCCGTTACCACATTTTTCACCTTATTTTACACAATTCATTCGGTTGGGCTGTCTGTGATACTTCACTTTTATTAACTGTTAAACAAATTTACATAACATTGTTTATATTATACACATCCCCTATCTTAGTTAATCAGATAAGTAGTACTGCAGACATGTCTAAATACAGAAAATAAATGATCGTACCTCATATAAATCAATCGGTCTGTCACATTGTCCTTTGTGTACAACCGTGATCCACAATCAATTGATCTCACAATCTTTAAAACCTGAAATGTTTAAAATTAAGGGGTGAGCAAACCACGGCTCAGTAAGAGAGTTATATGTCACACTTGATATTCAGCTATCTATATGCTAAAAATATTTTTTTTTCTTTAAAATCTTCCTAGCTGGCTCTAGGCTCACATGTAGGAAGGATACTACAGTCGGCTAGGAATCCAGATAGAGTAAGGTAGGTATTTTAGAATACCATACTTGTTCCGGAACCTAGAAGCAACTGTAGAGAGTACTAAATCCATTTTTTTCTCAAAACGATATGATTCTTATTTTTTTCACAGAGTAAACCATTTATTTCTTTTCACTTCACTGTCCTTTAAAACACGTGACAGCTCAATAGTAAAACAGTGGTTTACTTCTCTTCTCTTTAGTACAGTGAGTTGTGAATATTCAATCAATGGATAAACACTTCTTCGATTATTTCTATCTTAGAAATAATTCTTATATTATTCTTTTAGAATAAACATTTATTTCTCTTTTCAAATCAACAACCGCATCATACAGTTCAGTAAAACAGTATATTCGATACTCAGTAAAACAGTATCTCGATACGGTTCAATCAGTAACAGTAAACAGTAGCTACCAATTCAGTAAATAGTATACGATAGCTTTCAGTTCAGTAAACAGTAAATGGTAGCCTTAAGTTCAGTAAAACAGTAATCAGTGGCTACCATTTCAGTGTACAATACAGTTCTGTAAACACAGTATTTTGGTACGATTTTTCATCAGTAAACAGTAACCAGTGATCAGTACAGTAAACAATACAGTACAGTAAATAGGATTCCGTAAATCCTTTCAATAAACAGTAATCAGTGTGTGAGACTAGGCATCAAATAAATCATGCTCTCATTATTCCCTCAGGAACACAAGTCGTCCGCTTTTGGGGTGCACCCGTAGGCCATCGCCCCTCACGGCTATCTCTGCTAGATCTATGGCCATAATCTATAGGTGGTCCTCGGGTCAACTTGCCAAGTGACCTCGAGACCTCTGATGACTTGGCGGGTCCATCAGCCTTGTGACACCCTGAGGTGCACTCGTTGGTCCATCGACCCAAGCCACCGCCCCAGGTGGGTCACGCAAATACATGAATAATAATGCATGAACTCAGGGCCTAAAGTCTCAAAACAGTATAAACCGTACCATAGCCTTTATGGATTTTTTAAACACCTTAAATCAAATATCCATAAGACTCACATGTAAATATAATCACCTTTATGAAATTTATAAAATAAATAACATTTTTCAAATTATTTCATAAAGGTATATATCATGTTTTCTATACGATGAAGACAGTTTGAAAAATCATCACTGAAAGTATAGAAGGGCAAAACTGTCTTTTCTCCACCGTAAAACACTTATGCACGCTTTTCTGTGCTTTCACTTGAAAACATGGTTTTCAATAATTTATGAAAAATAAAATATTTATTTTTTCAAATTCATAAATCCCGTAACCATGTTTCTTTCTAAAACACGTGTAGAGACCTCTAGTCTCGAAATCATAGTTTTTCATCATTTCTTAACCTTTATGGAATTTATATAATTATTTATTTCCATAATCAAAACCATAAAGGTTTTATATAAAATCAAGTGAATATTTAAGAATATTTATAAAAATATTCACTTCAGTCTCTTTTTCATTTCCATCTCGTTTCATGTGAAATATCATCTATCGGGTGAATTTTAAATGATTTCCTTTTTACCATTCTTGAAAACATGAATATTTTAAAATCAGTTATCACTATATTCATGTTTTATGAAATTTACTTGATTTCTCGATTTTCGTACCCGAAAATCGATTCACGTGAAATCAAATCTTTTATTTTGGTTTTCGATGATTTTCGGTAAATTTCAGTAATTTTTCGATAATTTTTCGGCAGTATAACGGCTGCCGATTTGGCTAGCCTCCTGCACGAAAATACAGTTTATATTTCTCAACTGGTACTTCACCACAATTTGAAACCGATAAATCACCACAATTTTCCAAACTAATCATTATAAATTGCATTTATAAATTAAATGCATAATTTAAAACATGTGGCCGAATATCCTTACAGGCGGCACATGTCTCCCTTACCTGTTTCGGGTAAGCGACTGCCTCTTGAAGGTTGCGCCCGTGTTCACCTCGCCCGATTCCATTGGCTCGGTCATCGAGGGAATTTTCTGGAAATTAAATTCTAAAATTTAGAATTTTTCCACAATTATTTAAATAAATAAATTATTTAAATAATTTACTATTTTTCGGGATTTCTTACCGATTCCCGTAATTCTCGCGATTCCCGTAATTCTCGAATTCTTGGGAATTCTCCAAATTCCCGAAATTCTTTTTCCCTTTTTCTTTCTTCTTTTTCTTCCTTCTTTCTTTTTCTCTTTTCTTTTCTTTTTCTTTTTCCTTTTTCTTTTCTTTTTCTTTTTCTTTTTCCTTTTCTTTCCTTTTCCCGCCGGACCAGTCTGCCTCCTTCACCGTCGGTTCTCCTCCGGTGGCCGGTTCTCCGACGGTTCGACGGCTCCACAGCTGGCCGGCACCACGACGAAGCCGGATCTGGCCTCCGTTCGTCACGAATCGACGGCACGGCGGCGGATCTACTCGGTTTTGGTTCCGCTCCTTCTCCTCCTCCGTCGGCCTTCCTCCGCCGTTCTCCACCTGAACCGTGGCCTCTATCGTCTTCCTCTCCCTCCAGTGGTGCTTCGGTGGCGGTGGCAGTGGCGGTGGCTGGTTTGGCCGGCACCACCACTTCCTCTTCTCTTCTCCTTCTCGGTTTTCCGCCGGTTTCCGCCCCTTTTCCTTTCCGTTTTTCCTTCGCCGATCGTCCTCTTCCCTTCCTTTCTTCGCCGGCGACATCGTCTCTCCCTTCCTCTCTCTTTCTTCCTCACCGGCAGCGGTGGCCGGCTGCCACTCGGGAAGCAAAATCAGGATGCTTCCCGATTTCTTTCCTTCTATTTTATTTCTTTTCTTTTTTTTTTTCATTTAATTATATACACACATATATATATTATATATACAAAATACATATAATAATATTATTATATATATTATAGTACTATAGATATATTTTATTTATATATAAATGTGTATATATATTTCATGTATTAACAAAATACATATTTAGTATATACATATATGTTGAATTTAAATTACATAACATATATATATATAAATGAAATAATACGATATATATTGTATGTACAATATATATATTTTCTTCTCATTTTCTTATTTAATTTGGATTTCCATTTATCCAAATTAAATTTTTTTCTTTCATTATTTTTCATAATATCTTATCTTATTTTTCTGATTTAATTTTCCTTCACTCGGATTTCCATCATCCGTTTCCTTTCTCAATTCTCGGGATTTTCACTAATATCCCGTTCTCACAATTTTATTTATTTATTTATTTCCAATATTTATTTCTAATATGTATAATTTCCAGTAATTGAAAAATTTACGGTTATCACATTCTCCCCACCTTAAGAAATTCGGTCCTCCAAATTTAACTTAAGTCCAAAGGTGGTACATGCCGTATACTTACGACTTTTGACCTCTAGGTCATCCTCCAAGTAATACTGCCAGTACACTTTCAACATCAAGAATACTTTAGACCACTAAATGCTGTTTTTCATCACATATGTCTATACTCCCGTAAGTTCATTTCTCAAATCGGGAGTTATTCACTTTTACTCTTTTCATATAAGAGTCAATACACAATATTTTTCATATCACAGCTGATCTATGCTGTTCATCATCCATTTTTCTCACTTAGTGCCAAGTCGATATAGTTTAAAACTATCAATTACACATATCAATCAGTTGTATGTAAGTGTCCCAATAGCTTTCACATCTCATGCACACGCTCTCTCAATATCATGGAGCGTTTACATCTTATGCTCATGTATGTATATATATCAGTATGGAGCGGTGCTATCAGTACACTTGGGATCTCAAGCCTTTTGCTATCTCTCTTTAGCATACGGCAACTCAGAGACTCCTATCACATGTAAGGCTCACTGGAACTGTACATACACATTCACACCGTTTAACACTTATACTTCGACTACAGCACTAGAGAATCTAAAAGTCTGATAATGGAAAGTGATTCTATTCAGATCATCATTCTTTAATCACTTCCATATCATCATTTCTCTGTTGGACTCTTTATTGCTCACAATATTCATTTTCACTTTTATTTCATTAAGGCTGCATCTCACTTGCAGACTTTACTGTTGATCATCTCTTACAATCATAGCTCATGAGACAATCATGTTCTCTTTATGTAGTATTGTCATTCGATTATTGAATCCTCAGTTTATATTTTTGATCACCACATCATCTATATACTTCCACCGTTTCTATCATGTTACGGTGGTTATATGTATAATCATTTTTCATTTATATACTGGCAGTAAATAATACTTGTCATTTTTGGTTTGATTTTTACATCTAACCGCTGATATGTGATAACCAACACTAGATCATTTTTAGTCTTACCTTTGGGAACTGTTTCATATTTATGTTCCCTTCTCATCATGTAACTTATTTCCTTATTCCACTTTCATTTTCGTTTTCATATTTCCACTTTTATCTCTTCATATTTTTACTCTCATCCTTTTAGCCGGTTTTCTCAATTAGTATGGTACTATACTGCTAAGATCTTTTAAAATCTTGCATACCATCTTTTCTTTACACTTCCATTTACCGACTTAAATTTCTTTCTTTAATTACATCACATTAGTAGAGCAGCTAGTCTCATCACTCTTTTATAGACTGGCAGTAGTATCTAGCTAGACTCATTAATCTCGTATCTCAATCATTATCTCTCTATTATAGACAGATTCACTGTCATTCTGTCATCTCAAGATCATATATCCCAGAAAGAGATACTGTCTAGCCAAGTCTCTTATTCGCCAATCTTAACATAAGTCCACAGTCTCTGAGAGTTTAAAAGATTATATATCATAGTACTGCTCCTGTTCCATTTGTACCTTGGACTCTATTAATATCTCCTCAATTTACGCTCATATGGATGCCTCATTCTTTGGGCTTATAGATCTCCACAGGAACTCGTAATTATTTATCAAGTTCTAATCATCATCTTTATGGACACCAATCTCCAATCTTTTATCTAAGGACGCATTATATTGAGGCTAGTCTTATAACTCCTCATATATCTTTGATTAGATCAATAAAGCGTCCATTTTCATATAGATGGTCACTTGTTCTTCACAAGAACTTTATTAAAAATAGGAATTTACTATATCCTTTAATTCATCTACATATCAAGGTCATCTGTGCTTCTTTCATTCACACTTATACAGATAACTTCATTAACCTCAAATAACATTATCTGTATTTTCATCAATCATACTTTTATCAGTGAATTTCATTATTCACTCATCTTCCAGAGTTAATTCTTAAGCTTTCGGATTTTTTCTACGTTTCCGATATAAGCTCAAAATTAGATTTCATATCGTCAACCGAGCAAATGTTAGTTCGATTTCTCCAATCTATACAACTCTGAAAAATTTATCGGGGATCATATCCGATATTTTCTTTAGTCACACATCTCTTATTATCTTGGACATTTCATCTCATGTCCTATCATTTTCACTATATATATCTTCAAGGTAAAAACATTTAATATTCAAATCATTTTGAAATATTATCCACCTTGATTTCATTATTTGTACTATTCACTTTCTCAGTCATTTTCTGTATTCATTTCACTTTTCATAATATTCAACGATCCCATTCAATGCACTCTTAATTCAGGCCCTCGTAATCAATAACCGGGCCAATCATCTTGCAACATCCCACTACACTCTTATCGGATCGCATCATATAAGGCCTCGGCCCGTCCGCCGTCTGCCTATACATATCTATACCGTCCTCTTTTGGCGAGCACACCAGCCCCCTCAAGGATCCATCGTGAGGCCCAGCCCGTTCATTAGGTCACTCACAACCGCGTCCGAAATCTAAGTGTCAGTGGAATCAGTAATAGGGATCGCTATATTCATATGACATCCTCTATGCTATTAATAACTCCATTTCTATGAATGGATTTAAGATTAACTTGATTTTATCATTATTCAAAACATCGCCCAACATAGGGGCATTTTCGTCATTTCGACATTTATTTATTTCTCCTCAGTATACATTTAGATCAATGATCTGATCATCTATATGCTGATAGTATCCTTTCTAATACTTATATCAGCAATTAAAATCTCATTCGATTTCAACAGAGAAGTTCACTAAAATCCATAATTAGATTATTTTGCATGTAATTTAGCTTTATATCAACATTTTCTCTGTCAAATCAATCAAATCCAACCTCTGTTGCTCTATTCTAACTCCCAGTAAAATTTTAGAGGTAGGGGTATTTTGGTCATTTTTTGTCAAAAATTTTCTCTCTTCAAATTACCCTCAATCGGTGATCTTAAAGTCTATTTAATGATGATATTTCATTCCCCTCCTTTATATCATCACTTTCAGGTCTCAGCTCGGTTCGGACATAAAGTACTGGTGGGGCCCTCACCGAATCCTTTACTGGTCCTTACTGAACAGGCCTTCATTTAGATTATAAGAATCACCAATTTTCTGGTAATTTCTGAGCCTATTATTTCTCTTCAATATTCTCTATTTATACTTTCTCACTCCCTTTAAATTATTTTATTCAATTTACAATCATTTATTTTCTCTATGTATTCAGACGACACAGTACTACCGGGGATGTTTAACACTTTTCCTTCCAAAAGTATTCACAGACATCAGACCAACCATGCTCTGATAATATGGGAAATCTGTAACGACCCGTTACCACATTTTTCACCTTATTTTACACAATTCATTCGGTTGGGCTGTCTGTGATACTTCACTTTTATTAACTATTAAACAAATTTACATAACATTGTTTATATTATACACATCCCCTATCTTAGTTAATCAGATAAGTAGTACTGCAGACATGTCTAAATACAGAAAATAAATGATCGTACCTCATATAAATCAATCGGTCTATCACATTGTCCTTTGTGTACAACCGTGATCCACAATCAATTGATCTCACAATCTTTAAAACCTGAAATGTTTAAAATTAAGGGGTGAGCAAACCACGGCTGTAACATCCGGTTTTCACCAAAATGCCAATTAACTTTTTCCTTTTTCTACAATTGGTTAGGCTGTTTGTCGATGTCGATTTCTTATTTCATTTCACTCGATTATGTACATAAAATATTTTATGATATTTTAGTAAATTTCTAACAAAATTTCGGCATCATAACTGCTGCAAATATCCTAACCTCCTGCACTTTAAACACAATTTATATATACCAGCCAAAAACCATAGTTTTCACATGATTTCAATGCAATTAAAATACCCAATAATTTCATATAATTAAGTCCACAAAAATTTGGACATTCGATATATTCTTATATAAAAGTGCAGGTCTCTAGGCACATATACAAAATTTCTTTCTTTTTAATTTACATCCCCTTAGCTTTTACAACATAATAAGTACTGTACTATTCAAGTCTGAAATATATAGAAATTACAATATACCTTCACTAGATAAATAACCAGCTTCGAAGGAAATACTGTAGGGTCCAAAAAGCGTGTTCCTCTCGTATGAGCAGGATCTACTGCAAATAGTCTGGGTGGAAAAATAAGGGGTGAGTTTACGCTCAGTAAGGAAGAGCATATAAAAGAGTGGTACCATGCCACTATATGCAATAATAATCATGAATTTAAATTTTTATAACCAAAATAATGCATGCGGTTTCATGAAAACATATATAGAAACCTCGTTTAAAACATATACGATTCATATACTTTTTCACTTTTTATAATCCTTTAAAACAGTCTGTTGTCTATCGGTAACTCGATTATCTCATATACTGTATCATTCGAAATCAATTTATCATCTGTCTGTAAAATCAATCATATCACATACTGTTGAAATTACTATAGAAGTTAACATCCAAGAAACTCATGCACAAACTGTATCCCTACAGGGACCTGTATAGGATTAGGCGTACCCACGTGGGGCCAGGCATCCAGCCCTAAGCCGTTCCTACCTGTAACAATGGCCATTGTCGAAGATCTACAGTGTACACTCGTCAGTGACAACTGTGATCGGAAAAAAGGAAGGTACTGGGGACTTAGCTACGGTCTCCCAGCCCTAATCATCAATCTGTATGCATGAATTCACAAGGAGCTAACGCTCTTATAAAATCAGTTTCATATATCTTAAAATCACAGTAAATCATTTTTGATGTAAACTATTTCAATCGATTTCTATTCATGTAAACAAATCAACACTTTATATATTCTAAATAAATCTTATAAAACTCATAAAACATATTATCATCATTTCACGTATTCATATATTCAAACTATATAAAAATACTATTTATTTAAGATACTGAGCGTGTAAAGAATTAAGGAAAATTTTCTGTACTTTTCGGTAACCTTTCGGTAAATTTCTATCCTAACCCCTTTCATAAATTTCGATTTATAATTTCTAAATCACCCACTTTTTCCCACATGCATACACGGTAGTTCCTACACTACTTCCATATACAATTCCTTACCTTATCTACAGTGTAGGAAAATAAATCCAATCGCAACACCGAGCCCTTAATCCTCCAAATTATGAGCTGCAAAAATGATAATTAAATTAATTAGACTTATTCCTTTACTTCTCCTCATCTTCTATTTTATTCATTTACACTTAAAGAGTTTACATGGAATTGGAATTCCTATGAATTCCCATTTGGTCAAACATGGCCTTCAACAATAAGCATTATTTTTCCTTTCATTTTAATTTCATGCTTAACTTGTATTTATTTCCTATCCTCATTCCATTTACTATTTTAATCATCAACACTTGGAATGTTTTATGGGAATTTTTATATCCTGTCCAGCTTCTATTTTTCTTTTCTTTCTTTTCTGGTTTCCTTGTTATGGCCGGCAGCAACTTCATATTTTTCTTTTCTTATTCCAGCCGAATGCTTCTTATGGCTATGTTTTCTTTGCATTTCATTTTAAACCTACATATTAACATTCCCATTTCCCTAAATACTTCTATTTAGCCTTCTATATTCATCAAAATTCATCATCATTGTCCACATCCTACCTTGACCGAAAAGTTTTACAGGGTTTTATCTTCTTACTTTTTCATTCTTCCTTCAATCCTATCTTGTAACCATCTCATACTCATTTAGAAATTACATCAAACATGTTCAAAACATCAAAGCACCATCACCCTCGTACTACTCTGTCTTGGCCGAATATCACCATCCATCATACCACTTCTTTATTTTTGCAAGATTATTATTCAATTCAAGCTTCCAACAGATTGTAGTTATCATTTCTATTAATTCCCTATTATTCATACAGTAAAACCACAATAATTCCCTCAATTTCCATCCATAACCGAACATACCCATAAACTCCCTATCAGGTTTTTACTTCAAATTAAGGTCTCAACAACATCTATGCATCTAATATAAGCATAAACATTAGGCATGATTGCATAATATCATCATCTCCTTGCTTACCTGAACAACACGCACACTGCAAGCAGCAAGAAAGTCTACGTCTGATGGTTTTTGGCCGAACAAAGGAGGTAGTTTGCTAGCTCTTAAGATGAAGAATGATTTCTATGAAGAACTTGAGAGGATTTGGTGTAAGAAAAGCAAAGTTTTCTCTAGGAAAATGACAGAAACGCAGAGCAAAAATAGGGGTGCCGAACTGCAGTTTTCTGGCCGGCTGCCAGAAGGTTGAAGAAGGCTCTACTTTGTCTCTTTTATTAATGTTTCATCCACTCAAAAGCTAACACATGGTTTGATAATTTACTATTTAAAATTCCCCCTCAATAGTCCCATATTTACACTTTTACCATTTAAATATCTCAATCTTTAAAATTTCAGATTTATATATATATATATATTGATTGTTAATTTCAATAGTTAACTTACTTTATTTATTTCATTTATTTTTGATAAACACAACACATAGGAAAATTAATTTCCATAACTCTACTCAATATTTTAATTTAGCACTTTTAATAAATATAAGAAGAATGGAAAATTTTGGGATCTCACAACGGCTCAGTAAGAGAGTTATATGTCACACTTGATATTCAGCTATCTATATGCTGAAAATATTTTTTTTTCTTTAAAATCTTCCTAGCTGGCTCTAGGCTCACATGTAGGAAGGATACTACAGTCGGCTGGGAATCCAGATAGAGTAAGGTAGGTATTTTAGAATACCATACTTGTTCCGGAACCTAGAAGCAACTGTAGAGAGTACTAAATCCATTTTTTTCTCAAAACGATATGATTCTTATTTTTTTCACAGAGTAAACCATTTATTTCTTTTCACTTCACTGTCCTTTAAAACACGTGACAGTTCAATAGTAAAACAGTGGTTTACTTCTCTTCTCTTTAGTACAATGAGTTGTGAATATCCAATCAATGGATAAACACTTCTTCGATTATTTCTATCTTAGAAATAATTCTTATATTATTCTTTTAGAATAAACATTTATTTCTCTTTTCAAATCAACAACCGTATCGTACAGTTCAGTAAAACAGTATATTCGATACTCAGTAAAACAGTATCTCGATACGGTTCAATCAGTAACAGTAAACAGTAGCTACCAATTCAGTAAATAGTATACGATAGCTTTCAGTTCAGTAAACAGTAAATGGTAGCCTTAAGTTCAGTAAAACAGTAATCAGTGGCTACCATTTCAGTGTACAATACAGTTCTGTAAACACAGTATTTTGGTACGATTTTTCATCAGTAAACAATAACCAGTGATCAGTACAGTAAACAATACAGTACAGTAAATAGGATTCCGTAAATCCTTTCAATAAACAGTAATCAGTGTGTGAGACTAGGCATCAAATAAATCATGCTCTCATTGTTCCCTCAGGAACACAAGTCGTCCGCTTTTGGGGTGCACCCGTAGGCCATCGCCCCTCACGGCTATCTCTGCTAGATCTATGGCCATAATCTATAGGTGGTCCTCGGGTCAACTTGCCAAGTGACCTCGAGACCTCTGATGACTTGGCGGGTCCATCAGCCTTATGACACCCTGAGGTGCACTCGTTGGTCCATCGACCCAAGCCACCGCCCCAGGTGGGTCACGCAAATACACGAATAATAATGCATGAACTCAGGGCCTAAAGTCTCAAAACAGTATAAACCGTACCATAGCCTTTATGGATTTTTTAAACACCTTAAATCAAATATCCATAAGACTCACATGTAAATATAATCACCTTTATGAAATTTATAAAATAAATAACATTTTTCAAATTATTTCATAAAGGTATATATCATGTTTTCTATACGATGAAGACAGTTTGAAAAATCATCACTGAAAGTATAGAAGGGCAAAACTGTCTTTTCTCCACCGTAAAACACTTATGCATGCTTTTCCGTGCTTTCACTTGAAAACATGGTTTTCAATAATTTATGAAAAATAAAATATTTATTTTTTCAAATTCATAAATCTCGTAACCATGTTTCTTTCTAAAACACGTGTAGAGACCTCTAGTCTCGAAATCATAGTTTTTCATCATTTCTTAACCTTTATGGAATTTATATAATTATTTATTTACATAATCAAAACCATAAAGGTTTTATATAAAATCAAGTGAATATTTAAGAATATTTATAAAAATATTCACTTCAGTCTCTTTTTCATTTCCATCTCGTTTCACGTGAAATATCATCTATCGGGTGAATTTTAAATGATTTCCTTTTTACCATTCTTGAAAACATGAATATTTTAAAATCAGTTATCACTATATTCATGTTTTATGAAATTTACTTGATTTCTCGATTTTCGTACCCAAAAATCGATTCACGTGAAATCAAATATTTTATTTTGGTTTTCGATGATTTTTGGTAAATTTTAGTAATTTTTCGATAATTTTTCGGCAGTATAACGGCTGCCAATTTGGCTAGCCTCCTGCACGAAAATACAGTTTATATTTCTCAACTGGTACTTCACCACAATTTGAAACCGATAAATCACCACAATTTTCAAAACTAATCATTATAAATTGCATTTATAAATTAAATGCATAATTTAAAACATGTGGCCGAATATCCTTACAGGCGGCACATGTCTCCCTTACCTGTTTCGGGTCGGCGACTGCCTCTTGAAGGTCGCGCCCGTGTTCACCTCGCCCGATTCCATTGGCTCGGTCATCGAGGGAATTTTCTGGAAATTAAATTCTAAAATTTAGAATTTTGCACAATTATTTAAATAAATAAATTATTTAAATAATTTACTATTTTTTGGGATTTCTGACCGATTCCCGTAATTCTCGAATTCTCGGGAATTCTCCAAATTCCCGAAATTCCTTTTCCCTTTTTCTTTCTTCTTTTTCTTCCTTCTTTCTTTTTCTCTTTTCTTTTCTTTTTCTTTTTCCTTTTTCTTTTCTTTTTCTTTTTCCTTTTCTTTCCTTTTCCCACCGGACCGGTCTGCCTCCTTCATCACCGGTTCTCCTCCGGTGACCGGTTCTCCGACGGTTCGGCGGCTCCACAGCTGGCCGGCACCACGACGAAGCCAGATCTGGCCTCCGTTCGTCACGAATCGACGGCACGGCGGCGGATCTACTCGGTTTTGGTTCCGCTCCTTTCCCTCCTCCGTCGACCTTCCTCCGTCGTTCTCCCCCTGAACCGTGGCCTCCATCGTCTTCCTTTCCCTCCAGTGGTGCTTCGGTGGCAGTGGCGATGGCTGGTTTGGCCGGCACCGCCACTTCCTCTTCTCCTCCTTCTCGATTTTTCGCCGGTTTCCGCCCCTTTTCCTTTCCGTTTTTCCTTCGCCGGTCGTCCTCTTCCCTTCCTTTCTTCGCCGGCGACATCGTCTCTCCCTTCCTCTCTCTTTCTTCCTCGCCGGCAGCGGTGGCCGGCTGCCACTCGGGAAGCAAAATCGGGATGCTTCCCGATTTCTTTCCTTCTGTTTTATTTCTTTTCTTTTTTTTCATTTAATTATATACACACATATATATATATTATATATACAAAATACATATAATAATATTATTATATATATTATAGTACTATAGATATATTTTATTTATATATAAATGTGTATATATATTTCATGTATTAACAAAATACATATTTAGTATATACATATATGTTGAATTTAAATTACATAACATATATATATAAATGAAATAATACGATATATATTGTATGTACAATATATATATTTTCTTCTCATTTTCTTATTTAATTTGGATTTCCATTTATCCAAATTAAATTTTTTTTCTTTCATTATTTTTCATAATATCTCATCTTATTTTTCTGATTTAATTTTCATTCACTCGGATTTCCATCATCCGTTTCCTTTCTCAATTCTCGGGATTTTCACCAATATCCCGTTCTCACAATTTTATTTATTTATTTATTTCCAATATTTATTTCTAATATGTATAATTTTCAATAATTGAAAAATTTACGGTTATCACAAAATCCCCATGCAATTTGATGTTAGAGAGATAAACAAACCCCAAATCATGTTGATGATAGAGGAATTGAGGAAATGATCCTATATCTCCACAACAAGATAAACTGATAGAGTATAATTGGAATGTTGGGGCCAAAGAATTCATCTCGGTTTCAGCATATATGGTATTATTGCCCACATTGATTTTTTTTTTTGCTCAGCTAAAGGATAGTATTTCATTCAAAATGATCAGCAGAGAAAGCTGCAATAAAAGTACAGACCATGAATCACCCGGTGAACATGAACACCAAAACCAAAACACAACAGCTAGAAGCAGGCATACAAAATATCAATTCTATTTGCTCCTACCTTTGCAAGAGAGTCTACAAATGAGTTGGCCTCCCTATAGATATTCACAATTTCAACTTCTCCAATCTTGAAAATAAGGCTGTCAATATCATTTAGAATCTTCCAATTCCTCCAAAGAGTGCTGATCCTGATTAATAACCCCACACACAGCAGACTTAAGATTCAGACTCGACCACAAGAACTTTAGAGTTACAAGGAGAAGATATGAACATTGAAAGAGCTTCCTTGATGGCATAAAGCTTATCAGTAACAGGACGATGGACTGACAACGAACTGCCCAAAACAGTCCCTGAAACATCCCTGAGTACACCTCCGCATCCAGCCTTTCCAGATTAAGCAATGAAGGGACCATCAAGCTTGAATTTTAGTTTATTAATTCACTTCTGGTCGAATCCAAGTTGCACCAATCCTGCGGTTGATCACAGCATCTGTACCAACTTGATCGAATGGAGTGGATCACCAACAAGCTTTTGGTTGAACATGGATTCAACATGTCTACTCCATAGTATGTCCGTAGCCAAGCAAAACACATTTCACTTCTGTTAACTCCAATCTTGGCTAGAGAATCTGCCAAAGAATTTTCCTCCCTGAAGATGATGACCAATTCCATTTTCATAATTTCTTCCTTCAAACGATGAATTTCATTAGAGAGAATCTGGTCTTTCCAAGGTTTGAGATCCACAATTGGAACCCAAGAAACAAAGAGAACCGTAAAACAGATTCCACCACAAGATCTTTCAAATTATCCTTGAAGATTTGCAAAACACCGATAAAGCTTCCTAAATACATGAGCTTCAGCCATAGCTGCACCTATCTTCCCTAAAACAGAGCCAAAACATTCCCGATTTCATCCCTAAGAACACCTCGAAGCCTTCCACAAAACTCGTCATCAAACATAATTTTTCTCACAAGGGCAGGACACCCCTGAAGAACCTATTGACCCAAGAAATTCAATCAATCCCACCCCCCACAAATTCTAAACTTTGAAAATCTTTAAATCCTTTATATGCAACATTTGAACCCCTCAATCTCTTGCAATAAGTTCCTTTAGTCTTTCCACCACTATTTCATCATCGCAATCTGCCCTAAGACCCAGCAGTTTTCCCATTTTCCATGTCTCCTCTGCCTCCTTTGTAATTAGCTTATATCTGTTTCGAAAATCCCCGTCAGACAGTGAATTATTTGCAACCTCATCTCCTAGATTTTGATCTTTCTTACTTTGAATCTTCTTTTTATTTTTGCTTCTTTTCTTCCCTTTCTGTGCAATCTTTCCCAAGATATCTTCCTCTATATCCTCCAATGTCTTCATTTTTCTTGGTTTCCTTTTGGGACATAACCCCTTTGCCTGTGCTTTCTCCCTCTGTTCTGGGCTCAATGTATGACTCAAGATACTTTGATCATTTTCCCTCCCTTCATTAAGGGCCCCAATACATGGAATATTTACACCCTCATCCCCACTCATGTCACCTATCCTTATATTACATTCAAGATCCGCATTACATTCCAAGCCATTTTCTCCATTTGACAAATCTGTACTATCCGTTACTGATACATTTTGCACATTTTCCATTCGCTTAGGCTCTATCTTATCATTACCATTAACATTTCTTAATTCAAAAAGCTCTTCTGCATTATTCCAATTCTCCATATTCATGTTGTCCCTATTTTCAAGAAACATGCAGCCCTCCTTGGAATGAAGCAAATCTTTTTCTGCCAGACTATTATAATCACCATTTTTGTCGGCTGTGTCAGAGGAAGTTTGAAAAATATAGTTCTTCCTTAAAGGCGTCTGCACTTCTTCCGATCCTTTAGCCGCTTCATCTGAATCGCCATCAAAGTTGTTGACAGCTACCGCATCTACTTATTGCCCACATTGATGTCCTTGAGTTTTGAAAGGTTGAGCAAAGGTCCTAATGAGCTAGGGATTTGAAAGTTATTGTTTGAAAGGCTCAACATGTAAAGGGATTTTAGATTCCTAAGGGCAGATATATTTCCAGAAAACTGATTGTAGGAAAGATCTAAAATTTCAAGGGATCTTAGATTCGTAAGGGCAGATATGTTTCCTGAAAATTGATTGGAGAAGAGATATAACCTTTCAAGGGATGTGAGGTTGGTGAAGCAGTCAGACAAGTTACCTTTTAGATTATTGTCGTAGCTTTCCAACTCTTTGTCGATTCACAAAAACCTGCAAAGGGAGTGCGATGCATTAGAACCAAGAAACACTAAAACACAAAAAAACAACTATTCTCTCCATCCTTAGCATATTATTGTCGTTTGTGACTTTTCCACAAATTTAGTGATCAACAATAGTGTGTGTCTATATTTTATATATATATATATATATATATATATATATATATATATATATATATATTTATATATATATATATATATGCAGGGAGAGAACTTAGAAATAATGGTTATAAGATAACTTGTTTTTTGTGTGTAAATCATGAGATGTTCTCATATCACATTGAGTATAAGATTAATTTCTACTTGCATTGTATGATTAGCATTAGCTCAAAAGAATTTGACCTGTTGAAGATTCCAAACAAATAGAAAGCAACAAACCAGAGATAATATATGTAGATATCAATCTCAACGTACTTTGGGTATGTAAGGTGCCATTGAGTCCACAATCCCATAATCCTAGATACTTGAGAGAAGGCATTGCTCCAATTTTTTGAAGAAAGTCGTTTTCCAGGTTAGTGTGCTCTATGACCAAGGATTCCAAATTCTTCAAATGAAGTGCACCTATTTCAATAAGAAAAAAACCATAGAGAAACATATGAATATATAATTTAAGTGAAAAAGAATGATAATATCATAATATGTATTAAATGAAAAATACAAAGGAAAAGAAAATAACAAAGAGAAAACTGGAAGAATCTCACTTTGTTTGGTGATGTAAGGAAAATAGAAAGGAAAAATTCAGTATTCAATCTAATTATATATTAAAGTTATCAAGAAAAAAGGTTTTGAGCTGTCATGTGTCGCTCATAATTTATTTTATATTTTAATTATAATAATTTTTACGAAGTCAGAATTTGTTTTTCCATTAGTATTAATATACTTAAGTCGTGATTTATATAAATGATTAAAATAATTTAAAAATTTGTCTTTTCTTATAGTATCACTGGGAAATACTTTATCATATCAAAAAAAAGAAACTTTAATACTTAAAAAGACATAAACATAAAAAAAAGAAATCATTACATCTATCTAGCCACACTATAAAATCTCAACTATAAATATATTAATCCAAAAAAACAATAAATATATTAATAAAAAAAATCAACTCTTAAAATTAAGTTCGAAATTCAGATCAGGGAATATGTAGCTGTACCTTTCCCTAGATGGTTAAATAGATGTTTATACATAATAGTAGTACTTAAAGAAGCAAATTAAGCTTGCATATTTGCAAACTTATAATCATCATAACTTACTTTGGGTAGTCCATGTTCCATGCAAACTAATACCAACTAAGTGAAGAGTCTTCAACTGCGGAAATAAGCCCAGTGACTGCAGTGGAAAGGTACAAGCTGCAAATATGACAGTTATTACAAGAGGGAATATTGTAAAGAATTAGTAATACAGTTAAAGCTTCCAATATGTATGATCCGTAAATGCATATATAAATCTTTAAATTAACTTACAAACGGAGAAAGGCACAACAATTTTTTTTTTCTCAGTCAAAAGACAATTTTCATTGATAAACTTAAAGTACATCTGAAAAAACCCTTTACAAAGGGGTCCAAGCAAGATTCTTTAACAATCAGTAGCAATACAAACTTTAGTAAATAAGAGGCTGCTGATAGAAACAAATGAAACTGAGGAAAACTCCAAAGCAACATGAAGTAGAACAGAAGAGAGGGCACATGTTTCGGTCAATTTGAATTTTAATTTCTTAATGTGTTTAGAAATATTAAATTCGTTTTAGAGGTGTTAGTTCCAACATGAGCAAATTGATGAAGCCATAGTTTTGTTTTAGCAGTACCTCTGAAGAAATCACAGCTCATATCCAGGTCCTCCAAGTTGGTCAAAGCATATAAACCTGAGGAGAGTCACATATAGAATTGTAGAAATATAATTTAATTAAAGCAAAACATAACATTCTCGCCGCTGGGCTTGAAAATATATATTTAGGTATATATTAGAGGATATCATTCAATAACTTAAGAGAGATAACAAAGGAAGGAGAGAGGCCAATTTTACCTGCAAGATTTATTGATCCCTCAAAGTTTTCACCTACTAAAGACAAAGCCTTTAGATTTGAAAGCCTCTTTAGGGATAACAATATGCTGTTGTTGAAGAGATTCAAACTCAAATCAAGTACTTCCAAATTCATCAATCTCAATTCTTTTTCATTATCTGTGAAAAATTTATGTAATTGTTGTTGGATTATGCCCTTAGAACCATTCATTAGATGATTGACTTTGGCATTTTTATGTGTCATGACATTTTTATTTATAGTTCATTATTATATTTGTCTTATAACTGCGTAATATAATCTTATATGATAATGTCCTTAGAATAGTAATAACACACTATTTTTAAAGTATCCCTAGTCAAGTATTATTGTGAACAAGGATAACAATGATACGATAAGACTAGTATGTGGTTGACTGATGACCATTGTCATGGATATAGGATATCAAGTCATCACATAGGTACATGTTAGAGAACTATGTACTGGATCGACCCTCCATGAGAACGCTACATGGATTGTTATATGAGTGTCATAAGCGATTCTCATAGTGATGATGGTGTATGTGATCCTTTGACTTGAGATCATCAGAGATCCCAACATAGAGAATTGCATACTTTAATGCTGCTAGATGTCATTCGTAACAGGATGGACTATAAAGGTAGTAATTGGGTATGCCTTGATCTATGTAGAGGGATGTTGAGTGATCAAGATATGATTTATCCCTCTTATATAACAAGAGTGATGTCTTGGGCCCTTTGATAGAGTAAGACTAAAAATGCATGGCCGTGCTTGAATAAGTCAATATGAGATATTGATTTTATTTGTTTAATTAGTCTACTCAGGAATCAAGAAACGCTGATTAGACTATACAAGTGTGACACATTCCATGACTTGTGTCTAATCAAGACATCAAAGGATAAAGGGATTAGACTACATGGTAACATCTATCACGAGTAAGGTTATGTCGAGTCATTGACATTCTCGTTATATGGGTAGCAATGATGTGTTGCTAGATACCGCTCATTGCATATGACAATTTTGTCATTGCCATTGTTTTGAGAACCTATTGGGTCGCACACTTAGAACGGATCAATGAGGAGCTTAATTAATCCTATTCTGAATTGGATTAAGGATATATCTAATCCTATTCTAAATTGGATTAAGGATATAGTTAATCCTATTCTAAGTAGGATTAGAGTTCTGTTTGGCAGTAAATTTTAGGGTAAAATTTACTGCCTATAAAAGGATGTTTTTCTAAAACAGAGCCGCATAATTAAAAACAGAAAAGGTATTCTTATAATCGGAGCTAGCAATTCGATTATAAGAAATAAAAAAAAACGCTCTTTAAGGCTTCTGATCGTGAGACGTTCAAGAGTCGTGAGATCCATTCGTGTGGATACCATAGAGGCAGGAACAAAAAGTTGTTGCTTGTGACTCGACCAACGACAGAAATCAGAGAAAACGTTAGGTAAAATCTCGAAACCCTAATCAGGCAACCCTCCGAATCGATCTTGGTGGAGGCCGAATGATTTAAATTCCACTGCATGTTTGTTTTCGGTTTCCTTCAATTGTATTACTATTATTTTCATAATTCTTAAACTCTTAAAAATTCCTTTTGGAATAAAATTTTCCAATGAAATAAATCTATTTGTAAACATGTAAATTAATTGTTGGCTTATTTATAGTCTTTTTCCTATTTTTTTTTGTTCAAGATAGTCTTTTTCCTATTGTTAATATTAATTGTTGCAATTTGCATGTCTTGTGACTCTGGATAAAGTAGGTGTCTCCTCATTTGAACCATGAGTAGAAGTAGAATTTAACCATCTTTACTATTCGCTCTCAAATTTCAATGACATGTCAATAATATCATGTCACATATTAAATGATGTGATAATATTACGTGACAAATGTCATAGTGTACGAAAAAAAACCACATCTATCAACCAGGTAGATTACATATATAGCCTTTAAAATTCGGATCACATATCGATTTGGTCTTTAAATTTTAAGAACAATCAAATTGGTCCCTATATTTTTATAATGATAACGGTATTGTCATTCCTTCAATCAAACAGTTAAGTTAAACATTAAATATCAGTTGGTAAACGTATGAAAGATGGATGTAGCAATTGACAGACTTGCATGTTTAAATAAAAGAAAACATAATTTTAAAACAAAAAAATAGAAAAAAATTATATATTTTTTTTCTTTTCTCTTTTTCTCTCTCATCTCTCTTCTTTATTCCATTTCTAAGGCCTAGTAATGATGGCATACGGGCTTTCCAAGCAATTTAGACCTGTTCAGGGCTCAAATTGAGTTGAGTTCATGTTAGACTTAGATAAAGTATCAAAGAAGTGAACGTGAACTTAAGTTCGATTTGACCTTTTTTTTGTCTAAATTTTTTGCCAAGTCTGTTTTGGCATGTATTGTCTAAGACCAAGTATGTTCAAATATTATTATTTTTTAAAAAATTATAATAAAATATATAAAATATTAAAAACACATAATAGATAATAAGTATTGTCGTAACGGTTTCGCGCTCGACGATTTTGAAAACATTTAAAAACAAAGGGAATCGTCACTAATCTTTTTTGTTTAAATGTGATTGGTCACCTAAAATATTTATCTTTTTAACAAAATCTTAAAATTAATTAAGTTTTATTAAAAAAATAATTTTTTGTCTGGGAAAAAAAATCGGGTTCAAGAGTACGGTTATGCGTGGGGAAGGATTAGCACCCCCACGACGCCCGTTAAAAAACGATATCATTATAATCACATGTTATCCTTTTTGTTTTAATAAAAATGGTCTTAATATAATATTTAAAATTAATTTCTGTTTTATTCTACAATCAATTTTATTCCTTTTATTCAAAATCATTTTTTATTTGTATTAATTTTGAAAAATTTAAATTTTATTTTTTTTATTTGAAATAAGTGAAAATCTTTTGTATTGAAAATTGTCCCGAAGTACCCCAATACTTTGGTAGTATTTCGGATAATTTCCTCACCTAGAGATTTCTTAAGAATCACTACTTGTGAGTTCTATAGAATCTCATCATCAAAAAATTCACACTCGTTTCAAAAATTATTATGAATGCATATGATGTAAACAAATCATAAATGATGCAAATGAATTTTTTGATTTTTTATATAAATATTTCTTTATTATTTTAAATAAAAATTCTTATTTATTGAAAAATTGCACTAAGTATCCCAATACTCTGGTAACACTTAGTGAACTCTTCTCACCTAGGGATCAGTCAAGAAATCAGTACTTGTGAGTTTCATGACATCCCATCATCGGAAGAATTTCATTTTATTTTCGTTTTTTAACATTTATGCATATGATGCAAGCATATGGTATATGATGCATATGGAATTATAAAAAAACTGTATATTTTGATTTTATTAACGAAACTCTTAATATTGAAAAATTTAACTAAATATCTCAATACTCTGGTAACATTCAGCCAATTCTTCTCACCTAGGAATTCAGTTAAGATTCAGTTAAAAAATCACTACTTGTGAGTTTCATGACATCCCATCATCGGAAGAATTTCATTTTATTTTGAAATTAATATTTATTATCTTGATTCCTTCGATTATTCCATTTTACTAAAATTCTATTATTACTTATTTAATTAATTTAATTACCATTCTTTACCTTTGGAAACTTTACTATTATTAATTTTTATTGGTTTGATTATTTTGTATTTTATGTATTTCTAAAATCCCCTTTTTGTTAATTTCTCTCAATTGTTTCCATTACCTCTTTTGTTTTTATTAATCTTCATTTAATTAATATTTTCCACAATACTCTTTATTTGTCATTACAAAACTCATCATTATATTTTCTTCTAAAATAAGCATGAAATTGAATATTGAGAAATAATATCGAATATCCCAATACTCTGGTAACATTCGAAATAATTCCTCTCACCTAAAGTTTTTCGAAGAATCGCTACTAGCGAGTTCTATGAAGACTTATCATTGAGACTTCATACTTATTTTATTTTATTTATTTATTTTTACTATTATTCTTTATTTATTATTATTATTATTGTTGTTTTTTTCTTATGTAAGATCCAATTCTACACCACTGTAGACTCTAAATTACATAAAAATGGATAATGGAAATTAAATAAATAATGAATGTTAATTTCCAAAAGGGTGAAAAGCTCCATAACTTGAAGTATGAAAGGAGCAATTTATGTGAAATACTCGACGGGCGAGAACTACATTGGGACAGCTCGCCAATGGGCGTGCAAATGTATAATCACCAATGTTTGATGGCGAGTTGATTTAATGGCGAGGGCGAATATGTGAGTTCGCCAATATAACATGAATTGCTCAAGTGAGCGAGGACCCTGACGGCCCAAATAATTCTAGTGAAGATCGCCAAAGAGTATGGCGAGCAAGAGGATGGTCGCCAATACATAATGGTGAGTTGATGATGGCGAGATAGTGTAATTGCTGATTTCGTGAAGAGGTAAGTTCGCCATGATTGTTAATTTAGATGAAGCCTGGTAGGCACGAGAAGCAACAAGGTACTCGCCAAAGTTATAAAGCCAAATGTGATCGCCCAATTCTCAATGTAATCGCCCAGGGGAAGTAATCAGCTCAAAATTTGTCCTTTCTTGAGATGGAATCAAGAAAATATGAAGATGCCAATAAGCAAGTAAATACAAATGTTAAAGCCAATTGGCAAGTTGAGAACTAATGGGCGAGCGTGAGAATATTGGTGAAGATGAAGGTTGGCGAACTGATGTAGTATGGCGAGCTGAGGCCTCGAGTTGACCAGGCGAACTGGTATCAGCATGGACAAAATGAAAATATATTCAAACCCTTTTGCAGCCAAAATTGACTTTGTAAGTCATATGGTTGAAGACAATAAATTGAGAAAGAATAAAGTCAATAAAGGAAGTAACCTCATTGGTTGAGGAATAAGACAAAAGGTGTAATAAGTCAAGAAAAGAGGCTGTGGACTTCACGCCATTGGCTTCTTGGTTTAGACAATTAATGGCAAGTGAAGTAAGTCAAAATGTGCAGAGAATAGCTTCTCATAGCCGTTCCTTTTGCTGCAGTTTTTCTTCTGTTTTAAATGAATGAAAGACGTGAAATAAATGAAGGAAATGGGATAAGGCCAAGTGATGAGTTCTGATTGGATAGCATGGCTATATAAGGAGAAACAATTGAGGAAGACCGGCTTAGCAAACTTCATCTTCCTCCCGAAAACTATGCAACTGCAAGTGGGTGTTATTTCTTCCAATCCTGCCATGCTTGATTTATTGAGCTTTACTCTTCAGTTGGCTAAACCAGTAAACATGCTTATAAAACCTTTCCTCCATAGTTGATGAGCTGAAGGAATAAGCAAAAGGAGGCCAACATGAGACAGAAAGCAATCTGTTCTAGAAGTGCAGTTGGCTAAGGTGAGCTTCCTTATTTCCACAATTATCTTGATGTTTGATGATAGACTTCTATGTTTTACAATGTAATAAACATAGATACAGTCTTGTTTTTAGTTAGATTCTTAGAGAATATGAAAACAAGGAAAATAATGGAATAAGTGACGAAAATGGCGACTATTGTGATCGCCAATAATGAAAATTAGTAATCGCCAATGAGGCGAGTAGATAATAAAGAACTCGCCAAGGTAAAGTTTTGTTCAAATAGGCGAGGTCGCCCAACACTAGTTTAATTCATGGGCGAGCTCAGTGATCATGGGCGAGCTGGAATGTGCTAGTGGCGAGGTCGCCACATGTTAGTTTAAACCAAGGTAATGGCGTGTTGATTTTGGGCGAGCTCCCACTAATTGGCAAATGTGTGAATGGCATGAATGATTGGCGAGCTCCCACGTGTAAGCCATTTGATGAATGGCGAGCTCGTTTGGGCGAGCTATAAGAGCTCTGTTGGGTGAGCTAGTAGTATATTTATGGGCGAGCTAATTGATTTATCTCAAGTCTCGCCCAAATGATGGAAACATATATATAAGGAAAATATTAATGGAAATTATAAATTATTTTGCAGCTGAGAATTAAGGCATTTGGTAAAAAGCGATCAGGAAGGCGAGCAAGAAGCAGGGCTTCGTTGAATCAGGTAAGGGAGTTGTATGTGAAGTAAAATGCATGTCCTGTGGAGTTAAATTTTATAAAATTATTGAGAAATTGTTTATTTTATGACATGCATTGTTTGAGGAACTTATTTGATATTGGGCGAGCTACTAAGTCGACCTTTATGATATTTCTAGACAAATTGGTATTGGCGGGCGAGCCAAACTTTTATAATACTTTGGGCGAACTAACCTTATAAGTTTTGGGGCGGGCGACCCTTGTTTAATAAAATTCGGGTTAGCCAATTAGGGCGAACTCATTTTATGTTGTTTTGGGCGAAGATCCCTTTTTATGACAAATTGGGCGAGTTACACTATTTTAAATTAGAAATTCGGGCGAGCCAGTGATGGGCGAACCCTTTTATTATAAATTGGGCGTACGACCCATGTTTTTATAAAATTGGGCGAGTTGACCATAGTAGTATCCCATTGGGCGAGTTGACCATGGAAGTGTTGCAGTTGGGCGAACTGACCATGGCAATGCTATAGTGGGCGAACTGGTCATGGGCGAGCCACTGAGGGCGAGCCAGTGTTGCTTGTTGTTTTTAAAAGCAATGGTTGGCGGGCGAACACAAGTTCTCCACACTGGGCGAGCTGCCATGGGTGAGCCATATTGGGCGAGCAGGTTTTAAAGGTTGAGATTTTGAAAGGTTGTCAAGTTGTTTTGTAAACAGAAAGCCTAAACCTTTTTGGAAATCAAATCATTTTGAGAAAATGATAATATGGTGAGATAATTCCATAAAGGTTTTCATGAGATATAAAAGTGGTTTTGAGACTTTAGGCCCTAGTTCATGCAGTATTATTCATGTAGTTGCGTGACCGGCCTAGGGTGGTGGCTCAAGTCGATGGACCAACGAGTGCACCTCAGGACGTCACAGGGCTGATGGACCAGCCAAGTTATCAGCGGTCTCGAGGTCACTTGGCAAGTGGACCCGAGGACCTTCTATAGATTATGGCCATAGATCTAGCTGAGATAGCCGTAAGGGGCGGTGGCCTACGGGTGCACCCCAAAGCGGACGAATTATGTTCCTGGGGGAACCGAGCATGATTTAATTATTGCCTAGTCTCAACTTGTTAATTTCTGTTTACTAAAAGGATTTATTGAATCCTATTTACTGTTTACTACATTTTAAAGTAAACTGTTTAGCTAGTGTTTTGACTGGCGTATCGAAAGTGTTGGTAACTATATTCACTGTTTTTCGATTTGATGTGATTTTTGGAAAACAAATAAATTGTGAAATATGGTTTTGGTTTCATAAAACAGCATATGTCTCCTTTACTGAGCGTATGAATCGCTCACCCCTTTGTTTTAACTCCACAGATAAAAGACACGGAGTTAGAGAATTAGCTCAGATGGGTACAGCTACGTTTAAAGCGCTGAGGCATGTTATGTTAAACGTGACAGGTACAGTCTCTTCTCTTTTACATTCCAGACATATTTATACAGTACTACTTTATTGAAATAAAGACAATAGGGGATGTTAGATGTAAGGAATAATGAAAAGAATTTCATATTCCGTATTTGATAAATAAATGTGATTATTTATCACTATCATTGTAGAATGTTATTGGCAACGCAAATAGCCCAACCGGTAAAATTGTATAGAAATACGTGAAAAATGTGATAACGGGATGTTACATCTTAACTCACCTTTCATTTTTCTTAGCAAATTGTCTAATAAAAATTTATTTTATTTTAAAGCTCTGTTTTTATGTATACTTTATGTATATATATTTTATATATTTATTTATACATTCTAAAAATATATATATTTATATATGTTTTAAAGCTATATATTTTATATATTTGTCGTAACGTCTTTTGGCCCTAGACCTAACCGCTAGACATGAATTCAATGGAGTCGTTACCAATCATTTTTTTAGCCTAGGTGTGATTGGTCACCTATTCTCATTTAAGGATAAGGATTGATCTTCATTTCAATTTTAGGGTTCGGGGGTCGGTTACGTGTGAGGAAGGTGTTAGCACCCTCACGATGCCCATCCTAGAATGGTACCTAATTAATCTTGTGCTATTTTAAGATGGTTTTGTTTGAATAATCTTAATTTGTCATATTTTCTATTATATTCCAAATAATTAAGTATTGGTAAATTTTCTAAGAAATTCTCCATCATTCTGGCGGAACTTCTTAAAAATTTATCCTCACCTCAGGAGTATTCAAGTAGTACCATTTGACTTGCTTGAAGAGGCTCCGTCGTCGGATTAAATCTTTTGTAATTTATTTTTTAACCTAATCTTTATTTAATTTATCTTTCTCTATTTTTCTTTATCTAATTTTATTTATTCATTTTATTGTTTTATTTATTTATAAATTTAGATTATTAATATCGAAAATTCTCTTAGTCTTCCATCATTCTGGTAAGACTTCGAGAAAAATTCTTACCTAAAGAATTCCAAATGCCAACCATTTGTGACTCTTTGGACTCTTATCATTGGAATAATCTTTGTTAATTATTATTATACATTATTAATCCTATATCCATCTGTTATTATTTATTTTTATTTTTATTTTATAAACGTTTTATAATTTATCTTTTATTATTACTATTTTAAAATATTGAGAACATTTCTTAAATCTTCCAACATACCGGCAAAATTTAAGAAAAATTCTCTCACCTAGAAATTCCCAAATGTCAACCATTTGTGACTCTTTGGAATTTCATCATAGGAGTTATTTTTATTTATTCTTCATTCCTTTTTTTATTATTTAAATTATTATTATCATTATTATTATTTCAAAAAAAAATAAATATCTATTATTGAAAATTTTACTTAAATCTTCCATCATTCTGGCAAGATTTAAAAAAAATCTTCTCACCTAGCAATTTCTAAATGTCGACCATTTGCGACTCTTTAGAATTGCATCATCGGAATATCTTTAATTTAAATTCTTCCATAAAGTTTTATTTTCTTTTTACATTTTATTCATTACATATATTTTTTAAAATCCTTTATTATAAGAATAATGAATATAAGCATGTGTGCCTAAACATGCTTTTTTTTTTCATGGAAATACATCACCTCCAATATTACTACTTTTAACAAATGTAAATCTAAAATAAAACAATACAACAAATGAAATAATATGCATACCTTAAAAGTTGCACTCAGTTGCAAAACCCAACTGACAAGGCTCCTTTTTTATATGCTTTTGCCCACATTTCTGTTTGTACTTTTCAACAGAGAAAAGTCTGTAGCAACTCCACAATAGCAACAAATGGGCGACACTGCAGGCTAGCAACACAGCAGCAGAAACTTGTAGCCTGCAGTGGGTTCGGACAAGGACAACGTAGAAGCGTGCAAGGCTGGAATTGTTTCCCCTCTTTTCTTGTCGTTTTGGCCTTGTCTCGATCAAACAACAGATGTAGCGGCGATGACCACAAGTAACAGATGAAACGGCGATGACCAAGGTAAGGTAGGGTGCGGACAAGCAACAAGGAAGGACAGCAGCGTGTGGCGCGATGCTATAAAAGGTGCACCAACTCAGGGAGCAGTAGCTTGCTTCGGTTTTGTGGTGCAGAACGTGGGCAGCTGGAGCAATTGGCCACAATGCAGGAGCTGGGATGCAGTGGTTACGGGGCAGCAGCAAGTTAGTAGAACAGGACGGCGAGGACTTCTTGGCAGGATCGGCAGCAGCTTACAGTGATGAGTGATGACTAGGTAGCGGTGGTAGTGATGATGTGTGGAAGATGATGCAAAACAATGGGCGATGAAGTCTTTTGAAAACTTTCAATACAACACCTTTTTTTGTTTTAAAATCCCTTTATTCTTCAAGCTTTCCTTTCTCTTCCATTATTTAAAAGCTTGTAGAGTGCTGCTACAAAAACGTAGTAAGTTGCAGAGAGCAGTAAGCAATGGTGTGGCCTCTTGGAACAGTGACAGTTCGGTGCAGTTCAAGGCAGCAGTGAAGTGCAGCAGCAAAGGAGATGGCGTTGTGGTCTGGTGCAGTGGGAGTTCGTAAATGGCCGCAGATGATGGTGCCGGTCCTCTGGATAAGGTGCAAATGTGCAATGATGATGTTCACGCAGGGCAGGGGAAGACGAGGACGATGGTACGATGAGGAAGATAATGGCGCAGCAGCAAGGAATTTGTCATTGTGGTGATCTCAGGGCAAGGGATGGTAACAAATGCTGACAAGCTAGTTGGCATAGAAGCAACACGCATGCCGAAGATGATGATGCTGGACAACCATGGCAAGCAGGGACACGACAGTGCAGGGAAGATGGCACGTGAACAATGCAAGTAAGGACACACGATGATGGCTGAAACGAGATGAAACAACCATAACGAGGTGGCACACCACAGCAAAGACGTGGCTGGTAGGTGCAGCTTGAGGATGGTAGACCTTTTTACGTTCTTTACAAGGCTAGAAACGTGGTTGTAACAAATGGAAGAAGGGAAGGCGTGGTGGCTGGACTGGAGGCAGTGCAGCAGAGATACAGTGGTGGCAAAAATGGTAAGAACGATGGATGAAAAATGAGGCGGCAATGATTGGCGGAAACAAGGTGGCAGTGACGGGATCTCAAGGCTGGCGAGAAAGATGATGATATTGCCCAGGCGTGGTTGATGCTAAAGTGGAGAGACCGGTTGCCTGTGGTGCGATGCAGCAAACATGAGTGGCCACAAAAGTGATTAGGTGGTGGACAAGTTCTGATGGCTATATGAGTGGTGACGGGCTGTTTTGATGCATTTCAAGTAGCAAGGAGCAATCAACAATGGTTGCTGGGATTATGGCTAGAAGAAAACAGTGATAATGATGATGATGACATGAATATGCTAGCAGAACTCAGGTTATAATGGCCAGTAGCGACGAAGATGATGATGGTGGTGCTAGGTGGTGGCAGTGAATGAATCAAGCCTTAGAAAATAGTAGGGTTTCGGCCATATAGCAGTACAATGACGAAGATGAAAATAAATGGTGGTGAAGATGATCACAGTAGAAGTGGCCTGAGTGGCTAAGAGCTGTAGCAAAAAATTTTTTTAGGGTTTTTCTTTTTCCTCCTCCTCTTGCTAGGATGGCTCGATGCCTCTTTATTCTTGTTGTTTCTATTTATTTTAAGAAAGAAATAATAGTTTTAATGCCTCCAACCCATGATTACGGGGCTTTTATTTTTGTTTGACCTTCCCTTCTCCTTTTTTTGATTTATTTCCTTTTTCCTCTTTTTTTTGTTAATTTTATTTTTGGTAATCAATTTTCAAATTTATTTCATTTTGATTGTTCCCTTTTTGCATGATTTGTTTCCATTTATTTATTTATTCAGATTTGGTAGAAATCTCTCAAATCAATCTTTGAATTTAATTTTGGTGAGTGCATGATATATAAGTTGACTTTATTTATTTATTTTTATTTTTTATTATTTTTTTGATTTTTTTGTTTTTTTTTTTGTTTTCTAAAAATTGCTTGGACAAAATTAGGTGTCTACAGCTGCCCCTCTTTGCATATTGCTGAGAATCACGAATAGGGCAAAGACTTAAGACAACAATTTTGTCTGAACTTTTTTTTTATTTTTTTGAGAGATTTCAAGTTTGATTCTCGAAAATAATACCTTGACTCCTTACCAAGGTTCGACCCATGAGAACAATGGATTCGATTTGAAACACATAATATCTTGGCTCCCTATCAAGACTCGATCCACTTTGAAGAAGTGAATTTGATTTTGAAACACAACACCTTGACTCCATACCAAGGCTCGATCCACTTTGAAAAGGTGAATTCGATTTTGACACATGATACCTTGACTCCCTACCAAGGCTCGAACCACTTTTGAAAAAGTGAATTTGATTTTGAAACATAGTACCTTAACTCCATACCAAGGCTCAATCCACTTTGAAAAAGTGAATTCGACTTTGAAACATAATACCTTGACTCCTTACCAAGGCTCAATCCATTTTAGAAAAATGAATTTGAATTTGAAACAGACTACCTTGACTCCCTACCAAGGCTCGATCCATCAGCAAAATGGATTCGATTTTGAAACCTATTACCTTGACTCCCTACCAAGGTTCGATTCATTTTAGAGAAATAAATTCGAATTTGAAACACACTACCTTGAAACACACTACCTTGACTTCCTACCAAGGCTCGACCCACTTTAGAAAAGTGAATTCGATTTTGGAACACACTACCTTGACTCCCTACCATGGCTCGATCTACTTTTGAAAATAGATTCAACTTTGAAAAACAATCGTTTTCTCTCTTTTTTTTTCTAATTTAAATAAAATGTTGAAACCAAAAGTCAAAATGAAGTGATCTGGATGAAACCAGAGGTGACTCGGACGAAACCAGAAGTCAAAATGAAATGATCTGGACGAAACCAGAAGTCAAAATGAAGTGACCTGGATGAAACCAGAGGTGACTCGGACGAAACCAGAAGTCAAAATGAAATGACCTGGACGAAACCAGAAGTCAAAATGAAGTGACCTGGATGAAACCAGAAGTCAGAATGAAGTGAATCGGATGAAATCAGAAGTCAAAATGCAAACTTCTCATTCTTTTATTTCACTAGTTTTTACACCACACAACAATGCTTACTACATATGGTTAAAAATGTCACCTAATCTCTAATTTAGCTAGACTTAAGACCACACAACGGTGCCAGCTATGTTGTATTTAAAATCCCATGTAATATCATGATCACAACCAATTATCAAAACTTCATATCAAAATTTTCTTATTTCAAAACATTCTTCAAATCTTCAAAATTAGAAAACCCTTCTCCTTAGTACAAATTTTGTCATATATATATATATATATCTCATTCTCTCTCCTTTTTTCTTATGGAAGTGCAAATGTATGCCACAAAAATGTTAATGCAAGTATCTATACCAATAACAAGAGTGGTCTCCCATATGCCTCAATAGAAATGCAAACTCGTTTATCTACCTAAAGGATGCAAATGCTTCCGATGCAAACATGTAATTGTATCTTAGCAATGCAAATGACTTTTATTTGGATGTAAATGCAAATTACCATGTAAATGATCTCTACTAAGATTTGATGCAAGTGACCTCCCTAAAGATGCAAATTTAAACACTTATAGTCTCACTTAGGCTCATGAAGTTCATATCAAATCTTCAACTTTGCCTTTCTCCAACATCTCCACTTATTTTGACAGAACTTCCTTTCCAAACACAAAGTCCTCATTTTCAACTAATATCAATGCACCCAGTGTTAAAACGATTCATCTCCAATCTTCACATTTTGCTTCTTTATTACTTTTGAAAGCAAAAATCTCTTTGCATGTTCTCATTCATTTATTCATCATCATTCAAATTCATGATAAACATAATGCATTGTGGATTTCAAAGGATGGATAGACAAATCATAGGTAAGATTGAAAGGGTGAGAAAAGGGTATGAGTTTATCCAAATTGGGAAAGAAATCAATTGCGAGTGTACAATGATAGGTCAAAAGTTTAAACACAAAGACAAGAGCACCATTACAATGAAAATCCAGACTTTCACATCAATTAGCCTAGAATTTCTTTTGAGCAAACTCTTGATCGGTATCCTTTATCCTTTTATGCCCCATAACTTCCGGGGGGGGTAGCTATTAACAATTGCCCCAAATTGTGCGGTATCCTCAACCACCTCTTTTTTTGAATTTTCAACTTTGCTATTGCACTTTTGGTTCGAGTTGCCTTTTTGGGTTTTCAACTCAAACCTTTCTCTTTTCTTTCTTTTTCTCTTTCTCTTTTTTTTTTTGGGCTATTCTCATTTTTTTCATAGTTTCATCATGCATTTGAATTCCAAGTTGATCTAGTAAGGGAAGGAATTGCAATCTTATTAGTCTTTAGTGATTTTACAAGAATATCAAAATCCAATGCACGATTCTCCAATTCAAATATTCACATTTGATCAAAATGGACTTTTTAAAGCACGTAATGTAGGACAGGGTTCAAGGTTCTGAAAGAATGGATAAATAGGCCCAAAATGTGTTTAAGGGTCAAGAAAACCGAAGGATCATTTCTATGATTTGAAGTACCAATGCTGGTACTTTATCTTATTCTTCGTAAGCTCCCTCCCATTTTTACTTTTCTCCATTTTCCTTTTTTTTCATCTATTTTTTCATTATTTTCATTTTCAAGAGAGGAACTCAAAACTTCATTTCACAGTAACTCCTCCATATCAAAAGGAATCTCCCTTTTTTTTTGATCTATCACTCACATTTCATAGCTTTTTCTTTGTCCTTGTTGAATAAATCCCTCTTTGAAATTTGCCCCCCATATGTGAAGGGTGATCCTTGGTTGGGTTTATTAAAGAAAAGATCTTTGCAGGCTCAAATGAGGTGTCAAATGGTTTGTGACAACCAAGAATTTCCCTCTATTGGAATTAATTTACTAGGTTATTGGGAGTAATTATTTTAGAAAAATAATTCATTTAAAATTCAAATATATTTTAATCAATGGTATAGGATTAAAGGGATTTATCAGAGATTTAATTTCATAAAATTAATTATATTTAATATTGAATGAGAACTTAAGTATTAAAATGAATAGACCCCCCTTATAAACAAGAGTGGCTTCTTATGGAAGTCAATTTTAACCACCTAATACCACTACTCTTGGGCCTCACGCACGCCTGGAGACAAAAGAAATAGAAGGCAAAAAAAAAATTGTGCTGAAAATAAAAAAAAAGTGACTAAAGCATAAAATATTAGTAATTGTTAGTGGCTTCTCAGAGAAGCCAAAACTCTCACCTACCCTCACTCACACTTCATTCTCGGCTGAAGGAAATTGAGAAGGAAAGGGAACATTAGTCGGCAGCGAGCAAGATAGGCGAGGATCATAATGGGTAGCTACTGTGGCGTGTTGAAGGATGGAAGTGGGCGGGAGATTAACGAGGATCATTTGAGAAGAGGTGTTGTGGCGAGAAAAGAGAAGGAAAGAACAGTAGCATTCACGGCAGAGGAACAATTTTCTTGTGAGATTGGAATAAAGAGTCGAAAAGAAAGTGGAGGAGGGGAATGTGAGCTGCTACGTTGGAGAAAGAATCAAAGTGAGAGCAGCATTTGCATCTGGTATAGGTTACTTTTAGTCTCGAAAGGGTGCTGGCAATATACCTACAGGTGGCTAGATAAGGGATGATGTACAAGGGTCTTTCACTTGGGGAAAAGCTGAAGCAAAATAGGGGATCAATATAAAAGAATGAAAATAAAGGCTGTCTTCAGTGTAGAAGGGACGTGAAGTAGCAGTTAAAAAAAAAAGAAGGAAGAAGAATTTGGAAACAGCAGCTGTGAGTGAAAGCCGTGGAAGAAGAGTCATATTTTTGGCTAGAGTTTGAAGCAAACAGCACAAACTTGAAGCGGCAAAAACATGGTGGACTAAGTGCTGCTGTAAACCGAGAAAAAGGGGTAGGAAAAAGCTTAGTTTGAATCCAAGCTCCTCTGCCTCCTTTGCATCTACCATCTATAGGCTTCAAGACACGTGAATAGATGCTGTTTTTGGAGCTAAATAGCAGCTTACCAGGGACAGCAACAAAAAAGGTAAGTTCAGTTATTAAAAATAAAATAAAATAAAATTTCAAGGATGAGTTGTTGTGCTGTCTTTTGAATGTAAAAAGGGAACATGATATTATAAGGGTCTTTTGTGTAGGAAAGGCAAGAGAGTGGTACATCTTGAAGAAAAAAAAATCCCAGCCTAAAACAGTAAAGATCAAGGCTACTAAAGGCGAGGATCACGGCTTGAAGACTCCAAATGGGTAATTGGTGATAATCTATTTTATATAGGCTTTTAAATGATAAATATAAGGTGACAAGAAGAGGTTAAAAGGTTGTTTTGATGTAGGTTGATTGAAGCAAAGAATTCAAAGTTTAAAGGAATTACATGACAACCAAGTGAGAAGTATAAGGTAATGATCTTTAGGAACAACTTTAAATATATATATATATATTTGAAAATTCCTAAGGTGGCTAAATAATACAAGCTTGCTTTGATGTAGGAGAATTTCAATGAGATGAGTGTTATTTAATATCCAAAAATTAAAGGCTAAAGAAAGGAAATCAAAAATGTATTAGAGAGTTCAATGTGTGCAAGGGTGTTGGCATCAACAATTATGTGGTACACATTAGGTAAGGGAATATACGGTAAATGCTTGTCAGTCTACTATGCTTATGCATTTTTAAATTAATGTTATTTAATATTTATGGATTTAAATGCATTCTTGGTTAAATGTCCAAATACGTTGGATTGAGTTTTAAATGCATAACGTTTTGGATTTGGACTTGGATTTGGATTTGGATGTGTATTGGAAATTGGTGTATTGAAGATATATTGCTTGATTGAATTTTCTACAGGTATCTGATTTGTGGTTATGACGCTGGGTAGTGTTCTACCTATGCTGTTATAATGCCGAAATTTCGTTAGAAATTGTCTAAATAAGTTTCTTGATATTAAATTGGATTTATTAAATGCCTTTAAAACCTCATGCATATTAATCACTGCTATTTGTTATCGAGACTTCGTACGATTAGATTTTTAAAACTATAAGTATGTGAGACAGTTTATGCCTTTAGTACTCAACCTATTTTGTAAGATATATTTCTAAACGAGTTTTGACTCATGATACATGTGATGATGTATAATGCCTGTGTGGCTTTTGGAAATGCCTGTGTGGCACTTGGATATGCCTGTGTGGCACTTGAAAATGCCTTTGTGGCACTTGGAAATGCCTATGTGGCACTCGCCTGTGTGGCGTTTTATTATGCCTGTGTGGCATTCAGTAAGCCTGTGTGGCATTGAGGCGCCGTATACGTAATTGCGTCATGGATCCCGCCTGTGTGGCAAATGGGTAGCGGTAATTACGTATGATTGTCCGACAACTAGTCGTGACTTGTACCTCAGCTACCAGATGATCACTGGTGCTGGGATGATTCATGATCATGGATAGAGCCCTGGTATGGGACACCGACCACTGCTAGCTACAGTGGATGCTTTCATAGAAAGCTTCTTGGTTATATTTCCAAAGATTCCTGTTACGTTACCGAATCTCCTAATGCTCGTCTCATGTAAATGTTTTTAAATGTATATTACGATACTGTTACAAAGACGAGCGAATGTATCATTTCTACTACTACTATATATATCTTGATTCGGTGAATGCTTGAGTACTAAATTGTTTTGAAATTACTTGGCATAACATTTTATAGCTTATAAACTATGGTTTATCAATTTGGTATTATTTCCAAATAATCATCTTTGAGCATGAGTTTTGGGCACGTTTATTCACGCATGCACATGCATTTAACATAGTAGAAACCTAACATCATTTAGCGTATGCTTTCTTACTGGGCTTTCCCCAAAGCTCACCCCTTTCCACCTCAGATTATTTCAGGTAGACTCGGCACGAGTGTGGTGCATCGAGAGTCTTTTTGTTGAGCCGTAAAAAGCTATATTTTGAGCCAAGGTATAATCTTTTGTTCTTTTGTTTATATCCCAGACTAAATTCTTTTGTGCACACAATGTATAGGATGCGGGATGTAAGTACTAGGTGATATCGAGTCTGTAAACACAGTGTGATTCGTAGTTAAGTTGTAATCCCGATATGTTTATATATTGAATCACATGGATGTCTAGTATTTTAGAAGTTACATGGAGATTTGAAATTTCTACAGGTTGAGATGATGATGTACATTAGTATGGGGATGGATACTAGACTAAAATAGGGGCGGAGTTTTTCAGTGTCATTTCCGACACGTCTTACGAGAAGACTATAATGGGACCTTAGACAACTAGTCTTAAACAAATATAAGAGTAGGACTACTCATTAGGTTTTTTAGCTACACTGAGCGAGAGACAAACATAGGAAGTGAAAGAAAAAGTTAGCCCGAAAATCCGGCTTCCGAGGGTGTTACATGGTTAATTTTTTTTTATGAGAAAGATATATGAAAGATAGCCATTCCTCATTTCAAATGTGAACAATTTCATTGAAGATCATGTACTGAAAATTGAAAAACTTATAGATGATCACAAAAAGACTATAAGTTCTCCCTATTTTTTTTAATCAACCAATTTCACTCACTACAAGATGTAACTATCAAGCCCACTTGTTTTTTTTCTTTTTTTTTCTCTTTTTGTTTTTGATAAACAAAACCCTTGATCCAACTTTGTAATTGAGGAAAATTTGTCAAAAATTCCATGTACGATGATTGATAGACCTTTCTTTTTCTCGCCATCTGAAGTCCATAGATTGAGCATTTTAAGATAACATCTTGGATTTATTCGTTATAAGGGTGCTCAAGAAAAGGATGAATTAGGAAAGTATATAGGTGTATGAAAAGTAATGGAAGGACAATGGAAATATTCCAAAGTGCACTATGCTTGTCATTTTTATTTAAATGATAAAGAACAACCAAAATATTCATGTATAAAAGACTGCATAACTAAAGAAAAACGAAGTCACTTCTGTCCCTCTTCATTTTTCTCAAAATCTAAGTACCCAGTCTTGATAAGTGCTTGAACTTTGTGTTTCAATGGCATGCAATTTTCTGTGGAATGGCCTCGAATCCCACAATGATAATCACAATAAGCATTCTCATCGTACCACTTAGGGTATGGCGGTTCGATAGGTGTCACCGGAACTTTAGCAAGAAGTTGATGCTCAATAAGTTAGGGAAGTAACTCAGTGTAGGACATGGGAATTGGATCAAATTTTGGTTTCTCCGATTTAGCCTTTTGCCCCATTTGATTGTGGATTGAAGTGCTTGATCGATTTGCAAGTTGGGTTTGTGGTGTGAATATAGGTGTGGTTGCAGGAGTTGAGATTAGGGTTGGATAACTAGTTGAATATACTGGATATGATCCTTGGGAAATATTGTTTGCTAATGGATAATAAGGGTGGTATGTAGGGTAAGGGCAATGAGGTGTGGGATTTACTTTTGGTTGTTTTTCAGTGGTAGTAGCTTGCACTTCTCCTTTTTTCTTCTTTGGGGTTGATGTGTCTTCAATTCTGCCACTTTTAATGGCATTTTCAATCATCTCTCCCGAAATGACTATATCGGCAAAATTTTTAGTAGCACTCCCCACAAGCTTATCATAATAAGGAGATCGTAAAGTACTAACAAATATAGTTGTAGTCTCCTTTTCAGTTAAAGGAGGCTGCACCTGAGCTGCCAAATTCCTCCATCTTTGGGCGTACTCTTTGAAGCCTTCACCAAATTTCATCTCTAAGTTCTGTAGGGACAACCTGTCCGGTGCCATATCCGACATGTCCCTATACTGAGCCATGAAAGCTTTTCCCAAATCCTTCCATGTATGGACACGACTTTGGTCCAACTGATTATCATTTGGTTGCTGGCCCAATCAAACTATCTTGAAAACAATGAATGAGCAACTTATCATTACTTGTGTAGCCAGACATCTTCCGACAAAACATAGTAATGTGGGCCGCTGGGCATGTGGTTCCATCATACTTTTCGAATTCAGGAACTTTGAATTTTGGAGGTATAACCAAGTCTGGGACTAGGCTAAGCTCATTAGCGTCTATACTCCCAAAGAAATTCATTCCTTCGATCGCCCTTAGCCTTTCTTCCAACAGATCGTATTTCTCTCGCAATTCCCAACTCTCTTTCCTCAATTTATCTTGTTCCATGGGATCATCCAAATTGGGTACAAAAATAGGATCAACGGGGCTAGATCCCAGGCACTGTCCTTGATTTTGTGGATGATTCACAAAAACTTGGGCTTGGGGATAAGCCCTTTGGGTAGTTTGGGCCTGAAGAGGTGTAAACCCAGGCGGGTATGGTGGGTCCTTTCTCGAAAGTTGAGGTTCTTCCCTTGAGTCTTCAGCAACTCCTTTCCCTTTCATCAAATTCGTCATCATCTCCATCATCCTCGCCATTTGTTCCCGAGATTCCTCTTGGGACTTTACAAGTTCCTGTTGAGCTTTTTCCATTCTTTCAATTCTGGCTTGTTGTTCCCCTTCCATGATCTTTGTTTTGAGATGAGTATTATATGAGTGAGCTATCCTTATGCCTTTATTATCAGAATTCCCCAACATTAGGATGAGATCTTTTAAATGAATGGATGGATGCATATGCATGAAGTACACTATCCTGTGCTGATGAAATGTATGAAATGCAATGCAAAAAAAAAAATCATATGAATGAATGCTTATGCATCCTATAGTGATGATATGTATGAAATGCAACACATATAAGTATAAAAAATCTTTTTTTTTCGTGTGACAAGCCATGCAATGCAATAAGTAAGATGATTTTTTTTCATTTTGAAAAGCTTATGTAAATGAGGTAGGAAAGAAATGAGTAAAGAAAACAAAGAATGCTGGAAAATATCTATACTGAGTTTCTAAACTAAACACAGAATGAAAAATGACCGAATCTCAATTTTTACATTTTATTTTTGCCCCTAAAAATATTGCACAAAGATATTCCCCCATGTGTCCTAATTTGAAGGTAACTTCTATAAAATATAGGTATGGCTCTACCTAAGGTTGGCTCCTTATGGTTCATTATATGTATGGCCAGGATTTATAGGAATCTAAAGGTTCTCAAATTGCTCCTTACTGTCATCCACACAGGACTAGTAAGGCACCCCAATCCTTGCCCATCACAGGCTCCAATTGGAAAGGGTTCAATTTGAGTGGGAGTATTTCGCTAGCCATTGCGGAGGTTACCACCTCACGAGAGCGTAGGTACTATACTCCCTCCTAAAAGGGACAAGCTCAGGTATAGAGCGTATGTCATGATATGCACGTGATGGTGTGTGTAAGAATTTTTTTTTAAAAAAAAACGCCATTCAACAAACTTAATAATATCAATCAAATCAAAGTTATTCAAACAAAACCTAGCATAGCATCAAGATTAATTATTGGCTTGACCCTCACTTTTCCCCAGTGGAGTCGCCAAGCTGTCGTAATGTCTTTTGGCCCTAGACCTAACCGCTAGACATGAATTCAATGGAGTCGCCACCAATCATTTTTTAGCCTAGGTGTGATTGGTCACCTATTCTCATTTAAGGATAAGGATTGATCTTCATTTCAATTTTAGGGTTCGGGGGTCGGTTACATGTGAGGAAGGTGTTAGCACCCTCACGATGCCCATCCTAGAATGGTACCTAATTAATCTTGTGCTATTTTAAGATGGTTTTGTTTGAATAATCTTAATTTGTCATATTTTCTATTATATTCCAAATAATTAAGTATTGGTAAATTTTCTAAGAAATTCTCCATCATTCTGGCGGAACTTCTTAAAAATTTATCCTCACCTCAGGAGTATTCAAGTAGTACCATTTGACTTGCTTGAAGAGGCTCCGTCGTCGGATTAAATCTTTTGTAATTTATTTTTTAACCTAATCTTTATTTAATTTATCTTTCTCTATTTTTCTTTATCTAATTTTATTTATTCATTTTATTGTTTTATTTATTTATAAATTTAGATTATTAATATCGAAAATTCTCTTAGTCTTCCATCATTCTGGTAAGACTTCGAGAAAAATTCTTACCTAAAGAATTCCAAATGCCAACCATTTGTGACTCTTTGGACTCTTATCATTGGAATAATCTTTATTAATTATTATTATACATTATTAATCCTATATCCATCTATTATTATTTATTTTTATTTTTATTTTATAAACGTTTTATAATTTATCTTTTATTATTACTATTTTAAAATATTGAGAACATTTCTTAAATCTTCCAACATACCGGCAAAATTTAAGAAAAATTCTCTCACCTAGAAATTCCCAAATGTCAACCATTTGTGACTCTTTGGAATTTCATCATAGGAGTTATTTTTATTTATTCTTCATTCCTTTTTTTATTATTTAAATTATTATTATCATTATTATTATTTCAAAAAAAATAAATATCTATTATTGAAAATTTTACTTAAATCTTCCATCATTCTGGCAAGATTTAAAAAAAATCTTCTCACCTAGCAATTTCTAAATGTCGACCATTTGCGACTCTTTAGAATTGCATCATCGGAATATCTTTAATTTAAATTCTTCCATAAAGTTTTATTTTCTTTTTATATTTTATTCATTACATATATTTTTTAAAATCCTTTATTATAAGAATAATGAATATAAGCATGTGTGCCTAAACATGCTTTTTTTTTTTCATGGAAATACATCACCTCCAATATTACTACTTTTAACAAATGTAAATCTAAAATAAAACAATACAACAAATGAAATAATATGCATACCTTAAAAGTTGCACTCAGTTGCAAAACCCAACTGACAAGGCTCCTTTTTTATATGCTTTTGCCCACATTTCTGTTTGTACTTTTCAACAGAGAAAAGTCTGTAGCAACTCCACAATAGCAACAAATGGGCGACACTGCAGGCTAGCAACGCAGCAGCAGAAACTTATAGCCTGCAGTGGGTTCGGACAAGGACAACGTAGAAGCGTGCAATGCTGGAATTGTTTCCCCCCTTTTCTTGTCGTTTTGGCCTTGTCTCGATCAAACAACAGATACAGCGGCGATGACCACAAGTAACAGATGCAACGGCGATGACCAAGGTAAGGTAGGGTGCGGACAAGCAACAGGGAAGGACAGCAGCGTGTGGCGCGATGCTATAAAAGGTGCACCAACTCAGGGAGCAGTAGCTTGCTTCGGTTTTGTGGTGCAGAACATGGGCAGCTGGAGCAATTGGCCACAATGCAGGAGCTGGGATGCAGTGGTTACGGGGCAGCAGCAAGTTAGTAGAACAGGACGGCGAGGACTTCTTGGCAGGATCGGCAGCAGCTTACAGTGAGGAGTGATGACTAGGTAGCGGTGGTAGTGATGATGTGTGGAAGATGATGCAAAACAAGGGGCGATGAAGTCTTTTGAAAACTTTCAATACAGCACCTTTTTTTGTTTTAAAATCCCTTTATTCTTCAAGCTTTCCTTTCTCTTCCGTTATTTAAAAGCTTGTAGAGTGCTGCTACAAAAACGCAGTAAGTTGCAGAGAGTAGTAAGCAATGGTGTGGCCTCTTGGAACAATGACAGTTCGGTGCAGTTCAAGGCAGCAGTGAAGTGCAGCAGCAAAGGAGATGGCGTTGTGGTCTGGTGCAGTGGGAGTTCGTAAATGGCCGCAGATGATGGTGCCGGTCCTCTAGATAAGGTGCAAATGTGCAATGATGATGTTCACGCAGGGCAGGGGAAGACGAGGACGATGGTACGATGAGGAAGACAATGGCGCAGCAGCAAGGAATTTGTCATTGTGGTGATCTCAGGGCAAGGGATGGTAACAAATGCTGACAAGCTAGTTGGCATAGAAGCAACACGCATGCCGAAGATGATGATGCTGGACAACAATGGCAAGCAGGGACACGACAGTGCAGGGAAGATGGCACGTGAACAATGCAAGTAAGGACACACTATGATGGCTGAAACGAGATGAAACAACCATAACGAGGTGGCACACCACAGCAAAGACGTGGCTGGTAGGTGCAGCTTGAGGATGGTAGACCTTTTTACGTTCTTTACAAGGCTAGAAACGTGGTTGTAACAAATGGAAGAAGGGAAGGCGTGGTGGCTGGACTGGAGGCAGTGCAGCAGAGATACGGTGGTGGCAAAAATGGTAAGAACGATGGATGAAAAATGAGGCGGCAATGATTGGCGGAAACAAGGTAGCAGTGACGGGATCTCAAGGCTGGCGAGAAAGATGATGATATTGCCCAGGCGTGGTTGATGCTAAAGTGGAGAGACCGGTTGCCTGTGGTGCGATGCAGCAAACATGAGTGGCCACAAAAGTGATTAGGTGGTGGACAAGTTCTGATGGCTATATGAGTGGTGACGGGCTGTTTTGATGCATTTCAAGTAGCAAGGAGCAATCAGCAATGGTTGCTGGGATTATGGCTAGAAGAAAACAGTGATAATGATGATGATGACATGAATATGCTAGCAGAACTCAGGTTATAATGGCCAGTAGCGACGAAGATGATGATGGTGGTGCTAGGTGGTGGCAGTGAATGAATCAAGCCTTAGAAAATAGTAGGGTTTCGGCCATATAGCAGTACAATGACGAAGATGAAAATAAATGGTGGTGAAGATGATCACAGTAGAAGTGGCCCGAGTGGCTAAGAGCTGTAGCAAAAAATTTTTTTAGGGTTTTTCTTTTTCCCTCTCCTCTTGCTAGGATGGCTCGATGCCTCTTTATTCTTGTTGTTTCTATTTATTTTAAGAAAGAAATAATAGTTTTAATGCCTCCAACCCATGATTACGGGGCTTTTATTTTTGTTTGACCTTCCCTTCTCCTTTTTTTGATTTATTTCCTTTTTCCTCTTTTTTTTGTTAATTTTATTTTTGGTAATCAATTTTCAAATTTATTTCATTTTGATTGTTCCCTTTTTGCATGATTTGTTTCCATTTATTTATTTATTCAGATTTGGTAGAAATCTCTCAAATTAATCTTTGAATTTAATTTTGGTGAGTGCATGATGTATAAGTTGACTTTATTTATTTATTTTTATTTTTTATTATTTTTTTGATTTTTTTGTTTTTTTTTTGTTTTCTAAAAATTGCTTGGACAAAATTAGGTGTCTACAATATTCACATATTTTAAAACTATATTATTTATTTACATACACATCTTAAAACTATATATTTATTATTAAGATTAATTCCATAATTAAACTTAAAGTTATTAAATCGTAAAGAATTTTATATATAAATAAATATTCATTTTTATCATGCATAAAATAAATTTTCTAACAGAATAAATAAATAAATAAATACTAAATAAACAAATAAAAATATAAATATATACCTAAATGGATTGGGCTTGGAAGCTATTGGGCCAAAGCAGGCCGGATCAGTGGACTGGAGCGGGTCGGCACGCAGGTTGCGAGGGGATGAAGTGGAGCTGGGTCGCGCGGATCTTGGATCCGGTTCGGGTCAAAGCGCGGGTCAGCTCTCAAAACGGTGCGTTTTGCAGCCCTATAAAAAACTGCTTTTTTTTCTTTACTCATTTTCACCGGTTTTCCCAAAAAAAAATTCCTAAAACCCTTCCAAAAATTCTCTTAACTTCCTCAGATCGGTCGAATGGCTACTGCCGCGTCTGCTGCCATGCGCCGTCGTACGCCGGTCGTCGGAGGCTTCTCTGAAGCCCCAAAAATACTCTGCTCCTCCCCCTTTACTCCGATCTGGGCTTCACCTCCCCTACAAACAACCCTGACCTCACAGATCTAGCCCTCCGAAAACCATTTCACCTTTCTTTTTTCTTTTTTTTTGTTTGTGTTTGATCTTGATGGTTCGATTGTGGTTGTGGTATTATATTGTTGTTGTTTTTTTTTCCTTTTTTTACAGGTATTAGATCTAGGGTTTCCAAATCTGAGATCCTAAGGGTCTCGGTTCTAGGGTTTTCGAATTAGGGGTTTCTGGGATTTGGGGGTTTCGGTGGTGGTGATGATGATGGTGGTGGTATTTGGTTGTTGGCAGTGGTTTATGGTGATGATGATGGTGGGGGCGTCTCGGTTGGGTAGAGGTTCTGTAACTGTTTTTGGTGTTTCAGAGTCTTTGAGAAAGAGAAGGAAAAACCCCCTGGAAATTTCTATCTGGTTCCTTTTAACCGATTTTGAGACCCCTCTTTTGTCTAAGGTCTCAGAGTTAATCTTTAGGTTTTTGCCATTGTCTTCCAGTTATCAAAGCATTGGTCAGAGATGGGATTGATAGCATGGGGAAGATGAATACTGGGTGCCAGTCGAGGTATAGGGGGAAGGACTAAGGCGTCGGCGGCTGGAGGCCAAATTTGGCATTAGTGTAACTAGCAAAGTGGCCATTAAATGTGACTGAAATATATTGATTAATAATAATAGCAAATAATAATAATAATAATAATAATAATAATAATAATAATAATAATAATAATAATAATAATAATAATAATAATAATAATAATAATAAGGAATAAAAATAAACAAATTATGTATAAAATAATAATAATAATAAAAACAAATAATAAACATAATGATAACAATAAAAATAATAAAAACACATAACACAAATAATAATAATAATAATAATAATAATAATAATAATAATAATAATAATAATAATAATAATAATAATAATATATATATATATATATATATAAATCAAATCTAGCCCCTTTTAATGGGCCCAGAAGCCCAATGTTTCGATTTGGATTTTGAGAGCCCAACCGAATATAATCTTGTTGATTTGGACAAAATTTGGTGTCTACAACTACCCCTTTTTGCTCATTGCTGAGGATCAGGAATAGAGCAAAGACAATAGACAACAATTTTGTCCAACTCATGACCTAACCTTTTTTTTATTGTTTTTTTTGTTTTTCTTCTTCTTTTTTTTCTTTTTTTTTTGAATTTTTGCATTTTCTTATTTTTGAATTCATTTTCTTCTTTTTTTTCTTCTTCATTTTTTTTAGAAATATATATATGCACACATAAATATATACATACTTAACAATATTTCTCTTACTAAAGGCTCTTCACTTTGAGATAGTTTAACATTAATCACTAACTTTAAAATTGTATTCAAAGGATTTTGAAACTGTACCCAAATAACTTAGAATTTGTACCTGAAAGATTTGAGACTTGTGCCTGGAGGACTTGAAATTTGTGCCCGGAAGACTTAGAAATTGTGCCTGGAGGACTTGAAATTTATGCCCGAAGGACTTATAATTTGTTCCCGGAGGACTTGGAGATTTTGCTCGGAAGACTTATCTTTTACTTGAAAGATTTGAAATTTATGCCCGAAGGACTTGCAATTTGTGCCCGGAGGACTTGTAATTTGTGCCCGGAGGACTTGCAATTTGTTCCCGGAGGACTTGAGTTTTGTGCCCGGAGGACTTAGAAATTATGTCCGGAGGACTTGGAGTTGTGCCCGGAGGACTTTAGATTTTTAAATTGGTGCCCGAAGGTCTTTGAAATTTGCCCGGAGGTTTTAAATTTTATCTGAAGAGTTTAAAATTGGTGCCCGGAGTACTTAGAATTTGAAATTGGATGTGGAATTTTGCCAGGAGGACTTAACATTTATGCCCGGAAGACTTGAAATTTATGCCCAGAGGACTTAGCATTGATTTGAAAGATTTGAAGTTTATGCCCGGAGGACTTAGAGATTTTGCTTGGAAGACTTAAATTTTGAAATTTGTGCCTGGAGGTCTTGAGATTAGTGCCCGGAGGACTTGAAATTTTATGCCTGGAAGTCTTATATTTGTGCCCAGAAGACTTAAGATTTATGCCCGGAGGTCTTAGAATTTGTGCCCGGAAGACTTACAATTTGTGCTCGGAGGTGTTAGAATTATGCCCGGAGGACTTAGAACTTTGAAATTTGCACTCGGATGACTTGAAAATTTATGCCCGAAGGACTTAGAATTGTGCTCGGAGGACTTATATTTTGAAAGATTTAAAATTTATGCCCGGAGGACTTGAATTTTACTTAATCTTTAATTTTAATTTAACATAGCACTTAATTAAACTGGATTTGAAAATTTCTTTATCTTGAATAAACTTGATTTTCTTGTTTTGAAAAAAAAAGGTTGCATAACCTTCAAAATCTTGATTGGATGGTGTCGAGCTTTCAACTCGAAAAACATGTTTTAATCTCAAAATTTTACACAAAAACTTTCAATGTTGATGCTGTATGATATTGTATATGTATGCGTGTATGCATGGCACTCAATCCTGTACATTTTCTAACTTCAAAACTCTTTCCTATCTTGCCAAAGAGGCACATCATTTGCCTTTTTTGTCTTCTTTGCCCCCCAACATGATCATGAAAGCTCCTTTCTGTTTCCCATTTCTGCAAATTTCTTGTACTCACGTCATAGCCTTTTGACGAAAAGCACTAAAAATTTTCCTTATAAGTATTTTCCAAGGGAAATGAATCTAATTTTCACAAGTGATACTTGACCCTTTCGAAAAATTAGTGATTACTTTTCAAGATGAGTGACATAAATCCTATCCGGATCTTTTTAACTAGACAATTGAAAGTTTGGTGCATAAGGATGCTTTGTTTGGGGAATACTTTGCCACTCATACAAAAGAAAAATGGTTCCTTACTTGGCTTAAAATAGTTTTCTCAAAATACCACCACTTTTTCTCCCTTTTTTTGTTTTTTTTAACAAAATTTTGAATGAGAAAAGAAACAAAATATTTACAATTTGGTTTGACAATCTCTTAAATTCTCGAATAATGGCGTTCTGCCAATGCCAAGATGAGATATGAATAACTGAAGCCTTTTTTGTTTAGGAAGAGTATGTACAAGAAGAAAGGTTCAAACTTTTTCAGAAAAATGTTGAGCAATCAAGTGACATCGGAATCTTTGGATATCTCGAGGATTTCTCATGGGCTATTGGTTCTTTTTCCATGTTTTCAATTCGTGTCACTGCTTGATTTGTTGCTCTGAGAGTTCGTTGTTTGCTTTAGACTGCCCTTTTCGGGTTTTCACCCTAAAGCTGCGCTCTTTCTTTTGTTTTCTTTTCTCTATTTTTTTTTGTTTTTTGCATTTTTTTGATTTATTGTTCCACCATGCATTCAAGAATTCAAATTTCATTCAAACCAAAGAATGGCGAGAATCTTCCAAAGAAGAGCTTTTGGATAAAAGCATCCATACTTGATCAAAATGGACTTTTAAGTACGTAATGTAGGCCATGGTTCAGGGTTCTGAAAGAATAGATAAACAGGCCCAAAATGTGTTTGAAGGTGATCAATCCAAGGATCATTTCTTCTCATATAGACATCTATCATTTACATACTTAGAAGCACCTTTTCTCTTTATACTTTTCCATGTATCTCTTCCTCTTTCTTTTTTTTGATTTTTTTTTCTTTGTTCATTCTTTGAAAGCACCTTTCTTTGTGTACTTTCACATGTATCCTTTCTTCTTTCTCTTTCTTTTTTCATCATTTTTTTTCATTTTTCTTTTTTCATTGATTCATGTCCAAATTTTCAAATCTAATTTGCCCCCAAATTATCCCACATAGTAAATCTTATTTGATAAAAAAAAAAGCTTAATCATTTATTTTCTGCACATGCCTTCCAGTGTGGAGGGTGATCCTTGGAGGAGGTTTATTATGAAAGAAATTATCAGGCTCAAAAGGGGCAGCAAAAGGATAATGTTTATATTTGCGAATGGAATGCGAAAGACGGCCATTCGTCATCTCAAGTTAAGATGTATCTATTGAAAAGTAATTCTTAGGATAAGTTTTTCTTTTGGCTTTTGAAATCTTCTGAATATCATGTTTGCATGATGCCATGATCAATTTCATTGTTTTCTTTTTTTCTATTTTCTTGTAATGTCGCACTTTAATATGATAGAACTTGATCTCACACACCAAAAAATTCATTCAAGGAAAGAGGGGATGCGTCACTCAAGGTATTGTAGATGGACATCGATGGAAAATCCTCAACTTTGGTTCTTCTTTTTTCTCTCTTTTTTTTTCTTTTAAAACATGGGCGAAAGGGATCTCGGGGGTATAGGATTGAACAATTTGGGATTTGTACAAGAATTTAGGTGGCAATGTATTTCAAAATGATCTTGTCACATATTCGACCACCATTGTCCAGAATCTTTGAGATTACCATTAATTTTTGAAAAATTCTCAAAAAGTTTAGCAAATCGATTATTTCTTTGAAAATCATTAACTGTAAAGCCCCATCATGGTCAAAGTGAAAACAAAATAGAACTTTCAAAATCTTATGTCCCAATTTAGCCTTTTGGCTCCTGAGTAACTTAGGTTTCGCTGAGATATGATCCGGGAATGATTTACGACATTCATCTTTGATAGTAATCACCAATTTTCTTATAATCATTTTATCATTATTGTGAAGAAAAGAAACATTCTTGTCATATGCCACTGGAAAATAAATTATGCAAAAAGTTGTGCTCATACAATTGTCACCTAGGCCAACGAAAATGACAAACATTTTTCCAACAAAATACAGACTTCAAAATCTCAAAATCTTCGTTTTCCTCCAAATTGATCTGCCGAAATGCCATGATTTTACACCAAAGTGGACTTCCACTGTTCCATAAGTTCTTGAGTCAAGATTCCCCCATTGATAAGCTCTTCAACCCTTTCCTTCAATTGCCTGCATTTTTTTGTTGAATGCCCGATTGCCCCCATGTGATAGTCACATCTACTATTCAGATTATAACTCTTGGACAATGGGTTTGGGGCTGTTCTCAAAGAAACAGGGGTCAAATATTAGTTTTTCACTAGAAAAGGCAAGAGATCAGAAATTGAGATGGAAATTTTTCCTTGGTTGCTTCTCGATCTTTTTCTGTTGTTTATTGGTTGTTGGACAGGTTGAGCTCTAGGATTAGCCATAAAGGTAGGTGAGTAAGCAACTACTGGGGAGTAAGAGCTTGCTTGGAATCCTGGTTGAGGGATTGGTGAATAAAGATAAGGATCATAGGAAACATTATTCAAGGTTGGATGGTACGATGAGTGAGGTAGATAGGGATGATATGGAGTAGAATTTTTGGGAAATTGCCCCTCAAATGTCACAGCTTGCACTTCTTCTTCCATCCTTTCAAGTCTGTTATTAGCCATGTCACCTATCTTGATCATGCCTCTCTTGATTGCATTCTCAATCATCTCTCCGGAGGCCACCATATAGGCAAAATTCTTAGTAACATTCCCAATCATCCTATCATAATATGGTGCTTGGAGGGTACTAAGAAAAAGAGTTGCAGTCTCTTTTTTCGTGAGGAGAGGCTGGACCTGGGTGGCAACATTCTTCCATCTCTGGGCGTATTCTCTAAAGCCTTCAGTAGCTTTCTTCTCCATAGTTTGCAAAGATAAGCGATCTGGGGCCAAATCCACAATATCCTTATATTGGGCGACAAATGCCCTTGCCAAATCTCCCCATGAGTGAATATCACCCCTGCCCAATTGAGTATACCACCTAGCAGCAGATCCTTTAAGGCTATCTTGGAAAACATGTGCGCTGCCATTTTTCTACAAGACATAGTGATATGGGCCTTTGGACAAGTGGTCCCATCATATTTATCAAATTCTAGAGCTTTAAACTTTAAAGGAATGACCACACCAGGCACTAGAGATAATTTGGCTGCATCTAAAGATCCATGGAAATCCATTCTTTCAACAATCCGAAGCCTTTCTTCTATAAGCTCTATCTTTTGTCGGGAACTTGAGCCTTCTTTCACTTGTGGCATCCCTTGCTCTTTGTGACTATCCAAATTAGCAACGTGAATTGGTTCGAGGGGGTTCATGGTGGGAGTTGCATGCCCTTGAAACTGACTAGGGTCAACTGCAGACGGCATATTAGGGCGTACATAACCCTCGGTGGGCATTGCTTGTGGCTCTTGAGATGATTGGGTTTCTCGTGAACCAATGTTAACTGCACAAAAAGAATCCTCCGCATTTCGTAACCGATGCCCTTCTTGAGTAGCTAGTTCTCCCATTTTTTCATTGTTCAGCTTCTCCAACAAACCTGCCATCTGTGATAATTGCTCTCTCATCTCTTGTTGAGCTCTTTCCATCCTTTCCATTCGAATCATTTCTGTCTCTTCCATGGTCCAAAACTATCTCCGAAGCTTTTCAATGATCAAGCTATATCTACACCAAATCTGTCATAACTCCAAAATTAGATGTCATGCTTGCCATGCTAATATAAAGTTTTTATTATATTAAAATTGTATATCTACATGTAGAAGAAATTTCAACCTTGTTATTATTTTACAATATCATAAGTCACACACCAAAAGGAGAAAAAAAAATAAACTAAAAATTGTTTTGTTTTTCCTTTTTTTTCTTTTTTTTTTTTGAGGAAACAGTTATTGTTAGCCTTATTATTTTCTATCAAAATCATATTATGCACATATGAATGAAGTGAATGCAAATTTCTATAAAATCTTGTAACATTCATATTCACATAGGAATTGTTTATAAGATTCAAAAATTCCTTACTAACTCTCCCTTATTCTAAAGCCCTCAACATTCAAAGCCTTTCAAAAACCAATTTCACAACAATAGCTACCCTTTTCACCCTCTAAATTCTAATCAAGCATTACGGTTCCTTTCCCTTATATCAAGGAACTTTGCATCAATCTGTCCTTTCGCCTTACATTTGAAAGTCAATTGGTCTCTACTTATTGATGACTCAACATGTATTTGCTCTAGAAACAACAACGACCCTTGAGAATGAACCAATTTAATCTCTCCAAAACTTTCAAGCATCTGCATTATCTTAGCTTGCTTTCCTTTCATCTCCCATATATCATATCCAAACTCCTTTCGATTATTCTCCAAAATAGTCTAGCTTCTAATTGATCACCCATGTCTTTGACCTCCTTTAACCCAAAAAGACAAATACACTCTTTATTATGTGATGTGAATGCATTAATGTAATGAAATATGACATGCTAAAGAATCAAAATTTTCTCTTATTTAAATTCAATGAATGAATTCTCTCATTTTTCTTTATTTTAAATTTTGATGATTTCTCTTTTTTTTTTTGTAAAGAATAAATTTTTCTTTTTCTCTTTTTTTTTTATTTAAAAAAATCTTATTTTCACACAACAATTTATTTTTTTTAACTTCTCTTTTTATTTTCTTGAAGGAATGTGATAATGCACTTACTTTTTATTTCCTTATCAACGTCTATGCATTAGTTTAAAAAAAGTAAAAAACATCATGGTTATTTTTCAAATATTATTAAAGAATGAATGGATGTTTTCTTGTTATTTTTGACAAAGAAGAGAAACCGAATAAATCTTTGTTTTATTCTCTAAAATTGTAAAATTGTAAAAATGTGAAATTTTATTTGAAAACAAATATCCCTTGATTTTATGAGAGAATGAATTTGAAAAATCATTAGAGTTATGATATAAAAAAAGTAGTAAAATGTTCCCTCATGTGTCCTAATTTCGAGGTAATTTCTACAAAAATCGGACATGGCTCTAGCTAGGATCGGCTTCTTAAGGCCTTTTACATGCTGGGTTGGGTCTCTAAAAGGTCAAAAGGTTCTCAAATTATACCTTACTGTCATCCACACTGAACTAGTAAGATTTAATTTGAGTGGGAGTATATCGATTGCCATTGCGGAGGTGATTACCTCACGAGAGCAAAGGTACTCTACTCCCTCCTAAAAATTACTGAACCTGGGTATAGAGCTCATGTCATGTAGATGCAAGTGCAAGTGTGTGTATGAGGAAACATTTATCAAACCGTAACCCTTATCCTACAATGGCCCAACAATTTATTAAGAATAATATATACAAAACAAAGAATGGCATAAAATAAACATAATAGCTAAAACACAAATGCAACAAATTATTTAAAATTAAAGAAATTAAATTTAAATATTAATTAAGACCTTTAAATTAAAACTTAGGATAACACATGATTAATAAATGGCTTGACCCTCAAAAAATTCCCTAGTGAAGTCTCCAAGCTGTCGTAATGGTTTCGCGCTCGACGGTTTTGAAAACATTTAAAAACAAAGGGAGTCGCCACCAATCTTTTTTGTTTAGGTGTGATTGGTCACCTAAAATATTTATCTTTTTAACAAAATCTCAAAATTAATTAAGTTTTATTAAAAAGACAATTTTTGGTCTGCGAAAACAAAAATCGGGTTCGAGAATACAGTTACACGTGGGGAAGGATTAGCACCCCTATGACGCCTGTTAAAAAATGGTACCATTGTAATCACATGTTATCCTTTTTGTTTTAATAAAAATGATCTTAATTTAATATTTAAAATTAATTTATGTTTTATTCTACAATCAATTTTATTCCTTTCATTCAAAATCATTTCTTATTTGTATTAATTTTGAAACATTTAAATTTTATTTTTTTTTGTTTGAAATAAGTGAAAATCTTTTGTATTGAAAATTATCCCGAAGTACCCCAATACTCTGGTAGTATTTCGGATAATTTCCTCACCTAGAGATTTCTTAAGAATTACAACTTATGAGTTCTATAGAATCTCATCATCTGAAGATTCACACTCGTTTCAAAAATTATTATGAATGCATATGATGTAAACAGATCATAAATGATGCAAATGAATGTTTTGATTTTTTATATAAATATTTCTTTATTTATTTTAAATAAAAATTCTTATTATTGAAAAAATGCACTAAGTATCCCAATACTCTAGTAACACTTAGTGAACTCTTCTCACCTAGGGATTAGTCAAGAAATCACTACTTGTGAGTTTCATGACATCCCATCATCAGAAGAATTTCATTTTATTTTCTTTTTTTAACATTTATACATATGATGCAAGCATATGGTATATGATGCATATGGAATTATAAAAAAACTTTATATTTTGATTTTATTAATGAAACTCTTAATATTGAAAAATTTAACTAAATATCCCAATACTCTGGTAACATTTAGCTAATTCTTCTCACCTAGGGATCAGTCAAGAAATCACTACTTGTAAGTTTCATGACATTCCATCACCGGAAGAATTTCATTTTATTTTCGTTTTTTAACATTTATGCATATGATGCAAGCATATGGTATATGATGCATATGGAATTATAAAAAAACTTTATATTTTGATTTTATTAATGAAACTCTTAATATTGAAAAATTTAACTAAATATCTCAATACTCTGGTAACATTCAACCAATTCTTCTCACCTAGGGATCAGTTAAGAAATCACTACTTGTGAGTTTCATGACATCCCATCATCGGAAGAATTTCGTTTTATTTTGAAATTAATATTTATTATCTTGATTCCTTCGATTATTCCATTTTACTAAAATTCTGTTATTACTTATTTAATTAATTTAATTACCATTCTTTGCCTTTGGAAATTTTACTATTATTAATTTTTATTGGTTTGATTATTTTGTATTTTATGTATTTCTAAAATCCCCTTTTTGTTAATTTCTCTCAATTGTTTCCATTACCTCTTTTGTTTGTGATATGACAAAGTCTACCCATGTTGGGCCAGGCCCAATAGCGCAAGAGATCACCACGTGGCAAAGACTCACTGGTCCATGTGGCCTTCGGCGACAGAGGCAAAATGCGTCATCACACCTGTCGCTGAGCGACAGACTCACTGGTCCACGTGGCCTTCGGTGACAGAAGTAGAGTGCGTCATCATACCTGTCGCTGGGCGACAGACTCTCGTTTATCGCCTGCAATCATAACGCGACACATGGCGTGCATTACACCTATCGCCGGGCGACAGACTCCCATCCGTCGCCTACAGTCATATGGCGACACATGGCGCATGATTTAGGCTCCCGCTAGCGACAGATCCCTGACACCACAACGTACCACGTGGTATGAATCTCTCGCCGGCGACAGGCTCCGAATGCTCCCGGTTTGGTGAAAGAGTAGGCTATAAGGATGAACACTACACATACGCGGTAGTCTTGGGTAGTAAAAAGATGATGACGAGCACGACTTGTAGAGTAAAAGATCGAAAAAATAGCTAATGTACGACAGGCACCACTGTAACAGAAGGGCTCCTGCAACGACAGGTCAATTCGTCGTACGCAAGGCGGTAGTGCAGCCAATTGCTTGGATGCAAGGTCAGCGAAGTCCCTTACACATTTTTATAGTGTTCACCGACCAAGCAAGGACGTATGGGTGGTAGCAGATTTGAGGTACCCTCATATATTATGCTTGCGATTTTCTTGTCTATTCTAACAGTTGTGATCGTATTAGGCAGGTGTCCAAAGGAGGCACTAGCCACTATTCTGTAAGGCAGCAAGCCAGGGAGAGCTTAGTTCGACATAGTCGGATCAAAAACAACTATCCAACGCGGAACAGAGGAAACCAATTTAGAGACAGAAGAGGTGAAAATAGGGGACCTGTGAGACGAGATGAAGGTGACAGGAGAGATAATAATGGAAGAATTGAAAGAAGGAATCGAGAGGAAGATAATGAACCCACGGGGCCAGCTATTAACGTAATATCTGGAGGTGAATCATTAGCTGATACTTCTTCCTTATCTCGGAAATCTTACGCTCGACAGGTCCACCAAATCAACTCAGTAATGGAGGAAAAGCAGGATGAGGAGCCCATCACATTTACACCTGCCGATAGAGGAGATATAGTGGTTCCTCATGATGACCCGATGGTAATTACAGTCATGGTAGCAAAGCACCCAGTAAGTCGAATCTTGGTCGACAATGGGAGCTCGATGAACTTAATTTACTGGAACTGCTTCGAGAGGATGAATATCACTGAGGACAGGTTAATGCCAGTACCTACACCTTTATATGGTTTCTCTGGAGAGAAGGTAAAGGTAGCAGGCGCCATTCAGCTACCTGTTACATTAGGGGGGAGCCCGAAAGATGTCATCCGACAAGCTTTGTTTATGGTGGTGAGATCAACTTCCGTGGCTTACAATATGATCTTTGGGCGGCCATTATTAAATGACATGAGAGCGGTGGTGCATCACTGCTATTTATTAATGAAGTTTTCGACTCCCCACGGTGTTGGACAAGTGAGGGGAGATCAAAGGAAAGTCAGGACGTGTAATGTCGCATCCACCACATGTAAGGGGATTCAGAGGAAGGAAACCCTTACAATCGAAGAAAAGCCTAAGCCAAAACCTGATGAGGAGATGGAGGCAATCCGGTTGGATGAGAAAGATGAAGAAAGAATAGTGTACGTAGGAAGCTAGTTGCCTGAAGAAGTGAAAGGGGAAATAATCCGATGCCTAAAAGAGAATAGTGATGTATTCGCATGGACCCCAGCCAATATGCCCGGAATTAACCCTGAAGTTGTTTGTCATCGGTTGAACGTAGTCTCGGGGGCAAAGCCAATAAAGCAAAAGAAGAGGAATTTTGCTCCAGAGAGGCAACAGACAATAAACGAAGAAATTTCAAAGTTGTTGCAAGCAAAATTCATTAGAGAAGTTAACTATCCAGAGTGGTTGGCCAACGTTGTTATGGTGAAGAAAGCCAACGGGAAATGGAGAATGTGTGTGGACTTCACGGATCTGAACAAAGCTTGCCCTAAGGATTCGTATCCACTACTCCGAATTGACAAGTTGGTAAATGAAACTTGTGGGTATGAATTGCTTAGTTTCTTGGATGCTTTTTCGGGGTACCACCAAATCATGATGCATCCAGATGATGAGGAGAAGACTTCGTTCATCACCGATAATGGGACATATTGCTATCGAGTAATGCCGTTCGGTTTGAAAAACGCGGGGGCAACCTACCAGCGCATGGTAAGTAAGGTGTTCCAAAACTTGTTGGGCAACACCATGGAAGCTTATGTTGATGATGTCGTAACGATTTTCGTCCGGGGACTCGATCGCTAGACGATTTTGAAGAAAACACAAAATGGAGGAGTCGCCACCAATCTTTTTTGGCTAGGTGTGATTGGCCACCTAAAATCATTTATTTTTTTTCAATAAAATCTTAAAATTAATTAAGGTTTATCAAAAAAAATAATTTTTGGTCTGCGAAAACAAAGTTTGGGTTCGGGAGTTTGGTTACGCGTGGGGAAGGATTAGCACCCCCATAGCGCCCGTTAGAAAACGGTACCACTTAATCATGTATTATCTTTTGATCTTAATAAAATGGTCTTAATTAAACATTTAAAAAAGAAATTCATTTATTTTGAAATCAATTTGTTATTTGCTTATTATTTGAAATATTAAGTTTTATTTTTATTTATGTTAAATTTATTTTTTATTTGAAATAAATGAGAATCCTTTGTATTGAAAATTATTCCAAAGTACCCCAATACTTTTGGTAGCATTTCGGATAATTTCCTCACCTAGAGATTTCGTAAGAATCGCTACTTGCGATTTCGTAAGAATCGCTACTTGCGATTTCGTAAGAATCGCTACTTGCGATTTCTATAGAATCCCATCCTTGGGAGATTCACACTTATTTTGAAACTTCATGAATGCAAATGATGCAATCAAAATATAGATGATGCACATGAGAAATCCGTTGTTTTATTTTATTATTTTTTTAATTCATTTATACTTATATTATTATTTTGTAATTTATTTATATTTATAAAATCTTGCTTGTATTGAAAAATCATACTAAATATTCCAATACGTTGGTAACATTTAGCATATTTCTCTCACTTAGAGATCAGTTAGGAATCACTACTTGTAAATTCCGTAACATCTCATCATCGGAAATTATTTATATCTTATTTATTTTTAATTTGTTTTACTCTTTATTTTGAAGTCTTGTTTATTTGTTTGTTTAAAATATTTATTTATTTGTTAATTTATTTCATATAAGTTGATTATATTAGAAATCTTAATATCGAACTAAAATTATTTGAATACCCCAATACGCTGGTAATATTCAAATATTTCATTTCGACCCTAAGGATTATCAAAGAATCACTACTTGTGATTTCTAAGAAATCCTATCACAGGATATTCTTTTAAATTTTATTTATTTATTTATTTATAATTCATATTTATATTTATTTATTTGTTCATTTTAAATTTTATATTTGATTAATTTATTTTTATTTTTTTATATTAATTTATTTAAAGAATTTTGAAATCGAGATAAAACCAATTAAATGTTCCAATACGCTGGTAACATCTAAGGATTTTTCTCGATCCTAAAGATTATCGAAGAATCACTACTTGTGATTTCTTCGAAATCTCATCATCGGAAAAACAAACTTAAATATTCATTCGTTTGCCTTTCCATTTGTGTTTTTATTTATTTCTTTTATTTTTTAAAATTGATTTATTTTACAAAATTAAGAATTTTATTATCGAAATAAAATCACTTAAATATCTCAATACGCTGGTAACATTTAAGGATTTTATTTTGATCCTAAGGATTATTGAAGAATCGCTACTTGCGATTTCTAAAAAAATCCTATCATCGGAAATCCAAATTTATTACTTGTATTTATATTTTTATTTATTTGTTTTATTATTTTTTATTATCTTATTTGTTACTGTTTTTTTTTAAAAGGCTCTCTTAATAACAAAAATTACGTATGTGAAGTTTTTAACATACTTAAAATACAAGACAACTCTTTTAGCAATCTCTTTTCTAAAGAAATATATTTTTATATAAATTCTTTTATCCAACCTAAAACTAAGTGCATGGTTACGTACAAACAAATGATACATATAAATAAAATATATATAAACTTGTCAACTTTTTCCGTTTCTTTTTTTGTTCATCACTGTTATTGCATGAAACAGAACTTACAAAGCATGAGGCAAAGAATATACCTTGGCAAGATGACCTACTTTCAATCTCTTTGTCTTTCTTCTCCACGCAGGTTGCCCTCTCCTTGGCTTAGCAGAAATGGCATTGGGCAGGAACAAAACCGAGCGGGGGCTTCACACGATGATAGTGCACTGCAAAAGTGGCGTTGGTCTCCCTTTCTCCCTTTTCCTCCCTCCTTTTTCTTGTGTAAAAATCATGTCCTTTAACAGAAGTAAGTGGCGAGATGATGTAAACCAAGTACCAACGCCAAACAGCAAATGTAGGCCACGGGTAGCAAATGAGGATGATGTTGTGCAGGGACACTAAAACCAGAATAGTGCCAGCTTATGGAGATGCAGCAGAAGTGATGGCAGCAGATGGTTTTGAACAAGGATCCTGGTGATGATGACCCAAGTTCGAGCAGTAGAAATCAACACAGCAGCAGAGGATTTGCACAAACAGATGACGCACCAGAACAGGGAACCTTTCTTCACAGTGACGTGGTAGCAGGAGTTGGGAATGGTGACTGAAGGTGACGATGAACACATAATAAAGGGCCCAAGTTGTCTCAATCTAGATTGGGCTCAACAAGAGCAGAGGGATGCGATGAAGAGGAAAAAGAACGGTGACAGTGAACAGTTGTAGGAGACGGTTTTAAAATGGCTCAGTGATGGAAATGAAGATGAACAGTGGTGAAAAGATGATGATGGTAGAGGAGTGGAAGACGCAGACCAAGGATGATGTTGGCAGATGGTAGCTTTGGTCACCAAGAGCTGTAGGGTTTTTCTTCCGTGTTTCCTTTTTCTGTGTAAAAGTTTTCTTTCTAAACCCTAGCAGACTCCTCCTTTTAAAATGAAAAAAAATCCCCCTTCCTAAAACTGTGTACCCTCTTTTATTTCATTTTGATCTTTTAAGGAAAGGACAAAAATATTAATATTTTTTCCCTCAATTCCGACCCATGATCATGGCTGTGGGATTTTTTTATTCAATCATTTTTTGTTTGACCCTTTTCATTTATTATTACAAGCATTTGTATCTCTTATTTATTTGTTTCTTTTTAATATTTATTTCTTTCCAAATCTTTCAAGTCAACTCTTTTAATAGGCTTGGTATAAGGTTGACTTGCTTTCAAAAATGTTTGTTTTTTATTTTTATTTTTTTATTTTAAATTTGCTCGGACAAAATTAGGCATCTACAGATGATATGATCATCAAAAGCCGACAGGAAGAATCACATGCTGAGAAAATGACTAAGGTATTCGATGTGCTGCAACAGTATGAGATGAAGTTGAATCCCAATAAATGCTCATTCGGAGTGAGATCTGGAAAGTTCTTGGGATTCATGATTACTAATCGAGGGATAGAGGCTAATCTCGAGAAAGTTCAAGCTATTTTGGACATGAGGCCACCTAATACTGTAAGAGAAGTTCAAAGGCTGACAGGGAGGATAGCAGCCTTGAGTCGTTTCTTGTCCAAATTAGCTGAAAGAAGTCTACCATTTTTCAAGGCGATAAAGGTATGAAAGAACTTCAAGTGGACGGAAGAATGCAACGACGCCTTTGAAAGGTTGAAAGACTACCTAAAAGAGTTGCCTCTATTATCTCGGCTACAGCTCGGAGACCACCTCCTCATGTACCTCGGTGTAGGAGAGAAAGCTGTAAGTGCAGTCCTACTAAGGAAAGAAGGGGACAAAGATTGCCCGATCTATTATGTAAGCAAAGTCCTGCTAGATGTCGAGGCAAGGTACCCCTTAGTTGAAAGAATAGCTTTATCCCTGGTGATGGCAACTCGGAAGTTGCGGCCTTATTTCCAAGCTCACTCGGTGACTATCTTAACGGATTAGCCCCTGAGGCAAATACTGCAGAAACCAGAACACTCCGGGCATCTAATTAAGTGGGCTATCGAATTAAGTGAATATGACATTCACTTCCAGCCTCACCAAGCAATAAAAGGACAAGCATTGGCAGATTTCATTGTAGAATGCATTGGCCGAGAGGTCTAAGAGGAAACAGAGTTAGTCTGGTGAAAATTATTTGTTGATGGAGCTCGTAACATGGACGGCAGTGGAGCTGGAATTGTGCTAATATCGCCTGAAGGGGAAACCTGAGTATTCCCTACATTTCGATTTCCCAAGTTCGAATAATACAGCCGAGTACAAAGCCTTGATAGCTGGGATGAAACTTGCTGAGAAACTAGGAGTTAGCAACTTAGTGGCACATAGCGATTCACAATTGGTGGTAAACCAGTTCTCGGGTGAGTATGAAGCACGAGAACCCACCTTAGTCCCTTATCTGGAGAAGGTACAATTGTTGGCACAGTCGTTTAAGCACTTCCAGCTGACTCAGATAAATCGGACAGAGAACAACCATGCAGATGCTCTTTCAAAATTGGCTTCTTCTAGAAGGGCCAAAGGGGGTATCGTCAAAGTGGAATCCCTCGCTAAGCCAAGTATCGAAGAAGAAGATGTCTGCGATATCGAGATCGGAGATGATTGAAGAGTCCCGATCAAAGATTATATATTGGGGAACACACTCCCAACTGACAGTGACGAGGCTCGAAGGTTGAAATTGAAAAGTGCCAGGTTTACCATGGTAAATGGAGAACTCTATAAGCGAAGCTTCACAATGCCCTTGCTGAAATGCCTAGGGCCCCAACAGGCTGAGTACACCTTAGCTGAAGTTCATGAGGGAATATGCGGTGAATACTTAGGGGCTCGTGCCTTGGCCTCGAAAATAGTTAGTTGCATGCAAGACGTTATGCTACAGAACAATCTGTCGCTCGAAAGGTGCTTGCTACACTGCAAATTTAAGTGACTACAAGCATGCAACAGGCACGCACATGACAAATTTTGGCGACAAGGTTCCACGTGGCAGACTCTTTCTGCGAGAGGTGGCTCACACGTGCGACAGCCAAAATGGCGAGAAAGTCTGATTATTACGTAAGATTAATACAAGGTAAATGTGTAGTTGCCTCTGTATATGAGTTTAAAAATGTGTTGATCAGTTTGTAAAAGACTAAGTTCTTTCACAAAAAACTGGGGAGCACTTTAGATTAACTCCTGCCTCAAAAGGAGCATCGATACTAACAGGCACCCAAGAATGTACGTCCTGAGATGCTATAATTATCCAAATCATCTTCGTCCAAGCCTGTGAGAACCCCAACCATCTCGGGTCAACGAAAAGGTTCTTAAGGGCTGGTAAGATCAGATAGATCTTTATAAGTGCCTATCCTCAGAAAAGGTTCCAAATCCTCAGCATCTAGATCAAGTTTCAACCAATCAAGAGCATGTCAAGTACAAACCACATATGATGAAACCAGATAAGAACATATGCATCCTCTTGTGGTTCTTCTTGACGATGCGCCCTCATACCTATAACTCAGAAAACTTGACGAAAAAAAGTTAAAACGGGGAAATTAATTACCAAACGAGAACATAACTCTTACCTTAATAGTGAGATAATCAGAATTATCCTCCGCCTCCGGGATGTTTGTGAAAAGCCTCGCCTCATCACGAGGGAGAATAGTGCTCCAGGCCAAACGAGACGCTATCCCGGCATCCTCAATGATGTCATTATCGTTAACTCCGGGATAGGTCTGGAAATCTTCCCCACTAACAATGACCCCGCTATCAACCGTATAACGCCTCAAAGTAGGGTCTACCACCTTGGGTAAGACTGGTCTTGTAGGCATTGAGGCTTCAATTATCAGCCTCTTCATGTATTTGCGCCTAGGCTGGCGAGGAGCTGACCTACCCTCAGCAACACGAGAGCCACCTTCTTGAAGGGCTGAATCACTCCTTTGAGACTCGGAGCTCTCACGATCGCCTGAACCTCGATCATGAACAAGAGGCCTTTTCCGTTTATTTCTCCCGGCCTCTTGTGTAGGACGGCTGGATTCGCTAGTAGAAGGTGGAGGAGGAGTAGGAGCATGAGCTGGTCTAGATGGGGCTCTAACTTGCGACTGAGGAGGAAGAGCGGCTTGAGCAGCAGCACTGGCATCCCTCCTACGCATTAAATCTCGGAAGTTCATGCCTGCACGATATAAACAGAAAGGATTAGCCAACCAAGTAAAATGCCACGCACATGCGTACAAGAAGTAAAAAAAGGAAGGAAAACCTAGAAAACCACCAAAGTCCTCTAGACTATCCAAATTTGAGTCCAACGGAAAATCAACGAAAGGACTCCCAAAGGCATTAGCCTGAGCCCACTCAGGGTTCTCCTCTATTTGATCACTAGTACCCGCAACTTCAGGGGTCTCATCCTCCGAATAGGAAGAGGATTCATCTATAAGGCGGCCTATGGGGGTGGATGCTTCGGCTATAGGAATCAGGGTTAGCTGACTAGGACCAGCATCAGAAACACGTGGAGTTGTAGGCAGGTCTGATGGGGCGGTAGAAGCCCCAAGAACGGTCCTGCTTACCCCCAACTGGCAGCGACAATGTTCTCCGGGGAAAATAAATTACGTTCCCCAGTAGAACAGATTCGCCGAATAGGCTCGCCAAATTGGTCTCTTAAAATTTCTGTTCTGAACCTTTTCGAGCGCTGTGAGTGGTCAGAGGTATCACGATTCCATCTAGAGCGAATTCGCAGGTTACTTGGAATCTCAATAACGACCCACTTGCTCTCAAAGCCACGCAGTTTATTAGGGAGATTCGAGAAGATTTTATTATTAGGGAACTCGTCGACCGTTAACCGTTGAAGAGAGAACGTTATTAATCCTTTCAGCCTGCGAACTTTGAAAAAGGCGCTTAAGAGAGGAACTGTTGGAATAATACCCAGGTCATGACACACTATGGAAAACGCTACCAGCTGAGCCCACGCATGAGGGTGGAGTTGACACGGGACGATGTCCTTGTATCTAAGAAATGCTTCGCCAAACTTCGGAAGAGGGAAGCGAAAACCGAAAGACAAAGAAGCCTTATGAACGGCTACACCGTTTCTAACCAAGTCGGGCGTAACCTCCCCTTGCACTGGAAGTCTATAACCATAACCCGAGGGAAGAGGGAAACGAGTCCTAATATCCTCTAAGTCAGCATTTGTTAAAGAATACACGAGACCACCTGTTTTAAGTGTTTTACCCGGGCGTAGCAAAGACATGGCGAAAGAAAAGCAAAAAGCTATCCGGCGACAGACTTTGCAGACAAAAGACCCGATAGGCGACAGACCTATTAAGGCGATTGACCTTTTGGGCGATAGATCTACTGTGCAAGACACTTGCGGGAGACTAAACTCTACGCAGAAGACCTAGCCACCTGCGGGAGACCTAAACCTAGTGCGATAGGTGAATAAATAAGGCGATAGATGTATACTTACTGTCGATGAAATAAGTGAGAGACTCCTGGTGTGAGAGCGAAAGACTCTTTTTGGCGAGAGAGCTGAAAAATGGGCGACAGACGGCTGCTCAGAGGTTCTCGTGCATTCTCTCGTTGGGTCCTAGCAGTTTATATAGCCGCAACAAGGAATGCCAAACGTCACGCCTGATCACGCCTGTCGCAGAGTAGAATTTTTTCACCTGCAAAAAATACCAGAAGAAATCACAAAAAACAAAGAGGACTATTCACAGTGGGCTAAGGCCCAAAAACACATATTTATACTCTCTTGGTTGGAGAAATCCAACAAGAGAGTGGGGAGCAATTGATATGACAAAGTCTACCTGTGTTGGGCCAGGCCCAATAGCGTCAAAGATCACCACGTGGCAAAGACTTACTGGTCCATGTGGCCTTTGGCGACAGAGGCAAAATGCGTCATCACACTTGTCGCTGAGCGACAGACTCACTGGTCCACGTGGCCTTCGGCGACAGAGGTAGAGTGCGTCATCATACCTGTCGCTGGGCGACAGACACTCTTCTATCGCCTGCAATCATAACGCAACACATGGCCCGCATTACACCTATCGCCGGGCAACAGACTCCCATCCGTCGCCTACAGTCATATGGCGACACATGGCGTATGATTTAGGCTCCCGCTAGCGACAAATCCCTGACGCCACAACGTACCACGTGGTATGAATCTCTCGTCGGCAACAGGCTCCGAGTGCTCTCGGTTTTCGAGGAATTTGTATTATATTGGGACACAAACTCTTAGCAAGATGAGGGACTTATCCTCAAGCAATTAATCTAGAATATTGGCCTATAAATAGGCCCCCAGGTACAATTTTATTCCTTAATTTTTGACTACTGGCTTTTACGCTTCCCAATACTGAAGAACTTTCTGTTGACTTAAGCATTGGAGTGTCTACGGAGGGAACCACCCCTGCGTCTCTCTGACTTTTCTTGTTTTACAAAAGCTTCTTAGAGACACGTGGAGACTAAGTACGAACATTGACGTCAGCATACTTTTATTGTTGTTTTGTGCAACAACAGTTTTTATTAATCTTCATTTAATTGATATTTTCCACAATACTCTTTATTTGTCATTACAAAACTCATCATCATATTTTCTTCTTAAATAAGCATGAAATTGAATATTGAGAAATAATATCGAATATCCCAATACTCTGGTAACATTCGAAATAATTCCTCTCACCTAAAGTTTTTTGAAGAATCACTACTTGCGAGTTCTACGAAGACTTATCATTGGGACTTCATACTTATTTTATTTTATTTATTTTTACTATTATTCTTTATTTATTATTTTTTTTCTTAACTCACCTTTCATTTTTCTTAGCAAATTGTCTAATAAAAATTTATTTTATTTTAAAGCTATGTTTTTATGTATACTTTATGTATATATATATATATATATATATTTTATATATTTATTTATACATTCTAAAAATATATATATTTATATATGTTTTAAAGCTATATATTTTATATATTCACATATTTTAAAACTATATTATTTATTTACATACACATCTTAAAACTATATATTTATTAGTAAGATTAATTCCATAATTAAACTTAAAGTTATTACATCGTAAAGAATTTTATATATAAATAAATATTCATTTTTATCATGCATAAAATAAATTTTCTAACAGAATAAATAAATAAATAAATACTAAATAAACAAATAAAAATATAAATATATACCCAAATGGATTGGGCTTGGAAGCTATTGGGCCGAAACAGGCCGGATCAGCGGATTGGAGCGGGTCGGCACGCGGGTCGTAGTGCCAGGTCGGGCGCGGCACGCGGGTCGTAGTGGTGGGTTAGGTCAAAGAGTGGGTCAGCTCCCAAAACGGTGCGTTTTGCACCCCTATAAAAAACTGCTTTTTTTTTCTTTACTCATTTTCACTGGTGTCATAACGTTTCCTAGGGCTAGGTCGTTAGACATTAAACAAATGGAGTCACCACCAATCTTTTTTTTTTAAAACCTAGGTGTGATTGGCCACCTAATGACTTTAAAAACTAGTCTACATTTTTAGTTTTGGGTTCGGGAGTTTGTTTACGTGTAGGGAAGGTTATAGCACCCCTACAACGCCCAAAATTAGTACCATTTTAATCTTGTGTTATTTTAACTTAGTCTTAATTATGTGGTCTTTTAATTTTTTGTTTAAATATTGAAAATTCTATTAAAAATCCTCCATCATTCTGGATGAACTCTTAAAAGACTCTTCTCACCTCAAGAGTATTCAAGGGGTACCATTCGACTCCCCTGAAGAGGCTCCGTCGTCGGAAGTATTTTAGAATTTTTATTATTCCTTGATTTATTTTTTTATTTAATTATTTTATTACTTTGATTTATTTATTTTAAATATTATTTTATATATATTCTTTTATATTTTTTGGATTTTGGCATCTAATATTGAGAATATCTCCTAAATTTTTCATCATTCTGGATAAACTTAGGAGAACCCTCTCACCTAGGAATTCCTCAAGTGTTACTCATTCGCAATCGCCTTAAGGATTCCATCATCAGAATTATTATTTTATTATTTATTAACTTTATTTATTATTTATTTTTTATCTTTATTAGAATATAAATTTTACTGTTTATTATGTTTTTATCTTTATTTATTATTTGTTTATTTTGAAAATGCCTTCTAAATCTTCCATCGTTCTGGATAAATTTAGAAGGATCTTCTCACCTAAGAATTCTTCGAGTGTTACTCATTCGTAATTACCTCAAAGATTCCATCATTGGATTTAATTGTATAATTTATGTTTTTTATTTATTATTATCTTAAAAATTTTACTATTATGTTTATTATATATATTTTATAATTATGATTTTTTTACGTGTTATTCTTTTTTTAATTATTTAGAGAATACAGTTTAACCTTCATTTTTTGAAAATACCTTTTAAATCTTCCATCATTCTGAATAGACTTAAAAGAATTCTCTTACCTAAGAATTCTTCGAGTGTTACTCATTCGTAATCGCCTCGAAGATTCCATCATCGGAAAGGTCTAGCTCATCCTCAACATTTATTATGCCATTATCTATTAATTAAACATCTATCTTAATAACTTTTATTTATTTATCTTTTTAATTATTTTTTATTTTTTACTTTTACTCATTTACAGTTTGTTGTCTTATTTAATTAAATTTTAACTTTAGTTATTTTTCTATTTTTGTTATTTATTATTCTTTCCGAAGCCCCAAAAATACTCTACTCCTCTCCCTTTACTCCGATCTGGGCTTCACCTCCCCTGCAAACAACCCTGACCTCACAGATCTAGCCCTCCGAAAACCATTTCACCTTTCTTGTTTCTTTTTTTTTGTTTGTGTTTGATCTTGATGGTTCGGTTGTGGTTGTGGTATTATATTGTTGTTGTTTTTTTTTCCTTTTTTTGCAGGTATTAGATCTAGGGTTTCCAGATCTAAGATCTTAAGGGTCTTGGTTCTAGGGTTTTCGGATTAGGGGTTTTTGGGATTTGGGGGTTTCAGTGGTGGTGATGATGATGGTGGTGGTGTTTGGTTGTTGGCAGTGGTATACAATGATAATGATGGTGGAGGCGTCTCGGTTGGGTAGAGGTTCTGTAACTGTTTTTGGTGTTTCAGAGTCTCTGAGAAAGAGAAGGAAAAACCCCCTGAAAATTTCTATTTGGTTCCTTTTAACCGATTTTGAAACCCCTCTTTTGTCTAAGGTCTTAGAGTTAATCTTTAGGTTTTTGCCATTGTCTTCCAGTTATCAAAGCATTGGTCAGAGATGGGATTGATAGCATGGGGAAGATGAATACTGGGTGGCAGCCGAGGCATAGGGGGAAGGATTGAGGCATCGGCGGCTGGAGGCCAAATTTGGCATTAGTGTAACCAGCAAAGTGGCCATTAAATGTGACTGAAATATATTGATTAATAATAATAATAATAATAATAATAATAATAATAATAATAATAATAATAATAATAGTAAAAAGGTAATAATAATAATAATAACAGCAATAATAATAATAATGATACAAACAATAATAAAAATAAAATAAAAACAAATAATAATAATAATAATAATAATAATAATAATAAAAAACAAATAATAATAATAATAATAATAATAATAAGGAATAAAAATAAACAAATTATGTATAAAATAATAATAAAAAAAACAAATAATAAACATAATAATAACGATAAAAATAATAAAAACACATAACAAAATAATAACAATAAAACAATAATAATATATATATAAAAAATCAAATCTAGCCCCTTTTAATGGGCCCAGAAGCCCAATGTTTTGAGTTGGATTTTGAGAGCCCAACCGAATGTAATCTTGTCGATTTGGACAAAATTTGGTATCTACAAGTATAACACAATAAGTTTGAATAAATTTTTACGAACAGACTAAAAAATGAAAATTTAAATTAAAATATAAAAAACAATACAAACTCAAAATAAATTATACAAAAAAGGCAAAAGTAATTTAAAAAATACATTAATATAAACAATAATTTAAAAATATATTAAATAGGTTGGGGCTTGAAACAGTGAACCAAAGCTGGCCTATTTTTTAACGAATCTGAATTTTCAAGCTCAAGCTCATTTAGCAGGCTTAATTTTTTTTTGTCTGAATCCGCTAAAAAATGGGCAGATTTTCAGATTTGGGTGGGTCCACTCAAGCAATCCAAGAAGCCCTACAAGATCTCACAAAATACCTTGACTACACCAAACCTTTAAAGAAAAAACTCGCTTTTCTTTTTTCCTACAACGATTTCTCCTCCACAGGTTTTAGCAGAAATGTTCTTAGATTTTTAGATACTATTTCATTAAAGAAAGAGAGTTTTTTTTAAGAGTTAATTTAGACGGATAGTGAAATTGACTTTAATTAAATTAAAAAAAGATGAAATGATTATTAAGTAAAACTAATTTTAATAAAATAATAATAAAATATAAAAAAAATAAGGGTAACAAAGTATATTTATTTGTAAAAATTTTGTCATTTAGTGGGAGGATTCCACCGCACCATGAGTCCGGTTGAATCCAAACCCACCTTAATTATGGGCATTGATTATAAGAAAGTGGGCTTTCGCTGTTCAACATTTTTTTTGAAAGATGAAACATGATGCTTGTATGCTTCATGATTTAGGTTTCCTTGGAACAAATAAATGGGTATAAAGAGGAAGTTTCCATTTTTAAGAAAAGTTCAAAGGACTTGTGAGTTAAACTTTTTTAAATTAAAGAGGTTGTTTTAGCTATATTTCTGTGATTGCCTTTTGCTTGGCTATTTTATGTGTTGTGTGGGTTGGTGAAACGGATGGGAATGTTGGTGCTTGGATGATAATTTGTTGAGGATTTTTGTAGATTTGATTTGGGAGTTGTGTTGAGGCAAATGTAGATGCTTGGTATGAAATTTATAGGAAAATGGGGTGTTTTATGATTTAGGTCATGAAGGAGAAAGATATGAGATTGATGGGTAGAAGTAAGAATTTCTTTTTCTTCAGCATCCATAGGGGGTTTTGTTCAATCAAGTAGCGTATTTTTGTCCATTTTTTGCTAGGGAGGAAGAAAAGAAGACAAAATAAAGAGAAGAAAAAAGTTAATTAAAAAAATAGTTTTTTTCTATGTTTCTTATTTTTAATTATTTGACAGGTCAACATGTCAAGTATGTGTGGATCACTTGGCATTTAACCCTATAATTAACGAATTGATTAACAAAAGGATTTCGTTATGAATGTAGAATTGTAGGAATCAATTTGCTACTTTTAAGGATCAAAGTGTATGTGGCTCAAAATTTAAGGACAATGAATATAACTAAGTGACGAAAATTTTACAAATAGTGGTTATTAAATCATATATTATAAGTTGATAAGTAAAATAAAAATTACAAAATTTAGATGACCAAAGATATAATTTTCTCTTCAATAAAAGTTTAATCAGGATAATTTTTTGACATTATAAAATTAAATAATCTTAATCTCAATGATACGGGGGGAAAAAGTAAGAAACAAAATGAACAAAAGAAAGTACGATTGTATGAAGCATTATATATAATGTTTAAGGATGGCAACAGGTACCCTATAAACAGGTACTCGGCACTATCGATCCGTTTAAGTAAGGTTAGGATAGTATATAATCGGGTTCGAGTAAGGTTCGGGTGGTGAAATTACTACTTGTCACAGGTTCGGATAATTATCTTAGAGTACCCGCTACCCGAATCCGATTATAAATAATAATTAATTAATACAATATTTATATTTTTATATATAAATTATTTATTATTAATGTTGTATTTAATTAAATTAAGTCATTAAATATTATAATGATTTTTTAACTTTAATTTTTTTTTATGAGTTAAATTAAATTTATTAATTTAATTTTTTAAATTAAGTTATTCCAAAATTGATTTTAAATTTAAATTTGAAAGTCAAATTTTGACTTGATAAACGGGTAGTTAACGAGTTTGTATTTAAACGAGTATTTTTTATTTTATAGGGTTAGGGTTTGGGTAACATAAATCAAAATAATCGAGTAATTAAATGGGTATTTTTTATTTTATAGGGTTAGGGTTCGAGGTAACATAAATCAAAATAATCGGGTAGTTAATTGGGTTCAGGTATTATACATATTAATCGGATTTGGATTCGAGTATCCCAAATTTAGCGAGTACCCGACCCGTTTACATTTCTAATAATGTTAGGATCATACTAATTTAAACTTAAATTTGATATGATTATATATAATTTGATTTTATTAAATATATGTGTGTGTGTGTGTGTGTGTGTGTATATATATATATATATATATATATATATATATATATATATAAGGACAATTTCTTAATGTAACAAAAATTGATATGATTGCCAACAACTTTTTAACCGAGTGTTTAAAGATGAATTGTCTCATATTATAAATCTTGGGTTCGAATCCAAGTACTTCCATCTCCAATTATTTAATATTTCTCTTGTAACAAAAAATTTTGATATGATTAAATAACATCTTCTTTTCGACAAAAAATGTTTTAAAAATGATATACATATATGTACGGATAATTATCTTATACACCGTTAGTAAAATTTTTTGACTCTACAAGCGAGGTTAGGATCATGACACATGTCTTATTTTATTTATTTTTTATTTTCTTAATATTTTTATAAGACATAGTCATAATCTTAACTCCATTTGTGGAATCAAAAAACTCCATTGACGATGTATGAGATATTAATCATATATATATTATTATCCAATACATTGATAGTGTTTTAATCCCTCTTGTGGAGTCTAAAAAACTAGATAATAATCTTATATATATTATAATTTTCATTCCCTCCAAATTTTTTTTGTCGAAAAAGAGTTTTGAATTATTTTCTACAGTATGGTGAATTGTTTTTCTCATTTTTAATATGAAATGATAAAACTAGATTGTGTTTAATACACTATTTTTATTAAATTTAAAAAATAAGACATTGTGTTAAATACCTTGGGATGGAACAAAGTCATTCACTTCGTTATTCAGCATATACAACTCCAATAAATTGCTCAAAGCATTTAATTCTGAAGACAGATTAACAAAGAAAACTAGTAATAAACCATACAAGGACAATTATGCTATATATTGTCAATGGAGTTTTTTTTACTCCACAAACGAGGTTAGGATGATAGTACATGTATTATTTTATTTTTTTAATATTTTTAAATAATATGTGTCATCATTCTATTCCTGCTTGTGGAGTAAAAAAAAACTCTACTAATTGTGTATGGGATATTAATCCATCATATAAAACAGAAATATGTATTTTAAAAGCATATTTACCTTTAATATATATTGCCCCTTTCAATTTGTCACTTCTTATACATAGAGACTTCAAATTTGAGAGAACAGCAAGGGATGAGAATATGCTGTTGTTGAAGAGATTCTCACTTAAACCAAGCACCTCAAGTTTCATCAACCTGAATTGTCCTTTCTGTAGAAGAGTAATGTATTTTCATCTTCAAAAGAACGTCTGAATATGTTTGAAGAACATATATACACCAAGCTAATTGATTATGTTGACTTACACTTTGGAATAAAGATCCTAAGCTCTCAATTTCATTTTGGCCTAAATACAACTCCTTTAAATTCATCAAATAATTAAATTCTGTTCAAATCCAGTAAACACGTATATTAGTCTAGAAAGCACCTAATAAGGTTTCTCAAATTAAGCATGATATTTTAAGAGCAAGCAACCTTACCTAACATATCAACTGTTCCTTTTAATCCACACCTCTGTAAGCGCAAAAATTTTAAAGATGTAAAATTGTGTAGATGTGATAGGATGTTGTTTCCTATTATGTTGCCTCGTAAATCCAGAGTTTCTAACTTGTTCAGTTTTGATAACTTCTTAATACCTGCTACTAGTAATATTAAAAATGTAAAATCAGTTATAAAACTTATATATTTAAACTTATTTAAGAAACTTTACCTTCGATAGAATTTTACCCTGTGAATTCGTTGTCTGCTAGGTATAAAGACTTGAGTGATGAAAGTTCACTTAAGGATGCTAAAATGCTATCATTGAAATGATTAGCACTTAAGTCAAGGATTTCTAGTTTGTCCAATTTCAATGAAAGCCTTTCAAAACCTGCAAAAAAAAAATTGCTTTTAAAATGTAAATAAATTTGTTGACCTTTCAAATGAGAAAATAAAAAAAAAACTAAATAAGATGAATAAAATAAAATAAAAATGAATTTCGAAAGCAAAAGATTTGCAGTTGGTAAGGTGAATATCAATGAACCTTGACTGTCAACACAACCAGTAATGAAATTCTCACTCAAATAAAGACTCTTTAATTCTTCAAAAAGAAAAAACAAAGAGGCGTTGAGATGCCACTTTTTTCTGCGGGTCACCACCCATATAGTACACTACAGAAGGGTCAGTTGCCATTATAGAAACAGTATCAACTAAATCCCGATACGCCTATGTGGTTGTAAGATTAAGGAAGAGTCGGATCACTCGTCCAGTGGAGGTGTTGCACTCAACCCTTTCCCATTCACAACAATTAGAACTCTGTTTTCCCCCTATTGAATCATCAATATGAGTAAAGAAAGGTTTGAGTTGCAAGAGGGCAGTTTTTTCTTGATCCCAGCACCCTTCACATTCACACAACCCTCCTAATAGGAAAACTACCAGAACACCCACAACCAATATTTCCACTCCATCTCAATTAATTTTAATGCACTCAGATCACTGAATATTAACTTTGCCGCTATGCATTTGATATTAGTAAACCCTTGGGGTTTTATAGTAACGATGCAGTCCCTTTTCCTAGAAAATTCAAACTCCATAGCACCAAGAAAATAGTATATACTTTCCATGAAGTTTCCTGCGTGGAAAAGTAAGCGAGGACAACGCTCCATCTCAATTATAAGCATCAAACGTTAATGTCTCACAATACTTTTTTTTTGTGTAAACTACAAATATTCTCATCTGTTTTAACAGTTTGAGATTAATTTTGTTCGGGATTTAATCACAGTTAAGGCTCTTCACCATTCTCCAAAAATGTGTTTAGTGAGAGTCGAATCTAAGAGCTTTTTCCACAAACTCAACCTGCGTTGCCAACTAAATCACAACCCTTGAGTAATATCTCACAATACTATATACTATAATAACACTGCCAACAGATATAATTACTTATTGCTTTTTTCCTTTCCTAATTAAAGCTTTTGTTTTGCTTTTATCTACTTTATTTTTTTAGAATACTTTTTATTATTTTGCCTTTAAATAGCTTCAATTTTCACAAAATTCGGGAATTAGATTTGCAGGTTGATGATGACGATTGTGGAGATGTTGACATTAGCACAGACCCTTCCTATGATTTTGATTCCACTAAATCTTCTTGAAATTGGAGTAAGCAAGGTCCTAAATACACTCACTTTTTTTTTCTTCATGCACTCATATTCATTTGTGTTGTGAACAGTAAAGCATGAAAGGAATCAGGCGCAGCGAGAAAAAATTGAGTTTATTTAGAAATTCTTTTAAAGTATGTCTATCCACTACAAATTACGACGTTAGAAAATGAAATGTTTTGATTTCTCACGTATAATATAAACAAAATATTTTTGATTTTTTTTTTGAAATTTTTTGAATAAATTTTTGTATATAAAAAAATTTATCATTTTTTACTTTATATAGAACAATTTTTTTTAAAGATATAAAATAATTATATGTAAAAATGTATAAACCTATCAGATTTCTCCTTTTAATCATGTCTACTAATTAACATTTAAACAATTACACTTATGCATTTATACAGAAACTTGTTAACATATTTTTTGAAACCCACGTGTTAAAATCATTATAAAAATGGATGAAACTTTAATTTTGTTTCTTTGACATCAGCACTTTATGTTTTTTATCAAAATTTAAGTGGGTTAGTACAAAAAAGAAATTTTACTAATTTATAATATAATATATATAAATCTTGCTTATTAAAAATTGAGTGGATTAATATTTGATAAATATTAATAAAAACTTAAAAAGTCTATTCTACTAGCATTATTGATTTTTGTTTTTTGTTTTTCACACCAAGTCTAATCAGTTGACGTTTTAAGGAGACCTTGACTTGGCGTCAACCCATGAGAGGTAAACTTTGTTAATTGGTAACTTAAATTTATTTTTTTGTTATATAAAAAATATTAAATAATTAAAAATAAGAGTGGAATTGTTATATAAATGCATAGCTACTTGTAATTATATTATTGTTCCTTTTGAATAGCATAAAGTTGAAGTTTCAAAGCGTATTGACCACGGGCCAATTTTGATCTATTCCATGATTGTCATATTTTAATGGAATCCTAATTCCTACCAACTACACCCAGAAAAAAATAATTTAGGAAAAGTTCTCTCCCGAAAATTAATTAAATATGCAAAATTCTTTTAGTTAGATGTAAAGAACTTTCCACTTGAAAGATTACGTCAAGACAGCATTGTGTAAGGCTATGGTACATCTAATCTAAGTATATGTACATGGAGCATATATATATAAATATATGAATATACATTTATAAATTTATATATACTATTTTTGAAAATAATTTTATTTCATACTATTATAGACATAGCTAAACTTGTAAATAAAGGCATTAGAGGCTTGCTTTACAATGTCAAAGTAATTTTTTTTATTTTGAAAAGAAATTTATGAAAGTGCTAATTTTCTACAATCTTAAAATGCCTAAGGTGCTGTTTGGTTTTAGGAATTTTAGATTACTAGTAGGAATTTTTTTTCTATAATCAAATTACCATGTTTGGTTCACGGAATTTTTTCACATCGGCAATTTCATATTCCTAACAGTGCAAAAAGGGGAAAAAATGGGGTGAAAAAATTTTCCCTTTGCCTTGAGGTATTTTTTTTGTGGGGGAGAGGTGGGGGGGGGGGGGGGGGGGGGAATCTACTTTTTATGCCTATTTTACCATCCAATAATTATATTTTGTTTCCATTTTACCCCTAAACCTATCTAATATTACAACCATTGTGTTTTTCTTATTTCGATGAAGAGAAAAATGAATTTAAAATCAAATGGACCAATAATAAGATGGATCCTATGATTTTTTATTAATCAAAATCAATTTAATATGTAATAGTTTGTTAAATCAAAATAATTTACGTAACAAAAACCTTATAAAAAAGGATTAAATAAATAAATGAGTATCTTAAATAAATAAATAAATAAGTAATTAATTTAAATATAATTTATATCAAGTTTTATTCACTCTACATCAACTAATAATATGGAGGATATTATAGTAAAATAAGTAATTAAGTAAACTAACTTTCCTTTAACCAAACGCAGAAATCTTATATTCCCACCAATACAACCAAACACAAGAATCTAATATTCTCAGGAATCCATCAAGTAAAATAGTTTTTCGTTGAATGATTCCTAAAGGTAATTCTAAATTCTGTGAACCAAACGACCCTTAAAAGGCAACTCAGAGGTCACCTAAAACTCTGAACAGGCCCAAAACAACTATGGGCCAGAGTCTAATTACTTTAGAAACCGGAAGACCTCACCTAAAGCTATGAAGAGGCCCATAGCTATGGTCCTAGACAAGTCAAATCTGATCATTTCCTTGAACCCAACTCCCAACCTAGGAGTTTGGTGATTGGTAGAGGTGGCAAAAGTTGACCCGACTCGAAAAATCCGCCCAATTAACCCGAATCTAAATCTGATCGATCCGATTTGACTAAAAAAGTCAACAACCCAAATCCAACCCGATCCGAACCCGAATTGATCTGAAAACCAAATTTATTTGAATTTACATTGATCTAAACCCGACCAGATCCGAACCCGAATTGATCCGAACCCGAATTGATCCGAACCCGAATTGATCTGAATCCAAATTTATCCAAACCTGAAAAGATTCAAACTTAAATTTAATATTATCAATAAATATTTAAATGTTAAAATTAAATATCAAAGTATTTTAATATAATAAAAATATAATTTTTTTAAATAATATGAGTGTTATATATTTTTTTAATCTAGTTAAATTTAAATATTCACTTTTATATTGCATTCATTTGAACCTAATGTATAATTATTTAATGGCTAATCTATAATAGAGTACATGAACTATATCATCTATACTAATGTCTCAATTATTCTATAAAAAATCAAAATAAATTAAAGAGATATATAGTATTGTTTTATGATATTTAGTAGAGATTATTAAATCACTTTGATTCAAAAGTTATTAATTATTGTAGATAATAAAAATAAAATGAAAAAATGTAATTAATTTATGAATATTGGTAAATATATTATAAAGAAAACTATCATATAGATTATTAAATATTTTGATTATTTCAATCCCAATTGTACTATAGGTCATGTAAGAAGAAAATTTTATTTTCATGAATTTTGTAATTTTTAGAAATATAGTTTCAGTTGATTTTCATACAAGATAAATCACATCAAGATGATCAAAGCTTAATCCAATAAATCAATCTAATCGACCCGAATCCAAATCCGACCAACCCGAATCCAAATCCAACCAACTTGAATTGACTAAAAAAGTCAATGACCCAAACCCGACCTTTTCCGAACCCAAAATGATCCAAACCCGAAATAGACCAATTTTTCCTTGACCCAAACCCGACCTTATTTGAACCCGAAATGATCCAAACCCGAAATAAACCGATTTTTCCTTGACCCAAACCCAACCTTATCTGAACCCAAAATGATCCGAATCCGAAATGATTCGATTTTTCCTTAACCTAAAATGATTCGATCCAAAATGATCCGATTTTTTCTTAACTCAAAATGATCCGATCCAAAATGATCCAACCTAAACCTGATCCGCCCCGCCCATTTGTCACCTCTAGACTGATTGGTCACCAACTTATCATGATTCACGATAGTATATTATGTTCATAGGTTGTTAGGTATCTCTAAATCCTCTACATATTGACAGATATTACAATGTTCTGGAATCAAAATAAACAAATAAATAATGCAGCTCCCTCAAAAGCATGGCCAAAGCTTTGCTTTTTTCAAGCGACATCATTTCCAATATTGCCTCTCTGTATATTTAATATGTTAGTCTTATCATATTGACAATTCTCCTTTTAATTTCTTCAATGGCATAGCTACATTTTTCATTGCTTTCGTTTCCTCCAATACCATACACTATTTTGCAGATTAACATATTGTAAGGATTACTGTTTTATTTGTTTGACTAACCAACTTTCAATTAACAATGAGATGTAAATGCCGATGCTAAAGAAAAGGGGAAAATAGAGATTATATATTTAACAAATTTCCAGGTAATGGTGTGTTTCATTTTCCTAATCTTCCACCTTTCCGCAGTCTGCACAAACTAACCTTTTCCCACAAAAAGACAGGCCCAGGTCGATGAAGAGCTACCACTAATATTGCTGAATCCAATGCATTGTAATATATCTTTGCAAGGAAGATCAGAATTGGAACTTGAAAATGTTAGGAAAGAGTCAGAAGACATAACTTTGTACAGTTCAGTATGATTCATTGCACCCAAAGCACTAGAAAAGAACACAGAACAAGACGTAAAATCTTATATGCTTTACCCACCTTACACCTTTTTAGTTCCTTTTCTGATCCCGAATCAGAGTAGAACCTGATTATGATTTTATCATAGCAACGCGGTCAACTAGTGTAAATTCAATGGCTTCAACCAAAATATCTAGCTAAGCTTTGATAGTGGGGTTTCATGTGCGTGACGGCCTCCATTTTTAAACCTCTCTCTTACTTTTAGGCTGCCCGCTAAATAATCTTTTCTCACAAATGCAGAGAAGAGAGAAATATGATTTAACTATTGACGATTGGCTCAGCACGATCGGGTGGTTGTAGAATTAAATATGCTTCAATTGCCACCATTTTCACTAGTCCTGTTAGCTTTGAAGCTCTATGCTAACGTGTACTTACCAGTTCATTTTCACCCTCTACTTGAAGTGACATTATGAAAATGCTAGCACTCTACAAACCCCAGAACTTTCAAGCCATTAGGTTTCAGAGCATAATCATCTTAATATAAATATTTTTTTCTCCCACCCCAAAGACTTTAAGTTGTTCCAAAAGCATGGACAGTGTCTATAAGGCTAATTAGGTAGCAATGGCAAAGATTAAATTGTAGCAGAAGAGCGGCTGCTAGAAAGTTATGGGCCATATTTAAGCAACCATTGCCTACCATGTGTTATAGCAAAAAAGGGGAAAAGTGAACCTACATTAATCCCTTTTCCCAATGCCATGAAGCTTAACGCCAATATGCAATAGCATAGTTGAAAAGGTTTTCAACACAGTTCCTAAATGATTACACCCCAAAAAAAATTCAATCTTTGTACATACTTGTCCATTTCATAATAAAATCTCATTTCATATTTGATGTGTTGATTGATGGTGTATATTTTCTATATATTGTTAGTCAACAACAAAGTATTACTTTACTAGTTAGTAAAATTTAAAAATAAATTTAAAAAAATTAGTGATATTTATTTTAAAGAGTTTGTATAAATTTTAACTTTATTCATTAATGATTGATATTTTATTATTAACTAATAATATATAGAGTTTATACATTTTCAGTGCATCAAATAAAAACTCTATTGAGATTTACGCGAAAAGACAAAAGTGATAAAATGAAAACTGCATACCATAATTAATAAAATCAAATTGATATACTTTTGGTTTTTTTGAAGATCTTGTTGATATCTTGTTCCCTGTTTGGAGATGGACTAGCACATGCACCCATAGTGCAACCTAAAAAGTGACAAAAGTAGATGATAACGCCATGGGAAGCCTTAGAATAAGAATGCAAGGTGGGCAATTTCCTAAAATCTTATCCCACTATTTCGCTTGATGTCTTCAATTTCAACTACTATACAAATTTCAATTAAACCAGACAGAAAGAGAGATATTATTATCTCTACACACCCACCACATTTACTAACTCTTCACCTTCTTATCTACTTCTAATATATACCCCCTTGGATGCTTGGACCACTCACATGCAACCATCTTATAGCATTCCAAACCTCCAAAATTTTCAGCATCCTATGGCATAAGCCAAGCACCAACGCCATGAACTGGTCCTCTTGGTTGAAGAAAAGTTCCCTTGAGCCCTCACTTATCTATGAGTATGGCCTTGCCTTCTCTCGCAATGAGCTCCAAAAGGAAGACTTGCATACTTACCATCAGTTTCTTCAGAGCATGGGCATTTCAGTTGCCAAGCATGGGCTGGAGATTCTCAAACTTGCTAGGAAGGAAGTCGGAGAAGCCCCTAATAGACTGTCGAAGCTCATTTTGGCAATCAACAAAACTAGAAAGTGCTTCAACAAGTATGTTAACAAGTTGGTTCACCATGAGAACAACGCGATTAAGCCACTGCCAGAGCCGGTTTGTTATAGAGATCAGTGGAGAGGATTGACAAGGAAGTGCAAGAGTGAGAAGGAGCCGAAAGTAGAACAGCCAGTGATGAGAACCAGGAAGGTAGCAAAGTCTGGTCCCTTGGATTATAGAGGAGAAACGAAGCTGCTGGTCCCTCCGAGAAGGTTAAAACTATCCGGGCCCCTAGACAGCAAAATGCAGGAGAAGTTGATGTTCAATTATAGGAGCGCAATAACATCAGGTCCTATTGATATTGCAATGGCAAAAGAGAGGTTGATGCTGACAAATAGGAGCCCAAAGCTGTCAGGACCTCTTAATTATGTAAGACCTACAAGCCCGAAGCTTCTTGGTGACCGCAAGAAGGAAAAAGCAGGTGTTGACTATGGCGATCATACATTATGGGCAACACTGTTTCAGGACATGAAACCCACTTGACCTTGTCTTTCTTAGTTTTGTCTGGAAATTTGAGATATGGTCATACAAATGTTCTCTTCTCCAATCAGAGGGACAAGACTTATGTCTGGTAACAATTGCTTTTTATGCATTTGAACCTGATTAGGTCCAATATTAGCATACTCAAGTAGTGTTGGGCAGCTTTTCTGTCATCAACACGCATGCTTTACTTTTGAGTTCATGTAATTTAAATTTTCAAGAATTATATACGCTTTAAGACTTTTGGTTTGGTAGGATCGTCATGAGTTGTAAAATCCTTCATATCGGCAACCTTCATGCCTTGTAATGAAAGAAAAAAGAAAAATCTAGACTGTGTGCTGCCAGCTGCGAGCTCTCCCTGAACTTCTTTATCTTAGGGGTGTTTATTTGGTCGGTTCAATTAATTTCGATATCTTGTTCAATGTATGCATTTTCTTGCGGATATCAAAAAGGTGGGAGTGGCAGAGAAAAGACTTAATTTATTTTCCAAGTTTGAGTTTGCAGTTACGTGGGAGCCACCTCCCTAACCAACATAGTTCCATCTACTCATTTGCTTAGTTATGGTCTGAAAATGAAGATCAAAGAGGAGCAAATTCTGCTTGAAACATACTGATACAAAGAATGGTTCCATATATCTTGGTAAAATACAAAATAAAAAGAAAAGAAAATGAGTGGATGTGTGTGTTTTTATCTGCCCACAAAATACAATCAATCCATATTCAACCGAAAATGAAAACAAAAAATATGATTCATGTGAGTAAATCAAGTGAAAATATTAAATTACCTCAAATCACTTTGTTTTTATTTTTTTTCTCTCATTTTTCAGCTCTATCAAACAATTAAAGGTAAGAAAATATCTTTTTATTTATTTTTTATTTTTATCAAAAACACTTATAAAAAATTATATATTTTTTTCTTTCTATTTTTTCTCTCTCTAATTTTTCATCCAACATTTTTCTTCGTACTAAACAAAACCTTAAACTTTTTGGAAGCAGATGAATAATGGTTAGTTTGGTAGTACTTAGTTACTGCAATAGTAACCTATTTAGGTTAGTTGATTGTCTGACAAACGTTGCTGGCATACAAAAGCACTTTATGACAATGTTGCCATTTTCCCAGTTTTTCTTTTTTATTTTGATGTGGATGACTTGAGTTGATCGGACGACGATGATAGTTCTATGTTACCATACATTGTGTTCTGCCACTGAAAACTGTTCTTGCTTTTTTTTTTGGTTCATTTAAAACTGTTATTGCTTTAGCAGTCAGCAGAATCTTTCCGTAGTAAATACCTATAACCCCGATAAGAAAGATGCTATGAGATGGGTAAATCGGTCTGAGTTTCTCACCCAAATCTGAGAATTGGTCTTAGTTCCGAACTTTATTTTTAGGCCACAACAGTTTTCCGAGTTCAACCCAATAGCTCTGCTTCTACTTCTACATTGAAAGTTTTTTATTACTGGTAACTGCCTGCACTTTCAACTTGGCTTTCAGCATTTCAGGAAGCTTTCTTAATGCTTAATTTCCAGACTCGCGACTTGTTCTATCCAATTAGGCGTTATAGTTGTTAGGAACTCGAAGGCTGATGCTCTATGGTATTTTTGTGATGAAATTAACAAAACGTAAAGCACTAATGAGACATTGGTTTAATATCAAACATAAAATTCTAAACTCGGTTTGAATTTAATAATTGAGTCTAGTTACTTATTAGTTTAATTAGTTGAGTTTAGTGATTTCCATATGATTACAAATTTTATACATATAATATTTAATTATGATTGTAACTTCTAAGGTAATATACTGCTTAAAAAAAATGAAAACTACATTTCAAGTTTCTGTTCTAGTCCCTTTATCTCCTCCCTGAATACCCTCAAGTAAAATAAAATCTTGCAGTCCTTATTTTACTTTTCAAATTATGATAAAACTCGTGCACTTCAAAATCTCATAGAGGCACAACCTTAGAGGACTGTGAATTGGAGAGAGAGTCAATTCTCATACAAGCTGTTTTTACTACTGCTAGCGTGCTATAAGTGTTTACTACTAGTAAATGTAGTATGGCATTAATACACGAAGTCCTTAACCCAAACCAATTTTTTTACCTTGCCACAACCGGAGGAGCTGATAATCCATCTTCCGATACATCGAAAAACAAATCATCACTCTTAGACAATGCATAAACAATATCCACCATGCTAGGCCTTTTTGTAGGGTCTTTATGCAAGCAAGCAATGGCAACAGCCATTACATTCATAACACTCTCAATAGAGCAAGACTCCTCCACTAGACGTCCATCCATCCATTCCTTCACTTTTTTCACCTTCCTCCCCTCATTCCCATCCAGAATTCCAGCAACACTTGCCCACAGAAGCTTCCCTTCCTCATCAATGGCTTCCCTTCCGGATATAAGCTCAAGCAAAATCACCCCAAAAGAGAAAACATCCATCTTCGTTGAGACCACCCCATCTGCTAGATATTCAGGTGCAATGTAACCTTGAGTGCCAACAATGTGCATTGTTATGGCATTGCAGCCCGATTTTGCAAGTCCAAAATTGGCAATTTTGGCCCTCTTGTTGGAGTCTAAGAGAATGTTGCTGCTTTTGATGTCTTTATGTACAACTCGTGGCCTTGTATGCTCATGGATGTATTGCAGACCGTTTGCAACATCAACGGCAATCCTTAACCTTGTTTTCCAGTTTAGCTTTTCATTCATATTTTCATGAAGCCAAGAGTAAAGAGAGCCATTTTCAATGAACTCGTATACCAGATAGCAATTTGTATCTTCAGGATCAATGCAGAAGCCCTCCAACTTCACAAGATTACCATGGTTCACCTTCAGATGACAGATTCAGAATCATGATTTAGCTATTTTCACCATTTACAAAATCATTTTTGTGAATATATAAAAGCTTCAATTGAATGATCTGTGTAATCCAAAACAATGATTATCGTTTCAAGTCAAAGTGTTCCGGTATTTCAAAATTTTAAGATATAGTTCATGAAATGATACCAAATGCGGTTACTGCCTCTAGCTTATATTACCTACTACTATGACTTTATTTCATTCAGAAAATTGCAATAATCTAAGAATATTCCCCACCAAAGAACAAGGGGTTGATACCAGCTAGAAAGCAATGATCAAAGCAAAATGCGGGCAGGACATAGGTGGAAATTTAAAATGTAATTATAGGAATATAAAATAAGATTGTTATCCTTTTCATGGTTTTTGACTTCATAGTTTTAGCATTCCTTCATCCACTGATTTCATTTGATTTCAGTAGGGAATCAAAGGCTTTTTGCTCAGTATTTTTTGTGATTTGTAAACATTATAGCTAGGGTGATTACAATACAGTCCAAACTTAAATAAATGAGGCTAAGACCCTAAGGTGGTTTCACCTTTGAGCCCCTCGTTTTCATTTTTCCAATTTTCAAATCAAGCACTTGAGAGCCTGACAAGTTCCAACCAAACACAAATAATTTAAACTCAGCACTAGGGAAGGGAGGGAGTATTAAAAACAGCTTAATTTCTTAATTGACCTAATGAATAGACAGGTCACTTAACCTAACCATTATCTTATTGGTAATACAAAATTAGACATTTTTTATTACCATTTGTTAATGTGGACCTTCCAGTGATGTCCTTATCTGTTATCTGCTAAGAATTTTTTTCCAGTTTTCCCATCAAACAACTCATTATTCCAATTATTTCCATGCAATTACAATTCTTTTCATGACTCCTTGGAAAAGCTAAACAAATGCATATATAAAGCCAGATTAAAAACTAGAAAAGCTGAAATAACACTGGAAACAACAGGAAAATTTTCCAGAAGATCAGGAAATGATACCTTCTGTAAGATCTTAAGCTCCTCACAGGCATTCCACTTCATCTTCTTTATGGCATAAATATCTCCATCAATGGACCCTTTATAGACAGATCCTTGAATCAAGCAACTCTCACTGAAGTAATCAGTGGCTTCTTTAAGTTCTTCAATTTTGAACACTTTGTACTTATCCAAGCAATCTGATACATCAGCCATCAAATTCACTTCAATTCCCTTCATCCCCATTCCGGGCCTATCAAACTGTAGTTTCTTCCTCTCCTCATCCCTCTCCATGTTTCTTTTTTTGTACAAAACCTCTCTATGAAGAAGCACCACAAAGAGCAAAATCAACAACACTCCACAAATTCCTAACCCAATTGCCAATCCTATAATGACCCCTTTCCTCTCAGTCTTTCCAGAAGAGGCTACAGGAGCTACCTCGGGCTGAGATAATACAGGTAGTCGATTGAATGGAATGAATATGGTATCAAAGGGCTGAATGCTATTGCCATTGACATCGGTTATGGCTTGAGTTTGAACTCCAAACCTTGAGGCAACTAATGATAAGTTGTCAGAAGGCTGAAACACATAAGAAACGAGATAATTGACTCCATTTTGCACCTGTGTTTCATTAGGACACTTGCAAAAGATTGGAAAGACAATTCTGTCCCCTACTTCAAGTTGGGTAGGGACGAAAGTAGGATTGAAAACTTCAACAGATTGATAAGTGGTAAGGTTTTGAAAATTACCAGTTGACACGAGGTAGAAAGTGTCACCTTTTTCGATCGTGTAAGTGAGATTGGCAGCTGAAAGACCACCAACAGTAGCGTTAATGGAGTTGCAAGAACAACTTATGGGCACAAAGAGAAAGTGGTCAGGGATGAGAGGAGAGGATGGGGAGGAAATATTGCTCGGTTCTGATATCATGAGACGACTGACATTGAAAAGATCCCCAATGGAAGCCAGATCAAGGAAGTTAGGAGCAGTGGCTCGGTAGAAAGCATAGGTTTGACATGGATAAGTGGTTTGGTTGGCCGAGCAAGGATAGCCTGTGGTGTTTGATTGGGCTTGGGAACGGTGGAAGAGAAAGAACAGTAGGAGACAAGGGAAAGAGACGTGCTGGGGTTTGATTCTCATTTTTGCTCTGTTTCTTCTTGCTCTACTTCCGGCCTCGGCTGATTGGTTTATAAACGATCTGCAGATTTGGGAAAGTGAATCTGGGAACGCTTGTTGCCTTCTGTTGACAATCAAGCTGCCCCTGGAAATAATTTCCAAAGGTTTTGTGAAATTGTAGAACTGTTTACAGCCATCAGATGTCAGTACTATAGATATTTATTTACATTTCTCTGTTCTCTTCAAAAATTTAACTGGTGGATCAATAATTTTGGCCAGGCTGTTTGATCATTCAAGACAAAGTCTTGAATAAACAAAAGGATAAGGGTTGACTTGATGATTCTACTGGCTACGAACAAAACCTGGCACAAGTTGGATTAAAGGCAACCCTTTTCACAGGTGACATGCTAAATCTGAACTTGAAATTCAGGCATTTCCCAGTCAAATCTTTAGTTGTATTCGTTTCCACTCAAAGTGGTGGGACTGGAACCTGACTAATGATTTGCGCAAGTGGCCATGACTTTTGAACTGACTGCTGGAAAATAGAAGCCAAGAAAGTACTTGCTTTTGCGTAGGGTAAGAGGAGTCATCAAACAAAAATCCCCATTAGCTGACGCTGTCAAAACTGTTGATGGAGTTTTTGGTAATGACTAATAACGTACCAGAGCTGAACTGTGTTTTGTGATTGACCGGTCAAATTTTAAATGTGATAAAGCTTATAAGATTTGAAAAAAAAATGGTACTTCGAAAATTCAAAAGCTAAGTTTGAAATGAAAGAGAAGCTTTCATATTTACTAGATTGATACCTGCGCTACGCTGCGAAACCATCAACATAGGAAAAAAAATATTATTTGTAGTACTTTGAAGATCAATAATGCTTGGTATTTAGAAAAATTAAAATGAAGAATAAAACCAAAATATTGAATTGTTATATTTTAAGTACTTGAACATGTACATAGATGAATTACAATAATGATATAATATCAAACCAATTAATTTATAAATTACAAATGCAGTTAAAGTTTTATATCATGTTCTTGTGAACAAAAAAACCCGCTCATTCAAAAGATTGGTTTAGAATAAAATTATTTAAACATTTCAAAAGCCAAATTGATGGAAGTTGAAACTTGAAGTGAGGCCTAATAAATTTGCTCTTCGTCTATATTTTATGAATAAAATAAGTACTTAAGTCTCTAAATCATCCCGTTAACATAAATAAATATAATTCAACAAATAGTGTTGTGTGAATTGTTCCAGAGGTGTAAACATTTTTCTTTTCTTTGCAACTATTGCAGTTCTGCGTGGCTTACTTGTAGGTGAGGTTCAGAACCGAGTAATGGATCTGCTTTTATAAACACCCCTTCTATTTAACGAAGTCATAATTAAAAAGCAAAGCATACGTAATTTCACAATAGACAGCAACAGATGTAATTTCACAATAGGCCTCGTACTTTTTCTTTTCTTTTGATATTGTCTCTTTCATCAAGATTTGGAGGAGGGAATTTCAGCACGCATTTGCATTTGATGGCTAGCAGTGTTATTAGTCTTAAAGCAGTGGCCACAGTATGCTACACTGTAACAAAGTGTATCAGTAGAAAGCATTGCACGTTCAACAAAACAACTCTATAATGAAACACGACATGGAGATCATCAATAAAAAATTTTAAGGAACAAAATAGTGGTAGAGCTATATCTTTCCAATAACTTTATAACATTCAAAAAGATGAGAATCAAATAAATAATAGAAGCAAGCCTACTATTAAACTTTTAAAAGTAACTTTGTCCTAAACAAAACAGTGGTATACCTACCTCTTTCTTGCTTGGACAACATTTGTAGCAGATCAAGGTGCGGGCTGCAACTACCACATATAACCTTCCAATCCTTTGCACCGAACACAAATTCAATCTTATCACCATAAAAAAAATCCAATTAAGGGATTAAGGGAAAATAAAAGAAATGCAATGAAATAAAATGAAAAAAATCTTTTATCTTAAGACACAACATAGAGCACTAATCTTATCTTAACCCTTTAATGTATTTGAGGTTGAGCCTTTCCATTATTTTGGAACAATATTTTTTTGTCAGTTATTCTTAGCAATTAAACAGTAATTATAAAAAACCCACAAAGAAATTTACGTCAAGAACTCATTTATTCGAATTTTCTCAATCGATTAATGGCCTGTAAAATATCAACTCTATGAACAGGAATCCCATCAGCCATCCAGCTTTTAAATGCTGACCCAACTATTTCTCCAAGCCTCTAAATTCTCAGAATTTGGGTGCTAGGTTATGAGTAAGTGAATCAGTTCTTACATTTCCCAGAATTGGACAGAAAGCATGCCAGTTCATTATTTCTTCTGTGCTTTGGGTCCATGTGAGCAGCTGATGTAAGTGCCCCTTAAGCGCAGATGATGAATTCTCTGACACACTCGCTGGCCTTCTTCCCTCTTATTACAAAGTTCAAGCCTTTATTCCCCTTATAAAATAATAGAGATACGCTCTCAGCTAGCCTCAAACTTTGGAACAACTGAATCCTCATGCCTCTCCCTATTCTTTAAAAACGAAGAAAAGAATGAACTCAAAAATCATGTATGAAAAAGAAAAATAATCTTACCAATTTGCTATGCCTACTTTTTATTAGTTTTCAATATATATATATATAGCAGGAAATTGTTAAATCGCTCACGCAAAATGTTGTGATAAGTCGTCTTGTACATTCCAGAATTACATTTTAATAAGCCATAAAGCAAGACAATGCACATCCAACTATACGGAACAAATAATTTTGTAATTGCATTTTTTGATTGTTATCCATACCATCAATAGGCCAAAAAAAAAACCCAAAAGAATCTAAATGTGTTCTGAGACATCTACAGGCAACAAATGATTCAATCTACAACCATATTACACGAAGTTGGTGTGATATATGAACACCCTGAATCAAATGTTTTAGGCTAAATACTCAAATACGCCTTTCATGTTTACCATAAAATAAAATTAAATCCTCAATGTTTAATTGCGTAAAAATCAATCTTAAACGTTTCAAAATAATAAAATTAAGTATATTTTCGTTAAATTCTTTAATTTCTATTACCCTTACACAATAATAAAACTTAACGACATTAAAAGTAATTAACGAAAATATCCTTAATTTTATTATTTTGAAACATTTAAAACTGATTTTCATACAATTAAATGTTGAAGGTACAATTTCATTTTGTAGTAAACGTGAACATATTTGGGTATTATGCCAATGTTTTATATCTTTTTTATGTGAATATATCATATCCATCAGACCAATTTGAATGTCACGAGAATACCAAATTAAAGAAGGAAATAATTCATTGAAGTGGCAAAAAGCTAGTGCTGCACATGGTGAATTTCACCATAATTTTTAATGAGACACATTCTCCTTGTTTTAGTCTTTTGAATCTAGCTGCATATTAAAAAATATTCGAATTGTATAACTATTTAAGAACAATTTGTAGCATAATTAAATGTTGATTGTAGATTACTTTTACCAAGCTAAATTTTGAACAATAAGAACAAATAACCATCACTTTCCGATTGTTTAATCATTGGAGTATGGAAAACAAATTTGTTAGCTTTAAATTGACAAGTATTTTGAAAATGATAAAACTCAAGCAAGCTTAGAAATGATGTTTATACAAGTAAATTTGCATTGAATGAACTAAATGATTAAAACTATTTTAACAAAGTCTTGGATTGAGATTTCAACTGAAAAAGTCAGTAAATACTCTTAGAAAAGTGTTAAAAGATTTTGAACTGACTTAAAATCACAAAAGCTATAAACTTTGCAGCAAGTTAAGTGCAGGAGGGCATACTGGACAAAAGGGATCGATCCCTACTGTAGAGGGATCGATCCCAAATTGGCAGAATACTTTAGAAGCCACTCGAGAGAAGTTTGGAAAGCATTTTGGAGAAAAGGGATCGACCCCCCCAGAAAAGGGATCGATCCCTTTGCCCGAGACCTGACAATAACGGCTAGTTTTTGAGGTTTCAACGGGAGGATTTGCATTAAATGCTTCACCAACTGTTCTATCCGTTTGGTGGGTTATAAATAGAGGTATTTATGAAGTTTGGAGGCAGAACAAGCACTGAAAAATCCTCAAGCTTCAAGAGAGAAATTCAAATCTGAAATTGTTCATTGTATTACTCTACTTTGTGAGATTCACTTGTGTTCTTCACTCATTCACTGAAATTCTTGTTATTCAAGGGATGAGCTATCCTTGTAAGATCTGATATTGTAGAGTGTTGGGTAGCAATACAAGGGTAGAGGCTTAGAAGGAGATTTCAAAGTCTCTAAGAAGATTGTAAGAGGTCTTGCCACACCTTCAAGTGGTTTGTAAGGATTCTCAAGGAAGTGGTGAATCAAAACCTTGAAAAGGAGTTCAAGGAGAGAGGACGTAGGCAAGAGATTGGCCGAACCTCTATAAAACCTGTGTTTGCTACTCTTTCCCTTACTCTTATTTACTGCATTTATTTCATCACTGTTTATTTTGCTTGAATTGTGCATTAAGAGCTAAGAAAATTAGAAAGAATTAGAAAAATCGATTCATCCCCCTCTCGGTAGAGTCAACAAAATTAACCATTACTCAATAGAATGACAAAAGATTGAAGATAGATTTTGTGTATCTATAGCTCGTATAATACTTAATTGACTACACTTCAAGAAACAATATCTAATGCTAATCGGTCAAGATAAACAAATAATTTAAATGCATGGAAGATCCAATGAATCATATCATGTACTTGTAAGCAAATATTAGTGTAACATACTAAAAATTAAATAAAACAACTGCAATCAAAATCATAGAAAAGCGTAGCTAAGAAAATTCAAACAATGAACCAACATTTAGTTGATCTATCAAATTTACATGAACCTAGCTAGTCTCCACTCTTAAACAAATTATATAGCGGAAAATCATTGAAGGTAACCAATAAATATTGACTCTCTTCTTTTCATTTCTCTATATCATCTAATCATTTGTAACATGTTTCATATATTTCTATGACTAATTATAAGCTCAAAAGATTTACATCATCAGAAAGCACTTACTTGACATAAACTCCACAACCTCCCGCAACTTTAGTAACAACACGAAATTATGCTGCATCGTGGCATTAAATACACTGATGTAAACAGGAAAAAGATTCAATAAGAATTTAATTCAAATCCATTTAAAAACCTAAAAAAATCACATTAAAAAACTAAATCCAAGAAATATCATACACAAATAAGGAAATGATAAAAAAAAAGATCAATTCATATTGGAACAGGTTGAGGTTAAGCATCTTCTTTAGCGACATTTCAGTATTCTTTGTTTTCTCTTAGCTGGAACATATAATAAAGAAAATAAATAGAAACACATTAAGAAGTATAATTGTCAAAGAAGAAACAAATATATTAAGAATTTTTCTCAAAGCTTATGAAAGAAAACCTTTCAAGTCAAACACTAAGACATTGTTAATGGTCTGAGTAATTTTTTTTTCATTTAATATTTTAAATTCATTAAATTTGTTTTGGAAGCGATGCTTATGATACTTTGCTATAGAACAGTTTAGTGTTAAAAAACATTTCAACCACAAACTTATTGATTCAATATGAGTTGTAATTGGCAAATTCAGGATTAACACTAAAGAAGCCAAGCCTAAGTAGCCAATGGTACATAGGCACTAGGTACGGTTATGATAAAAGATTAGATCATTCCCACAGTATGAAGCATTTATATAATCCCAAGATATGGTGAACGTGCCATAAATCAATACATTGAACAATGCTCCTCACCTTATTAATTAGCAAAAACACCTTGTCTAACACGTATGCTGTTCAAGAATTAAGACTCTGAACTTAATCAAGAATCTCCCTTGATCAAAATAGAAGAAAAACATATAAAAACTATATGATATGAGCAAATCACAATGTCAGATATTTCTTACACTGTATTCTCTGGCATATCCTTGGCTCAAAAGAGCAGGGGCAATATCATCATGACATCCTCCTAATCGACATCCATGAAACCACTTTTTTTGGTCAAAAAAATAACAAAAAAATACTTACTAATAGGAGCTTTATTGAGTTTCAATTATATGTTGAAGTGATAACATACAGACCTCACCAAAGGGCGGCTCCTCTGCTTCTGCCCAATTTCTATTTCTTTTCCAGGCAGCATCCGCATGAATAGCAATAACATATTGATAAATAGCCATTCCTTCACCCAAAAGGAAGAGTCAGACTTCAAGTGTTTTACATGCGGTTGTTCAAGGTGCAGAGTAATGTGATTGGTGTTGTAATCAACCTTGGCTGGAATTGGTGTAGTTAGAGCTTGGTTGCTGCTTCTGTCACCTGCCGCTACCAATTACGCTATTGCTTTGCTCACTTATCAGGCTTAACAGAAACGACAGGAATGACAAGTGAAAATGAGGTAGCTTCACTGCTGCTGGTTGATCCCCTCACTCATTGCACAATGATTACTTCTTTCAAGATGCTTGAAATTACAAAGCTGCTCAAAGAAACAGGAACATCAATGTTGTTAATATTAAAAAAATCCAACAAAGTAAAAGAAAACCCTGCATACATATAAAGCAAAATAGGATTAGTGTTAGAAAATAAAATCATGCAGCATAAGTAGCAAACTATTAAATCTTTCTTGTAAGCCACCAATGTTATTCAAAACAAAATAGTGATGGACAAACCTTGCAATGATGCTTGTAAGAAATTACGATTTAAGCCATCTTTCAAAGGATAGACAAGATAAGGCCTCCCTTTTGTGATAATCAACAACATAAATTGTCAAACACAATTTGTAAGGTTCAAACTAAAGTGAAAAAAATGCAAGGATCCACCTCATTAAAAGCTTATTTCAGCTCTCCAAGCGTTCTCACAGCATATCTTTTGTCATTTATCAGCACTCTCGTAGCCTATAATAATCCTTTAAAATATCAGATGCTTGCAGAAATGTAAGAAACACATTAAACTAAATTGAAATAATTCAAACCATCTATTAAATCATCTGATCCCATGTCCAGTTTGCAGGCTCCAAAAGTGCTCTAAATGCATCTTTAGACTCCTAGAAGAAAAAATTATTTTGATATGTAATATGAGTCAAGAATTGAAAAAGGAACGTTAGAATAGGAATATGGAGAACTCTGCTAAATACTTGCTTGCATAAGTCAAAAGCTCGTGATCAGTTGCTTTCTCTCCCAAAGCTTTGTAATTTTCTAGCTCACTACCTCATCTTTTACAGTTTCCTGAGAAACGAAAATCACTTATCATCTTGCTAGTTAGACACATGCAGAGATGAAACAGAAATGTACAAAAGGACTTCTCGGGGAGACAATGAAGTTATAGTCAAGAATATGCAGATAATTTCAGTCGTTGGGTGTGTAGGATATAAATAGGGTGATCACTCAGAATAGCTACAGAAAAACATAAATGCTGAAGTTTTAACTAATAATTGAAGTTCTCAGCAACCAATGAGGCTTAAAAAAAATTGAAAATCCAACAGAATATTACCTGACGCATTTGCTAGGCTCCTGGAATATCCAATCTGGAAGATATAAAAACACACAAGGAGAAAATCCTATAATATGAGTACTTGAAAAGAAAAGGGAATCACATACATTTTCACTTGCCTATTTCATGCAATTTTGGAACAACTCAAGAATTTGGTCTTCAGTGAGGTAAGGATTGGGATTAGTTTCAATTATTTTTTTTTCAATAAATTGCCAAACAAAACCCAAAGCTTTAAAATGTGAATATTCTTTAAAAAATGATAAATTCAGGACTTCATTTTAATAACCCAGAACAATTTTAAAATGGTACCATGAGAAATGATGGTCGACTCAGGAGCATTCAAGATGAATCGAAAAGTAAAGTGGAGATCCACTTATAATCCATATAGATGCTAAGTGTACCATTAAATTGTAATGCAGAAGAAGAAACTGAGTTTAAATATCATAAAAAAAAATTAGGTATCAATCACTAACAATATTGATTTATTTTTATTCTAAATTATTTCTTTGAATTAACTGGACAAAGAAGACTTCAATAACTCAACAATAGAAACGACATAGGCCTTTGAAATAACAAAATTGTTCCTGTGCTCTATCTTAAAAATTAAATCGTATTTACAGTTTGGTTACTCACGAAATAAAAAAACTCATAAATACAGAAATAAGCATTAATGAAAGAATATTAATGTAGACATTAATAGATATAACTGTTCAGTCAAAAGTTAATAATTAACAAAATATGAATAGATTAAAAAGAATATGAAAAAAAATTTTAAACATTGGTTTAAAACAATAGAAACTAACCTTGAATATTATGAACTTCGCGGAACATTTATTAATTTACGTAATCATTTTCGATCATTAGAAAAGGTCAGAGACCCAACCTTTAACATGGAAGAGAAGACATATATAATGCAAACATCAAATAAAATGATCAATTTATCAAAAAAATAAAAATAAAAAGTGATAGGAGAGGAATATGTTAAAAAAAATTGAGACATGAATAAAATGATGAAAAAAATATAATGCTTTACAAAACCCCCTAGGAATACAGGGAGCAAATGTTTTAGCAAGAAATTGTTAACGATACACTTAGCATTTCAAGACATAAACAATGAAGACCAAGAAAGAAAACATACCATTTGCTTATTCCATGACAAAAAAGTGAAGAAAAATGTAAAATTTAAGATAATATAATCTTTCTTAAAGTAACTAAGAAGCTTCACCTGATGATTGAGTGCAGAATTGCAGTTCCAATGATTAAGTGAAGGAGATCATGTTAATGATCTACATAAACATTATGACAAAGTAAGTTGCTTCAAATTATGAAATCAACAAGTTTACAATAATAATAAATATCTAAATAAAACAACAATTCAACAATAATTAGAAAGGTATGACAAATAAATTAAGCAGACTGGTTGACCTGCCATCCACATAGATTGATGATTTCCGAGGAAAAATCATTAAAAAGGAAACGATCATTTCCAACTTCTACAATGCCTTAAAAAAAATCTAAATCAGAAAAGATTGTTAACAAAATTGTTATTAATATAACTTTTTGGTTCTATACCATTCAAATTAAGGATTATAGATGAGTCAAAAGCTAATAAATATACTCATAGTCTAATATGACAATGCCACATTTAAAAATAATAGGCATAGATAAAAAAAATAAAAAATTTAAGAAACATAGAAACAATTACAAAAGTGGAAAACATGACATGAATTTTAGGTAGAATGCATTTTGACACTACAAAGGATTGAATAAAAAAAAGAAAAGAAAAAGGCTAAAAAAACATTTAAATTGAGATTTTACACAGGAATAAGACCAAATTAAAAAAAAAAAGATCATGAGTAAGAAAAAAGTATTTTCTTTCTACACCTTCAAAGTACTTTGTTCATATTGAATGTACAACTTGTTATATAAAAATAAAGAAAAGCCTAAACGTCATGCTTCCTTTTTATCATATTAAATGCATAATACGATGGATTTTATTATGGGCTTACCGAGGACCCGGAGAGGTCATGATGCGATCTGGGTTATTGTGGATCGATTGACTAAAAGTGCCCATTTTCTTGCCATTAAGAGTACAAATTCACTGAGTACATTGGCAGACTTGTATGTTAGCGAGATTGCTCAATTACATGGGGCTCCCGTGAGCATCACTTCTGATAGAGATTCCAAGTTCACCTCTCGATTTTGGACTCATTTTTAGGAAGCCATGGGATCTCAATTACATTTGAGCACCGCCTACCATCCTCAGACAGACGGTTAGTCCGAGAGGACTATTCAGACCTTAAAGGACATGTTGAGGGCGTGTGCACTAGATTTTAAGGGTTCATGGGATGACCACTTGCCTCTCGCAGAGTTTGCCTATAATAATAGTTATCATGCTAGCATCGGAATGGCACCATACGAAGCTCTATATGGCAGGAAATGTAGATCCCCAGTAGCTTGGGATGAAGTGGGTGACCGTAAGATTTTAGCCCTTGATCTTGTTGAAGAGGCAGCTAAGGGTGTTCGGACTATTTGTGATAGACTCAAGGTTGCCCAAAGTAGACAGAAAAGTTATGCTGATGTACGTAGACGGCCACTTGAATTTCACGTTGGGGACTCTGTATTTGTAAAAGTATCTCCGAGCAAGGGTGTCATGCGTTTCGGAAAGAAAGGAAAATTAAGTCCTCGTTTCATTGGTCCATTCGAGATATTGGAAAGAATTAGGGATGTTGCTTACCGGTTAGCTTTACCACCACAGCTTTCTGGTATACATAACGTCTTCCATGTCTCTATGTTGAGGAAGTATCATCCGGATCCCTCCCATGTTATCGAATACACACCATTGGATATTCAGGGAGATATGAGCTATGTTGAGCAACCAATCCGGATCCTTGACAGAAAGGTAAGGGATGTAATTTAAAGTTGTGATGGTGTCCCTTACTTTCATTGCAAATTTTAAAGAAATGCCTGAAGTATGAATTTTATTCCGAAGTTAATTTTTATGATCTTTTAATTTGTTAAATGAATTTTATAACTTCTATGTATATTTTCCATAATGTTTTAAGTATGACATGAAATAAATATGTTTTCCGAAAAGGTATCGGAGTGGCAAACCCTAGGCTAACTTCGATCCTGGCACGTCTGGTCCTTATTATTTTGTACTAAATGCATGATTAAGAAGTTACAAAAGTAAGTAAGATTTGAGACTAAGGCCTTCCTATAGTTTATGTTATTGCCTGTCATGCTTGCCACATTGTGCATGTTTCCGTCCCTTGTGGCATATGTTTAGCCCACGTCGTGCATGTTCTCGCCCACATTGTGTATGTTTTCATCCTTTGTGGGTATGTTGGTCCTTCGTGGTGCATGTTCGCTGTACGACCCTGATCAGGTCTACAGCCCATACCATGGCCATAAGTATTCCGTTCCCTCTTCGGAGGAAGAAGTATGTTCCCTCTTCGGTGTTGTTAAAAGTAAAAGTATGGCACTTTTTAATTTGTTTGAATCAATGGTGGACTTATTGTCACATTTTCGAAAAAAGTGTAATTAGGAAAATAAAACAAATTAACCTTTGAGAAAGCCATTTTCCAAACATCCACTGCAATATTTACAATCATGATAGCTATAATTATTAAAACCGAGTTCCAAAATCAATATGAGTGTATTTCTGAGCATAACCTATAAAGATACAAATTTCATTGTTTTCAAAATTTTTGACAATTATATGTGAGAATCATTCAAAATAAACTCATCAGATTAAACCAACAGATTAAAAATGAAGACCAATAAAGGATTAAAACAAAAGAAGTACCAGACAAAACGATTTTCATAAGAATTATGATAATCGAGTAATTAAGCATGAGATAAGGAGCATATAAGTTTGTTTGGCGAGCTATAGTAACAGGAAGTTCTAATTATATTGGCAAGAAAATTATGGTAGACATACTGTTCAATTTAATCACTGGTTAATGAAATGGCCAAGTTCTCCAATTCTACTTCTGTCTAAATCAAGGATTTTGGGCTCAAGCCAATAAATCTCTTAAAAATATATATAAATCATTGGATTTTTGCATCAACATAACAATATGCAAATATTGTGAGATCCTAAATTCAAGTAGAATTTAAAACGAAGTGAAAAAAAATCCTACATCCTAAATTCAAGTAGAGAAAACATTTGTGAGATCATGGAAAAGACGTACCCGAGAGAGCGAGAACTCTAGATTTAGCCATGCAGTGGCCCAATTACCGGATTTGCCCCAGATCACGCAGCTTTTAGTGACGCAAATCGACATCACGATCTTCCGCTTGGTGCCTTCGACAGCAACCTCGCAAGCTCACCTTAGCTCCTCATAGTCAGTACAATAAGAATGATGCAGGAGCAGAAACTGAAAATGGCGGCAAGAGAAATAGAGAGGACAAAGAATAGAGAGATAGAAGGACACGAAAAAGGAGTGAGGTGTGCACATAGCAGGGGCAAGAGTCAAAAAGCAAAGGGGCTTACCAACTGGGAAGAAACACTGGAAAGATGATCGCACAGAACATCAATCTAAGAGAAGGGAAAATGACGAAATCGCTCATGGCATAATAAGAGATTAACAAAACAATACAGCATGTAGGAAGAGGATGAGAAAACGAAATGGGTAAAAAAAGAAAGAAAGCATTCCAGCCAATGGGCCCCAAGCCATGGTTAAGCTAAAAGAACAAACAAAATAACAAAACCGGACTAAGGAAAAGGGTAGGTATTCACACTTAACACCAACAAATGTTTGCAAAAGGAAAAGACAATACGGGAAAACAGCTCAAAAAAGCATGAGCCCAAGCAAGAGAAAAGGTGGTGTGGCAGCAAAACTAAACGTTCAACCAAGAAGCAAAGAACGTGGCCGCACCAGTGAACCTGCTTTTTTCCAAAATTCATTGTATGATGATGCAAGTTGGTTTATCGGAATTGACAGATTCTTGCTTCTAGTAGTCTTTACAGGATATCAGTGTTCTATAAGAAAAGTGGTGACATCCTAGACACTCAAGAATAACAGTGACTATTTTAATGAATGTTCTTTGCATTGGCGCATAAAAGTTATCATGTATAAGATGGGGCAATAAATAGAGAAAATCTTTCAAAGATGAGGGATAAAATCTATACATTTCAGAGCAAACTAGTAGGATTGATGTGCTAAGCAAGTGATACTGCATTCAAGCTCCTATTCCATGAAACAGTATTGGCATAATGTGATGAGGAAAATTTCTTAGTAGATATGAAAACTTCTCGATACTCCCAATGAAGGAGGAACAAAGACATTTGAGGGACTTCGAAAACAAAGTATTGATAATGAACCACTGCAAGTAATCAAGTTGGGGAGAAAAAACAGATGAAGGAGAAGAAAAACAGGGAAAATTTCAAATTTGTGAAAAAAAATAGGCCAGTTTGGTGTATTCATCGGTAAAATTTTGGTAGTAAAAATGCAGGCCAAATGTTCGATGAAATATGTTCTTATGGAGGTAGTATTCCAGCGATTTTGGGAGCGTTGGATAACTTTTAAGGATTTGGATGAGGCATTAAAGCCGAGGGCTTCTAAACACACGACGTTTTTTGCTCTTTCTACTACATCAAAAAAAAAAAAAACTAAACCTACTCCATTAAATGACAATTTTAACCTTTATACAATAAACCCAACATTTCACCCCTTCCTCAGCCAACCCATTCTTGCTAGACGCCCTGACTTCTCTTCTCCACCCTTCCTCAGCCTCCTTCCTCCTTCTCTTCCCCGACTTTTGTAGAATAGGTAAATATGGTGTTTTGGCGAGCACTTGAATTATAGTTAGGCAGCACAGGTGAGCCTGCGCGAGGTTGGCAGATTCCACTGGGCTCACCTGTGAGAAACTGCTGACCTTGCACAGGTGAGCCTGCGCGAGGCTCGCCTCTCGCCCTTGGCCGCGCAAGCTAGGTTGCGCGCAGGCATCTCTTGCGCAAGCTCTCTTACGCAGGCATCTCTTGTTCTGCAATCTGCATTGCATTGTTAGGTTTAAGGTTTAACATTTTTACTATACCTTTAAATTAATGCATTGAGTGTTCTGTTTATGCAGCTTATTTTGTCGCTACCTAAGCCAGAGGCTTCGAAGGCTGCTTTTAGTCAAGATTTAGATTCAGGTATAATTTGTTGCTTTTATTTTGTTTTTCTTAAACATATTAACTTAGATGCAATAAAACCTTGATCACAACATGGTGCATTTGATTTTTGTTTGAAGTCTTATTCTCCAACCTTTATGTTTGTATTGATCAAGTTTTCTTGTTTATGATTTGGTGCATCATGATAATTATATACTACTATTTTGTTACTTCCAACCACATTGTCTAAGACTTCTAAAATGTGATTCTGGAACAGTAAAAATCTATTTGCCAAAACAGAGAACAGTTGTAGTTTTTTGACTTTTATGTTTCTACATATATGAATGAAGCTTAGGGCTTATATGTGACGTCCTCGTCACTAACCAAATGACAACTAACTTTCATCTCAAATAACAAATAAATCGACTAGTTTATCCGATGTCAATCTCCCTTACTCTTATGCTTTAGGCATTTCTATCAGAGTATAATATTCATTTTCACATGCATAAAATTTTTCATTTATAAACATGTGCCATATACACCAGGATCTCAAATATTCATACACCCTAATCCCCAACATATACAAAACTGTAGTATTGTACTGTACATTAGCCGAAGTAACGGCCGACTAAATATACCTTCAAAGGATAAGTAGGAAGCGTGCTTTGAAGGTATCTCAAAAATCCAGAAATGAGCTCCTCTATCCGGAGCGGAATTACTTCAAGTAATCTGTATGAAAAATAATTGTAAAGGGATGAGTTTACGCTCAGTAAGAAACTCATGTAAAAGAGCGTACTATATCACTATATGCAGTTTTCCTGCTTGGCTCTATAATGTCATGTAAAATCATTATAAAGCATAGCGCTTATATTTCTTTCAAATATATCAAAAGCAAGTAAATCATACTTTCAAGTATTTCCACGGATCTCCAATCACGTGAAATCAAGTAGGCAAATATGATTATTTTCAAATAGATGGGAGACAATTTATATCCAATAGATTCATGCACCAAGTAATTCTCATCGTGGATACAGCAAATATATCCTTTAAGGATAATCCAGAGAGATAATGGATACAGCAAATATATCCCGTAAGGGATAATCCAATGGATAAATCTCATAAGGATACCGCAAATATATCCCGTTAGGGATAATCCTGAGAGATATCAAATAAATGGCGTACCCACGTATGGGCCAGGGATCCTCTCCAAAGTCGAATCAAATAAGAGACTCATGGCCATTGTCTATATCCCACAGTTTCACTAGTCAGGTGCCGTACTGCGGGTCTGAGGGTTGGACTAGAGCTCCTCAGTCAAATACAAGTAACAAATAATGTGCATGCTCTTTTGAGAGATCCATAGTCTCCAAAACCTTATCCATATAGGTTTTAAATAAGTATGAATATTCTTTCTTAAAATAGGTTCTCAAAACCTTTCTTTCAAATAGGCAGTCGACTGGTCATATATGGCAGTCGACTGCTACCCTATGTTTTGCCTTAATGAATTTCTTTCCCTTTTTGAAATTCAATTATTATATTTTTCAAAATACAAATAGGGCAGTCGACTGGCCCCAAATGGCAGTCGACTGGTTTTGAAACAGAATGTTTCCCGAAAATTAGCAGTCGACTGGCCCTCTTGGCAGTCGGCTGGTTTTGAAACAGAATGCTTCTGGACAAATAGCAGTCGACTGGCTCCCCTGGCAGTCGACTGGTTTGAAACAAAATGGTTTCTGGAAAATGGCAGTCGACTGGCTCCCATGGCAGTCGACTGGTTTGCATCGATTTTCGAAAAACGGCGTTTTTGATGTCTCTAGGCAGTCGGCTGCTACTTAAGGCAGTCGGCTGCTCCTAACCTAATTGGTACTAGGAAACAAGTCCGAAAATGTCATTTTCTTGCAAAGAAACAGCTGGTACTTCTCTCCAAACCACATCAAAACATATTAAAACATGCGGACATAGTCACCCTACGTCCGTTACATAAATTCCTTACCTCGATTAGCAATCAATCCACAAGTTGGTTGCACCAACACTTGTCCTTTTTTCCTTTACTCTTCAAGCTGTAACATCATAGCAATTAAAAGTTCAACAAACCTACTATATCGACTCCATAAAATCCCAAACCATCAAAATCATCAACATAAACCATATCTTCTCTTACCTTTGCTAGTGACCAATTTTCAGGATTTCTAGATCTCCTTACTCACTTTGTTTTAGCCTTTCATATTGAAGGTATAGCTCAAGCTATCGACAAGGATCGTTTTTCTTTAGAGAAGCTTAACGAATCGATGGCCTAAAATGGTGGTTTGTCAAGGTGAGAAACTTGGACACTTAGAGGAAAAATGGAAGCAACGAGAGGGAGAGGAAGATGAGCTGTGTCGTGGGGTGCAAGAGATGATGATGATGAGTCATGCTATGGCATTTAATGCCCCCTTTAATGCATGCTCATCTCAGCCATAAATTTCCCCCTTTTTGACTCTTTGACATTTGACCATCAATTCCTTAATTCCTCCTATGTCCCATACACCATTTGTATATCAAAATTTCACATTTATTCCATTAGTTCCAAGTTGGAAAACTGTACAATTAAGGGAAAATTACAGAAAATTGGGGATTTCACATTCTCCCCACCTTAGAGAATTTGATCCTCCAAATTCAAGTAAGGTTATGTCTTAAAACAATTCCGGGTATCTCTCTCTCATCAAGTTCTCTAGTTCCCAAGTAGCTTCTTCTGTCGTATGGTGTTGCCAAAGAACTTTAACCAATGGAATTATCTTAGATCTTAGCACCTTATCTTTCCTATCCAAAATCCGAATCGGTTTCTCCACATAACTCATGTCTTCTTGAATCTCCAAGGGTTCATATTCAATGACATGAGATGGATCCGGATTATACTTCCGAAGCATCGATACATGAAAGACATTATGTACTCCTGATAACTCCGGAGGTAGTGCCAACCTATAGGCCACATCTCCAACACGATCTAGGATTTCAAATGGTCCGATATAACGAGGACTTAATTTACCTCGTCGGCCAAATCTCATAATCCCTTTGGATGGAGAGACTTTCAAAAACACAAAATCTCCAACCATGAATTCAAGTGGCCTCCGTCGAGCATCTGCATAGCTCTTTTGTCTACTCTGGGCTGTCTTAAGTCTTTGACAAATCAGTTTAACATTCTCAGAGGCTTGTTCGACTAAATCTGGAGCCAACAATTTGCGCTCGCCCACTTCTTCCCACCCAATCGGTGATCGACACCGTCTTCCATATAGAGCCTCATATGGTGCCATCCCGATGCTTGCATGATAGCTATTATTATAAGCAAACTCAGCCAATGGCAGATGGTCGTCCCATGAGCCTTTAAAATCCAAAGCACATGCTCTCAACATATCCTCGAGCGTCTGAATAGTGCGCTCGGACTGCCCATCAGTCTGCGGATGAAAAGCTGTGCTAAAATTCAACTGAGATCCCATGGCTTCCTGGAAATGTTCCCAAAAGTGAGAAGTAAACCTGGAATCTCTATCCGATGTGATGCTCACTGGAACACTATGTAATCTGACGACTTCTCTCACGTATAAGTCTGCCAAAGCGCTAAGTGTATCTGAAGACTTCATAGGTAGGAAGTGAGCTGACTTGGTTAACCGATCCACGATCACCCAAACACCGTCATGGTTCCTTTTGGTCTTGGGCAATCCCATAACAAAGTCCATCGTAATGTGTTCCCATTTCCACGTAGGTATAGGCAGAGGGTGCAGTAATCCCGCTGGTTTTTGGTGCTCTACCTTAACTTGTTGACATGTGAGACATTTTGTTACAAACTCAGCTATGTCTCTCTTCATGCCAGTCCACCAATACACCTTGCGAAGATTGTGATACATCTTCGTGCTTCCCGGGTGTAATGTGTACCTAGTGGAATGTGCTTCCGTCAAGATTAACTTCCTCAATTCATTATCCTTAGGAACACAAATACGGTTATTAAACCTTAAAATTTCATCCTTACCCATATGGAATTCTGAGGTCATACCCGATTGAATCTCATCCATAGCCTCAATACATTGAGTATCCTCTCTTTGAGCAACCCGGATTCTATCCATCAACTCTGGCTCAACTCTTAAACTAGCCATCATACCACATTGCTCAAGAGATGTAACACTTAAACTGAGGCTTGCAAACTGCTCAATCAGTTCGTGTTCTTTTATCATCATATATGCTATCATACTTACATGTTTCCGGCTTAGAGCATCCGCCACCACATTGGCCTTCCCCGGGTGGTACATGATCTCACAATCATAATCCTTCAGAAGCTCTAGCCACCTTCTTTGCCTCATGTTCAATTCCTTCTGGGAGAACAAATATTTCAGCCTTTTGTGATCTGTAAAAATCTGAAATCTCTCACCATACAAGTAATGCCTCCATATCTTCAGGGCAAACACTACTGCAGCTAACTCCAAATCATGAGTCGGGTAGTTCTTCTCATGGTCCTTCAATTGTCTGGAACCATAGGCTACTACCTTATCATGCTGCATTAATACACATCCCAAACCTTGCCATGAGGCATCACTATACACCGCAAATCCACCTGAACCACTAGGAATGGTGATGATAGGTGCAGTCGTCAGCCTATGCTTCAACTCTTGGAAACTTTGCTCACAAGCTTCATTCCATTCATACTTTACCTCTTTGCGCTTCAGTCTTGTCAATGGAGCAGCTAGCTTCGAGAAACCCTCTACAAACCTTCTATAGTAGCCAGCTAAACCCAAGAAACTCCTAATCTCCGTTACCGTCTTTGGTCTTTCCCATTGGACCACCGCTTCAATCTTCGACGGATCAACTGAGACTCCATCTTTACTAATCACATGACCTAAAAAGGAGATTTGGTTTAACCAGAATTCACACTTATTTAGCTTGGCATACAATCCTCTTTCTCTGAGGGTTTCCAAAACAATCCTCAAATGTTGCTCATGCTCTTCCCGTGACCTCGAGTATACCAAGATGTCATCGATAAAGACAATGACAAACTGATCCAAGTATTGCTTAAACACATCATTCATCAAGTTCATGAATGCTGCGGGTGCATTGGTTAACCCAAACGGCATCACCAAGAATTCATAATGGCCATATCGTGTCCTGAATGCAGTCTTAGGGATATCTTCATCTCGAATCTTCAACTGATGATATCCCGATCTCAAGTCTATCTTGGAAAAGACTTGTGCACCCTTTAGCTGATCAAAGAGATCATCTATCCTGGGAAGAGGATACTTGTTCTTGATTGTCACTTTATTCAACCATCGGTAATCGATGCACAACCTCATACTACTGTCCTTCTTCTTGACAAAAAGCACAGGAGCACCCCAAGGGGATACGCTGGGTCGTATGAATCCCTTGTCTAGCAACTCCTGAAGCTGTTTCTTAAGTTCTTCCAATTCTACCAAAGCCATCTGGTATGGAGCTCTTGATATAGGTTCAGTTCCGGGCACCAATTCTATAATGAATTCCACTTCCCTATCTGGAGGAAGTCCTGGAAGATCATCCGGAAATACTTCGGAAAATTCCTTAACTACTGGAATTTCGTGAAGTGTGGGACGTTTCTGATCTACGTCCACCACATGTGCTACAAACCCTTCACATCACAAATATGTTCTATCAATTTAATCTCAATTAAACCAAACAAGTAATTATGCTTTTACATTACATATTTGCAAAATTTACAACATAGCTAACGGGAGAGGAGAAAATCACACTCTTAGCATGACAATCTATCATCACGTGATTTTCAGCTAACCAATCCATTCCTAATATAACATCAAATCCAGACATATTTAATAAGATTAGGTCAGCTATTGACTCTCTTTCTCCTACCCGTAGCTTACAATTACGATACACTATGTCCGTCATTTGGGATTCCCTAAATGGAGTAATTATTTGTAGCAATCCTCCTAACTGCTTAGGCTCAATATTTAATCTCCTAGTAGCCATAGGGGAAATAAAAGAGTGCGTAGAGCCTGGATCAAATAAAGCAAGGACATATGTATCATTAAGGTAAATCTTACCCTGAATCATCTTCGATGAAGCATCAGCGGACTCCTTGTCAATGGCAAATACCCTTCCCTGAGTCACTGGCGCTTTTCCTTTCTCTGCCGCTGTGGCTTTACGCTGGGGTTGTGTGGTCTTAGATTGTGGTTGAGGGGTCTTTTCTAACTCTTCAGGTGCCCTCTGATTTATCTTGGGACAATCTTTAATTCTATGTCCCTGTTCACCACACCAATAGCACGCCCCACTTGCCAACCGGCAAGGCTGTGTTCCATGAAATTTCCCGCATTGCACACACCTCGGCATTGTACTCCTCGGTGAGCTAGCGGTACTACCAACTGGATGTTGTGATCTTTCATCACCTATTTTGATCCCGGTGGATCTAGGAGTTCCTGTATCATAATCATCATAACTCCTTATTTATTATAATTCCATATAACCATTAATGAAGACAATATATTTTCTTATAATTGACTTGCTTACCTATTGAAGTTCTGTCATAAGGCCTATTCCTCCTAGATGGATATCTATCCCTCGAGGCCTTCTCATCTGACTTCCGCTTCATAGGTTCTTTACCCTTATTCCTTGCTCGGAAGTCTGCCTGATGAAACTCATAGTCCTGCTCACACAATTGAGCCTTACGGACTGCCTCTCCATAAGTAGTGATATCCAACGGATATAGCTTAGACCTAATGGAAGGTCTCAATCCCTCCATGAATCTATAGGTCTTATGATCCTCTCTTCTCAGTACTTCAGGATCAAATCTACTCAGTGTAATAAACTTCGACTCATACTGGCTAACCGTCATACTTCCTTGAGTCAAGTTCAAGAACTCTACTTGTAATCTCCTCTGAGAAGTACGTGGGACATATTGTTCATTAAAAGCTTCTACAAATCTATCCCACGTCACCTCTGGATACTTGGCTTCTAATACTGTCTGAGTAGCCTGCCACCATGGCTCGGCCTCATCCACTAGCAAATAGGCGGCTAATCCCACCTTCTCTTTCTCAGTACAAGCCATGTATCTGAATGACTTAGTAACCGCTTTCATCCAGTTCTCTGCGGCTACTGGATCACTGTCCCCTTTGAACTTTGGCGGATCCAGCTTCTTAAACTCCTTTATTAATGCCACACTGCAGTAAGCTGTAGGATCTCGCCTCTCATTAGCTGTAACTGGCGGGGGTTGTACCACAGAAGTAAGAGGTACTGTAGGGGTAACTGCCGGTGCACTAGCGGCCACGTCCGGAAATTTAGCCATAAACTGGGTGAACATTGCGGACATGTTTTCCATATGTTTCTCCATTTTAGCTAGCCTCGTATTCGGGCTATGCGGTGGAGATGGATGAGGAGACGGAACTGGGGGCTCTTCAGTGCGACCCCGTCCTCTTCCTCGTCCTCGTCTAGTACCCCTCCTTCAAGTACTCATTCTGTTGAGATCATAATCAAATAACATCATTTAGTATAACCTTAAGCCGTTATACTACTTAAATAAAATAGGCTAGTACAGTACATTGGGGAATTACTCTAATTCTAGCTTATTGACATCGACAAACTTCAGTCGAATCTGCTCTGATACCAATCTGTGACGTCCTCGTCACTAACCAAATAACAACTAACTTTCATCTCAAATAACAAATAAATCGACTAGTTTATCCGATGTCAATCTCCCTTACTCTTATGCTTTAGGCATTTCTATCAGAGTATAATATTCATTTTCACATGCATAAAATTTTTCATTTATAAACATGTGCCATATACACCAGGATCTCAAATATTCATACACCCTAATCCCCAACATATACAAAACTGTAGTATTGTACTGTACATTAGCCGAAGTAACGGCCGACTAAATATACCTTCAAAGGATAAGTAGGAAGCGTGCTTTGAAGGTATCTCAAAAATCCAGAAATGAGCTCCTCTATCCGGAGCGGAATTACTTCAAGTAATCTGTATGAAAAATAATTGTAAAGGGATGAGTTTACGCTCAGTAAGAAACTCATGTAAAAGAGCGTACTATATCACTATATGCAGTTTTCCTGCTTGGCTCTATAATGTCATGTAAAATTATTATAAAGCATAGCGCTTATATTTCTTTCAAATATATCAAAAGCAAGTAAATCATACTTTCAAGTATTTCCACGGATCTCCAATCACGTGAAATCAAGTAGGCAAATATGATTATTTTCAAATAGATGGGAGACAATTTATATCCAATAGATTCATGCACCAAGTAATTCTCATCGTGGATACAGCAAATATATCCTTTAAGGATAATCCAGAGAGATAATGGATACAGCAAATATATCCCGTAAGGGATAATCCAATGGATAAATCTCATAAGGATACCGCAAATATATCCCGTTAGGGATAATCCTGAGAGATATCAAATAAATGGCGTACCCACGTATGGGCCAGGGATCCTCCCCAAAGTCGAATCAAATAAGAGACTCATGGCCATTGTCTATATCCCACAGTTTCACTAGTCAGGTGCCGTACTGCGGGTCTGAGGGCTGGACTAGAGCTCCTCAGTCAAATACAAGTAACAAATAATGTGCATGCTCTTTTGAGAGATCCATAGTCTCCAAAACCTTATCCATATAGGTTTTAAATAAGTATGAATATTCTTTCTTAAAATAGGTTCTCAAAACCTTTCTTTCAAATAGGCAGTCGACTGGTCATATATGGCAGTCGATTGCTACCCCATGTTTTGCCTTAATGAATTTCTTTCCCTTTTTGAAATTCAATTATTATATTTTTCAAAATACAAATAGGGCAGTCGACTGGCCCCAAATGGCAGTCGACTGGTTTTGAAACAGAATGTTTCCCGAAAATTAGCAGTCGACTGGCCCCCTTGGCAGTCGGCTGGTTTTGAAACAGAATGCTTCTGGACAAATAGCAGTCGACTGGTTTGAAACAAAATGGTTTCTGGAAAATGGCAGTCGACTGGCTCCCATGGCAGTCGACTGGTTTGCATCGATTTTCGAAAAACGACGTTTTTGATGTCTCTAGGCAGTCGGCTGCTACTTAAGGCAGTCGGCTGCTCCTAACCTAATTGGTACTAGGAAACAAGTCCGAAAATGTCATTTTCTTGCAAAGAAACAGCTGGTACTTCTCTCCAAACCACATCAAAACATATTAAAACATGCGGACATAGTCACCCTACGTCCGTTACATAAATTCCTTACCTCGATTAGCAATCAATCCACAAGTTGGTTGCACCAACACTTGTCCTTTTTTCCTTTACTCTTCAAGCTGTAACATCATAGCAATTAAAAGTTCAACAAACCTACTATATCGACTCCATAAAATCCCAAACCATCAAAATCATCAACATAAACCATATCTTCTCTTACCTTTGCTAGTGACCAATTTTCAGGATTTCTAGATCTCCTTACTCACTTTGTTTTAGCCTTTCATATTGAAGGTATAGCTCAAGCTATCGACAAGGATCGTTTTTCTTTAGAGAAGCTTAACGAATCGATGGCCTGAAATGGTGGTTTGTCAAGGTGAGAAACTTGGACACTTAGAGGAAAAATGGAAGCAACGAGAGGGAGAGGAAGATGAGCTGTGTCGTGGGGTGCAAGAGATGATGATGATGAGTCATGCTATGGCATTTAATGCCCCCTTTAATGCATGCTCATCTTAGCCATAAATTTCCCCCTTTTTGACTCTTTGACATTTGACCATCAATTCCTTAATTCCTCCTATGTCCTATACACCATTTGTATATCAAAATTTCACATTTATTCCATTAGTTCCAAGTTGGGAAACTGTACAATTAAGGGAAAATTACAGAAAATTGGGGATTTCACATTATACTTGTTTGTTGTGGTCATGTATTTGCAAGATGGGTTGTGTTATATAGTCATGTGACTGAGTTACAATTTTACATATAAGCAATGATCTCAGTATTGTTGTGGATAAGAGTGGATATTGATGCTTGGTCTTATTGTTTTATTCTTTGAATCATGCTATCATTTGCTCAGACATAAATTTTTTTTCGGACATGGTAGAAACACGAGGTGAAAGTTTATCTCAAGGAAGACGGCAGCGACCCACAGGCTCTGAGAGAAGATGACGAGTTAGCCGATATCATGCTGAGCAGACCGAGCAGGCTAAGCAGGACGAGCAAGCCAAGCAAGCAGATTCAGATGATGCAGAGGAGGTACCTGAGCCTTGTCCTGGAGGCCTGAGTGATATGTCTATTTTGAACAGTTTTAGATCATATGTGGCTTTTGCCATATGGGACGGTCAGGAAATTATTTTGTTAAATTTAATACAGATTTATTTTATCTGTTAAAAATGATATTATTATTTGTTGTTTTTTATATAGGAGCAAGGCAATTTGAAGGTTCTTAATCACAGCCAAAAAATCTCGATGTGGACTTTAGACGATGATCGGTCACGTATTCACTCCATTGTTTTGCGATCCGACTTAGGTTTTTTGGTTGAGTGCAGTTATCTCACTTGCAACGATGCCATCATCTCTACTTTTTGTGAGAGGTGGCAACCGGAGACTAACACATTCCATATGTCTTTTGGGGAGATGACGATTACCCTAGACGATGTAGCTACAATGCTTGGCGTACCAGTGGTTGGGGGGATCATATCATGCCGGCACATCTCCACGAAGCATGCAATCAAAATATTAGTTCGTTTGCTAGGCGTCTCTTACGGAAGCTCAAGAAGCGACGAGTACCGGTCGTGGGTCCAGTGTGACGTTGCAGTGGTTGAGATCGACTTTTGGTAGTGTGACCGATAGTTCCAGTGATGAGGAAATAGTGTATGCTACTCATGTATACTTACTTCACTTACTTGGGTGCACACTTTTTGTGGATAAGTGTGGATCGCATGTTTCTGTTTCATTATTGTCCTGTTTAGAGGATTTAACAGTTATCAGTGAATATGCGTAGGGTGTGGTTGCTCTTGCTTATATGTATAGACAGTTGGGTCTTGCGAGCAGATCAAAAGTGCACGGGATTGGAGGCTATATGACCCTTTTTCAGGTATTAAGATTTACTTTTATATAAATAACTTGTGAATTATAATTTGTTTATGTATAATTTATTAATGATTAATGTTTTATTTGATGTAGGCTTGGATTTATGAACACTTTCCATCATTGAGTCCGGAGTTGAACTTCAATTACAAGGATAGTTTGCCGCGAGCTCGACGATGGAAGCCACATGGTTATGGCCAAGATGTGAACGTCTTGCAAGAGCATCTAGATGACCTCCAGCGTAATCAAGTGTGCTGGGATCCATATGCAGATAGTTGGAGACATCATTTGTTGCCCCCGATCTCTTTTTTCACAATCTGCTTAAAAGCTGGAGATGTTGTGGAGCCATACCATCCAAAGAGAGTGTTACGGCAGTGGGGCTTTGTATAGATCGTACCTCTTCCACCTTTAGCGCCATTTAGAGCATAGAGAGGTAGTACGAGCACCACTTATGATGTTATTTATGAGTTTATGGATCAATTATGGCAGAGATGGCCTATGTATGTCCTCACATAAGAGAATAGAGGACGAAGGTGTGTGATCCTAAGAGAGACAGCTCTAAACTATATGGCTTGGTATGGCTCTATTTCTCATCGATTCGTGCAAAATCTAGCACGCAGATCGAGGTTTTAAGCTCTCCTGGTCGATTCTAATAATTCCAGTGTAAGTTATTAACACTAAATCCTAAGTGAATAAAATTTTTTCATACTATTTGATTTGATAAAATTTCTTTAATGTATTGTTTCGCAACGCATGTCAAGGGTAGTGTCTCGCATTGAATTACTCATTAGTGGCAACAAAGATGTAGAGACATTGACAAAGGGACTTTACGACCTGCATGACATATTAATTGGGTCGTCAAATGCTGCTTCATCCTCAGCTCCTCCTCCAGCTCCATCACAGACAACTCCTCCTCCAGCTCCTCCACCAGTTAAATCAAATATAGCCTTTCCACCAGCTCCTATTTCCTCGGAGACAGCTCCACCAGTTACATTAGAGATAGCTCCTCCAGCTATACGTTTTTATACTAGGTTGGGGAGGAGAAGAGGCAATGCAATTATATCGGATGCGTCGGAGGATTAGTGTATTTGTATTTAGTGACTTTTATTTTTTAAAGATACAATTTATCTTTATGATATTAGATAATGTTATTGAAATATGTAGTGATTTTTTTTATAATATTATTAATGATTAATGTTTTATTTAGTGATTTTTGTTTTTTAAACATACAGTTTATATTTATAATATTAGATAATGTTATTAAAACTTATAATGCATAAATCGATAATACAATCATAAGAAGGCATACATATCAAAGGCAAAATGGATAATATATTCATACAAAAACATAAATGTCAAAATACAGTAATATTTAATAAAATATCATGGTTCATCTAAATCAATGGTTTCTCTAATGGCAACATCTGATCTCGATAACAAATTTTGGAATTCCTCGATGTGAGATACATATGGAAGCTCCCACTCACGAGTAGAATCACATCAGTACCGATGCCAATTGCATGCAATCGGAGGTATTGGTGCAAACGGGTCCATAAATACCTGAAAAATAGCACTATTAAACGTATAAAAAATGTAAAACAAAATATCTCAAGTCTGGCATACATATTATTATCAATACATCAATAAAATGAGAATCGTTAACAAGTCCAAGTGCTATAAATCCATGTTGCAGTGGTAGAGGTGGTGCAGTTCTAAGCAGAAGATATGTCAAGCATTGTTTAGAAGATAAATGGACTAACACAACTTTATACTTTGTTGCTATCAAGTGACTCATATCAGGTAAAGTCATCCATTTATCATAAGGAGCTGGTATCTTGAAATATGATAATGTCTCTATCAATTCATCTACACGCTCATCGGATCCATAGAGACTTACATAATAAGCTCGAAAATCACGTATCTCCTTAATCAAATCTTGTCGCACCTTAGCCCATGCATCAACACCCATGCCTAGCAAGCCAGCTATAGGTCAAAAACCACAATGTCCATCCGATTCAACATCCATAGCAGAATGTATGTATTGGCGTATCTCTAAAGGGAAAGAATTAATAAATTTCACTTTCTTTTTTCGATGAACTGGTAGTTTCATCATCTTCACTGAATTGACTGAAACGAGTGTTGATGCACTATCATATTGAGATTCAACAATCTCAAAATATAAAGGATCACATTATTTGATTTATCTCGATGGCTGTAGACACCTAATTTTGTCCGGAACAATAAATTTATTTAGATCGAGTCTTGTTTCAATCTTAGTAATAAATTTGATTTAATCATATGTTTGAATTTGTAAAAAAAAAAAGGAAAAGAAAATCAGTATTTAAAAAAAATAATAAATAAAAAAAGGTTAAAAAAATCAATTAAAAAATAATAAATAAAAATTAAAAAAAACTGAGGTAGTCGATTGGTGTTCGCCAGCCTTGAGGTTGCCGGAGCCCTGCCGCCTCACCAACTTCACTGACAAATGCTGCCTGCATTTAAAACCGATTGTGCAAAGTAATTATAATCTCTTCATCTTAGAGATTTGATCCGCTTTCGTTGACTAAAGAATACGTAAAAGCTGCTCGAGGAAAAGAAAAAAAAGAAGGAAAGAACAATGTCAACAACACCGGCGTGAAGGCTGTCAGACAGCCACCCTAAGCTTAGCTTTGCCATCTTCGTTGACCTCGAGGCAAACCTCATTTGGAGTGAAAGTCTTCTAAAAATTAATTTGCTCCGATTTTATTGACTAAAAGTTGCTCAGAAAAGATGAAGAAGAAAAGAGATCAGTTCCAAGATCCTCTGCAGCTCTACACCTACATGGAAAGGTCAAGATTTTCAAACAAGCATTTAAGAAATGTCAGAGAAAACCAACAGAACCATAGATTACAATCCCTGGATTCAACGATTTCATCCTGTTTTCCTATCTAAAAATGTCTATAAATAGCTTGAAGGAAATCGGGGAAGGGAAGAAAAAAAATATACGCAGAAGAAAGAGAGAAATCCAAAGAGAATTACGTTTTGCCAACCAGGAGTAGGTGATCTTGAACTGTGAGGCTTTTTCCTTCTATTACTTGGAGCAGGCGAGTCATAAAGGCCAGCAAGCCAAGACAGTAAAGGAGTAGGCGAGCTCGAGCCAAAACAAAAGCAGGCGAGCTCGAGATTGAAAAAGGGTATGGCGAGCTAAACCAACATTAGGAGCAGGCGAGTCATAAAGGCCAGCAAGCCAAGACAGTAAAGGAGTAGGCGAGCTCGAGTCAAAACAAAAACAGGCGAGCTCGAGATTGAAAAGGGGAATGGCGAGCTAAACCAACATTAGGAGTAGGCGAGTCATAAGGGCCAACAAACCAAGACAGTAAAGGAGTAGGCGAGCTCGAGACTGCAAAAGGGTATGGCGAACTAAACCAACATTAGGAGCAGATGAGCTGTAGTGGGCGAGCTTGAGCGAACAAAATCGAAAGGTGAGCTCCATAAAACTTACACGAGGCGAACACTGTAAGTATACTTTGCCTTCTTCATTTAAGAAATTCTAAATAAACCTCATGTTTTGCTAAACTTACCACGCCCAAATAACTAAAAGACACTATTCACCGAGCTCGCTACTTTAGTTCAATGGTATGGGCGAGCTCTAGTGACTGGGCGAGCTCGTTACGTGCCAGTCCACTTGTATGGGCGATCTATAGTGGTCAGGCGATATTGTTAGGAGCTAGTTCACTTTTATGTGCTAGTTATAATGGGTGGGCGAGCTCACTAGGCTCTAGTTCACTTGAATGGTGAGCTGTTCCATTGGCGAGCTCTCTTGCACAAGTTGGGGATTTAGAAAAGGGCAACATCTCGTGCATAGCGAGTTGTTCTGGGCAAGTTAGTGGATTAAAAATAAATTTATGTACAAAATTATTTGTGTTTGGCGAGCTATAAAAGGGTGAGCTCTTTCCAGTAAGTTGAGGCGTGGCGAGTTAGAAAAGGGCGACATCTCGTGCATGGCGAGTTGTTCTGGGCGAATTAGTGGATTAAAAATAAATCTTTAATTAAAAATAAGTTTTCAAATTTTACCAAAGTGTTGGAAAATTTGGAACAAAATTAATAACTTCAATTCTCTACATTCGATCAAAGTGTTAAAGGATGTAGGGAAATTTTTCATAAAAACTTATAAAAGGAATTTGTCTAATTTAAAAATAAATTATTTTTTTAAGAAAATGATAATAATGAATAATCTTTTAATCAAAAATGTATATTTTCTTAGATAATAGTAGTAAATGAAAACTTAACCGATGATGAAATTTTAGAATTTCGCGAGTGTGCGATATTTATAAAATTCTTAAGTGAGAAGATATTTCTTCTAAATTTGACCAAAGTGTTGGAAGATTTAAGGAAAATAAGTTCAATATTAAAGATTTTCATTCCAAGTTCAAGAGTAAATAAAATTATAATTTTGATGAATTTCACAAAAGAATTAAAAACATAATATATTAATCCGACGACGGAGCCTCTTCACGAAGACGAGTGTGTCCTGTGAATACTCTTGAGGTAACAAAATTTCCTTGAGAATTCGATCAAAGTGTTGGAGAATATCCTAAGAAAAATGACAATATAAATAATAAAAAGAAAATTTTAATTAAGCATAAAAGACCATTTAAATTAAGATTGCTAAAGATAAAACATGATTAATTGGTACCGTCCACTGGACGGGCGTTGTGGGGGTGCTAATACTTTCCTCACACGTAATCGTACTTCCGAACCCAAATTTTGGAACATAGATCAATGTACTTATTCTTAGTTTTGAATAGGTGGCCAATCACACCTAAGTTAAAATTGATTGGTGCGACTCCATAATTTTAACGTCTAATGATCAAGTCCCCGGACCAAAAATCGTTACGACAATGGCCTTTGGTCTTAGCTTTCTCGTGTGGAGGAACAAGAAATGTAGTTGCTGGATCACCTAGTTTCCTTAACTTTTTCTTCAAGGCTAATTTTCCCGAGATATCACAAGCATCAAAGCGTTTCACTATAAGCTCCCACTTGGCATCAAGATTTAACTCAGCCAAGTAATCAACATTTTTCTTCTTCAAGTCCAACTTCGACTAATAAGGATCCAAAACTGACAAGGGAATCAGTGTCCCATCCCTTATAAATTCAGCAATCTTGTGAGCACAAGGCAACCCATGTGTGCCTCTAATGACGCAACCACAGACAAGAGGGTCAATGCCGGTATCATTTGCTTGCTGTGCCTCCTTCAAAATAATATTCAATGTTGTCCTAGAAACCAATCCCCGTAACTCCCTAAACAAAGTTGGTCGAAATTATGTTCCACAACAATAAGGCTTCTCTCGAACGAAGCCTTTATCTCTGTATGTTGTAGCTTAATCAGGGAGTTGATAACATTCCAAGATGCATCAAAATCTCCTTGGGATGATCCAAGGTGTCTCTTTAATTTTGAATGTGCACTTTCCGCCCTACATGACGTTAGAAAATGTTTATTATAATGAATAAATTCTATAAATTGTAAAAATAACAATATTTAAACCCTATAAACCTACATACCTATTTGTTGTAACATTTTCAAAATGCTTTAATTCATTTGTCCTAGCAGTAACAAATCTCTCTTTATACTGAGTCAACCAAGTATGGATCAAGTACTCGAGCGCTCTAGGATAAGAATGGTAATGAGTTACCAATGAACTTAAATTTGCTTCGTACTCATACTCATTCGAAGAGAATACAAGAACGCCCCAATCTGACATGAATGCCTTCCACTTCTCCTTGCTCTCAAACCACTTTTTACAATTACCAAATACATTCTTTGATATATGCCATCTACATAAGAGATTGGTTGTGCTAGGAAACACTGTTTGTATTGCTTTCATCAATGCTAAATCCCTATCAGTAACAATGACAGAAGGCATTGAATCAAAAGACATCAAGCTCTTTAACTTTTCTAATGCCCAAGTGTAGTTGTTAGTGCGCTCAGCCTCCATGTAAACAAATGCAACAGAAAATGTCAAATCTGTACATGTCACACCAACAATCTCAAGGAGTGGGAGTCGATATCTATTAGTTTTATATGTACAATCCATAACTAACATATTGGGAAAAGCATTCAATAAATCTACAGCCGTCGGATGTGCCCAAAATAAGTCTCTAACACAATCACTTGACTCATCACTCCTATGCCACTGAATATATTTACAATCATTCAAGTGTTTCATGAGTTGCTGCATCTGTGATCTACCAGCTTTGTCAACTATTCTACACTTTTGTCATGCATTGTAGATAGTCTTTATGGCGCTGGAATTCTTCTTATCATGTTGTTTCAACATCATTAGTATATTTCTTGGTTTAACCATATTATTTGTCATATCGGCCACTATACCTTGCTCTTTCACCGTTAATCGACCAGCAAAGGAATGTCCTTCTAACTGTCTTGTAGCCAAATGGTTATGCATTCCACATACTACTCCGACTGCCCAATCATCACCCCTGTCCAATTTCACCCCCGTCCAATTTCACCCCCTATAGCTCGAATTGACAATTACACATTTTTGTTCCCGTTCCCAAGCGACGGAATTCATCTCTATTTGATCTATATATTCCATACTGTTCACATGCAAGTCGAAGTCTAGGTTTTCTTTCAGGAACACCAACTTCGAATGATTTAATCGCAATAACAAAACCTAGGTCTCTTCCAACCTCTCTAGCCCATGTGATCAAGGCATTTCTACTATTGAAAACCTAAACAAAATAAATTTAATAATTAGTTTTTTTTACAGTATTTGTATTAAAACATTATATTAATTTTAAATATACTTACTTTATTAGTAGTAAATGCATAAGTACAGTCAAATATTTCTTCATCCACACTATTGGATTCTTGAGTGTAGACTACTATTTCTTTGTTACTCTGCAAATATTAAACAATTAATTATAATTATTACAATAAATTATATAATAAAATTAATTAATTATAAAAATAAATTTGATAAACACTGTAATGTATGTGCGTGCAAGCCCAACTTGCCCGCGGGTGGCCATCGCGCGCACCCTAGCGTGCGTGCATTGCCCACCTCGTGCAAGTTAGGTTGCTCGCCGGTGGCCATTGCACGCAACCTGCCTTGCTCGTCGGTGGCCATCGCACGCAATCCAGCTTGCGCGCTGTGCTAGTTTTACAACATTCGGTGCGTAGAAGCAAATCCAAAAAAAAATGCCAAAATCTTACCTCTTCCTCTTCTTTTTCAGTTTCTTTACTTTCATACTCTTCATAGCTATCATCATAATAGCTACTCTCACTCATATTTTTCAATTTTTTGAAGGAAAATAAAATGATTAAAGAAGGAAAATGAAAAACGTAGACTGAACAGTAGGAGGTCGAACAGTAGCAGCAGCAAAACTGAAGAAGAGAACAGAAGGGAGGGAAAAAGTGAGCTGTAGACTTAAGTTTTAGTATAGGATATTAATGTCATTTTACATAAGGATATTTTTGTCTTTTAAGACATTGTAGTAGAAAGAGCAAAAAACGTAGTGCATTTAGAAGCCCTCGTTAAAGCCACAGTTCAAAAGTTGAGTAACAAAGAAAGGATTAAAATTTTAAAGGAGTAATCAAGTTAGGAAAGGCCTTTAGAGACTTTTGAGTGGTTGTAATTCATTATAATATTATGTTTGGAATTCTTCGAAAAGCTCATAAATGGGATTATATTGAGAGTAGACCTGGCAATCTTATACATGACACGAATACACGATACGAACACGACACGAATAAATGACACGAGGTGACACGAGATGACACGGGATTAAAATTAAGTAAAATTATTATATGAATGTGGTAAAAGCTAAAAATAACATTTTGAGTTTTCCATGTCGACACGAATTTTTGACACGAATACACAACACGAACACGACACGAACATGGTTTTACATGACACGAAAACGAATTTTTGACAAGAATTGCTAAGCCTAATTGAGAGTTCATGGAATGAGATGAGTTTTAGAGGGATTGAGCCAATTGATTCTACTTATGGAAATCTGATTGATGTTTATATAATTAAGGTGGGATGAAGCAACATGCTCTTTGTTGGCTTGCGAAGATGAATAAGCAAGGGCTGGATCCTGATGAGGTTAACATGGGAATTGTTGTGTAGTTGTTCAAGAGAGCGGGTGAGTTTCGAAAAACAGAGGAGTTTTTCAAGAAGTGGTCATTGAATGGATCTTTTAGGCATGGTGGAAGTGAAACATTCAGTGCAGTAGGAGGTGATTCACATAACCTCGTTAGATAAATATGGACAGCTTCAAGAGGCCTGTGAAACGTTTAAATGAAATGATGCTTAGAGAACTACAGTTACTTTAACACAATGATTTACATTTGTGATAAACATGGATAGTTAGAAGAAATGGCTTCATTGATGAAGAAGATGAAGGAGGTTCAGTGCCTACCTGATATGAGAACATATAACATTCTCATATCCCTCCGTGCTAAGCATGATGATATAAAGATGGCAGCAGGCTATTTTGCAAAGATGAAGGAGGTCTTCCTCGAACCAGATCCTGTGAGTTATCGCACCCTCTTGTGTGCATACTCAATAAGGCAAATGGTTACCGAAGCTGAAGACCTCATACAGGAGATGGATGAACGACATCTTCAAATTGATGACTATTCACAATCTTCTCTGACCGGAACCTACATAGAAGCTGGGATGTTTAAGAAGTCATGTTATGGTTCAGGAGATTTCACCTTGCAGAGAATATGAGTTCAGAGGGTTACCCTGCCAACAATGATGCCTTTGGGGTGCCGGGACATGTTTTTGAAGCTGAAAAAATTTGTCTGCTGCTGAGAAAGTAAAGGCTTACTGTTTTTGAGTTTAATGTAATAATTAAAGCTTATGGGATAGGGAAGAGTTATGGTAAAGCATGTTGAGTATTTGATAGCATGCAGAACCATGGTGTAGTTCCAGGAAAATGCAGTTATAGTTCTCTTATACAGATTTTGGCTAGTGCAGACTTCCCACATGTGGCATGCTACCTGAATAAGATGCAGGAAGCATGACTTGTAAGTGATTGCACCCCTTATTGTGCTGTGATCTCAAGCTTTGTGAAATAAGGAGAATTGGAAGTGGCTGAAGGACTATATAGAGAGATGGTTCCGTATAAGGTGGAGCCTGATGTTGTTGTCTATGGCTTATTGATAAATGCTTTTGCTGATCTTGGAAGTGTTAAAGAAGCTACCTGCTACGTTAATGCAATGAAAAGTACTGGATTTCCTGGAAATTCTGTTATATAGAACTCATTGATTGAGCTTTGTACAAAAGTTGGTTATTTGCAAGAAGTTCAGGAAGTTTATGAACTACTTCAGATGTCAGAATTTCACCTCGATGTGTATTCTTCTAATTGTATGATTGATCTCTACAACAAGTGCTCTGTGGTTAGTCAAGCACAAGGGAGATGCCAATGAAATTACATATGCAATGATGCTGTACATTTATAAAAAATGGGAGGTTTGATGAAGCCACTCATATAGCAAGACAGATGAGAGAACTGGGAATTCTAACTGATTAGTCAAGTTATAATAAAGTGCTTGGATTGTATGCCATGGATGGGAGAATCAGGAAGGCACTTAGAATTTTGAAGGAAAATGTTGAGTCTTGCATTCAACATGATGATAGTACATTCAAATCACTTGGATCTGCTCTTATATAATGTGGAGCTCCAAAGCGGGCTGTTAACAGGCTGCAAGTAACAGGGAAAAGGATGCTCGGAGTGGTTTGCAAGCATGGACGGGCAACCTTGCTTCAGTGGTTGGAATGGATGAAGATGATGATGACTATGCTTAGACTTTCACTTACAGCTGACTTTTTGCGCCCGAGTTCATTGTTGTATCAGTGAAGCCTAGAGGTATGGTAATGAACAAAACTTTAATCAAAAGCCTCAGAAGTTTATAGCTGGGAGGCTCAGCTAAATTCAATGTCCATGACAAAGTATTTAGCTTTTGTATTTTGTATATTTATTAAAGGAAAACAAGTTCAGAAACCTAGGCTTAAGCTGGAAGAGCAGATGCTGTTTCTTTAATTATAGAATTTCTTTATGAATGAAGGAATTAAGAAGTCTGCTAGGTTGGTTGATCTATTTGTTGTTGCAGACACATCTCATCCATGTGTGAAATTTGTTGACTTCTCTATGTTCACAGGTTCCATAGGCAACTTTTTGGGTCAAACAAGTTTGTTTATCGATTTGCAGAGGACATGCAAATTTCAAACTGAAATTGTTCCATCTTGGTGTTTGATATGCAGCACCTTGGCACATAGCATAGTACTGATAGTCAACATGTGTGATGCTTGCTTGCTCGGTACTTTGTAGCATCCATAGCTGCATATTACTTTCCAGGAATAACAAGAGCATGTTCTTATTCTTACATGAAAAATTGGTTTACATGTTTTGCCCATGGGCTGTAACTTCACCAATCTGATATCTCCCTGTGTCTCTCAATCGCAATTGTTTACAGAGATTAATACCAATTCTGCACTCAGAAGAACAGGATCTAGCTTTCAAAACTTTCATAGCTTATTTTATTCTTGTATAGCATCAAATTTCTCCAGTTTGTGAACAATATTTGCAATCAACATCTCTTTTTTTGCCAAATTTTCTATTTCAGCATTTTCCTGCTTCTGGAGTTGATTCCAGTTTTAGAAAGTCAGGCTACATTAACAGTCACTCTTCCACATCAAATTCTGGGAATTAGCAAAATGGAAATTTTATTCAGCTGCTAAAACGAACCACTAATATCATTATTATTTTCTTCTTTTTACAACAATATATTCAGACCAAATGAAACTCCAATAACGCTAAAGAGTCCTATAGAATAAAATGAAATAAACCTTCCATGTACAGTACAAAGAAAACCATCAACGAGCAGCATCATTATCCCAAGAAACAAAAATGTCTCCAAGGCCAACTTCCAAATCCAGCCAGTGCCCTTCCTCGAACTCCGCCCCACCATCCGCCACCTTCACCTCCATCAAAACAAACGACTCCGCAATCTCTACCGCCTCCACCAGCAGAACAACCCTCCCTTTCCCCAACCCCACAACCCCTCTTTTCCCTCTCTCCACTCTATACCCCAATATCTCCCCCACCTCCCTAACCCTCTGCACCACCCCATCCAACGACTCCATCGAAGTACAATACCTCTTTTCCTTCCTCTTACTATCATTCCCTCCTTCAAATAGCCCTGACAAATCCAACCCTGAACACAACGATATTATATCAAAAGCGTTAACTCCATTGCAAACCATGTCATGTTTTAACTTCCTGTCACGTAACAAACTTTCTTGTTGGTTGTTTGATGACGTAAATGTCGTTAAAGCTCTCTTAAACCATGGAGTTTCCATTAACTTCGCTATGCTCGTTCTCGTCTCAGGATTCGGGTCCAAAAGCTGCCATATTATAGCTTTTGCTTGCTTTGAAATCCAAGATGGAAACTGGAACTCCCTACGATGAATCTTTTTATACATAGCCACCAAGTTACTATCATCAAAGGGTAAATAACCCGCCAGCAAAACAAATAAAATGACCCCGCAAGACCAAGCATCCGCCTTGGAACCGTCGTACCCTTTCCTCCGAACCACCTCAGGAGCCGTATAAGCCGGTGTTCCACAAGCTGTATGTAGAAGTCCGTTGTTTAGCTGTTCAGGAAGAGCTGAGAGACCAAAGTCTGAAACTTTGAGATTGCCGTTTTGGTCTAATAAAAGGTTTTGTGGCTTCACATCACGGTGGGCGACACCGTTTTGGTGGCAAAAATGCAGGGCGGAAACGAGTTGGTAAAAGTACCTACGTGCAGCTGATTCAGCTAAGCGGCCACGGCGTAACACCTTGGCGAAAAGTTCACCACCTGAGGCTAGTTCCATGACAAGGTAGATCTTGGTCTTGGTAGCCATGACTTCATGGATTTTAAGGATGTTCGGGTGATATTGTAGACGGCGCATAGCCGAAACTTCCCCGATTATTCTCGGTTCCATGGCAGCGTCAAGTGCCTTTGTCTTGTCTATAATCTTAATCGCCACAACTCTTCCATTGTCCTCGAGAGAAGTTGCCTCGTGAACTTTCGCAAAGCTTCCACGGCCCAACAAGCGACCCAATTGGTACTTACCTAAAAGTATACTGGTGGGTGTTTTGGTGCGGGTTAGTGTTGGTGGCGGTGTTTTTTGTGACGGTGGAAACGTTGGTGGTGGTGGCGGCAAGGTGGGTGCAGCCCCTGAAGGCATGATTTACGGTGGTTGAAACGGTGGGGGAAAAGAGAGGTTGAAGCAGAAACAGAGTGCCACAACAAGGTTGATAAGCAGGGTGAGTTGGGCTATATCGCGGGGTTAAGGAAAGTTTTGTTTGGTTGGCTTCCCACTGTCAAAGACTCAGAGCAGGTGGATCTTTTTGCAAGTTGTTGGTTCTTTTGACTTCAACTTTTCACTGAATTTAGGTGGTTTTTTTTAAGTAATAATAACAACAATTAGGCAGCAAATTCCTAATTGTGTTTTTGCCTTGAATAAATGACCAACGATTGTGTGGAATAATTAAATTGTACGTTTCTTTTCTACATTTCTATTGACTTTATTTCCTTTTTTTTAGGAATATTTCTTTTGGATTTCTAATTTCAAGTTTTTACTCTTTTCTTTTAACTAGGTAAATAATCTCTAAGTTTGTTAAATCATTTATTTTTAAAGTGAATTACCCAAGTTTATTGCTTGGATTATTTATTTTTGTGAAATCATTTTGTGTTTTAAAATACATATTTTTAAATATAATAATTTTTGAACAATCTTTCATTCATGTAAAAATGATATATAATAAGATCTACTATTAATACTAGAATTAGCCATTAGGCACATCATCATGTAGTGGATTTTACGTACTTTGTTTAATTTGAAATCATCATCAAATAATAAATAATTTTTTTATGCAGAAGTTTCTTCAATTATAATTTTATTTAAATTGAATTGAAATTACAATATTAAATTTAACCAAAAACTTTAATAATAATGTTTTTTTTTTATGAATAAACGATAATCACAACAAACAATTAGTCCTCAAAAGGATTACAGCCTACAATTCTAGGATAGCTGTATCTCATAGCATCGAACAATTTTTCTATATGTAAGAATTTACACACTTCACGCAAATGATATATATTTTGAATGCATAAAACATCATATGTCATGAAAGAAAATTAATTAGTTACATGCCTAAATTGGATTGAATAATCTATTTCCAGGTCTTAATCGTGAGAGGAGATATTTATGATCAATCAACAGATCGAGGGGCGGATAGTTTTGGTACGCACAATATCAATAATAAAAAGAAAACATCATTAATATGCTGCTGATTTAGAAGCAGAGTCAAGATCAAACACTATATGAAAAGCCAATTTGTAACAAAAAAAAAACATATGAAAAGCCAATTGACATAACTAAAAGCTACTAATGAAAAGTACTTCCACTAAAAATTAAGACCGTGATGCCAAAGCCAAACTCCCGACGCACACCAACATAGGAGAAATACATAAAATATCCCTATCTACTGTTTAAAATAAGAAATTAATGTATGGGACGAGTCACCATTAACCCTATTTTCAACCTTTCTTATCATTTGCTTCAATTTTTGAATGGTGTGATAAGAGGAATATGCAAAGCATCTGTTTTATTTATCATAAATTAAGGAAATTGTTTATGAACTGGCCGTCACTGATTTTTTTGATAAGAAGCTTCACTTTCTTGCAAGATGGGATAGTTGCAGTCAAAACTCATCTGCCCTACTGAGAAAATCAGCCACCCTTTACCTTTTTTTTTATCATCAATTATTTCCATATCACATTGAATATGAAACTAATCCTACTCGCGTTATGTGGCTAATGCTGATCTTAGTCCTGGTCCAAAAGAATTTGATCCGATGAAGGTTCAAACACAAGATCTCTTGTTATGAATTGTCTTTATTTAAAAATTTAATAGAATCTTATACTATTGAGCCAATCTTTTGAATTTCCTTAGCTCTTTATTCTACCAGTTATTTTCTTTCTAAGAATCACCACCTCACGGGATGCACACAGCAAACAGCTCACTATGATCTTTTACACGGTTTCAAAACAAAATATCCGCTGACATTTCACATTCTCAATTTCTCTCCGGTAAACCATGTCATAGTATTCTGCAATCATCATGTACGTATTTGATCAAATTAACTCAACAAGGTATTCGTCAAGATTAAAGCATAAAATTTACGGTTTAAAGTAATATTATTTCACATATGTTAAACATGGAGTATTTTATGATTTTTTATATATATATTCAAATAATTAATTGAATTCTCCGCCAATTATAAATTGATTTTAAAATAAATTCTTAAACACTTACTATAAAAAAAATTATCTCATTCATGTTTCAACGGGTGCATGCATGTTTGAATGTTGCTGGAGCGGTTGTTGCAATGCAATTGGATGGAGTTGGACGGCTGTGGAAGTTCCAAGCATGCATGGTGACCCATATTAAGGTTTTGAAGGACGGGGACCCACTAATTTTATTAACTCTGAATTCGGACACCAGAGGCAGTCAGCCCGCCAGCAGCAGCAAAATTTAGTACGCCTGTAGGGTTGCGCTTGCAGCCCCAAAATTATATTTTTCTACCCTTGAAATTACGAACTGATTGCTCTATTAACAGTTGACATAGTGACTGTTAATTAATTCTTTAATTTTTTCTTCCAATGAATCATTTTATGCTTTGAAATATGATCATTTGATGAATGTTTTCGTCATTTTCTTGAAAGAATATTGAATCCGGGACTTAGTCTCTATATGAAAATATTACACTAAGGATCCATATATACCATAAATAAAAAGTATGCTTCAAAGCAACTCAAACTCAAAGATGTACTTGAAGTCTTGCTATAGTAGGCATTCTGAACAATATGTCACGTTTCTTGTTCGACCTTATTAAGGTGTTGTTTTTTAAACCATCAAAAATTTTTAATTCATTGAAAATAAAATTTTTCAATGATTTAATATTTTCAATAAGTTTGATAATGTATTTGAAAATCAACTTAAAATAAAATTTTTAATGAAAAAGTATTGAATAAGATAAGTAGATAAACACCTACTTATCACTTAATGTAGAAAATTTTCAGCCACTTTATCAATAAAATTAAAATAAATTGAACTATTTTATCCTAAAAAAATTACATAATTATCTATACATTCATCAAGTTACGTATATACTTTAACCAGACTCAACATTATATTATTATCTCATCAAGTTTACCTACAGATTTAACGCTTTTCTACCACCATTCTTTTAGTATAAAAGCATTGATATTGAAAAAAAGTCAATGTCTTTCCCCAATTTGACTTATTTAGAGTTGAAGACTTTGAAGATCTGATATACTACAGGCCCTAGAGACCATTTAATAGCGCATATTGCCTTTTTTTTCTTAGCTTTTTGTTATTTTGGTGATTCAATTGTCATTGATATCCAAAGTTTTTTGTTCTATTTCATTTTGGTAGATCATTGCTTGAAGAAGTAATCATCCCACGAATAATTTGGGGCTTTTATTTGTAATATATATTTTTAATTTAAACATGATTTGGGTTTTTGAATTCCAAAAAAAAAATTTACTATATTTAAATATTATTTTATTTTTTTAATTTATAATGTTTTTGGATTTAATGGTTATATTTTTTTCTCTTGCATTGTAAAACAGAATATATCAATAAAAACTTGACTTCATTTGAAATAATATGAAAATAATGGTAAAAATGTAAAATAACAAAGTTTCAAAATACAACATTTATTGTTATCAAACAATTTCAGTACTTAATTTTTCAGTTTATCAAACAGTACCTAAAATTTAAATTTTGTTAGATACCTATCTTAAAATCAATTGACAAGAGAATATAAGGAACAAATGTAGGATAACAGAATCTGGGCTTTGATATCATGTTAGATATTTTTCATAAAACCAATTGGCAATAGTTAGAGGGATCCAACTTGAATATAAGACTACCAAGAATTTAATATTTAATAGATGTGTGATGACATTACTTTAACAAATTGGATCTAAAGTCTAAATTATAGTTACTCTTTTTTTTTTAAGGTTCAAAATTCAAATTCACCATTAAGTTTTTTTGATGGATAATTATTCTATACACTGTTAGTGGAGTTTTTTTACTCCACAAGTGGTGTTAGGATCATGATACATGTTTTATTTTATTTATTTTTAATATTTTTATATGACATGTGTCATGATTCAAACACCGCTTGTGAAGTAAAAAAAGCTCCACTGATGATGTATGAAATAAAGATTTATATATGATGTACTGACAGTGTATAGTTTTTATACATTGTCAATATACTTGAGGTTGACACCTTATCAATAAGCCCTTATAAGTAAATTAAAAAAATTTATTTATATTTACTTTTAGGAGCTTAACATATTTTTTAATTTGTCAATTGATAAGGTGTTAATCCCTGATGCATTGATAGCATATAGAAACTATATACTGTTAGTGTGTTATATACAAACTCATTAAATAATTATCTTTTCTTGATATATATTTATATATATATATATATAAAATCCGAAAAAAAAAAGGTTTAACATATATACAGAGTACTTTTCTTTTCTTGTCTTTAAATAACATTTTTAACTAATAAAAGGAAAAATTAAAAATCTTCTGTAAGCGTCATAGTAAGGAGCGAAGAAGCTTGACAAATTAGTTATTAATGTTTTTATCATAGGCATGTTATTTGGAATTTCTTATTCATTTATAACTTAAAAAGAAAAAGAAAGAAGAGAAATAAAACCCTTTAGTTCGGTGGCTTTGTGAATTACAGGTTTTATTTTTCCTACTCCTTTTTTGTTGGGAAAAATATCTCTTAAACCAAACACCCACAAAAAGATAGAAAGCAAAAACAAACACAATAATTTTTAATGTGGTTTGGCCCAACCAAATTGGCCTATAACCACCCAACCAATCTAATAAACTAATCAAACAATTACAACCGTGCAGTTTTTAGAAGAGAAAAATTGCAAACTCCTTACAAACCCAACCCAACTACCCAAAGAGCCCAACTACACCTTTTATAAGAGCCCAAACTCTATAACTCTCTAGGATATTTTACAAACCAAGCCTGACACTTTATTTATAAGGGAATAGCCCTTATCTATACTTTCGATGTGGGATTCAAGGCAAACCCCAACAAATCCTCCCTTGACTTGAATCCCCAAACTCCCCAAACAGCTCAACAACATCTGAAAAACTAACATGCCTCTGAATCTTCTTACTCTTGGAAACAACTCTACCAGTCACATAATCAAGCAAATATAGTTGTTTCTCATTCCTCTTTCCTTGCAAAACTAAACCACCATTCTTGTATATTTTGCAACAATCATTATTACCAACATATGTGTACCCACGTGAAGCTAACTCACCTAAAGAAATCAAATTGTAGCTAAAACTAGGTACATACCTTACATTACGAAGAGTCTTGACACCACCATCATGAAGCTTGAGTTGAACACTCCCAATACCTTCAATCTTCACTCGATTACCATTCCCAACAGCAATATTGCCTAAACTTTCAACCTCTTTCAATTCATCAAACCGATCTTTATCATTGCAAATATGCATCGATGCAGCTGTATCCAAAACCCAACTTTTCTCACAAGTATGAGACCCATCTAAACAAGTTGCCAATATATCATCATCTGAATCAGTTAAAACAACACATGTCTTATTCTTCTTTCCATCATCACTCTTTTGTTGAGTCTTCTTGAATGCAGCCATATCCTCTCTTAATGTCCTGCAGCGTGCTTGAATATGACCTTTCTCTCCACAATAATAACATTCCACCTCACTATAATCTCTGAATCTTGATCTTGATCTCCCTCTTGATCCACCATGTCTCTCATTAGTCCTCCCTCGAGTCGAACCTTCCACAGCAGCTAGTACACCTCCCGCAGATGAAGAATCTTCTTTGTCCATAAATCTTTCATTCTCACACAGCACAGCAATCACATCATCCAATGTCAAAGTAGTTTTACCTACCAATAAAGTCTGAACTAAAGGTTTATAGGACTTGGGCAAAGATGACAACAACAGCAATGCCTTCTCTTCTTCTTTCAACTCTTTAGAATCAATAGCTAATAATTGTGAAACTAATCTATTAAATTCATTTAAGTGATCATGGAGACTCGTACCTTCATCCATCTTCAGATAATACAAATCCATCTTCAAACACAATCTATTTGTCGGCGATTTTGATGCATAGATGTCTCCCAGCTTCTTCCACAATCTGGTTGGTGTCGTCTCAGTCAATACATTATACTTAATCTCTAGAGCAAGTGCCAATTTAATTGTGCTCACAGCCCTCTTCTGAATTCTAACCCAATTCTTATCAGACATTCCATCTGGCTTATTTTCTCCTAAAGCCAAATCTAGACCTTGTTGCACTAGAAGATCCTGAATTGTACTTTGCCATAACATAAAATTACTTTTACCATCAAATAAAGGAATCTCAAACTTAAGCATGCCTCCAAACATAGCTTCAGCCATAGCTTTCCTCCTATCGGAGGATCACGAACATTCAACTCTGATACCACTTGTTGGAAAAAATATCCCTCAAACCAAACACCCACAAAAAGGAAGAAAGCAAAAACAAACACAATAATTTTTAATGTGGTTTGGCCCAACCAAATTGGCCTACAACCACCCAACCAATCTAATAAACTAATCAAACAATTACAACCGTGCAATTTTTAGAAGAGAAAAATTGTAAACTCCTTACAAACCCAACCCAACTACCCAAAGAGCCCAACTACACCCTTTTATAAGAGCCCAAACTCTATAACTCTCTGGGATATTTTACAAACCAAGCCTAACACTTTATTTATAAGGGAATAGCCCTTATAACTTCTCCTATACTTTTGATGTGGGATTCAAGGCAAACCCCAACATTTTTCCGGCTATAAAATGGTAAAAACACAATCCCTTCTTTCCAAGGCAAAGCATAGAAAATTTTTTTCTCTATAATCATGAATTCACGGCCTTTTCATTTTTATGAATAATTAATATAAAGAAAAGTTTAAGCAAGTGTCATAACGGTTTCACGTTCGACGATTTTGAAAACAATTAAAACAAGGAGAGTCACCATCAATCTTTTTTCTTAGGTGTGATTGGTCACCTAAAATATTTATCTTTTTAACAAAATCTCAAAATTAATTAAGTTTTATTAAAAAGATAATTTTTGGTCTGCGAAAACAAAATCGAGTTCGGGAGTACGGTTATGCGTGGGGAAGGATTAACACCCCCACGTCGCTCGTTAAAAAATGATACCATAGTAATCATGTGTTATCCTTTAGTTCTAATAAAATGGTCTTAAATTGATATTCAAAAATAATTCTTATTTTATTGCATTTTTTTCAAAACATTTTCTTATTATTTGTCAAAAATCATTTTCTTCATTTTTAGAAAAAAACTAAAATTGATTTTTTTTTTGAAATTGAATGTGAATCCTTTTGTATTGAATAATTAAATCGAATACTCTAATAATTTTGGCAGCATTTGAAATAATTTTCCTCACCTAGAGATTTTTTAAGAATCACTACTTGTGACTTCTACAGAATCTCATCCTCAGAAGAACTCATACCGATTTCGAAAATTATTATGAATGCATATGATACAAACAGATAATATATGATGCAAATGAATTTTTAATTTTAAATTTCATTATTTATTTGTTAATTTACTTTTTTTTAAAAAAATTTATTTATTTTCATTTTTAACAAAAATTTAAATTATTGAAAAATCATACTAAATGTTCCAATACTGTTGGCAACATTTAGCACGACTCTTCTCACCTAGAGATCAGTTAGGAATCACTACTTGTGACTTCCGTAACATCCCATCATCGAACATTCATTTAATTAAATTTAAAATTTATCATTAATTTCCCTTTTTTATTTTCTTTTAAAAAATTATTTATTTTTTATGTTTAACAAAAAAAATTAAATTATTGAAAAATCATACTAAATATTCCAATACTTTTGGCAACATTTAGTACAACTCTTCTCACCTAAGGATCAGTTAGGAATCACTACTTGTGACTTCCGTAAGATCCCATCATCGGACATTCATTTAATTAAATTTAAAATTTTATTATGAATTTTCTTTTAAAAACTTTTTTTATTTTTAACAAAAAAATTAAATTATTGAAAAATCATACTAAATATTCTAATACTTTTGGCAACATTTAGTACAACTCTTCTCACCTAGAGATCAGTTAGGAATCACTACTTGTGACTTCCGTAACATTCCATCATTGGACATTCATTTAATTAAATTTAAAATTTATCATTAATTTCCCTTTTTTATTTTCTTTTAAAAAATTATTTATTTTTTATGTTTAACGAAAAAAATTAAATTATTGAAAAATCATACTAAATATTCCAATACTTTTGGCAACATTTAGTACAACTCTTCTCACCTAGGGATCAGTTAAGAATCACTACTTGTGACTTCCGTAACATCCCATCATCGGACATTCATTTAATTAAATTTAAAATTTTATTATGAATTTTCTTTTAAAAACTTATTTTTATTTTTAACAAAAAATTAAATTATTGAAAAATCATACTAAATATTCCAATACTTTTGGCAACATTTAGTACAACTCTTCTCACCTAGGGATCAGTTAGGAATCACTACTTGTGACTTCCGTAACATCCCATCATCGGAAATTCGTTTAATTAATTTTATTTTATTTATTTGTTTTTTTTATATTTATTTTATTTCATTTTTTTATTTTTTTTATTTTTTCAATTTTTATTTTTATAACATATATATTTTTTAATAAATGACATGGATAAATAAACAAACAAATAAATAAATATATAAATAAATAAATAAGTAAGAAGTTAATGAAATTTTACCCCAAATGGATTTGGGCTTGAGCCCAAATAAGCTTTCTAAAACGGGCCAAAAAATCAAAGCCCAGTAGCGTTCTGAATTGGGCCGGAAACGCGGGTCAGGAGCGGGTCAAAAGCAGGTCGCACGGGTCGAGTCGGTTGAGAGTGCTACTGGGTCGGGTGCGCGGATCCCAGGTATCCGCGCACGGGTCAGACTCTTTCTTTTCTTTTTTTTTACTATAAAAACCTATCTTTTTTTTTCAATTCATTTTTTCCTTTTTTTCTTCAAAAAAATCCAGAGCCTTTGAGGCTCTCTGCCGGGGCGATTCCCGGCTGCCGTCTGCCACCTCCTGCCGTCGTCTCCGGTGGCCAAATCCCGAAAAGCTTTTGACTTTTCGAAAGCTTTCAATCTCCTCTTTCTGTTTCCAGCCTTCTTTTCCTTTGAAAACGCCTCTAACCCCATGAATCTGAGGTCGAAACCTTCGACCTCTCCGTTTTTTATTTTGATTTTTTTTCAGATCTGGTTTTGGATGTGTTTGGGTTTGTGTTTTTGTTGTTGTTTTTGTGTTTTTGCAGGTGGGGATCTAGGGTTTGAGGGGCTTTCGAATTTGGGGTTTCGGGTGGCTGTTGGGGTTGTTGAGGGTTCGGGTGAGGCTAAGGGGCTGTTGAGGGTTCAAGTGAGGCTCCGAGGCTTGGGTTTTTTGGGTGGTGAGGATGATGTTTTTGGTTTTGGGTTGTGGACAGAGGCTGAGGGGGTTTTTCTGGGTTTTGGGGTTTTCAATTGATGATGGTGATGGTTGGGGTCACGGTGGCTCGGGTGAGTGATGGTTTAGTGTTTTCGACAGAGGCAAAGGATGGTGATTGAATGGAGGGTCTCCATTCTGTCGAAAATGGTGAGCCGAGGATGGTGAAGCTTGAAATGGGGGCTCCCCCTGGTTGCGGGTAGTGTTGAAGATATTTGTGGAGTTTGTGTGCCTCGGGTTTAGGATTGATTTCTAGATGGCAGTGAAAAGGTGGTCGGCGGAGATGGGATGGATGGTAGGAAAGGTGGCCGACGGTTATGGGGAAGGAACCCCCATTAAATGCATTGATAGACAAAAATAATAAAATAAACAATAAACAATAATAATAATAATAATAATAATAATAATAATAATAATAATAATAATAATAATAATAATAATAATAATAATAATAACAACAACAACAACAACAACAACAACAAAAATGGGACAAAATTAGGTGTCAATGGCTGCCCCTCTTTGCTCATTGCTGAGGATCAAGAATAGAGCAAAGACAATAGACAAAAATTTTGTCTAACTCAAGATCTAATCCTCCTCCCTTTTTTTTTCTTTTTTTTATGCGCTCCTTTTGCAGCAGAGGCGATGAAACTTTAAAATTTCCTGAAATGTGCTCCTCTTGCAGCAGAGGCAATGAAACTTTAAATTTCTTCTTTTGAAATGTGCTCCTCTTGCAGCAGAGGCAATGAAACTTTTTAAAAATTTTTCCCAAGATGTGCTCCTCTTACAACAGAGGCAATGAAACTTTAAAGTTTTAAAATATACCTTAAAAGATTTCACATTCGAACACCTAGAAAACTTTGTCTTGGAGATTCACATCCGAAGGTTTGATTTGGAGATTCACATCCAGAATTTGACTTGGATATTCACATCCGAAAAGCTCAACTTGGAGATTCACATCCAAAATTTGAAATTTGATTTAGTTTGGAGGTTCACATCCAAAATGTTAACTTGAAATTCAGATATTCACACCTGAAATTTTGATTTGGTTTGGAGATCCACATCCAAAGATTTGATTTGGAGATTCACATCCAGAATTTTAACTTGGAGATTCACATCCAGAATTTTAATTTGGAGATTCACATCCAAAGATTTGATTTGATTTGGTTTGGAGGTTCACATCCAAAGATTTGATTTGGAGATTCACATCCGGAATTTTAACTTGGAGATTCACATCCAAAATTTGAAATTTGATTTGGAGATTCACATCCAAAGATTTAATTTGGAGATTCACATTTGAAGATTTGATTCGGAGATTCACATCCAAATCGAATTTTCCTATCTTAAAATTCCTTATCTTGATTTTTCTTCAATTTCATCTTTAAATCTTATGTTTAATCTCATTTCAAATTTAATCTTGAACCTCCTCTTTAAAATATAGCCCTGAACCTTCTTCTTCTCCCTTTTTTTTTAAAAAAAACTTTCTTCTTCCTTTTTGTTTTCTTCAACTTTAAGATCTTATTCTTCCAACTTCATCTTCTAATCTTGCATTTTCTTGACAAGGATACATTCAGGAACTCAATTTGAGGATTTGCATTGAAAATTCCAACGTAAACTTTAATATAGAGATTCGCATCTTAAATTCAGAGATTCTCATCTGAAATTTTGAGTTGAATGTTCACATCCAAATATCCACTTTAGAGATTTGCATCCGAAATTTCAGAGATTCTCACTTGAAATTTTGAGTTGGAGTTTCACATCCAAATATTAGATTCGGAGATTCACATCCGAAATTTTAACTTTGTTTTGGAGATTCACATCTGTAGACACCCAATTTTGTCCGAACAATTCTTTTAAAATAAAAAATAAAAAAATCAAAAATGAAAAAAGGTAGAAAATATAAAAATAAAGATGGGAAATAATCAACTTTGGTCAAACCTTAAATCATGTAAATCAATGAGATTTGGTGCCAAATAAAGAGAGTTGACCAATTGATTAAATTTCCTTAAATAAAAGATATATATTATCTGTAAAATGAGAAAGAATTAAATAAAATCTGCCCTTGAATGAAAGCCATGATTTGGGGCCTAAACTTGAGGAAAGTTGATTCTTTCCTCAAGTATACGGCCATGAAATGGCTATAAAAACCAAGAGAGAGTTTGACAAAAGGTGGAAGAAAAGGCTAAAAAAAAGGGGGGGAGGGAGAAAAAACAAAAAAAAGAACCTACACAAGGGGAAAAAAAGAGGGAGATATATGTGACGGCGACACAACCACCAGAGGGGAGTTTGGGATTCAAAGTCAAAAAAAAAAGAAGAGAAAAAGATGATGTAAAACCGAGCAAGAAAAGGAGTTTTTTTTTCCTTTTTTTAAACACTGTTCATCATCTTCTCATCGTCTGCTGGCAAAAGACAACGTTGCCACCATTCTCGCTTTGCTGTGTCACCACTATTGTCATCATCACCTTCCACCATTGATTGTGTACTGTTGCCTACCTCAACCATCTCGATCATCATCACTCGGCATCAACATCTTCAGCTACCTTGATCAGCCACCGTACCTGTCTAGTTTACGGTTCCAACACAGCCAAACCATCTACTACACCTTTCCCCAAGCCGTCCAACCTCTGCTGTCAAATCCCCACCAAGCTTAATATCCTGCTGCCTTCATCGTCGCCTCTTTGCTGCTGCTTGCTGCTATTGCTACCGATATCGGTGCTGTCGTTGCACTGCCTGCCCCCCTGCACCCAAGTTTCTTGCGCCCAATCCAAGTGCCTGCTACTGTCCTGGCTCAGCTGCACCTTCTCGCGCTGCCTGTTGCTCAATGGTTCCCCGCACCACTCCGCGTCCGCTGCAACCTTCTACTACGTCGTAACCCTTGTTGCAGTGAAACGTGACCTGCCACTCGGGTCGTGTGGAGTAGAGAGGGAGAGACACCATATCTGTGGTAACACCAACTTACAAGGTTGTAGTTGCTATAGTAAAGAAGGCCACGCGAGACCAGCAAAAAAAGAGAGAAACAAATTCTTGTAACAGCTGCACCTAGCCCTTGTTGCCGCAACTACCGTCCACCTCGCCACTCTTCTACTTTTGGGTGTTAGTGTCGTGCTTGGAACCTTGGTGTCAGGCGTCCTTTTACTCATTTCAAGTGACCATTGGATGTGTCAAGGCTAGGCAAAAGGAGAAAGAAAAAGGGTCTAGGCGTTTAAGGTATGAAATGTATTTTTATTACATATATGATTTGTTTTTATATCTATTTAGTTATTTAATTAGTTGTTTCATTCCAAATACATCCGATTTTTGATTAAGCTATTGATTCAAAACAACATGTATTTTCGATGATGGGATTTCTTAGAAATCGCAAGTAGCAATTCTTTGATAATCCTTAGGATCGGGATAAAATCTTTAATGTCACCAGCGTATTGGGACATTTAAGTGATTTCATTTCGATATAAAGAAAATATTAATAAGATCTATTAGTATAAAAAAAATAAATATAAAGATGGTAATAAAAATAATAATATAAAAAATAGGTAAATATGAGAAAATAGTAAGTGAATATAAAAAAAGGCTTTTAAATAGGTAAAAAATTTAGGAAATAAAATAAATAAATAAATACACATCTGAAATATAAAAGAATATCCCCGATGATAGGATTTCTTAAAAATCACAAGTAGTGATTCTTTGATAATCCTTAGGGTCGAAATAAAATATTTGAATATTACCAGCGTATTGGGGTATTCAAATAATTTTAGTTCGATATTAAGATTTCTAATATAGTTAACTTGTATGAAATAAGCTAATGATAAATAATAAATAATTAAAAATTTTAAACAAATAAATAAACAAAATTGCAATTTTGCTTGGAAACAAAGAGTAATAATAATTAAAAGTAATAAATAATGTCCGATGATGAGATGTTATGGAATTCACAAGTAGTGATTCCTAACTGATCTCTAGGTGAGAGAAATTTGCTAAATGTTACCAGCGTATTGGAATATTTAGTATAATTTTTCAATAAAAATAAAATTTTATAAAATCAATAAATTTCAAAAGTAATAATATAAATATAAAAGATAATAAAAATAAAATAAAATAATGGATTTCTCATATGCATTATCTATATTTTTATTGCATCATTTGCATCCATGAAATTTCAAAATAAGTGTGAATATCCCGAGGATGGGATTTTATAGAAATCGCAAGTAGCAATTCTTAAGAAATCCTTAGGTGAGGAAATTATTCGAAATGCTACCAAAAGTATTGGAGTACTTCGGAATAATTTTCAATACAAAAGATTTTCACTTATTTTAAATAAAAAAATAAAGCTTAAATATTTCAAAATAAAACAAATAATAAAAATGATTTCAAATAAATGGAGTTCTTTTTAAATGTTTAATTAAGATCATTTTATTAAGATTGTTGGCTCTACCGAGAGGGGGGGTGAATCGGTTTTTCTAGTTATTTCTAATTTTCCTAACTCTTAATGCACAATCAAAGTCAAATAAACAATAATGAATAAATGCAGTAAATAAGAGTAAGGGAAAGAGGAGCAAACACAAGTTTTATAGAGGTTCGGCCAATCTCTTGCCTACGTCCTCTCTCCTTGAACTCTTTGTCAAGGTTTTGATTCACCTCTTCCTTGAGAATGCTTACAAACCACTTGAAGGTGTGGCAAGACCTCTTACAATTTCTCTTGAGACTTTAGAAATCTCCTTCTAATCCTCTACCCTTGTAGTATTCCCACACTCTATAATATCAGACCTTACAAGGATAGCTCACCCCTTTGAATATCTGATTTTTCAGTGAATGGGTGAAGAATACAAAAAAAACAATCTCACAAAATGGAGTTACAATAAGATTTTCAGATTTCAATTTCTCTCTTGAAGCTTGAATACTTTGGAATGCTTGTTCTTGCTTCAAACTTCATAAATGCCTCTATTTATAACCCACCAAACGGATAGAACAGTTGGTGAAGCATTTAATGCAAATCTTCCCGTTGAAACCCTCAAAAACTAGCCGTTACTATCAGGTCTCGTGCAAAGGGATCGATCCTGCTACAGTAGGGATCGATCCTTTTTCTCCAGAATGCTATTCAACTCTCTTGGATGGTTTAATGGCATTCTGCCAATTTGGGATCGATCCTGCTACAGTAGGGATCGATCCCTTTTGTCCAGTAGGCCCTCCTGCACTTAACTTGCTGCAAGGTTTATAGCTTTTGTGATTTTAAGTCAGTTCAAAATCTTCTAACACTTTTCTAAGAGTATTTACTGACTTTTTCAATTGGAATCTCAATCCAAGACTTTGTTAAAATAGTTTCAATCATTGAGTTCATTCAAAGCAAATTTACTTGTATAAAAATCATTTCTAATCTTGCTTGAGTTTTGTCATTTTCAAAATACTTGTCAATTTAAAGCTAACAATCTCCCCCTTTTTGATATGACAAAACTTAAGGTAAATTTGCTTATGTGTTTGAAAATTGAGGTTACTTGATTATTTGAAAAACATTACTCCCCCTCAATATTTGCTCCCCCTCAATTTAACTTTTTGTTGAAAAACATTACTCCCCCTCAATATTTGCTCCCCCTCAATTTAATATAAATTTACCACATTAATTCTCCCCCTTTTTGTCATAGCAAAGGAATAAATAGCACGGAGAAATGGTTAGTGGTAGAAGGCAATGTAAAGCAATAAGGGTACACCAATTTAAAGCAAAATAAGCAACAGTATTGGCAAAGAGATAGAGAGAAACAAAAAGCAACCCAATGTCATTAAAGCACAATTAATATCAGAACATGACATAGTCAGTGACAGAAAACAACTAGAAAACATAACTAGCAAAGTCATTAACATAGTCATAGACATAGTATTAACATAAAACAACTAGAAAGCATAACAAGCAAGGCCATTAACACAGTCATAGACATAGTCATTAACATAAAACAACTAGAAAGCATGACACATGCCGCAACGAGGAGGATCAACGCCTTGGGAAGGTCTTGTGATATTGCTCAACGAAGTCCTCATGTTGCATGCGGACATCCTGAATTTCATCGAACAAGGCAGCTTGGTTGGCCTCAATGTGATCAAGGCGCTGACTTACGTCATGTTGAAAGTTCTAAAGCATATGCATGATCTGGTCAAGAGAGGCTGACAAGGATCCGGAAGGTGCAGAAGATGTGGCTGCTGTAGGTGCGTTGGCTGCATCCATTCCTTCTTCGTCGTCTGGTGCCGGAGCATGTTCGGGAGATGGAGGCTGACCATGACCCTTGACCCATTCGAAGGTGTCACCCGTTGGATGAAGATACCATCCCAAGTTATGGAGGGTGGTGAGATTGATTGTGGTGTTGGCATCCGGAAGTATGCCAACCTCACATGAACAGTCAACGCCTTCAGAGATTAAATAGTAGGCGAGAGGCTGAGGGAAGACAATGGTGTGGACCTTGCCACGAACAATCTTCACCCAATCATGAAGGATAAAGTGTAGGAGGTCTGGTGGGTCGCCGTTAGGTTCATGAATATGATGAAGCCAAAAACGATCAAGTTTGTGAAGGTGAGAATATCGGGTGCCAAGAGGGCGGAGATTCCATGAGATGATGATATGGAGGAGGCGTGCGAAGACAGGAAGGTCACTTGCACAATTATCGATAATGAGAAATGCTAAGGGGACATTGATATGGTCATAGATATTACCGCCCTTAGGAAGTCAAAGGCAAGGGAGCGGGATTGCGTGGTCAGTTCAATATGCTTGCCCATGACATAAGACTTAATCCCGACAACCTTACAGTCATTATTTGGAGCATAGATGATGTTGGCATTGGAAAAGAAGGCTCGAATGATGTTCGCTGGGATTGGAGTATTGATTTTGAGAAATTGGGTCCAACCCCATTCATTGAACTTGGCGAGGTAAGGAAACTGAATTGACTCAAGGAAGTCGAAATCAATAGGACGCCAATGCTTAATGGGCATATTGGCAAATTCGGCTAGAAATTTGGTTTTCTCATTAGCATGGCGAAAGCAGCGGTTAAAGGTGGTTGGTATGGAGGATGAGGAAGAGGAAGCACGGGTTTTGCGTTTTTGAGCAGTGTGCTTAATCTTAGGAGCTATATGGAGAAGGAAAAAGATAGGGAATTTCGTTGAGGACTTTTATCAAACAGGTGGTGTGCACAAGTTTGAGGAACTATGGATGAGTGTGTGGGAGAGATGTGATCTAACCAAAGCAGAAAGCCACAACCCAAGATGCATTGCACAATTATAACAAGGAAATTCGGATGAAAAATGACAGATAGCCTAAGTATAAACTTGAGAAAAATACAAGTGCCAAAGGAGTTGAAAACCTAGATGGAGAAGAAATTGATGCAAGATATGCACATGGGTAGGCAAGACATGATAAAAGAAACTAGAAATGCAAGAAAAAGTTAATGAAAAATGTTAGAAAAACTTACAATTGAAATGTTGGGTGAATAGTAACCATGGTGTGGAAGAAAAGGAAAAAGAAGAAAGGAAGAGATTTTGTCAAGAAATGAGGAGGGGAAATGAAAAAGAGAAGAAAATGAGAAAGATTGGTGAAAGAATGGAGTGATTTGGTGTAGAAATGAGTGAAAGCTAGTAGGTTTGGATGAGAGGAAATGAGGAACGGCGTGGAGAGGTGAAGAAGAAAGTGAATAGTGGGAAGGGAAGGAGGGCCCGACGGTTTAAAAGAAGTTCAAAGTCCATTCTGTCACGAGGGGATCGATCCCTACTGTAGAGGGATCGATCCCTTTTAGGCAGATTGCGCCCATCACCCAGAATTTTGGCCAACAGATTGGGAAATCAATCCTATTGGTGAAGGATTGTCTCCTCAGCCACTTGCCGCAAGCATGATGCGTAAAATGATTTGAAAACAATGGAACTTATGCATTTTGACCATTTTAAAATCAAAATCTGATTGTGTTTTACTTGAGATGCATGAAAGAAGTTTGAAAACTGCAGAAAAAATGCAGAATACTGCAGAAAAGTTACAGAAAAATGCCAAGAATATGCAGAACAACTCTGAACATAACTTTGAAGGTGTCTTAAACATCAGAAGTAGGTTTTTGGCTAGTGAAGAGAATTTAACATAATCAAAGCACACATAATTCAACAATTCAACCTCAAAGTCTAAGATCATGAACAGTAACATGACAAGTTGAGGTTATGAATTACAAGTGGAAATGATATTCTCCAAGTTTCTTTCTTGCAATCATATCAAATCAACTCAAGACATTCATGCAACATCAAATCACTTGAAGGAGCATTCATTATGCCTAATTCACCTCTAAGAGTGCAAAATCTCTCCTTGTCCAAGGGTTTTGTGAAGATATAAGCTAATTGGTGCAAGGTGTCCACATACTCTAGAATTATGTCCCCTTTTTGCACATGATCTCGTATAAAATGATGTCTAATCTCAATATGCTTGGTTCTAGAGTGTTGGATAGGATTTTTTGTAAGATTGATGGCACTAGTGTTGTCACACCTAATGGGAACTTGGTTCATTTCTATTCCATAGTCTCTCATTTGTTGCTTAATCCATAACACTTGAGCACAGCAACTGCCGGAAGCTATATATTCAGCCTCGGTTGTGGATTGAGCTACGCTATTTTGTTTCTTAGAAAACCATGAAATGAGCCTACTTCCTAAGAATTGGCATGTTCCCGATGTGCTTTTCCTATCCACTTTGCATCCACCAAAATCCACATCGGAATAAGCATGTAGATCAAGAGTAGAATCTTTAGGATACCAAAGTCCTAAGGAAGAAGTGTCTTTGAGGTATCTAAGGATTCTTTTGACTGCTTGTAGGTGTGATTCTCTAGGGGATGACTGAAATCTTGCACATAAGCATACACTAAACATTATATTGGGTCTACTAGCAGTTAAATATAGCAATGAGCCAATCATAGACCTATATAATTTAGTGTCTACACATTTTTCCTCCTTCATCCTTATCAAGCTTAATATTTGTGCTCATAGGTGTAGAATAAGGTTTAGACTCATCCATTCCAAATCTTTTGAGCAAGTCTTTAGTGTACTTAGCTTGATTTATGAAAATACCTTCTTTGCATTGTTTAACTTGAAGTCCTAGAAAGAAGGTTAATTCTCCCATCATACTCATTTCAAATTCACCTTGCATTAGTTTAGAGAAATTTTTGCACAATGACTCATTTGTAGATCCAAAAATGATATCATCTACATAAATTTGAATTACTAATAAGTCATGACCCTTAGATTGAATAAACAAGGTTGTGTCTACCTTTCCTCTTGTAAAACCTTTTTCGATTAAAAACTTTGAAAGTCTTTCATAACAAGCTCTAGGAGCTTGTTTTAATCCATATAAGGCTTTGGAAAGTTTGAAAACATGGTTAGGGAATTTTGGATTTTCAAAATCGGGAGGTCGCTCAACATAAACCTTTTCATTTATATAACCATTTAAGAAAGCACTTTTCACATCCATTTGATATAAGTTAAAATCCTTGTAGCATGCAAAAGCAAGTAGCATCCTAATGGCTTCTAATCTAGCTACCGGAGCATAGGTTTCATCATAGTCTATTCCTTCTTCTTGTCTATAACCTTGAGCCACTAACCTAGCCTTGTTTCTAATAATAATGCTATTTTTATCCATCTTATTCTTGAATATCCATTTGGTTCCAATGATGGGATAAACTTTAGGTCTTTCTACTAATGTCCACACTTTGCTTCTCTCAAATTGATTTAATTCTTCTTGCATGGCCATAATCCAATTTTCATCATTCAAGGCCTCATCCACTTTCTTTGGCTCAAATTGTGACACAAAAGCTACATGTTGACATATGTTTCTATAGGTTGCCCTAGTCCTAACTCCAATGGTTGGATCTCCAACAATATCATTATCTTTCACATATCCAAGTTCTCTAGGACACCTAGATTCCTTCTCAATTATTTCTTGTTCCATAGACTCCTCATTCTTGTTAATAGTAAGATCTTCTAATTGTTCCCTAACATCCTTATCTTGAGATGGATCAACTATAGGTTCATCAAAGATTTCTAATTCATCATCAAGATTGGTTCTACTAGTGATATTTGATTCATCAAAGATTACATGTATTGACTCTTCTACAACAAGTGTTCTTTTATTGAAAACTCTATAAGCCTTAAAATTTAAAGAATAACCAAGAAAAATAACTTCGTCACTTTTAGCATCAAATTTTCCTAGGTTATCTTTACCATTGTTTAAAACAAAACATTTACATCCAAATAGGTGAAAATAACTTATGTTAGACCTTTTTCCTTTATAAAGCTCATAAGGAGTTTTCTTTAAAATAGGCCTTACCATAGCTCTATTTATAACATAGCAAGAGGTGTTTACTGCTTCAGCCCAAAAATATTTAGGTAAGTTATTTTCACAAAGCATGGTTCTAGTCATTTCTTCTAAGGTTCTATTTCTCCTTTCAACTACCCCATTTTGTTGAGGAGTTCTAGGAGCTGAAAAATTATGGCTAATACCGTTTTCATTGCAAAACATATCAAAACCAAGATTTTCAAATTCTTTTCCATGATCACTTCTAATACTTGAAATGGAGTAACCTTTTTCATTTTGAACAAGTTTTGAGAAAACAGTGAATTTTTCTAAGGCCTCATTTTTAACACTTAAAAAGAACACTCAAGTAAACCTAGTGTAATCATCAACTATCACAAATCTATAGTGTTTACCTCCTAAACTAGTTGTCCTAGTTGGTCCAAAAAGATCCAAGTGAAGAAGTTGAAGTGATCTAGAGGTAGTGACACACTTCTTAGGTTTAAATGAAATTCTTTTGTGTTTTCCTCTTACACATGCCTCACAAACTTTGTCATTTTCAAATTGAAGCTTAGGCAATCCTACTACTAAGTCTCTTTTGGCTAACTTAGACAAAACATGCATACTAGCATGGCCTAGTCTTCTATGCCATAAGCAAGGTTCATCTTCTCTAGTAGCCATAAAGCATATATTTTTGCTATTAAGTTCATTTAAATTCACAATATAAATATTTCCTTGTCTATGTCTAATAAACACAATTTGATTAGATTTGGCATTAACAACATTGCAACACAAATCATCAAACATATCTTTAAATCCCTTATCACACAATTGACTAATACTAAGCAAGTTATGTTTCAAGCCTCTAACATACAAAACATTTTCAATGGTTGAGGAAGAGTTACCAATGGAGCCAATTCCTTCAATTTGTCCTTTGGAGTTGTCTCCAAACGTGACCTCTCCACCACTTTTATGCTTTAAGTACTTGAATTGGCTCTTGTCTCCCGTCATGTGTCTAGAGCATCCACTATCAAGGTACCAATGTTCCTTGGACTTAGCCTTGTAGCAATACTCTTCCTCCTACAAACACATCAAACTTTCATCTTAGGTACCCAAATTTTCTTGGGTCCTTGAGAGTTAGTATCAATAATTTTTGATCCTTTAGGGATCCATTTCAACTTTAAAGACTCATCATTTGAATTCAAAACATGTTTAGGCACCCAAATCTTAATAGCCATTTTTTCTCTAATTATGGTCTTCCTAGAGGTGCATGCTTGTGAAGAATGTCCTAGTTTGTTACATAATGGGCACAAAGCAAATTTTCTATCTTTAACTAGGAAGTTTTTGAGATGAGTCTCTTTGTTAGATGCATTATAGCCTAACCCTTCTCTATCAAAGAATGCTCTTTGAGTTTCTAGCATTTGATCAAGTTTTTGTTGACCCATGTAAAATCTAGAAAAGGAGTTATGCAAATTAGTGTTCTTCTTATTTAATTCTTCAATTTCTAGATTAGCATTTTCTAATTTCTTCTCACATTCTAACTTAACATTCACAAGCATTTCATTTTCCTTTTTCAATTTAAAGATCATTTTCTTATATTTCAAGTTCATGCATTCAAATTCATTGGCCAATTCATCAAATGCATCTTGTAGTTCATCAAAAGTGTATTCATGAGTGTCTAGCAAGTTAGAAGTTACCTTCTCATCTTCAAAAGCCATGAAGCAAAGGTTAGCTACTTCATCTTCCACATTCTGTTCATCGGAGGAGTCACTATCACTCCAAGTAGCCACCATTGCTTTCTTCTTTTGTTTCTTTTCATTTTGCTTCCTATACAAGGGACAATCAAATTTAATATGGCCAGGTTTTTTGCATTCATAACATATAATTTGGTCCTTATCTTTCCTACTAGTTTCACCTCTATTTAACTCTCTCCTAGGGGGTCTCTTAGAGTTTCCACTAGCTCTCATCCTCATGAATTTGTTGAATCTTTTGGCAAACATGGCCATTTCTAAATCTTCTTCATCACCACTTACATCACGATCATCTTTTGATTCCTCACTTATGGTGGATTTTAGTGCTACTCCAACTTTCTTTGGGGGATCTTGATTTCTCTTAATTTTCATCTCATAAGTGAGCAAGGATCCCATAAGTTCATCTAATGAGAGAGTATGAGGGTCCTTGGATTCCTCAATAGCAGTGACTTTAGCTTCCCATGATTTGGGTAAGCTATTGAGAATCTTTTTCACCATCTCTACATTAGAGTACGTCTTCCCTAAAGCTTTAAGACCATTTATTATGTCCGTAAACCTAGTAAACATGTCACCAATTCACTCATCATTCTTCATTCTAAATAATTCATAGTCTTGTGTGAGCATGCCTACTTTGGTTTCTTTGACTTGTGTGGTTTCCTCATGTGTGATAGCTAGTTTATCCCAAACTTGTTTAGCATTCTCACATTGTGACACTCGATTATACTCATTTGGTCCTAATGCACAAAAGAGTGTGTGCATTGCTTTAGCATTAAGTTGTGCCATCCTAATATCATTAGTATCCCATTCATCTTCTTTCTTAAGCACATCCGTCCCATCTACTTTCTTAATAGGGATAAGAGGACCTTTAACAATAACTCTCCATACTTCATAATCATTAGCTTGGATAAATAGCATCATTCTAGTCTTCCAATAAGCATAGTTTTCACCATTAAAGAGTAGAGGTCTAACCGTAGAGTGTCCCTCTCCTACCAAGGGTGTAGACAAACTAGTTTGAGCCATTAGTGATCGTTTATACTCGATAGATGTTAATCTAAGTCACTCTCGAGCCCAAGCTCTGATACCAATTGTTGGCTCTACCGAGAGGGGGGTGAATCGGTTTTTCTAGTTATTTCTAATTTTCCTAACTCTTAATGCACAATCAAAGTCAAATAAACAATAATGAAATAAATGCTGTAAATAAGAGTAAGGGAAAGAGGAGCAAACACAAGTTTTATAAAGGTTCGGCCAATCTCTTGCCTACGTCCTCTCTCCTTGAACTCCTTGTCAAGGTTTTGATTCACCTCTTCCTTGAGAATGCTTACAAACCACTTGAAGGTGTGGCAAGACCTCTTACAATTTCTCTTGAGACTTTAGAAATCTCCTTCTAATCCTCTACCCTTGTAGTATTCCCACACTCTACAATATCAGACCTTACAAGGATGCTCACCCCTTTGAATATCTCATTTTTCAGTGAATGGATGAAGAATACAAAAAAAACAATCTCACAAAATGGAGTTACAATAAGAGTTTCAGATTTCAATTTCTCTCTTGAAGCTTGAATACTTTGGAATGCTTGTTCTTGCTTCAAACTTCATAAATGCCTCTATTTATAACCCACCAAACGGATAGAACAGTTGGTGAAGCATTTAATGCAAATCTTCCCGTTGAAACCCTCAAAAACTAGCCGTTACTATCAGGTCTCGTGCAAAGGGATCGATCCTGCTACAGTAGGGATAGATCCCTTTTCTCCAGAATGCTATTCAACTCTCCTGGATGGTTTAGTGGCATTCTGCCAATTTGGGATCGATCCTGCTACAGTAGGGATCGATCCCTTTTGTCCAGTAGGCCCTCCTGCACTTAACTTGCTGCAAGGTTTATAGCTTTTGTGATTTTAAGTCAGTTCAAAATCTTCTAACACTTTTCTAAGAGCATTTACTGACTTTTTCAATTGGAATCTCAATCCAAGACTTTGTTAAAATAGTTTCAATCATTGAGTTCATTCAAAGCAAATTTACTTGTATAAAAATCATTTCTAATCTTGCTTGAGTTTTGTCATTTTCAAAATACTTGTCAATTTAAAGCTAACAAAGATCAAAAGATAAGACATGATTAAGTGGTACCGTTTTTTAACGGGCGTTGTGGGGGTGCTAATCCTTCCCCACGCGTAACCGAACTCCCGAACCCAAACTTTGTTTTCGCAGACCAAAAAATTATTTTTTTGATAAAACTTAATTAATTTTAAGATTTTATTAAAAAGATAAATAATTGTAGGTGACCAATCACACCTAGTCAAAAAAGATTGGTGGCGACTCCTCTTTGTGTTTTTTTTATCAAAATCGTCTAGCGATCGAGTCCCCGGACGAAAATCGTTACGACAGCTTAGCGACTCCACTGGGGACATTAGAGAGTCGAACCATGATTAATCACGTTGTATCCAAAATCTTAGTTTAATGGTCTTAATAAACATTTAATAAGCTTTTCATAAAATAATTAAAAAAACTTTTTGAACCATTCTAATTGATATCATTTGCATTTTTGTTGCAATGCATTTTAAATTTTGTTATTTTGCATACATGACATATTCATTTGCATATATCAACCCTACACCCGGGTTTGTCCCTTTTGGGAGAGAGTATAGTACCTTTGCTCTCGTGAGGTAATAACCTCCGCAATGGCAAGTGAAATACTCTCACTCAAGTTGAACCCTTTCCGTTTGTAGCCTGTCATGGGTGAGGATTTGGGTGCCTTACTAGTCTAGTGTGGACGTCAGTAAAGAACAATTTGAGAACCTCTTGTCCTTTAGAACTCCAAAGCATACATATAGTAAACTTAAGAAGACCAACTTAGGATAGAGTCCGTTAACCCATAGAAAATACCTATTACTTAGGACACATCTTTGATCATCTATGTTTGCTTTTGTTTGACATGTGAGACACTAATAGGGAATCATAGGTTCTTTAGCAAAACATTTCCATGCATTTCTCATCCATGACTTGTTTTTAGGTCTTACGCATGTAGCATTTTGTTCATTCATTCATCTTCATTCATTTTTTCAAGCATCACCACATGTGAAATGATAAATTCTTAATTGTGGTAATAAAAGATTCGAAGATAGCTCGACCAAAGGTTCATTCACACAACACTCGTCATCGAGCTAAGATCACGGAAGAAGAGCAAAGCATTTGCATGGAGACGATGAAAAAGCTCAAGATGATATAAGGGGGCAATTGGCCCAAATTACTGATTTGTTGAGAAACTTGGGTAAAGGAAAGGGAGTAATATAATAAGTTGTAGTTCAAAAAGAGATTTGTCTTATGCAGGCATGAAGGGTTCTAGCCATGCGATATTGAAGATTTATAAATTCTAGTTTTTTTTTACTTTCTTTTATTTCTTTAAGTAATGCAAGAGAGTTTTTGAAAGTGCTTAAGCCCATAAGTACAAGATAAAGTTTTATATGAGCTAACTCTTATTTATTTCCCTTTCAATAAAGCGACTAGTGTGATGCACTGTCAATTTCTCATTCATTCTATTCATTTGCTATTTCTCACATACTCACCATATCTTTCATTCACAAGTATCCAAATACTGAACATGATGATAGTGATGTCAATAAATCTGGGATTCAAATTTGAAAGAACCACTTTTGCTGATGGATTATCAATCTGCCAAGGTGTCCAAGTAAGAAAGAAGAAAATTCGTTCACAATTTTCACCTAAACTTGATGGAATAAGAAAAGGTGAATCTCTTATAGAAGTTTCTAACAAGTTTGTATTTGTTCAGTAAATGATCTTCAAGGAGAATATTCACATTTGAAATGATAAATGGCCTTCTTTCACTATCCTTCAAGCATGAGTAAAATTATCATTTGATTACCCCTTTTGAGCCTATTATATTTTTGTAATATAATCCACCAAGGATCACCCTCCACATTGGGGGCAAGGAAGATGAAATAAAAAATTTTGGGGGCAAAAATGAAAGTGTTCACGATGAATCAAGGGGCAAAAAAAAAGCCCATTTTTGTGAAAAAAAGAAAAGGGTTTGAATTCAAAAAGAAAACCCACAAAAAAAAGAGCAAGAAAAGAAATGAGGGAACTAGAAAGGTACTAAATGCCTAAGTGTTTTATTTGTTAAAAAAAGAAGTGATCCCTTGGTTTATAAACCCTGAAACACATTTTGGGCCTGCTTTATCCTTTTCTTTCATAAACCCTCACCTGAGCCTACATTACATGCCTTTAAAAGCCCATTTTGATCAAATGTAAATGCTTCAATTGAAGAATCATGCGTTGAATGAAAACATACTTGTATAATGAGATAATGATCCTTTGAAGGAAGTAGATCAAGTTGAATGAAGAAACCCACGAGCTTTGGAAGATATCTTGGATCGAAATCAAGAACGCCTATTAGGGGCATGAATTTTGATTGAGCACTGAAGGTTGAAGTTTGTCAAAGCCAATGAAGTTGAAATAAAAAAAAGAAATAGATGAAAAAAGAAAAAAAAAGAAAAAAAGGAAAAGGAAAAGGAAAAGGAAAAAGAAAAAAAGAAAAAGACAAAGGAGGATTCAAATTGAAAACCTAAAAAGGTAGTTTGGATCAAAAGAGGGGAACCTAAGTTGAAAACCTGAAAAGGCAACTTAGGAAAAGATCATCACCAAGAGTTTTGATATAGAAGCAAGATTGGCAGGCCCAACATGAATGAACATATCAAAAGAAGTGGATTTTTCATAAAAGAATTCTAGATTGACTTGATTGAAATTGTCAGAATGTTTATTAAATGGATACTGAAAACCCTATTCCAAACAAACTGGCCCATTGATTTTTCTTGATTTCATGTTCCTTTTCTAAGAATGATTACCCATATCTCTCATGATTATTTAAATTCATTCCATCCCTATAATAAATTGAGAAGATGTATGAGTGCATTACATTGGTGGTCAAGTTGGAAGGAAAATAAATAAATGTTGGTAGCCTTTTTTGGATAAATTTTTGAAAAAAATTCTTTTGAGAAATCTTGCATTGCTAAAGGAGAGAAAGAAACAAAAATAAAAAATGATGAAAAGATAAATTTGAAAGCATGATGGCAAGTCTTCAAGCATAATGAGACCAAGACTCATTAGAAGGTGGGATAAGAAGTGGAGATAGAAGATTTGAATAAGAAGAATCCAGCAGATATATGGAACTTGAGGAAAACGAGATGAGCTTGAGAATCTTGTTACCATAATTGAGATTGCATTTACATACATTCATGGAATAATTCAGGGGCCATGACATTGACATGTGCATAACATTCATATCATTCATGGTATTCATGGCATTCATTATATTCATGACATGCATGACATTTCATTAGTGCATTTTGACATTGAAATATTTAAGACATTGGGATAAGAAATTCTGAATAATGAAAAATTTTGAGGAAAAGAGAAAGTATAAGAGATGGTAATTTGAAAAATGATGAGAAGATGATGAAAAAAAAAACTTTTTGAAAAACCTTAGATGAGAGCAAAGTCCAGTTTAGCTGGCATCGTAAAGGAGGATGAAGCCTAATATTGTTGGCATCAAAATGAAAGTTAAGCCCAGTCAAACCCATGATAACTGGCATTCTGAAATAAAAGCTTTATTTTTCAAAGTCTCATTGCCTCTGTTGAGAGGAGCTTTATTTTTCAAAGTCTCATTACCTCTGTTGAGAGGAGCTTTATTTTTTCAAAGTCTCATTGCCTCTGTTGAGAGGAGCTCTATTTTTCAAAGTCTCATTGCCTCTGTTGAGAGGAGCTCTATTTTTCAAAGTCTCATTGCCTCTGTTGAGAGGAGCTTTATTTTTTCAAAGTCTCATTGCCTCTGTTGAGAGGAGCTTTTTTTTTCAAAGTCTCATTGCCTCTGTTGAGAGGAGCTTTATTTTTTCAAAGTCTCATTGCCTCTGTTGAGAGGAGCTTTATTTTTTCAAAGTCTCATTGCCTCTGTTGAGAGGAGTTTTTGTTTCAAAAGTCTCATTGCCTCTGTTGAGAGGAACTCTTTATTTTTCGAAATCTCATTGCCTCTGTTGAGAGGAGCTTTTTGTTTTCAGAAGTTTCAAAGCCTCTGTTGAGAGGAGCTTTTATTCCATGATCATCTTGCATTCCTTAGTCTTATGATAGGAGAGACTAGGGATTTCACTTTGCATTCCTTAATCTTGTGATAGAAAAGATTAGGAAATCCCATTCACTTTCCATTTCCTTAGTCTTATGGTAGGAGAGACTAGGAATTTCACTTTGCATTCCTTAATCTTGTGATAAAGAAGATTAGGAAATCTCATTCACTTTGCATTCCTTAGTCTTATGATAGGAAAGACTAGGAATTTCATTTCATTTCTTTAGTCTTATGATAGGAGAGACTAGGAAAACTTCATTTTGCATTCCTTAGTCTTATGATAGGAGAGACTAGGAAAATTTCATCTTGCGTTCCTTAGTCTTATGATAGGAGAGACTAGGAATTTCACTTTGCATTCCTTAATCTTGTGATAGAAAAGATTAGGAAATCTCATTCTACATTCATTTCTTTAGTCTTATGATAGGAGAGACTAGGAATTTCACTTTGCATTCCTTAATCTTGTGATAGAAAAGATTAGGAAATCTCATTCTACATTCATTTCCTTAGTCTTATGATAGGAGAGACCAGGAATTTCATCTTTGCATTCCTTAATCTTGTGATAGAGAAGATTAGGAAAACTTCATATTGCATTCCTTAGTCTCATGATAGAAGAGACTAGGAATTTCACTTTGTATTCCTTCATCTCATAATAGAAAAGACTAGAAAAATTCCATTTTGCATTCATTTTCTTAGTCTTATGATAGAAAAGTCTAGGAAACTTCATTTTGCATTCATTCCTCAATCTTTATGAGAGAAGAAGATTAGGAAATTTCATTTGGCATTTATTCCTTAGCCTTATGTGAGAGAAGGCTAGGAAATATCATATTTTACAAAGAATTCATCGATAGGTCTTGCATTCAGACAAAATGGTTGTCTATGTCTTTGCACCATTATTGTTTCACAGCAAAGTGCAAAGAGGGGCAGCTGTAGACACCCAATTTTGTCTGAACAATTCTTTCAAAATAAAAAAATCAAAAATGAAAAAAGGTAGAAAATATAAAAATAAAGATGGGAAATAATTAACTTTGGTCAAACCTTAAATCATGTAAATCAATGAGATTTGGTGCCAAATAAAGAGAGTTGACCAATTGATTAAATTGCCTTAAATAAAAGATATATATTATCTGTAAAATGAGAAAGAATTAAATAAAATCTGCCCTTGAATGAAAGCCATGATTTGGGGCCTAAACTTGAGGAAAGTTGATTCTTTCCTCGAGTATATAGCCATGAAATGGCTATAAAAACCAAGAGAGAGTTTGACAAAAGGTGGAAGAAAAGGCTAAAAAAAGGGGGGGGGGGGGGGGGAGGGAGAAAAAACAAAAAAAGAACCTACACAAGGGGGAAAAAAAAGAGGGAGATATATGTGACGGCGACACAACCACGAGAGGGGAGTTTGGGATTCAAAGTCAAAAAAAAAGAATAGAAAAAGATGATGTAAAACCGAGCAAGAAAAGGAGTTTTTTTTTTCCTTTTTTTAAACACTGTTCATCATCTTCTCATCGTCTGCTGGCATAAGACAACGTTGACACCATTCTCGCTTTGCTGTGTCACCACTACTGTCATCATCACCTTCCACCATTGATTGTGTACTGTTGCCTACCTCAACCATCTCGATCATCATCACTCTCGGCATCAACATCTTCAGCTACCTTGATTAGCCACCGTACCTGTCTAGTTTACGGTTCTAACACAGCCAAACCATCTACTGCACCTTTCCCCAAGCCGTCCAACCTTTGCTGTCAGATCCCCTGCTCACCACCAAGCCTAATATCCTGCTGCCTTCATCGTCGCCTCTTTGCTGCTGCTTGCTGCTATTGCTACCGATATCGATGCTGTCGTTGCACTGCCTGCCCCCTTCACCCAAGTTTCTTTCTCCCAGTCCAAGTGCTTGCTACTGTCCTGGCTCAGCTGCACCTTCTCGCGTTGCCTGCTGCTCAATGGTTCCCCGCACCACTCCGCGTCCGCTGCAACCTTCTACTACGTTGTAACCCTTGTTGCAGTGAAACGTGACCTGCCGCTCGGGTCGTGTGGAGTAGAGAGGGAGAGACACCATATCTGTGGTAACACCAACTTACAAGGTTGTAGTTGTTATAGTAAAGAAGGCCACGCGAGACCAGCAAAAGAAGACGAGAGAAACAAATTCTTGTAACAGCTGCACCAAGCCCTTGTTGCCGCAACTACCGTCCACCTCGCCACTCTTCTACTTTTGGGTGTTAGTGTCGTGCTTGGAACCTTGGTGTCAGGCGTCCTTTTACTCATTTCAAGTGACCATTGGATGTGTTAAGGCTAGGCAAAAGGAGAAAGAAAAAGGGTCCAGGCGTTTAAGGTATGAAATGTATTTTTATTACATATATGATTTGTTTTTATATCTATTTAGTTATTTAATTAGTTGTTTCATTCCAAATACATCTGATTTTTGAGTAAGCTATTGATTCAAAACAACATGTATTAAAAAAGATAAAATATTTTAAAATACAAGAAATATAAGATAGAAAACAGTAATAAAAGAATTCTAAAAAAATTAAATAACATGATATTTATAAAACGATGATTAATAAATGTAAAAAAATAAAATAAAAAGTAGTAATGAGAATTTCCAATGATAGGATTTCGAAGAAATCACAAGTAGTGATTCTTCAACAATCTTTAGGGTCAAGAAAAATCTTTAGATGTTACCAGCGTATTGGAACATTTAATTGGTTTTATCTCGATTTCCAAATTCTTTAAATAAATTAATATAAAAAATAGAAATAAATTAATCAAATATAAAATTTAAAATGAACAAATAAATAAATAAATATAAATATGAATTATAAATAAATAAAATATAAATTTAAAAGAATTTTCGATGATGGGATTTCTTATAAATCGCAAGTAGCAATTCTTTGATAATCCTTAGGATCGGGATAAAATCTTTAATGTCACCAGCGTATTGGGACATTTAAGTGATTTCATTTCGATATAAAGAAAATATTAATAAGATTTCTTAGTATAAAAAAAATAAATATAAAGATGGTAATAAAAATAATAATATAAAAAATAGGTAAATATGAGAAAATAGTAAGTGAATATAAAAAAAAGGCTTTTAAATAGGTAAAAAATTTAGGAATTAAAATAAATAAATAAATACACATCTTAAATATAAAAGAATATCCCCGATGATAGGATTTCTTGAAAATCACAAGTAGTGATTCTTTGATAATCCTTAGGGTCGAAATAAAATATTTGAATATTACCAGCGTATTGGGGTATTCAAATAATTTTAGTTCGATATTAAGATTTCTAATATAGTTAACTTGTATGAAATAAGCTAATGATAAATAATAAATAATTACAAATTTTAAACAAATAAATAAACAAAATTGAAATTTTGCTTGGAAACAAAGAGTAATAATAATTAAAAGTAATAAATAATGTCCGATGATGAGATGTTATGGAATTCACAAGTAGTGATTCCTAACTGATCTATAGGTGAGAGAAATTTGCTAAATGTTACCAGCGTATTGGAATATTTAGTATAATTTTTCAATAAAATTTTTTTTTAAAATCAATAAATTTCAAAAGTAATAATATAAATATAAAAGATAATAAAAATAAAATAAAATAATGGATTTCTCATATGCATTATCTATATTTTGATTGCATCATTTGCATCCATGAAATTTCAAAATAAGTGTGAATCTCCCGAGGATGGGATTTTATAGAAATCGCAAGTAGAGATTCTTGAGAAATCCTTAGGTGAGGAAATTATCCGAAATGCTAGCAAAAGTATTGGAGTACTTCGGAATAATTTTCAATACAAAAGATTTTCACTTATTTTAAAAAAAAAATAAAGCTTAAATATTTCAAAATAAAAAAATAATAAAAATGATTTCAAATAAATGGAGTTCTTTTTAAATGTTTAATTAAGATCATTTTATTAAGATCAAAAGATAAGACATGATTAAGTGGTACCGTTTTTTAACGGGCGTTGTGGGGGTGCTAATCCTTCCCTACGCGTAACCGAACTCTCGAACTCAAACTTTGTTTTCGCAGACCAAAAAATTATTTTTTTGATAAAACTTAATTAATTTTATGATTTTATTAAAAAGATAAATAATTGTAGGTGACCAATCACACCTAGTCAAAAAAGATTGGTGGCGACTCCTCTTTGTGTTTTTTTTTTATCAAAATCGTCTAGCGATCGAGTACCCGGACGAAAATCGTTACGACAACATCCAAAATTTTAACTTAGAGATTCACACCCAAAGGTTTGAAATTTTGATTTGGAGATTCACATCCAAAAATCTAACTTGGAGATTCACATCCAAAATTTTGAAATTTTGATTTAGCGATTCACATCCAAAGATTTGATTTTGTTTTGGAGATTCACTTCCAGAATTTTAATTTGGAGGTTCACGTCCAAATATTTGATTCGGAGATTCACATCCGAAGATTTGATTCGGAGATTCACATCCAGAATTTGATTCGAAGATTCACATCCAAAATTTTAACTTGGAGATTCACATTCAAATTTTAAGTTGTTTCAAAGATTCACATCCGAAGGTTTAACTTCGAATTCAGAGATTCACACCTGAAATTTGGATTTAGAGATTCACATCCAAATATTCATGTTGATTTGGAGATTCGCATCCAAAGATTTAGAGATTCTCACATAAAATTTTCAGAAATTTGAGTTGGAGTTTCACATCCAAATATTCATGTTAGAGATTCACATATAAAATTTCAGAGATTCTCACATGAAATTTTGGGTGGGAGATTCACATCCAAATATTGAAGTTAGAAAACTTTTTAGTTTCTTGATACATCATCCTTTTAAAACTTTTCACTTAAAAAACAATCTTCTCATCTTATCCTAAAATTTTCAAAATCCCGCTTCCTTCATTTTTTCTTGTGTTTTGCCCCTTTTTTTTTCTTTTGATCAAGAATGTACAAACTTTGTTACTTATAGGTGAAATTTTCATTTGTCTTCCTTTTTTTTTTGAATGCATGTGATGAATGCAATGCAAATGTTGGGAAATAGGAAAAAAGAAAAAAGAAAGGGAAAGAAAGGAAAAATAAAAGAAATCAAAAGTTGTAGTAACAAGATTCACAAGACCATCATTCTCACCATTTTTAAATCTTTTCAAATCGTTAGCTTCCATACATCTACTAATTTCATGAAACACCATTGATTCTTGTTCATTTTTCACCATTTGATCATACATTCATATTTTTTGGTGCATCGACAAACCTTCCCATGGTTCTCATCTATTATTTCTCCACCCTATATCATTTCCGACTTTTCTCTTCTGTAATGCAATGGGCTTTCACAAACATTGTCAATCACTTATTTATTGTCATTTCAATTTTAAAATGAATGCAATGCCATCACATTTCTTTCAATAATCATGAGTATGCAGATTGGTTAAAATTTGAAGGAAAGACATTTACAATGAAGTAAACAAGAACAAGTTTAACCAAGAATAACAGGCAATTTTCAGAGGCCAAGGCAAGGTAACAGTATCTAAACAATGAATATTCAATCAATCTTGATAAACTAATCTAAGATTGTTCCAAAACTCTATTTGATTGACATTCTAATCATTTTGGTTCCATCTATGCTTTGTCCCCCACTTCATGGGATCTTCTAACAGTACTAGTTTCTTATAAAAGGCTATCTTCCCGAGATTTCAGCCAAATCTTCCGTTCTTCTTTTGACTCAAATCTTCCATTCTTCTTTTGACTTAAATCGCCCTTTCGGGTTTTCAACTTGAGCCCCTTTTTATTCTTCTGTTTTTTATTTTAGCTTTTTCTTTTTCATTTTTCTTCTTTTTTCTTTTCATCATTTTTCTTTTTACATTTTCATTCTTCTTCAAGGACCATATTTATTCATAGTCAACACACTTATCGAGCCCCACATCATGAACTTGTAACACATATAGGCTCAATATATGATTCCTTACTCAAGCATTCAAATTCGATCAAAATGGACTTTTAAGGTACGTAATGTAAGCCGGGCTTTAAGGTTCTGAAAGAATGGATAATAAGGCCCAAAATACGTGTTTCAAGGGTTTCAAGCCATAGGATCACTTTTAATCATTTTAAGAACTTTAGCATTCTACCCCATTCTTTGTTTATTCTTCTTTAGTTTCTCGTTTCCCTTTCCATTCTTTTCCGTTCATTTCTTTTTCTTTTGATTTACTCTTTTCCTCATTTCCCTTTTTTTTTGAGGAATTCCAGCATGAAGATATCTTTTTTTTATCTTGCCCCTAGATTTCTAATGACTTGAAAATTTTTCGTGGGCAAATCTTACTTCATTTTTCTCAATTTTGCCCTCCAATGTGGAGGATAATCTGTTAGCTTTAAATTGCAATATATATTTTGAAATGACAAAAAACTTAAGTAAGCTTTAATGTTTTAATTCATATTGTAAATTTGCCTTATCACAAATGATTTTCTCAATCCATTTTAAGTGTTCATATCAAACATTAAGACCATGATTTAATGATATATTCTTATTGGTCTTAATACTCTATAAAATGGTTTTCAATATTAAGTAATTTTCTCAAGAATTATTAAACATAAGTTTAGAAAATTACTTATAAGTTTTTGGACAATATTTTCATTTGAGAAAGTCAAGAAAAACTCCCTTAAAGCTTATAAATGTTTTAGGTTGAGTTAGGATCAAAGACTATATCATTTCTAACCCAAAAGTGCAGGAAAATGCTCTCTGGAAGAAAAGGATCGATCCCATAGGGAAAGGAATCGATCCCTTTTTGTCTAAATGCCCCGGAAGCCCAGAATGAAGAAAAGGATCGATCCCTTTGGTGAAAGGATCGATCCCTTTATGCCAGAAAGCCCCCAACGGCTAGTTTCTGTGAGACATAACCGCTAGTTTCGGTTTTGGCTCCAACCAACGTCCACAAACCATCCAAGGGACTATAAATAGAGGCTTAGAAGCTAAAGGAAGTAAGAGGAACTACTCAGCAACTCCATAACACATATTCCTCAAATTCTCAAGCCTCAAACAACAAATCAAGAGCTCCAAAGTCTTCATCTTCTATCATTCACTTATCTCTTGTATTGTTTAGCACAAATATTGTATAGGATTTTCATTGTGCCTAATTTCTGTAATCACTTGCCTACCTAGAGGCCTTTCTTTGATTACATCTCTTGTAAACACAAACATTCCTTGTAAAAGGGGAGGTTTCTCTTTAGCCTAAGAAAAAAAGAGAGGTTTCTCTTTAGCCTAGAAAAAGAGGGAGAAGAGGTTTCTCTTGAGCCTAGAAAAAGAGAGAGGTTTCTCTTGAGCCTTGAAAAGAGGGAGTGTATCACAAATTTAAGTTAGTGAATTTAGGAAAAATCCTTGGGAGCGTCTCAAGGTAGAGGACGTAGGCAAGGTTGCCGAACCTCTATAAATCACTTGCGTACATTTCTCTTTCCCTACTCTCTTTAATTACTTGCAATTATATTTGTGCTTATTGTATTGAATTTGAATTGCATGCTTGCCTAGCTTAGAGAACTTAGAAAATATTCAAATAGGCTAGAGAATTTAGAAGAATCGAAAAACGGGCTTAAGGCTAGCTAAGAACCGATTCACCCTCCTCTCGCTATTACTTATAAGAGCCAACAATTGGTATCAGAGCTTGGGCTCGTGATTGATTTAGACTAACCTCTATCGAGCAAAACGATCTTAAATGGCTCATTTGAATATAGGCACATCCTTAGGAGAAGAGGGACAATCATTAGTTAGACCTCCACTCTTCAATGGTGAGAATTATTTATATTTGAAAACTAGAATGATGTTATTTATACAATCAAATGATTATGAAGTGTGGAGAATTATAGTAAATGGTCCTAGAATTCCCATGAAGAAAGTAGATGGAAAAGATGTCCCTAAGAGTGAGGATGAGTGGGACACAAATGACATGAGATTGGCACAAATGAATGCCAAGGCTATGCACACCCTCTTTTGTGCATTAGGTCCCAATGAATATAATAGAGTCTCCCTATGTGAGAATGCCAAGCAAATATGGGACAAATTAGCCATCACACATGAAGTGACCAATTAAGTGAAAGAGGCCAAAGTAGGAATGCTCACACATGATTATGAGCTATTTAGGATGAAAGAAAATGAGTCATTAGCGAAATGTTTACTAGGTTTAATGATATAATTAATGGACTTAAGGCTCTATGCAAGGATTATTCTAATGTTGAAATGGTAAAGAAAATTTTGAATAGCTTGCCTAAATCATGGGAGGCAAAGGTAACCGCAATAGAAGAGTCTAAGGATCCAAATACCTTGTCTCTAGATGAGCTTATGGGCTCCCTACTTACATATGAAATGAAAATGAAAAGAAATGAAGTGCCTTCCAAGAAAGTAGGGGTAGCACTTAAGTCTTCCACTCATGAGGTCCTTGAAGATGATAGTGATGAGAGTGGAAATGAGGAAGAGAAGGAAATGGCAATGTTTGCCAAAAGATTTAATAGGTTCATGAGAATGAAAGAAAAAGAAAATAATAGGAGACATCAAAGAGGGGAGTCAAGTAGAAGAGAAAAGGACCCTTTAGTGTGTTATGAGTGTAATGAACCGGGTCATACTAAGTTAGATTGCACCTTACTTAGAAAAGAAAAGGATAGGAAACCTAGGAAGAAAGCATTTGTGGCTGCATGGAGCGATAGTGATAGCTCCGATGAGGAAAACATAGATAATGAGGTAGCCTACTCATGCTTTATGGCTATTAGTGACGATGAGGCTAGCTCTACTTCTAGTGAAGATAATGATTTTACATTTGATGAGTTACAAAATGCTTTTAATGAATTAGCAAATGAATTTCAATGCATGAATTCTAAATATAAGAAAATCATTGCTAATTTGAAAATAGAAAAGGAAACCTTGAACAATGTTAAGCTAGAATTAGAGAAGAAACTAGAAGAGGCCAACTTAGAAATAAATGAGTTAAATAAAAAGAATACAAATTTGCATAACTCATTCTCTAGGTTCTATATGGGTCAACAATAATTAGATCACATGCTTGAGACCCAAAGAGCTTTCTTTAACAAAGATGGGTTAAGATATAATGCAATACAAAAAGAAACTCATCTAAAGAATTTCCTAATGAGCAAAAATACTATGCATGATTTATATTTTACATGCTCACTATGCAATAGAATAGGACACTCTTCACAAGCATGCACTTATAGAAAAACTACATTTAGAGGAAGAGTTGTTAGAAAAATGTGGGTGCCAAAGCATGCAATAAATAATGATGATTTGAGTTTGAAATGGATCCCCAAAGGATCAAAAATTGTTTGCACTAACTCTCATGGACCCAAGAAAATGTGGGTACCAAAGCATGTTTGAATATGGTTTGTTGTAGGAGTGTTAGAGCATGGGAATACAATGGAATAATGGAGTTTAAATGCTCAACACATCCTCATGGAGTTTGCTTGTGCCAATGAGAAAAAGGAAGAGATTGGAAATCCATCCTTAGCAAGGTCATAACAATTCTTCAAAGAATAGCACAAGGTGGATTCAATTATTCAAGGCAAAGCATTCTCTAGCAAAGGAGTATTGTAAGCTTAATTCCTTACTCCTTAAACTTTTTATTGTTTATGCCTTGATGATATGGTTTGTTGATGATCTTTGATGCACTATAAGTTGAATGGATAAATAAAAGGCATGATAAATGATTGGATAGTTTTTGATGCAATATTTGATTGAATGAAAATGTTTAGTTATTTTGAAATGATTATTGGATTTCTGCATTTTGAGCAAGTTTTCTATGTGTTGATAATGTATTTACTTGCCTCAAATTACCAAATATGTCATATATGTAAAATGCCATGTCATGTGCATTAATGAAGAACTTGTATGTTGGAAATCATGGCATGTTGTTCACAAAATGTATGCTTTGATGATATATGTGCTTAAAACCTATGTGAACAAGTTTGTTTTGACATATTTATGAAATTCAATGCATTGGTTTTGCCAAAACAAGCACAACTCTCAAAATGACCTCATTTGAGGCCAAAAATGCATTTATTGGTAAAAATCCTTCCAAAATTGCAAAATATATCGTTAAATGGTTTTTCATTCATGTTTTTCATTCATACAAGTCCAAAATCACGTTTTACAAATGTTTAAACCCTTACTTGGACTTAAAATACTCAAAAACGAAGTTTTGGAACCTCACAAGTTGGATTTTCTGTCAAAAATCTGCAGAACCAGGATGAGGGATCAATCCCTCTACATACAGGATCGATCCCTTTGGAAAAACATGCAGGAAACTTGATTCTGGAGTTTGGGGATCGATCCCTTTGCTCATGGGATCGATCCCTCTAGGCAATTTATGCCCTTTTCTGCATTTTTAAGCCTTAGTTGAGAAGTTTTTCTTAATTCTCTTGATATCTTCTTTCTTCTCAACTTAAAATTCAATATTTTAACTTCCTTTTGATGATATTTAGAATATGAAAAATTATTTTTCATTGATATCATGCCTAAACTCCATCAACTTGTGTTATTTCCAACAAATGGCATCACTTTCAACAATTAATATCATTTTTATTGAACTCATAAGTGCAAAATCATTTTTCTTATTGAAAACATTCATGAATCTTGAAATAATCTTGAAATATACTTTCAATGAACGTGATAACCGTAAATTTTTCATTTATTGGAAATAAATATTGGAGAAAATAAATATGGAAAATAAATAAATAAATAAATTATGAGAACGGGATATTGGTAAAAATCCCGAGAATTGAGGAAGTGATAAATCAAGAAATACGAGTGAAGGAAAATAAAATTTGGAATTTTAAAAAAATAATGGAAAGAGGATATTTAATTTGGATAAATGGAAATCCAAATTAAATAAGAAAAAGAGAAATATATTTATATAATTATAAATTATATAAATGTAATTTTATACAAATACATATGTATTGATATACTATATAGTATATATTAATATACCGTGGTATATATATAAGTGTATATACTATTTGATAAATTTAAATAATAAATATGTATTAAATATAACAGAATATGTATATATAAGCATATACATATTTGAAAAGAAATGTAAAATTTTACATTTGAATTGTACATATATATATATATATATATTGTAAATACAATATATATCATATTATTACTATTATTGGTATTATTACATTTATATAAAAATATATAAATGTAATTTAAGTTAAAAAGTATGTAGATATATATATTAAATATATATGTTGATATATAATATATATATATATATCTATAAAATATTATATAGTATGTACTATATAATATAATATTAATATTATATTTATAAAGTAAATTATAAATATAATATATAACTAAAAAATTAAATAAAAATACAATTAAAAAAGAAAAAAAAGAGGGAAACAGAATCGAGAAGACTCCCGATTCTGTCTACCCCGATGGAGGCCGGCCGATGGAGAGGAGGAGGGAGAGAGGAAGACGACACCGGCGGAGAGAGGAGAGGACGCCGGTGATCGAAAGAAGAAAGAAACAGCAAAAACGGAAACGGAAACAGAGGCAAAAACCCGGCGGAAGCCGAGAGGGAGAAGAGAAGAAGAACGGACGGCGCCGGGGGAATTGGTCGCCGCCACTGCCACTGAAGCTTCGCCGGAGGAAAAGGAAGATGTGGGAGGCCACCGGAGAGGCGGGGAACGGCGGTGGAACGCCGACGGAGGAGGAGAAGAAGAAACAGAAGGTAAACCGAGTAGATCCGCCGCCGTGCCGTCGATTCGTGACGAACGGAGGCCAGATCAGGCTTCGCCGTGGTGCCGGCCAGCTGTGGAGCCGCCGAACCGCCGGAGAACAGGCCACCGGAGAAGAACCGACGGTGAGGGAGGTAGACTGGCCCGACGGGAAAAGAAACAAAAGGAAAAGAAAAAGAAAAGAAAAAGGAAAAAGAAAAGAAAAGAAAAGAGAAAAAGAAAGAAGAAAGAAAAAGAAGAAAGAGGAAAAGAAAAGGAATTCCGGGAATTTGGAAAATTCCCGAGAATTCGAAAATCCGGAAAATCCCGAGCACTCGGTAAGGATTTCGGAAATTAATTCTGAACAATTAATTTGAATAAATCATGGAAAAATTCTAATTTTTAGAATTCTAATTTCCAGAAAATTTCATCGATAATCGAGCTGATGGAATCGGACGAGGTGAACACGGGCGCGACCTTCGAGAGGTAGTCGCCGACCCGAGACAGGTAAGGGAGACATGTGCAACCTGTAAGGATATCGGCACACATGTTTTAAATTATGCATTTAAATTTTATAAATGCAATTAATAGTGATTGGTTGAAAATTGTGGTGATTTATCGGTTTGGAATTGTGGTGATTTACCGGTTGAGATTTAAACTGTATTTTGTGCAGGAGGCTAGCCAATCGGCAACCGTTATACTGTCGAAAATTATTGGAAAAATTACCGAAAATCATAGTAAATGATTTTTCATCACGAGAAACGATTTTCAACACGAAAATCGAGAAATCGATTAGTTTTCATAAAATATGAATATATTGATAATTAAGTTTAAAATATTCATGTTTTGAAGATGGTGAAAAAGGAAATCACCTAAATTTATCCCGATAGGTGATATTTCACGTGAAACGAGGTGAAAAATGAAAAGGACCAAAGTGAATACTTTAACAACATTTCTCCAAATATTCACTTGATTTTATAAATAACCTTTATGGGTTCAATCGTGAAAATAAGTATTTATAGAAAATTCCATAAAGGTAAATAAAAGGTGAAAAACAGTGTTTTGAGATTAAAAAGTCTCTGCATGTGTTTACAGGGAAAATATGGGACAAGAGTGTTGATTTGGAAAATAAATATTTTAATTTTTCATAAATCATAAAAATGATTGATTTGAATCCCGATAACTTTGAAAATCATGTTTTCGAGTGAAAGCACGGAAAAGCGTGCGTGTATGTTTTACGGTGAAAAAGGACAGTTATGACCTTTTATGTTTTACAGTGATTATTTTATAAACTGTTTTCACCGTATGGAAAATATGATTTATGATGTTCTATAATGTTTAAAATATTTTCGGGAATGATGACCTCAATATGAATATTTATAAATGTTATTCATAAGATGAAAATATTTTCCTTACGAATATGTGTGGATTGATTAAACTTATATTTATGAAAGTGATTTCATAAATGGGGTCTATATCACGTGTTTACTGTTTTGAGACTGTTAGGCCCCATATCATGCTCACGTGTCACGTGTTAGTGCTGATAGATACTGATCCTATTATCAGCGTCCCAGTGGACACCTGATCAGTGCACACTGAGGACCCCATAGACTATGGCCATAGATCTCATGTGTTTCCCCTATTTGGGATGATTTTATAGCATGATATATTTAGGGTGTTGCCTAGTCTTCATGATACTGTACTGATGATTGTACTTTTCATTGAACTTTTGCTGGTACTAAATTATCTACAGCTACTGAGCTTTTGATATATCACATATTAAACTAAATATTTTACGATGCTTTACAAGTGTGGAAAAGAGTATTTGTGAAGGGAACACGAATTCCTTATTTATTTACTTAAGTGTTTTATCACGTGAATATTTAATATTTTATTTGGATTTGAATATCAAAAGAAAAACGAGTACTCTCTACAATTGCTTCTAGGTTCTGGGACAAGCCATGGATTCTAAAATACCTGCCTTACTCCATCCGGATCCCTAGCCGATTGTAGTATCCTTTCTACATATGAGCCTAGAGCATCTAGGAAGATTTAAAGAAAGTGAAAAAATTATTTTCAGCATATAGGTAGCTGAATATCAAGTGTTGCATATAACTCTCTTACTGAGCCGTGGTTTGCTCACCCCTTAATATTAACATTTCAGATTTTCGAGGACAAAGAGATCTGACTGCTAAGGATTTCGAGCTGCGCATTTAGAGACACTGCGACAGCTTGATTTATAATATGAGGTATGATCATTTATTTTCTGTATTTAGACTTACTTTCAGTACTACTTTCTTGAGAATTAAGACAGGGGATGTAATTCATATTATAATTTTATACGAAATTGTTTAATAGTAAATGAAAAATTGAAGTATCACAGACAGCCCAACCGGATAAGTTGTATATTTTACGTGAAAAATGTGGTCACGGGATGTGTCAGATTTAATGGTATCAGAGCAGGGTTGGCCTGATGTCTGTTGATACTTTTGGAAGGAAAAGTGTTAAACATCCTCGGTAGTACTGTGTCGTCTAAATACATAGAGAAAATAAATGATTGTCAATTCAGTAAAATAATTTAAAGGGAGTGAGAAAGTGTAAATTGAGAATGTTAAAGAAATAATAGGCTCAGAAATTATAGAAAAATTGGTGATTCTTATAATCTAAATGAAGGCTTGTTCGGTAAGGAACCGAAAGGACTCGGTGAGGGCCCCACTAGTACTTTTCGATCCGGATCGAATTAAGACCTGAAAGTGATGTTATAAAGGAGGGGAATGAAGTATCATCATTAAATAGATTTCAAGATCACCGATTGAGGGTGATTTGAAGAGAGAGAAAATTTTTGGCCAAAAATGACCAAAATACCCCTACCTTCAAAATTTTACTGGGAGTCAGAATAGACCAACAGAGGTTGAAATTGATTGATCTGACAGAGAAATTGATGATATAAAGCTGCATTACAAGCAAAATAATCCAATTATGGATTTTAGTGGATTACTCTGTCGAAATCGAATGAAATCTCAAATTGCTGATATTAGTATGAGGAAAGATACTATCAGCACAGAGAGAATAAGGCCTTTGGTTTAAAGGTATACTGAGGAGAAGGAAATAAATATCGAAATGACGAAAATGTCCCTATGTTGGGCGATGTTTGGAATAGTGATAAAATCGAGCTGAATTGGAATCCATTGATAGTAATGGAGCTATTAATGGCATAGAGGAGATGATATGAATATAACGATACCTATTACTGATTCCACTTACACTTAGATTATGGACGCGAATTGCGAGTGACCCAGTGAACGGGCTGGGCATTCTCAAAAAGGACAGTACAGATGTGTACAGGCAGACGGTGGACGGGCCGAGGCCTTACATGATGCGATCCCAAGAGTGTATAGTGGAAGAAATGTCATCAGATGATTGGTCCGAATATTGACTGTAAGGGCCGGAATTAAAAGTGTATTGACGGGATCGTAAATACTATGAAAAGTGAAATGATTACAGGAATTGACTGATGAGATGAATAGTACAGATAATGAAATACATATTGGTATGGTTAATTACGGTTCTATATATTTTACTACTTTGAGGTATCAAACAGATAATCTTATATAGAACCGAAATATCTTGAAACATGTGCTACAGAATGAAGTACTGTGTGGAGTACCGTGAATTGGTGAATATATAAGAATAGTAAAGTGATAAAAAGAAGTTGACAGCTAACCTAAGTTCTTCAGGACCCTTGAGATAGAACTGTAATGGGCGACCCAATGATGGGCGACCCGTAGTGGATCATGTGTTGTGAGATGCGGGCGAACAATGTTATCGTCGACTCACTAGTAAGGGTAAACCTTGGGCGAAAGGATCGCTTAGGGGATGCTCGCCGACGGCTGATTCAAACGGGCGGGACTCTTACAAGAAGCTTAGTGATAACACGAGTGTAAGGAACTAGGTACGTAAGGGTGCCAAGGTTCGAACCTCGTGGATAACATACTCAAGGGAATTAAGCCTGAATTCATTAAATGGAAATGATTTTAAAGTGAATAACTGTAATAAATTGGTTAGCTGTAACATGTGTTGATAATTGTTGTACTTACTACATCTTACTGGAATGAGATTCGTAAGGCTATAAAGTATGAGTAAACAATGAAATCAAGGTAGAGTATGAGTTGAAATGAATCGAATAGTAATTGTCTCTGCCTTGAGAATACACAGTGTAAATGAAAGGACATAAGGATAAAATGTCGGAATTAATAAGAAATATGTGATTAAAGAAAGTATCGGATTTGATTTCCGATAGAATTTCCAAAGTTATAAATTGGAGGAATCGAGATAACATTGACTCGATTTTGAATATGAAATCTGATTCTAAGCTTATATTAGAGAACTTAAGAAAATCCGAAAGCTTAAGAAATCCACTCTAGAAAATGAGTGAATAATGAAATTCACGTGCAAAAATGTGATTGATGAAAATATAAATAACGTAATTGAGGTTACAAGGTTAATGAGTTGCCTTGTGAAGTATATAAGCCTAAAGAATGAGGCACCCATACATGAGTAAATTGATGAAATACTGATAGAGTCTAAGGTATAAATGGAACATGAGTAGCATTTTAATATGATCCTTTAAACTCTTAAAGATTGTGGAACTGTGCTAAGATTGGCAAATAAGAGGTTTAGCTAGACAGTATCTCCTTCTAAGATAGAGAATCTCGAAATGATAAGATGATAGTGAATCTGTCTATGATAGAGAGATAATGATTGAGATACGAGATTAATAAGTCTAGCTTGATACTACTGTCAATATATAAAAGAGTTATGGGACTAGCTACTCTATTAATGAGACATAATTAAAGAAATTAAAGTCAGTAAATGGATAAGTGGAAAGAGAAGATGGTATGCAAAAGGTAAAGAGATGTAAAGACCACACTACATGAAGAGAACATGATAGTCTCATGATTTATGATTGTAAGAGATAATCCATAATAAAGTCTGAAAGTGAGATGTCGCCGTGGTAAAATGAATATTGTGGACAATAAAGAGTCCAAAAGAGAAATGATGATATGGAAGTGATTAAAGATTGAAGATTTGAATAGAATCACTTTTCATTATTAGACTCTTAGATTCTCTAGTGCCATAGTTGAAGTATGAGTGTGAAATGGTGTGAAAGTAGGTATACAGTTCCAGTAAGCATTACATGTGATGGGAGTCTCTAAGATGTCATATGCTTAATGAGAATAGCAAAAGGCTTTAAGATCCCAAGTGTATTGATAGCACCGCTCCATACTGATGTATATATATATGAGCGTGAGATGTAAACGCTCCATGATGTTGGGAAAGTGTGTGCATGAGATGTATAAGTTACTGGGACAATCGTATATAACTGACTGACATGTGTAATTGATAGTTTTAAACTATATCGACTTGGCACTAAGTGAGAAAAATGGATGATGAACAGCATAGATCAGCTGTGATATGAAAAATACTGTGTGTGGACTCTTATATGAAAAGAGTGGAAATGAATAACTCCCGATTTGAGAAATGAACTTACGGGAGTATAGACATATATGATGAAAGACATGTAGTGGTCTAAAGTAATCTTGAATGCTGAAAGTGTACTGGCAGTATTACTTGGAGGATGACCTAGAGGTCAGAAGTCGTAAGTATACGGCATATACCACCTTTGGACTTAAGCTAAATTCGGAGGACCGAATTTCTTAAGGTGGGGAGAATGTGATAACCGTAAATTTTTCATTTATTGGAAATAAATATTGGAGAAAATAAATATTGGAGAAAATAAATATGGAAAATAAATAAATAAATAAATAAATTATGAGAATGGGATATTGGTAAAAATCCCGAGAATTGAGGAAGTGATAAATCAAGAAATACGAGTGAAGGAAAATAAAATTTGGAATTTTAAAAAAATAATGGAAAGAGGAGATTTAATTTGGATAAATGGAAATCCAAATTAAATAAGAAAAAGAGAAATATATTTATATAATTATAAATTATATAAATGTAATTTTATACAAATACATATGTATTGATATATTATATAGTATATATTAATATACCGTGGTATATATATAAGTGTATATACTATTTGATAAATTTAAATAATACATATGTATTAAATATAACAGAATATGTATATATAAGCATATACATATTTGAAAAGAAATGTAAAATTTTACATTTGAATTGTACATATATATATATATATATATATATATATATTGTAAATACAATACATATCATATTATTACTATTATTGGTATTATTACATTTATATAAAAATATATAAATGTAATTTAAGTTAAAAAGTATGTAGATATATATATATATATTAAATATATATGTTGATATATAATATATATATCTATAAAATATTATATAGTATGTACTATATAATATAATATTAATATTATATTTATAAAGTAAATTATAAATAAAATATATAACTAAAAAATTAAATAAAAATACAATTAAAAAAGAAAAAAAAGAGGGAAACAGAATCGAGAAGACTCCCGATTCTGTCTACCCCGATGGAGGCCGGCCGCCATCGGCCGACCTAGAGAGGAGGAGGGAGAGAGGAAGACGGCACCGGCGGAGAGAGGAGAGGACGCCGGTGACCGAAAGAAGAAAGAAACGGCGAAAACGGAAACGGAAACAGAGGCAAAAACCCGGCGGAAGCCGAAAGGGAGAAGAGAAGAGGAACGGACGGCGCCGGCGGAATTGGTCGTCGCCACTGCCATTGAAGCTTCGCCGGAGGAAGAGGAAGATGTGGGAGGCCACCGGAGAGGCGGGGAATGGCGGAGGAACGCAGACAGAGGAGGACAAGAAACCGAAGGTAAATCGAGTAGATCTGCCGCCGTGCCGTTGATTCGTGACGAACGGAGGCCAGATCCGGCTTCGCCGTGGTGCCGGCCAGCTGTGGAGCCGCCGAACCGCCGGAGAACCGGCCACCGGAGAAGAACCGGCGATGAGGGAGGTAGACCGGCCTGGCGGGAAAAGAAAGAAAAGGAAAAGAAAAAGAAAAGAAAAAGGAAAAAGAAAAAAGAAAAGGAAAGAAAAGAGAAAAAGAAAGAAGAAAGAGGAAAAGAAAAGGAGTTCCGGGAATTTGGAAAATTCCCGAGAATTCGAAAATCCTGAAAATCCCGAGCACTCGGTAAGGATTTCGGAAATTAATTTTGAACAATTAATTTGAATAAATCATGGAAAAATTCTAATTTTTAGAATTCTAATTTCTAGAAAATTTCTAGCCGATGGAATCGGACGAGGTGAACACGGGCGCGACCTTCGAGAGGTAGTCGCCGACCCGAGACAGGTAAGGGAGACATGTGCAGCCTGTAAGGATATCGGCACACATTTTTTAAATTATGCATTTAAATTTTATAAATGCAATTAATAGTGATTGGTTGAAAATTGTGGTGATTTATCGGTTTGGAATTGTGGTGATTTACCGGTTGAGATTTAAACTGTATTTTGTGCAGGAGGCTAGCCAATCGGCAGCCGTTATACTGTCGAAAATTATTAGAAAAATTACCGAAAATCATAGTAAATGATTTTTCATCACGAGAAACGATTTTCAACATGAAAATCGAGAAATCGATTAGTTTTCATAAAATATGAATATATTGATAATTAAGTTTAAAATATTCATGTTTTGAAAATGGTGAAAAAGGAAATCACCTAAATTTATCCCGATAGGTGATATTTCACGTGAAACGAGGTGAGAAATGAAAAGGACCAAAGTGAATACTTTAACAACATTTCTCCAAATATTCACTTGATTTTATAAATAACCTTTATGAGTTCAATCGTGAAAATAAGTATTTATAGAAAATTCCATAAAGGTAAATAAAAGGTGAAAAACAGTGTTTTGAGATTAAAAAGTCTCTGCATGTGTTTACAGGGAAAATATGGGACAAGAGTGTTGATTTGGAAAATAAATATTTTAATTTTTCATAAATCATAAAAATGATTGATTTGAATCCCGATAACTTTGAAAATCATGTTTTCGAGTGAAAGCACAGAAAAGCGTGCGTGTATGTTTTACGGTGAAAAAGGACAGTTATGACCTTTTATGTTTTACAATGATTATTTTATAAACTGTTTTCACCGTATGGAAAATATGATTTATGATGTTCTATAATGTTTAAAATATTTTCGGGAATGATGACCCCAATATGAATATTTATAAATGTTATTCATAAGATGAAAATATTTTCCTTATGAACATGTGTGGATTGATTAAACTTATATTTATGAAAGTGATTTCATAAATGGGGTCTATATCACGTGTTTACTGTTTTGAGACTGTTAGGCCTCATATCATGCTCACGTGTCACGTGTTTGTGCTGATAGATATTGATCCTATTATCAGCGTCCCAGTGGACACCTGATCAGTGCACACTGAGGACCCCATAGACTATGACCATAGATCTCATGTGTTTCCCCTATTTGGGATGATTTTATAGCATGATATATTTAGGGTGTTGCCTAGTCTCCATGATACTGTACTGATGATTGTACTTTTCACTGAACTTTTGCTGGTACTAAATTATCTACAGCTACTGAGCTTTTGATATATCACATATTAAACTAAATATTTTACGATGTTTTACAAGTGTGGAAAAGAGTATTTGTGAAGGGAACATGAATTCCTTATTTATTTACTTAAGTGTTTTATCACGTGAATATTTAATATTTTATTGGGATTTGAATATCAAAAGAAAAACGAGTACTCTCTACAGTTGCTTCTAGGTTCCGGGACAAGCCAGGGATTCTAAAATACCTGCCTTACTCCATCCGGATCCCTAGCCGACTGTAGTATCCTTTCTACATATGAGCCTAGAGCATCTAGGAAGATTTAAAGAAAGTGAAAAAATTATTTTCAACATATAGGTAGCTGAATATCAAGTGTTGTATATAACTCTCTTACTGAGCCGTGGTTTGCTCACCCCTTAATATTAACATTTCAAATTTTCGAGGACTAAGAGATCTGACTGCTGAGGATTTCGAGCTGCGCATTTGGAGACACTGCGACAGCTTGATTTATAATATGAGGTATGATCATTTATTTTCTGTATTTAGACTTACTTTCAGTACTACTTTCTTGAGAATTAAGACAGGGGATGTAATTCATATTATAATTTATATGAAATTTTTTAATAGTAAATGAAAAATTGAAGTATCACAGATAGCCCAACCGGATAAGTTGTATATTTTACGTGAAAAATGTGGTCACGGGATGTGACAATGAATGCTTAAACAGAATTTTGAGAAATATTTCAAGAATTTATGGATATGTTTGAGAATTTGATGAACTTGTGCATAATGAATATTTTTCATTCTTTTTGTTCATCTTAGTCAAGCATGCTTATAGGATTATGTCTCTTAGCTTGACTTATCTATTCCACACTAGGTTTCATAATAATTATACATCTAGTGGAAGAATAATTAAAACTTGACCTTAAGGATTGATTTCAAATGTAAATTCAACAAATGGTATAAGGTCATAATTTTCCTTGGCCTATAATTTGTGATGGTAAATGGATCCTAAATGTTGAATTGCATGAAAATTTATCATCCATGAAATTAATTCTTTATGGCCAAATTATTAAAGAACTTGAGCGTTAATGACAACACCGAAAATTGATACACATGCAGTGAATCTTGAGTGTTTTGATGTTGAACATGCATGTTTACTTAAGTTGAATCAATAATCATGCCTATGAGATGAGAATAGTTGTTTTCATGATATTATGTGCTTAACCTCACTCATAGTTTATGGATTTTCATGATAAAATATATTTTAGCTTGATAATATTGATTCACTTAGGTGAAGCCATTTTAGTTAAAATAGCATATACCCTCTAGAACGTTAAATGATGATAACAACTAGGGATATGGCTCTTAATTGATTAAAATGGTAATTTTGAATTTTTCCTTGGTCATAATTGGTTAAGATCTTGAATGGAAAATTGAGCATAGGATTCTTTAGTTTCGTGGAAGAAAATGTGTTTGCTTGAATACCTTGACATTTTGTATCTTCCATGTGGTATAATGTTGTGAATATGATATGGATTAATACTTTATGATAGTGTGCTAATGCTTAATTAATCCATATGCATATTTGATGATGTGTGATTGTGTTCTTGCATATTTAGAATGATTATTTTCTTGACATGATCACACTACACACAAATATTGGATTCATGCAAAATGACTAAGTCAACTATTAGTAACAATTGGTATTTAGATTGAAATAACAATTAGTATCATTGGGAACCATATTTTCAATAATTTGTAAGCTAAAACTAAATTGTCAATTGCTATGAGCTTTAAATTGACAGTTCTTCTTGTGCTCTTTAGTTTGAAATGACAAATAGAGAAGAATTCATTTAGGATATTTTTGCATGAAACTCTTGTGTGCTAGGATTTGTAGTTAATTACTATATATCTTGATTTTATGCACACTCTTGCTTGAACGTGATTTATGAGCTCTTGCATATGATATGTCATCTAATTTTAGTTCATAATCATGATGCTTTGTCATGCACCTTAATTGGACCTTAGAGAACAATTGATATACTTAGGTGCTTGATAGAATTGAAATAAGCAAGTTATAGAACATAGTAGAAAATTTATAAACAACTTGCTTAATCTCTTACCAATTGGAGACTTCTTGCAAAACTATTTATAAACAATTGGTATAGGATCATAAGTCATGTTCTTTGCATGAATTTTTCATACTCTTTATGAACAATTGACTTATTTATTTGTGCTATGAGTCCCATGTACTAACATATTTCTTGTTGGATGGAGCATATTCTTTTTTCTCTTCTCACATAGCCATGATTTTAGGGGGAGCATATGTTTTTATTATTTTTCTTTCTTTTTGCTATGACAAAAAGGGGGAGAGATAGATATTTAAAAGGGAGAGATATTAAGGGGGAAAGATAATGGGGGAGAAATAGTTTGAAAATTCATTTTCAAAACCCATGCTTATATTAAGGGGGAGCTTTATAAAAATCCTGCCTTATTTGAGGGGGAGTATTTTATCAAAGAATTTTCAAAGCAAATTTACATTAAGTTTTGTCATATCAAAAAGGGGGAGATTGTTAGCTTTAAATTGTAATATATATTTTGAAATGACAAAAACTTAAGTAAGCTTTAATGTTTTAATTCATATTGTAAATTTGCCTTATCACAAATGATTTTCTCAATCCATTTTAAGTGTTCATATCAAACATTCAGACCATGGTTTAATGATATATTCTTATTGGTCTTAATACTTTATAAAATGGTTTTCAATATTAAGTAATTTTCTCGAGAATTATTGAACATAAGTTTAGAAAATTACTTATAAGTTTTTGGACAATATTTTCATTTGAGAAAGTCAAGAAAAACTTCCTTAAAGCTTATAAATGTTTTGGGTTGAATTAGGATCAAAGACTATATCATTTCTAACCCAAAAGTGCAGGAAAAATGCCCTCTGGAAGAAAAGGATCGATCCCATAGGGAAAGGGATCGATCCCTTTTTGGTAAAATGCCTTGGAAGCCCAGAATGAAGAAAAGGATCGATCTCTTTATGCCAGAAAGCCCCCAACGGCTAGTTTCTGTGAGACATAACGGCTAGTTTCGGTTTTGGCTCCAACCAACGTCCACAACCCATCCAAGGGACTATAAATAGAGGCTTAAAAGCTAAAGGAAGTAAGAGGAACTACTCAGCAACTCCATAACACATATTCCTCAAATCCTCAAGCCTCAAACAACAAATCAAGAGCTCCAAAGTCTTCATCTTCTATCATTCACTTATCTCTTGTATTGTTTAGCACAAATATTGTATAGGCTTTTCATTGTGCCTAATTTCTGTAATCACTTGCCTACCTAGAGGCCTTTCTTTGATTACATTTCTTGTAAACGCAAACATTCCTTGTAAAAGGGGAGGTTTCTCTTTAGTCTAAGAAAAAGAGGGAGGTTTCTCTTTAGCCTAGAAAAAGAGGGAGAAGAGGTTTCTCTTGAGCCTAGAAAAAGAGAGAGGTTTCTCTTGAGCCTTGAAAAGAGGGAGTGTATCACAACTTCAAGTTAGTGAATTTGGGGAAAATCCTTGGGAGCGTCTCAAGGTAGAGGACGTAGGCAAGGTTGCCGAACCTCTATAAATCACTTGCGTACATTTCTCTTTCTCTACTCTCTTTAATTACTTGCAATTATATTTGTGCTTATTGTATTGAATTTGAATTGCATGCTTGCCTAGCTTAGAGAACTTAGAAATATTCAAATAGGCTAGAGAATTTAGAAGAATCGAAAAACGGGCTTAAGGCTAGCTAAGAACCGATTCACCCCCCCTCTCGCCATTGCCTATAAAAGCCAACATAATCCTTGGCGGGTTTCTTTAAAAAATATATATATAACTATGAGGCTCAAAGGGGTAACAATGGATAATTTTTCTCATATGTGAAGGGTTAACCAAAGATGGTCATTTCTCATTTCAAACGTAAATACTCTTATCAAAGAATTATTTATTGAGCCAACACAACCTTGTGGAAAATCTACTATTAAATTGCACATCAATTCAACTTTCCTTATGTACACTCTGTCATAATGTGTCAAGTCCTAGAACCTAACCCACTAGACTTTAAAAATTCAAGGAGTCGCCACCAACCATTCAAACCTAAGGTGTGATTGGTCACCTACTCTTGTCTCAGGATAAGGCATGGTCTACGTTCAAAGAATCTAGGGTTCGGGAGTACGGTTACGTGTGGGGAAGGATTAGCACCCCCACAACGCCCATCTTAAGATGGTACCAAATAGTCTAAAGTTATCTTAATTTTGCCTATATGTTTGCTTTAATTTCGATATGATTAAATATTGAAAAATCTTCTAAGTCTTCTCCATCAAGCTGGTTGGATAACTTAAAAGTTCTTCTCACCTCAAAAGTATTCAAGTAGGACCAATCGCCTTTCTTGAAGAGGTTCCGTCGTCGGATGATTTAAATATATTATGAAATGCCTAGTTTTGACTCTTATCCCAATTTATAAAAATTATTAATTGTTTTTCTATTTTTAATCATATAATTATTTTTTATTTCACTTATAACTTAAATAAATATGAATTATTTAATATTGAAAATTTCCTCTAGACCTTCCATCAAGCTGGTGAGACCTTAGAAGAAATCTCCTCACCTAGGAATTTCAAAGAAAACTACTCAAACACAATTCCTTTTTAAATTCCATCATCAGAATAATCCACATTTATCCAAGTTGTTTATTATTGTTTAATTTTATTTTAATTTTTTAATCATATATTTATCTTATTTTTATTCTCTTCTTTTTAAATTATTTTAATTTGAATTTATTAATTTCAATTTTATTTTACTTTTATGATGAATTAAATATTGGAAATATTCTCTCAAACCTTGCATCAAGCTGGTGAGACTTAAGAGGACTCTCCTCACCTCAAGATATCTAAAAGTACTACTCAAGCGCAGTCCCTTTAGAATTCCATCGTCGAAATAATTCATCTTCTTTATTTATAACTTTATTTATATCATCTAATTAAATCTTGATCATATTTATCATGCAAATTACTCAAATTAAATATACAAGTCATTAACTAATTCAAATCAATTATCATACAAATTAAATGAAGCAATAATTATCAAATCAAATTAATAATCCATAATTTAATGTACAAAAAAAAACAAATTATCAAATTACTAAACTAATATTAATTTGTCAATTCATTCAATCACTTGCAAATCACTAACACACAAATACTAATAAAATACTAATTAGTTATTATACAACATAATTGTTTGAATCGATTAAACATTAGTTAATTAAATAAACAATTAAAGAAAGAAAGTTAAGGAACCTGGAAGAGAGAAGTAACCAAGCTTTATTGGCTTTGTTTTTTTTTCTTCCCTAAACTCCCTCTTTTCTTTCTTTCTCAACAGCCAACAACGTAAGACAAGGCTATGTTAATGAGCGAGAGTGGCAGTGGGGGAAAAGCAAGGCTCATGCGGACCAGGGGCAGCGGCTGGAAGCGAGACAGATGGTGTTGGGTAGCAGTAGAGAGACGGTGAGACAACAGGCAAACGCGTCACAGCAGAGGCGTGATGAGGAATAGAGCAGCAATTTCGACGATGAAGTATCAGTTTGTAGCTGGCATAGTAGTTCACGCGATGCAAGGTGGTTGCAGTAGGAAATTGTCGATACAAAGTGGTGGCGTAGAGGTGATGATATTGGCACAGATGTGTGATGAAGATGGTTGGTGAAAGGCTCTGGTCCCTTTAGTCATAAGCATTAATCCCCTTTTATAGCCACCAATTTGTTAGAGTCCTAATACAACTATACTTATTCTTATAATTATCTCTTATTTTTAATACTTTATGTATCTAATTCTTATATTAATCCTAATCTAACTCTACCAAATTTAATATTAATCCAACTAATTATCCTAAAAATAATTATCCTAATCCTAAAATTAATTAAATTTTTTTTATTTTTTTATCTTTTCTCTCTCTTTTCTTTTCTTTTTTTTTTATTCCTAAATCCTATTTTAATTTTAATTTCCTAATTAATGTTAATTCTAAATCTAAAAATTCTAATTTAATTCTAGCCTAATTCTAAATTGTTAAATTAAAATACAAATGTCACCCAACCCAATTAATTATTTATACAAATTAAGACCCCGGACAAAATAGGGTGTCTACAGCTGCCCCTCTTTGTGCATTTGCTGTGAAACAGTAATTGCACAAAGACATAGACACCTATTTTGTCTGACTTCTCTTTTTTTTTTTAATTTTTTATTTTTTCAAAAAGCTCCCTCTAAACAGAAAGGTAGTCAAACTTTAAAAATCTTGTCCAAAAAGCTCCCCCTAAACAGGCAAACAGTCAAACTTTAAAAATCTTGTCCAAAAGCTCCTCCTAAACAGGCAGGCAGTCAAACTTTAAAAATCTTGTCTAAAAGGCTCCTCCTAAACAGGCAGGCATTCAAACTTTAAAATCTTGTCTAAAAGCTCCTCCTAAACAGGCAAGCAGTCAAACTTTAAAAATCTTGTCCAAAATGCTCCTCCTAAACAGGCAGGCAGTCAAACTTTAAAATCTTGTCCAAAAGGCTCCTCCTAAACAGGCAGGTAGTCAAACTTTAAAAATCTTGTCTAAAAGCTCATCCTAAACAGGCAGGCAGTCAAACTTTAAAATCTTGTCTAAAAGCTCCTCCTAAACAGGCAGGCAGTCAAACTTTAAAAATCTTGTCCAAAATGCTCCTCCTAAACAAGCAGGCAGTCAAACTTTAAAAATCTTGTCTAAAATGCTCCTCCTAAACAGGCAGGCAGTCAAACTTTAAAATCTTGTCTAAAAGCTCCTCCTAAACAGGCAGGCAGTCAAACTTTAAAAATCTTGTCCAAAATGCTCCTCCTAAACAGGCAGGCAGTCAAACTTTAAAAATCTTGTCCAAAATGCTCCTCCTAAACAGGCAGGCAGTCAAACTTTAAAATCTTGTCCAAATATTTGGAGGAATCATGCCCGAAGGTCTTATAGATTGTACTCAAGGAATCTTGTCTGTAATTTTTCTCATGCAATGCATCATGTGTGCAACCGTGCATGCACTTTATCCTATCTATGCAGTTTATTCTATCATGCAATGCCATTCATGCAATATCACTCACACAATCTATTATGTTCATGCGATGTTTTCTTTGAAAACATTTCAACTTTAACTGTGGCAATAACAAGGTTTTTCTTTCTCAGTCCATCTCATGCATTCTTCTCTTTTCATTTGTCATCCTGTCCTTATATTTCCTATTTCCTTTCTCATTTTCCTTCTTCCAGTTTTCTTTCCTAATGAATCTCTTGTCTTCGTGCCCTCTATATCTTATCTTCTACCTTGTCTCTTCTTCTTTACTATCATTTCTATCTAGTCATTCATATGCTCATTAAAATCTTCATTCACTCTTCTTTATTCATTGGTTTTTCTTGATTTCCAATTTTCATTCATTCACAAATTTCCTTTTCTTTCATTTTCCTAAATTATATAGGAGTCTTTCACATATTTTGCCAAGCCAACATTCATTATCATTCCAATTTCAAAATCAATGCAATACAATTTGTCAATCTCTCAAGGTAAAGATATAGCAAAGAAATGATAGGTGAAATGAAAAGAGTGGTATTATTCAACATTTGAAAAGATTTAACAAGAAATTGTCAGGCTTAAAAGGAAAGTAGGCTTGAATGAAAAGTGAGAATTTTTAGGATTAGGTAATAGTATCCAAATAATAACAATTCAAACAATTTGAATCAATGAATACAAAATTCCCTTCAAAGGTCCATTAATCTGATTGAGTTCATCAAAACATCCTCTTTGTCCCAATATCATTGACATCCAGCTTTTTGGTATCGAAGTCGCCTTTTCAGGTTTTCAACTTAGATGCACTCCATTGATCCAAACCGCCCTTTTTGGGCTTTCGATCTGAATTCTCCTTTCATCTCTTTTTTTTTTCTTTTCCTTTTCCTTTTCTTTCTTTTTCTTTTTTTTTCGTTAAATTTCTTTTGTTTGTTCTTGATTCTAATACATGCCCCAACAGCAGATATTTCTTCACACAATTTAATGCTCTCATGGATTCAAGACAATTTTTGGAATCCCATTACTTCCATCTAGACTAGATCTCTTTGTTTATCTTGATCTACTTCTTCTAATTCCATCCAAAGGATCATCATCTCATAATGTAAGTATGCCTTTATTCAACACATGATTCTTCAATGGGAGTACTCATATTTGATCAAAATGGACTTTTAAGGCACGTAACATAGGCTTAGGTGAGGGTTTATGAAAGAAAGGATAAAATAGGCCCAAAATAAGTGTTTCAGGGTTTATCAAACCAAGAATCATTTTTCATGAATCATTTAGGCCTTTTGCCCCATTTGCTTTTTCTCTCCTTTTTTCATTTTAATGTGACTAGGGTTTTCACTTTCTTGATTCAAACCCTCTTTCCTTCTTCATTCTTTTTTCTTTTGTTCTTTTTTTTTCCACAAAATGTTTTTTTTTCACTTTGCCCCACTAATCCTTATTTTCCATTCTCTTTGCCCCCCAGTGTAGAGGGTGATTCTTGGTGGGTTATATTAAAAAGAATATAATAGGCTCAAAAGGGGTAATCAATGGATAATTTTACTCACACTTGAAAGGTAGTGAAAGAAGGCCATTTCTCATCTCATTACAAGTACTCTCATTAAAGGTCATCTATTGAACAAAGACAAACTCATTAGAATTTCATGTAGAGATTCACCTTTACTCGTAACATTCTATAGGTGAAGATTTTAGACAAATATCTTCTATTCTCTTCTTACTTGAACAATCTTGGCAAATTGGAAACCCATTCGACCAACCAAAGCAACTCTTTCAAAACTGAATTTTATACTCATTGCCATCATCATTATCATGTTCATTATTTGGATACTTTTAAGCTTGGTAACAATGTAGAGAATATGGGTATTGGTGTTTGGCATTAAAGAACAAGATTGGAATGAGGAATTAAGAAATATGCATCACACTAATCCTTTATTGAAAATGAAAACAAGTGAAAACTGGCCCAATACATAAAAGAATTCTTAATGCCTTTTGGGCTTAGGCACTCTTATATTACCTAAGAAATTGAAATGTCCTAAGATGAATGAAATTAGAAACAAAGAAACAACCATAATCTTCAAGTTAGTGAATCAATCAATATCATCCACTTTCTTCCATAGCATTAACCGCTACCCCTTGTGTGATCTGCAGAGGATTATCCTTCATATTTGGGTTATTCTTTGCCCCAAAACTCAAAATTCCAGTGTTGACAAGTGCTTGGACTTTCCTCTTCAAGCCCATACAATTCTCAATAGAGTGACCAACATTGTCATTATGATAAGCACACTTTGTGTTCAGATCATACCACTTTGGGTAGGGGGGCTTCAAGGGCTCTACGTAAACAGGGGCAATAAGGTGACCCCTTACCAACTGTGGGAACAACTCTGTCTATGTCATTGGTATAGGGTCTATTGTGACATTTTGGCTAGCTCGAGTATTCTTTTGGTCATTAGGTGAAAAAGTGGGGTCTTGTGAATGGGAAATGGGTTGGTAAGCATTCTGATGATAAGTTTGTGGGTGGGGTTGAGAATAAGTGTAATTCACTGAAGGTGAATAAGAGGTATAGGAGTGACGTGAGTTATTGGAGACAGCTTGTGCATCTTCTTCCTTCTTCTTTGAAAACCCATTCCTCTTGCTATCATTCATAGATGCTTTAATCTTACCACTCTTAAAGGCATTTTTAATAGCTTCGCCTGTCAACACCATGTCTGCAAAATTCTTGGTCACACTGCTAAGCATACGCTCATAGTAAGGAGCCTTGAGAGTATTCAAAAAGAACATGGTAATTTCCTTCTCAGTCAAAGGAGGTTGAACTAGTGATGCCACGTCTCTCCATCGTTGGGCATATTCTTTGAAGCTCTCATCTTTTTTCTTTTCCATACCTTAGAGAGATAAGCGGTCAGGAGCTACATCAGACACATGTTTGTATTGAGCTATAAAAGCTCTTGCCAACTCAGACCAAGAAGAAACTTTGCTCCTTTCCAATTGGTTGTACCACTTAGTGGCTAACCCAGTCAAACTATCTTGAAAAACATGAATTAATAGCTTGTCATCCCATGCATATGCCGCCATCTTCCTACAGTACATGGTGAGATGATCTTTTGGGCACGATGTTCCGTTGAACTTTTCAAATTTAGGCACCTTGAATTTTGCTGGAAGCACGACACCCGGTACCAAACACAACCTTTCAGCATTAATGGGTCCAAAATAGTCAACGCCTTCCACGGCACTTAGTCTTTCCTCTATCAAGCTCAGTTGAGTTTTAGTATCACCATCTTTCTCCTTATGTCTTAGCTTTTCCAACTCTTTAGGGTCATCTAAATTTGGTACTTCGACTGGGTTTTGAGCTTGTGTTGGTGAATTTCCTTGAAGAGTTCTTCCTTGCACCTGTAAAGGCATTGGGGCTTTGACAGTACTTCCTTCAGGGACAAAAAACAGGGTGTCTTGCATGCTTTGTTGAGTCTCTTGGACAGACTCGTGTTGATTACCCATCTTTTCCTTTCCTTTAATCATGGCTTTTAGCAACTGAGTAATTTCTCTCAATTGGCCCTTCATCTCTGCATTATCCATTTCCAACTTTTCTATCATGCTATTTTGATCCTATTCCGTTATGCGTGCTTGATACCTTGTATGATATTTGTGGAGGGTGGACTGTCTAGTGGATGCAATTTTGATACCTTGAGTGCCACAATTAAGTTGAAATTATTTCATGTGGTGATATGTTTATGCACAAAAATGAATGCACATGGAATGCACTTAGGTCTACCAATCTCTCTTCACAATCAAAAGTATGTTCATGCTCCTGATAAGACAAGTGCAAAGTTATGTGAATGAGTTGTTATGTGATGCAAAATCAAACACAACTATGCATGACTCAATGATACAAACAAACTCTCTTTTTTTTTTGTTTTTTTTACTTTTTCTATTTTGAAGAATGGAAGAAAGAAAAACTATATTTTTTTTTATTTTTTTCTTTGTAAAAACAATGTACAAAAGAGGAAGTAAAACTTATTCCTTCATGTGTCCTATCTTAGGTTTGAGTCTACACTTCAATCTAGTATGGTTTCACCCTAAGGCTAAGCCTTATGTTTCATTACATGCTGGGTTTGGATAATTCAAGATTCTAAAGGTTCCCAAATTGCTCCTCACTATCATCCACACTGGACTAGTAAGGCACCCAATCCTCACCCATGATAGGCTACAAATGGAAAGGTTCGATTTGAGTGGGAGTGTTTCACTGGCCTATGTGGAGGTTACCACCTCACGAAGGCAAAGGTACTACACTCCCTCCTAAAAAGGACAAGCCCGGGTCGAGGGCTAATGCATGCTCATGCAAGTGAAGTGTGTGCATTTAAAATTTCATGAAATTTCAAGCTTTTTAGGCAAAATTTGATAAACTTAAACTATCTAATGGCCTGACTCTCTAAATGATCCCCAGTGGAGTCACCACGCTGTCATAAAATGTCAAGTCCTAGAACCTAACCCGCTAGACTTTAAAAATTCAAGGAGTCGCCACCAACCATTCAAACCTAAGGTGTGATTGGTCACCTACTCTTGTCTCGGGATAAGGCATGGTCTATGTTCAAAGAATCTAGGGTTCGAGAGTACGGTTACGTGTGGGGAAGGATTAGCACCCCCACAACGCCCATCTTAAGATGGTACCAAATAGTCTAAAGTTATCTTAATTTGCCTATATGTTTGCTTTAATTTCGATATGATTAAATATTGAAAAATCTTCTAAGTCTCCTCCATCAAGCTGGTTGGATAACTTAAAAGTTCTTCTCACCTCAAGAGTATTCAAGTAGGACCAATCGCCTTTCTTGAAGAGGCTCCGTCGTCGGATGATTTAAATATATTATGAAATGCCTAGTTTTGACTCTTATCCCAATTTATAAAAATTATTAATTGTTTTTCTATTTTTAATCATATAATTATTTTTTATTTCACTTATAACTTAAATAAATATGAATTATTTAATATTGAAAATTTCCTCTAGACCTTCCATCAAGCTTGTGAGACCTTAGAAGAAATCTCCTCACCTAAGAATTTCAAAGAAAACTACTCAAACGCAATTCTCTTTTAAATTCCATCATCAGAATAATCCACATTTATCCAAGTTGTTTATTATTGTTTAATTTTATTTTAATTTTTTAATCATATATTTATCTTATTTTTATTCTCTTCTTTTTAAATTATTTTAATTTGAATTTATTAATTTCAATTTTATTTTACTTTTATGATGAATTAAATATTGGAAATATTCTCTCAAACCTCCATCAAGCTGGTGAGACTTAAGAGGACTCTCCTCACCTCAAGATATCTAAAAGTACTACTCAAGCGCAGTCCCTTTAGAATTCCATCGTCGGAATAATTCATCTTCTTTATTTATAACTTTATTTATATCATCTAATTAAATCTTGATCATATTTATCATGCAAATTACTCAAATTAAATATACAAGTCATTAACTAATTCAAATCAATTATCATACAAATTAAATGAAGCAATAATTATCAAATCAAATTAATAATCCATAATTTAATGTACAAAAAAAATCAAATTATCAAATTACTAAACTAATATTAATTTGTCAATTCATTCAATCACTTGCAAATCATTAACACACAAATACTAATAAAATACTAATTAGTTATTATACCACATAATTGTTTGAATCGATTAAACATTAGTTAATTAAATAAACAATTAAAGAAAGAAAGTTAAGGAACCTGGAAGAGAGAAGTAACCAAGCTTTATTGGCTTTGTTTTTTTTTCTTCCCTAAACTCCCTCTTTCCTTTCTTTCGCAACAGCCAACAACGTAAGACAAGGCTATGTTAATGAGCGAGAGTGGCAGTGGGGAAAAGCAAGGCTCATGCGGACCAGGGGCAGCGGCTGGAAGCGAGACAGATGGTGTCGGGTAGCAGTAGAGAGACGGTGAGACAGCAGGCAAACGCGTCGCAGTAGAGGCGTGATGAGGAATAGAGCAGCAATTTTGACGATGAAGTATCAGTCTGTAGCTGGCACAGTAGTTCACGCAATGCAAGGTGGTTGCAGTAGGAAATTGTCGATACAAAGTGGTGGCGTAGAGGTGATGATGTTGGCACAGATGTGTGATGAAGATGCTTGGTGAAAGGCTCCGGTCCCCTTAGTCATAAGCATTAATCCCCTTTTATAGCCACCAATTTGTTAGAGTCCTAATACAACTATACTTATTCTTATAATTATCTCTTATTTTTAATACTTTATTTATCTAATTCTTATATTAATCCTAATCTAACTCTACCAAATTTAATATTAATCCAACTAATTATCCTAAAAATAATTATCCTAATCCTAAAATTAATTTTTTTTATTTTTTATCTTTTCTCTCTCTTTTCTTTTCTTTTTTTTATTCCTAAATCCTATTTTAATTTTAATTTCCTAATTAATGTTAATTCTAAATCTAAAAATTCTAATTTAATTCTAGTCTAATTCTAAATTGTTAAATTAAAATACAAATGTCACCTAACCCAATTAATTATTTATACAAATTAAGACCCCTGACAAAATAGGGTGTCTACACACTCTATCGATTGATTTCAACATTCCCATCGATCATGGGGGACAAAATTATCAATACAAATAGAATTTTAAAATTTTATCCCAGATTATTATCAAAATCGACATCATATTCATCATTTAACAACAAAATTGGGCAAAGAATGGAAATTAATCATTTAGAAGCCAAAAGAAGGAGAAAAAGGTAAAATATAGGCGAATGCACAAAAAATCTAGGTGTAGACACCGAATTTTGTCCAAATCGATAGATTGAACTCTCAAAGTCCAGATTGAAACATTGGACTTCCAGACCCATGAAAATGGATTGAATTTGATATTCTTATTTTTTTGCTTTATTTTTATTTTTAATTTTATTTTATTTATTTTTTATTTTTATTATTTTTTTACTATTGTTATTATTATTATTTATTATTATTATTATTTTATATGTGTGTTTTATTATTTTTATTTTTATTTTTATTTTCATTTTATTTGTTTATTATTATTATTATTATTGATTTTCAATTCTTAATTTATTTTTATTATTATTATATATATTATTCGTTTTTTATTATTTTATTATCATTATTTTATATGTGTGTTTCATTATTGCTATTTTTATTTTTATTTTCGTTTTATTTTTTATTATTATTATTATTATTATTATTATTATTATTATTATTATTATTATTATTATTATTATTAATTTTTTTTATTATTATATATATTATTTGTTTTTATTATTATTTTTATTATTATTTTATATGTTTTTTATTTATTGCTATTTTTATTTTTATTTTATTTGTTATTATTATTATTATTATTATTATTATTATTATTATTATTATTAACTATTTTATTAGTACTTTTCTGTCTGTTTTATCATTATTACTAATATATTACAATCACATTTAATGCTAGTCCATCACCGGCTGCACTCCCAAACGCCGGCGTCCTCAACCCGTCCCCCTAAGTCTCGGGTATCTCTAAAACTCAGCTTCCCCAGGTATCAATCCCATCCCTGATACTGTCCGGAGGACTGGGAAAAAATAGAAAGAACCTAGATTGGTTCTTATCCTCCGGACCAAAAGTTGATCCTAAATTAGTTTAAGAGGACTAGATTTTTGTCAGGTTTCTTCTTCCTTTTTCTAGAGAGGACAGACTCAAGAATACCAGAAACCTTAAGCCACTACCACCACTAAAACCGACCACTCACCATCACCCTCACCGAACCATCACCAACGAAATCAATCATTACCAACCATCAACCCCAAACATCATTCATCACCGTATACCCCCGCCAACAATCAAACACCACCACTGTTACCACCACCACTACTGAAACCAGATACCTTCACCAAACCCCCCAAACATCACCACCATCGTCACCGAAACCAGACACCATCACATAAACCAAAAAAAAAGGGACCCGAGACCCTTAAGATCCCAGATCTGGGAACCCTAAATCTAAAATCTAGATATTAAACCTGCAAGAAAAAACAAAAAAACAAACAACCGAACCATCAACCAGAAAAATCAAACACGAACAAAAAAAAAAGAAGAAAAGGGGCTTTTGGAGATAATCAGATCTGTGAGGTTGGGAGTGTTTTCGGGTTAAACGAAGGTCGGATTTGAAGAGAGGGGGAGGAGTGGAGTGTTTTAGGGCTGTCGGAAGGATCGCCGGCAATCGACGTACGGCGGCCGGCAATCGTCCGGAGAGGGAGAGAGGCGAGAGGATTTTGGAGGCTTTTAGGATTTTTTTTTTTGAAGAAGCCGGGTGAAATGAACGAAGAAAAAAATGGGGCTTTTTATAAAGGAGTGAAACGGTGAGTTTTTGAGGCCAAGATCCGCGCGTCGCCCCTGACCCGACCCGAAGTCCGCATGTCGACCCGCTCGCGACCCGCGTGCCGATCCGCTCTAGCAACCCGCATGCCGACCCGACCCGCTTCGCGATCCGACCGGTCCGTGCCAGCCCCGGCCCAGCAGCTTCAGCCCGCTCCTCTGCCGTTTGGGCCTGACTTTTGGGCCCTCATTTGGGCTGTTTTTGGGTATATTTCCTATTCTTATTTTATTTATTCATTTATTTGTTCATTATAAAAAAACAATAATAAAACAAAAAGTATAATAAACTAAAATATAAATAAATAAATAAATAAATAGTATGATACAATATTTATAAAGGTAGAATAAAATAAAATGAACATATAGTTTTAAAAAGAAAAAATAAATAATTATAAAATATGTAAAATACATAGTTTTAAAGTATATAAATTTTATGTACATAAAATACATATATTAATAAATATAAAAAAATGTAAATATATAGTTTTAAAATGTATATAAATAAGTGTGTAAAATACATACATGTAAATACATAAAATATATATAGCTTTAAAACATATATATATATATATATATATATATTGTCCATAGAATATATAAAAATATATATACATAAAGTATACATAAAAACATAGCTTTAAAATAAAATAATTTTTTTATTTGACAATTTGCTAAGAAAAATGAAATGTGAGTTAAGGAAAAAATAATAATAATAATAATAATAATAATAATAATAATAATAATAATAAATAAATCAACAAAAAATAAAGTAAAATAAGTATGAAATCCCAATGATAAGTCTTCATAGAACTCACAAGTAGTGATTCTTCGAAAAACTTTAGGTGAGGGGAATTATATCGAATGTTACCAGAGTATTGGGATATTCGGTATTATTTTTCAATATCCAATTTCATGCTTATTTATTTTTTAAAAAATAATAAATATATATATATATATAAATACAATGATGAGTTTTGACAAATACAGAGTGTTTATAAAAATATTAATTAAATGCAGACTAATAAAAACAAAAGAGGTAATAGAAACAATTGAGAGAAATAAACAAAAAGGGATTTTTAGAAATACATAAATACAAAATAATTAAACCAATAAAAAATTAATCATAGTAAAGTTTCCAAAGGTAAAGAATGGTAGTTAAATTAATTAAATAAGTAATAATAGAATTTTAATAAAAAGGAATAATTGAAGGAATCAAGATAATAAATCTTACTTTAAAATAAATGAAATTCTTCCGATGATGGGATGTCATGAAACTCACAAGTAGTGATTTCTTGACTAATCCTTAGGTGAGAAGAATTAACTAAATGTTACCAGAGTATTGGGATATTTAGCTAAATTTTTCAATATTAAGAGTTTCATTAATAAAAATCAAAATATAAAATTCTCTTTGTAAACCCATATGTATCTTACCATATTGCTTGCATTACATGCATAAATATTAAAATTCTAAAATAAATGGAATTCTTCCGATGATGGGATGTCATGAAACTCACAAGTAGTGATTTCTTGACTGATCCCTGAGTGAGAAGAATTAACTAAATGTTACCAGAGTATTGGAATATTTAGTTAAATTTTTCAATATCAAGAGTTTCGTTTATAAAAAATTTAAAATACAAAGCTTCTTATAATTTCATATGTACCTCATACCATATTGCTTGCATTACATGCATAAATACAAAAATTCTAAAATAAATGAAATTCTTCCGATGATGGGATGTCATGAAACTCACAAGTAGTGATTTCTTGATTAATCCCTAGGTGAGAGGAATTAGCTAAATGTTACCAGAGTATTGGGATATTTAGCTAAATTTTTCAATATTAAGAGTTTCATTAATAAAAATCAAAATATAAAGTTCTTTTTATAATTCCATATGCATCGTCTACTATATGTTTGCATTATACGCATAAACATTAATTTCAAAATAAATGAAATTCGTCCGATGATGGGATGTCGTGAAACTCACAAGTAGTGATTTCTTGACTGATCCCTAGGTGAGAGGAATTAACTAAATGTTATCAGAGTATTGGGATATTTAGTTAAATTTTTCAATATCAAGAGTTTCATCAATAAAATCAAAAAATAAAATTTAAATTTTTTTAAAATAAGAAAAAAATGATTTATACAAATAAAAATGATTTCAAAATAAAAAAGAATTATTTTTAAATATTAAATTAAGACCATTTTATTAAAACAAAAAGGATAACACATGATTATTATGGTACCGTTTTTTAACGGGTGTCGTGGGGGTGCTAATCCTTCCCCACGCATAACCGTACTCCCGGGCCCGATTTTGTTTTCGCATACCAAAAATTTTCTTTTTAATAAAACTTAATTAATTTTAAGATTTTGTTAGAATGACAAGATTTGCAGGTGACCAATCACACCTAGTCAAAAAAGATTGGTGGCGACTCCCTTTTGTTTTTAAATGTTTTTCAAAATCGTCGAGCGCGAAACCGTTACGACAGTTTGGCGACTCCACTGGGGACGCTAAGAGGGTCAAACCATTGAATAACCATATTGTATCTTAAATTTTAATTTGATAGTCTTGATTGGCATTTAAATTTAATTTTCCTTTTTTAAGAAAGAATAAAAATAAAAATAAATTCTACATAGAACTTAAAATAAAAAAAAAAAACTTCATTTCATCCATTATTTGATTCATTATATTCTTTATGTATAAGGTTGTTGTTGAATAAATAAAGTAGGACATATACTCATTTATTGTTGCATACATAAGTGCATTGGCCTAACATGAGCCTTACACCTGGGTTTCATCCTCCTTAGGAGGGGGTAAAGTAGTTTTGCTCTCGTGAGGTAATCACCTCCGCAATGGCAAGTGAAATACTCCCGCTCAGATCTGTTCCTTACTAGTCTAGTGTGGACGACAGTATGGAATGATTTGGGAACCTTGTAGATATGTGAAACCTTAAACCAGCATATAGTATGTTATGAGGAGACCAACCTAGGTTAGAGCCATTCCTTCCCTTTTATGAGAGTGACCCTTGATATGGCATAAATAAGCACTCCATCCTTTATCTAGTTTTTATTTCAGTGTTTATATCTTATACACATACTGACTTGTATTTGTTTTCTTGTTCTTTTTGCATTAATCTTCTTGCATCGCATAGTCACATAAGGGGGTGTTTTAACCATGGCTCTCTTCAACGAGGAATTTTTCACTTAATCCATAAAAAGGCTAGCCTGTTTGTCATCTGTGAACGTTCCATGTGATTCATATCGGGAGGTGCAAATTTGGTCCGAAAAGATTCAACGAGTAAAAAGGGATTGCTTGACTAGGAATTTCATGTCCTCGTTCCCATAAGAAGTGAATATGAACCTTCAGCAAAATAACCTAATAGATTTAGCCAACTTAGGGGATCAAATCATTGAAGAAGGGAAGAAGGATTTCCATGAAAAATATGGCCAAATAGAGTCTTTGATTGTTATAAAAGTTGAAGAACCACTGATCAGAGCCGCTAGTCAGTTTTGGGACCCCTCTCATAGGTGCTTCTCTTTCAATGGAATGGACTTGACACCCACAGTAGAGGAGTACTCCGTCCTGTTAGGTATTGACTTGAAAAGTCCGGATAAAATATATGTTCGAAAGCCAAAGTCCGGATATCGTAAAAAGTTAGCCAAACTTATGGGAGTCAGACCGGAAGACATAGACTCCCATAAAAAGGGGAAGGGATCCAATGTTTGTATGTCGTGGGATTTTCTTCGTGAATTCATCAAGGGACATCTTAGTGACCAGCAAGGGTTGGCGGGTTTTGCTTTAGCGATCTATGGTTTGGTTATCTTCCCAAAAGTGTTAGGGCACATTGAAGTAGCAGTGATAGACTTTTTTGAACAAATTGAGAATAATGGGAATCCATCACCTGTCATACTAGCCGAAACCTTTAGGTCATTGAATTACTGTAGGAGGAACGGAGAAGGGCGATTTGTGGGATGTGCACAATTGCTGCATGTTTGGGCCAAAAGTCATTTTAAATGTGAGGAAAAGGCTTTCAAGAGAACTTTCCTACATCATCGTGCTCCAGTTAAATAGTTCTGCAACAGTAAGTGGCCAAAACCGAAGAGTAAGGAAGAATGGGTGGATTTTTTTGCAAAGACTTGGAGAAAAACAGATTGTATGGATGACGCCTTGGATGCCTCATGTACCGGTCTTATATCGATGTGGAGAAGAATCATGGGTGCAACTTCTTGGACCATGGGGAGTGGTAAGCTACGCGCCACTTATGGTACTAAGACAGTTCGGGGCTAAACAGTTCATTCCACTAACGCATGGGCTTAGTGACTTAGAATTTTCTTATGGTGAGCCGAAGGCAATGAAAAAGGGTGAGCAAGTGGTTCGATCGTGGAAACAAGCACGAAGAATCAACCTTGGACCTCTCTCTGATAAAGTTACCCCGGAGTACTTGGTGTGGAGGACAAAGCAAGTGAGGGAGGTAGTTTTTCTCCCAAGAGAATGCAACATGCCTTTAGAACCGGAAGTGGAAGTATCCGAGGCCGAAATCGCTTGGCAGCAATTCAAGATAGATAAGGAAAGGTGGAGACAAGAGAATTTGAGGCTTCGAAAAGAGATAGAGCAGCTCAAATACGAGGCAGAAATGCGAGAAGCCAAGCTCAAGAAGGTCCAACAAGAACACAACGTCACCAGCAAGGATCTCAGAAATCTGCACCTAGAAAACAAGAAGTTGAGATCTGAAATGAGGGTTGGAGGAATTATGCAAACTTCAAGTGAAAGGAAAAGGGAATTAGAAGACTTGCACAAAAAGGTAGAACACTGGGTACACAAAGCAAAGAAAAGTGAAGAAGAAGTTGTCTATTTGTCCCAAGAACGACAAAATTGGGAAGGCATGTACTCAGCAACTGCAAGGAAGTTAGCCCAATGTCAGAAAGAGAATGAGGAACTAAAGGAGAAGTTGAAAAAAGGAATGCAAGTTGAGGTAGATGACGAAAAAGCTACATTGCAACAAAATGTTCAAATGTTAAAGGAACAGCTACAAGCACATAACAACCACATTAAAGTGATAATAGAAGATTGGGAACGAAGTGAAAACAACTGGAGCTATGGATATGACTTGGCACAAGATGCAAGCATGACATGGAGAGTGGGAAGTCTGTGTTGGATTATGCCCTTAGAACCATTCATTAGATGATTGACTTTGGCATTTTTTATGTATCATGACATTTTATTTATTATAGTTCATTATTATATTTGTCTTATAACTGCGTAATGTAATCTTATATGATAATGTCCTTAGAATAGTAATAACACACTATTCTTAAAATATCCCTAGTCAAGTATTATTGTGAACAAGGATAACAATGATACGATAAGACTAGTATGTGGTTGACTGATGACCATTGTCATGGATATAGGATATCAAGTCATCACATAGGTACATGTTAGAGAACTATGTACTGGATCGACCCTCCATGAGAACGCTACATGGATTGTTATATGAGTGTCATAAGCGATTCTCATAGTGATGATGGTGTATGTGATCCTTTGACTTGAGATCATCAGAGATCCCAACATAGAGAATTGCATACTTTAATGCTACTAGATGTCATTCGTAACAGGATGGACTATAAAGGTAGTAATTGGGTATGCCTTGATCTATGTAGAGGGATGTTGAGTGATCAAGATAGGATTTATCCCTCTTATATAATAAGAGTGATGTCTTGGGCCCTTTGATAGAGTGAGACTAAGAAATGCATGGCCGTGCTCGAATAAGTCAATATGAGATATTGATTTTATTTGATTAATTAGTCTACTCAGGAATCAAGAAACGCTGATTAGACTATACAAGTGTGACACATTCCATGACTTGTGTCTAATCAAGACATCAAAGGATAAAGGGATTAGACTACAGGTAACATCTATCACGAGTAAGGTTATGTCGAGTCATTGACATTCTCGTTACATGGGTAGCAATGATGTGTTACTAGATACCGCTCATTGCCTGTGACAATTTTGTTATTGCCATTGTTTTGAGAACCTATTGGGTCGCACACTTAGAACGGATCAATGAGGAGCTTAATTAATCCTATTCTGAATTGGATTAAGGATATAATTAATCCTATTCTGAATTGGATTAAGAATATAACTAATCCTATTCTAAGTAGGATTAGAGTTTTGTTTGACAGTAAATTTTTAAAATTTACTGCCTATAAAAGGATGTTTTGCGTTTTCTAAAACATAGCCGCACAATTAAACATAAAACAAAATATTCTTTTAATCGAAGCTAGCAATTCGGTTATAAGGAATCAAAAACGCTCTTTAAGGCTTCTGATCGTGAGATGTTCAAGAGTCGTGAGATCCGCTCGTGTGGATACCATAGAGGCAGGAACGAAAAGTTGTTGCTTGTGACTCGACAAACGACAGAAAATCAGAGAAAACGTTAGGTAAAATCTCAAAACCCTAATCAGGCAACTCTCCGAATCAATCCTGGTGGAGGCCGAATGATTTATATTCCGTTGCGTGTTTGTTTCGGTTTCCTTCAGTCTGGGGAGACAACAATATATAGAGCACTTGGCCACTCAAGTTTGCAAAGCCGTGACAAAGGCAAGGGAGATGGTTGATAAAGCTGAAGCTCTGAGACAAGAAATCCTCCCAATAGAAAAATACAGGCAAAGGCTGCTAAACTTTTTAGATGAGGCTAAGGATCAATATCAGCAAGTTAGTCGTTTTTATGGATATAATCAGAATATGATCGGAATGTAACACGTGACTTTTTAAATGAATGAAAGTTCCCTTTTGGTGAAATTGTTATGGTTTAAATATCCCTCACAGCATCATTCGTTTTGCGTCACATTCATTCATCTAACATCACATTCATTCATTTCTTCATATAGTTTAAATAAAATGTAATATTTCAAAGATCGCATCATGTAGTAATTAGTTCCTTATTGTGGTAATCAATATTCAAGGATTGCTCCAACATTCAAGATTTCAGCCCAAATTCCTAAACACTCATACAATACCCGGTCACGTTCAAGAGCAATGGAAGAAGAACATGGTAATAGGATGGATAGAATGGAGAAAGCACAAGAAGAAATTCGAGGGCAGTTAGCCGCTTTAATGGAGATGATGACAAGGATGAATCAGGAGAAAGAAGTGGCTACAGAAACCCCTAACCAAAGGACTGATCAGCCCCGGGAAGATGACAATCCCTAATACCCTCCAGGATTTACCCCGCCTTATGCTTAATCCTCACAAGGCATCCCTCCACCTCCTCCACAGCCTATGGGTGGCTATGCGTACATGTATCCAGGTGCACCAAGCGCCTCAGCACGACCTCATATCACAGTACCTATACCCTCTGCTCAAGGGACTAAACCCGCGGATCCAATTCAAGTCTCTGATTTAGATGATCCAATGGAACAGGAAAAACTAAAAGGAAGTGTATCGGAGGTGAAAGGTGATTCAGACTCTAAAAAGTTGAAAATCATAGAAGAAAGGTTACGGGCTAATGAGGGAAGTGATTTCTATATGTCTGTAGATGCAATGGGGCTATGTCTGGTACCGGATGTCGTCATTCCTCTTAAGTTCAAAACCCCCGAATTTGAAAAGTACGACAGCACCAAGTGCCCGATTACCTACGTGACCATTTATTGTCACAAGATGGCTGCCTATAGTCATGATGATAAGTTGTTGATACATGTATTTCAAGACAGCCTCATTGGGTCAGCTGCTAGGTGGTATGTGCAGCTAGATCGTACTCGCATTCACAATTGGAATGATCTTGCTAGAGCGTTTATTGCTCAGTACAAGCATGTCATGGATATGGCCCCAGATAGGTTATCTCTGCAAAATATAGAAAAGAAGGCTAATGAAAGCTTCAAAGAATACGCTCAACGTTGGAGGGACATTGCATCCCAAGTCCAGCTGCCTCTAACCGAGAAAGAGATTACGGTGATGTTTGTCAACACTCTGAAGGGGCCTTATTATGAGCGCATGATAGGGAATGCAATGAAGAATTTCGCTGACATGGTCATCACCGGTGAAATAATTGAAAATGCAATTAAGAGCGGGAAGTTGGAAGGTAGTGATTCGAAGAAGGGTGGAGTGTCCAAAAAGAAAGAGGTTGAAACCCAAGCAGTCACCCATACAACACCTCAGTATAGGGGTGTTGCACCGTGCCCACCTCGGTTTCGACCACAACCTCAACCTTACCCATATTACCAACCCTATTTCCCGGCCTCAAACAATGTCTCTCCCGCTCCCTACCAAAGCCCATTATAACCACCAACTTTTTGGCCAAATTTTCGTCCTCGAGCACCGTACTATACACCAACACCTACGGCCCAGCCTTACCAACCAAACAGTAACCCAACTGCTAACCAAAGGCCTCTCCGAAGAAATATTGAAAGGCCTCCTATTGATCCTATCCCTATGTCATACACAAACTTATTCCCACAACTGGTGAAAGGTCACATGATCGCACCTCTTTATATGGAGCCAATGAAACCACCTTTTCCAAGATGGTATGACCCCAGTGCTCGATGTGACTATCATGGTGGAAACCCAGGTCATTCAACGGAGAATTGCACAGCTCTAAAGTATAAGGTGTAAGATCTAGTTAAGTCAGGGAGATTGACCTTTTCGAAAGAAGTGGAGCCAAGTATCAATGCTAACCCACTACCCAGCCACAGTGGAGGGTCAGTTAGCGCGGTTGAAGTAGGGAGGAAGTGTTGTATAAAGAGACATGTGGATGAAATTAAGACTCCCATGAGTCTAGTATTCGATGTTTTATTCAAAGCCAAGATGATTCAGCCTCTACCGTTAGGCTCGGATGTCTGTCAAGATGAATTCAGTTTAAGCCAGACTTGTGAGTACCATATGGGATCTGTTGGCCATTCGGTCTAAAATTGCCCTCAATTTCGGCATGAAGTCCAATCGATGATGGATTCATTTTTGATTGAATTCTATACAGAGAAGGAGGAGGGTGTAGTGAATACTGCTTCAAGTGAACTTTCAGAAAATGATTATCCATGGGAAAACCAATGACCGTGTTTTACAAGGAGAAGCCCAGTCCCGGGAAAGAGGAATCTAGCTTTGTCACTCCTCCGACCATGACAATCAAAGTTTCGAGCTTTTTCCCTTACAAAGACAATAAGGCTATCCCCTGGAAATATGAGTTCAAAGCAGTGATTGGAGGGTCAGGCAATGCGGGCTCAGATAAGTCAGATATGCCCGATAATGCAAACATTAGTGGGGTAGGAGGAATCACACGAAGCGGAAGATGCTACACACCAGAGATGTTAGAGAGGACCAGAAAAGGAAAAGCAAAAGAGGGTGAAGAAGACAATCAAGCAGAAAAAGAGGAGGAACAGGCCTTGTTCTCCAAGAACCAAGAGGAAAACTTGCAAAAGCCAGTATCGGAGGACGATGCAAAGGAGTTTTTAAAGTTGATCAAGCACAGTGAATATAGTGTGGTCGAGCAATTGAACAAGATGCCTGCTCGAATTTCACTTTTATCTTTACTGTTGAATTCAGAATCGCATTGGAACGCCTTAATGAAGGTATTAAATCAAGCTTATGTGCCTCATGATATTTCGGTTGATTGTATGGACCAGTTGGCAGGAAACATCACGGCGGCAAACTTCATATCTTTCACTAATGATGAAATTCCGCCAGAAGGACGAGGGAGTATTAAGGCTTTGAACATCAGTACAAGCTGCAAGGGTCACACAATTGCCAAGGTTTTGATTAAGAATGGTTCATCTATCAACGTCATGCCTATGGCTACGCTAAAAAAGATGCCTGTTGACCTATCTTACATACAACCGAGTAACATGGTTGTGAGGGCCTTTGATGGTTCTAGAAGGGATGTAGTAGGTGCTATCGAAATTCCAATTGAAATTGGGCCGGTTACTTTCAATATCCAGTTTCAAGTGATGGATATTTCCCCGTCGTACAGTTTCCTACTGGGGAGACCATGAATCCATACGGCGAGAGCTGTTCCCTCGTCGCTGCACCAAAAAGTGAAGTTTGTTGTCGGTGATAAACAAATTTCTGTCTCCGGAGAAGAAGACCTCTTAATCACCAAACCCTTGTCCGTACCCTACATCGAGGCAGCCGAAGAAGCGTTGGAATGTTCTTTTCATGCCTTTGAAATTGTAAATGCAACATATGTGGGAGAAGGATCAAGAATACCCACCCCTCAATTGTCAACCACTGCTAAGATGATTGTTAAACAGACACTACAAAAGGGCTAGCGTGTCGGAAGAGGTCTAGGGAAAAATTTCCAAGGACCTATGAAACCTGTGAAGATTGTGGAGAACAAAGACAGATTTCGCCTCGGATACAAGGCCACTAGTTCAGAGAGAAAGAAGATTTTGGAAGAGAGAAGGAAGAAAAGAATAGCCCGACTTCGAGGATACGAAGAAGAATCGAAGAAGAGGGTGATCCCATACCTCTATGATACTTTTCGCTTTGGTGGATGCTATCACCCTAATTCATTAGAAACTGAGAAGGGATAGCCTATGTTATTGATAAAAGGATCCTCTCGCGGGTTCCCAGTTTAAATGGTACATGGAGAAATCACCACTTTTGTTATAGAAATGGTTATGTTGTTGGGCACAGAGCTGAAAGACTGAATTGTTGAAAGGATACCTTTTATCTTTTTGTTTTTTCTTTTGTAATATAGTGAGGTAGATTATCAACATCTCGGTCTAGAGAACTCTAGAAGATTTTTTGTAAACTTGATCTTCATCATCATTTCAATAAATTAATAAGTTCAAATGCATTTCGAGTACTTTCTTTTCATCCATCATCATTTCTATGACTGTTCTTTCTTTTCATTCACTACCATTGGTATGAACAACCAACCATATCTGTCAAATTTTTACTTTTTCAGGAAAATGAAAAATGAATGTGAAGATAACCTTAACAGCTATCCGAGGTTTGATTTTTAAAATTCTATGCATGTTGGTGAACTCAATAACAATGTAGATTCAGACGATGATGCTTTGTCCCCAGATCTATTGAAAATGATCGAGCAAGAGAAAAAACCAATTGAACCCCACGAAGAGGTAATTGATATGGTCAACCTAAGGGATGATGAGAACGTCAAAGAAGTCAAAGTGGGCACAGCACTTCCATTGGTTGAGAGGCAAAGGCTAGAGGGGTTGCTTCGTGAATATGTGGATGTTTTTGCTTGGTCTTATCAAGACATGCCCGGGTTAAACACCGACATCGTGGAGCACCGTCTGCCTTTGAAAACAGAATGTAAGCCAGTATAACAGAAGCTTAGGCGCATGAAGCCAGAGATGTTGTTGAAGGTGAAGCAAGAAGTAAAAAAGCAATTCGATGCAGGGTTCTTAAAGGTAGCCAAGTATCCGGAATGGGTGGCTAACATAGTTCTGGTACCGAAAAAGGATGGGAAAGTAAGGATGTGTGTAGATTATCAGGACTTAAACAGAGCTAGTCCCAAGGATAATTTCCCATTGCCTCATATTGATACCCTGGTGGATAATACAGCCCAACGCTAAATGTTTTCGTTCATGGATGGCTTTTCAGGCTACAATTAGATTAAAATGGCTAAGGATGACATGGAGAAAACCACTTTTGTAATAATTTGGGGGATATTTTGCTATAAAGTTATGCCTTTCGGTTTAAAGAATGTCGAGGCCACTTACCAAAGGGCAATGGTAACTCTCTTTCATGACATGATGCATAAAGAGATAGAAGTGTATGTAGATGACATGATTGCCAAGTCTCGAGGAGAAGAGGATCACGTGGCCAACCTTCGAAAGTTGTTCGAAAGGCTACGGAAGTTTCAGCTCAAGTTGAACCCTGCCAAATGCACTTTTGGTGATAAATCAGGAAAGTTGTTGGGGTTTGTGGTCAGCAAAAAGGGAATCGAAGTGGACCCGGATAAAATCAGTGTAATACAAAATCTGTCGCCTCCACGCACACAGAAGGAAGTAAGAGGTTTTTTAGGAAGATTGAACTATATTTCCCGTTTTATCTCGCAACTTATGCTTAAATGCGATCCCATTTTTAAGTTGCTTCGAAAACAAGATCCGGGAGAATGGAACAAGGCATGCCAAGAGGCTTTTGAAAAGGTGAAAAGGTACTTGTCAAATCCACCTGTTCTAGTACCGCTGGTTGCAGGAAGGCCTCTGTTGTTGTACATGACTGTCAATGAGCATTCTATGGGATGCGTGCTGAGCCAGCATGATGTTACGGGCAAGAAAGAACGGGCCATTTACTACTTGAGTAAGAAATTCACTGATTATGAGGTCAAGTACACTACAATAGAAAAAATGTGTTGCGCATTGGCTTGGGTTGCTCGGAGATTGAGGCAGTATATGTTGTATCATTCGACCTGGTTGATAGCTAGATTGGATCCCCTCAAATACATCTTTGAGTAACTCTCATTGTCAGGAAGACTAGCTAGGTGGAAAGTTATGCTATCCGAATATGACATTGTGTATGTGTCCCAAAAGGCAATCAAAGGTGGGGCAATAGCCGACTTCTTGGCGGATCGTGCTACTGACGAGTATGAGCCTATCAAGCTAGATTTTCCAGATGAAGATATAATGTTCGTCTTTCAAGCGGAGAAAGAAGAGCCTGATAGCAGACAGTGGAGAATGTTCTTTGACGGCACGTCCAATGCCTTTAGGCATGGGATAGGAGCAGTTTTAATATCTCCAAATGGAAAATATTACCCGTCCACAGCCATATTAAATTTCAACTGCACCAACAACATGGCTGAATACGAAGCTTGTGCAATGGGCTTAGAAGCTGCAATCGAGAGGGGAATCAAGAACATGGAAGTTTATGGAGATTCAGCACTGGTTATTTATCAGTTACGAGGTGAATGGGAAACAAGGGATCAGAAGCTAGTTCAGTACCAGAAGTACATAGCTGACCTTGTACAACAATTTGACGATATCATCTTTCAGCATTTATCTCGAGAAGAAAACCAGGTTGCCGATGCCTTGGCAACACTAGCTGCGATGTTTAAAATGGAGACAGAAGCAAATGTTTCACCAATCAAACTGCACATGAGAGATTCTCCAGTTCACTGTTCTAGTATTGAAAAGGAAGCGGATGGACAACCTTGGTATTATGACATCATGCAATACCTTAAGAATCAACAATACCCAGAGCATGCATTGGAGAATGACAAAAAGATCCTCAGAAGATTAGCAATAGGATTCCTTGTTGATAGAGATGTTTTGTATAAACGAGGTCGGGATCAGATGTTGTTGAGATGTGTAAACACATCTGAAGCCAAAAGGATTCTTGAGGAGGTACATGATGGAATTTGCGGGGCACATGCAAATGGTCATTTCATGGCTAGATAGATTATGAGGGCAGACCATTATTGGACTACACTAGAAAGAGATTGCATAGATTATGCTAGAAAACGCCACAAGTGTCAAATCTATGCGAACAAGATCCAAGTCCCCCCGACTTCACTGAACGTCATGGCACCACCGTGGCCTTTCTCTATGTGGGGAATGGATGTGATTGGACCCATCTCTCCCAAGGCATCAAACGGGTACAGATTCATTTTCGTGATGATAGATTACTTTACAAAATAGGTTGAAGCTGCCTCTTATGCGAATGTTACTAAGTTTACTGTTTGTAAGTTCCTAAAGAAGGAGATAATATACCGGTACGGGCTCCCAGAAAGGATCATATCAGACAACGCCCTCAACTTGAACAATGACATGATGAAGGAAGTATGTGCACAGTTCAAGATCAAGCATCACAACTCAACCCCGTATCGCCCGAAGATGAATGGAGCCGTTGAGGCTGCCAACAAGAATATTAAGAGGATTGTGGGAAAGATGACCAGCACATATAAAGACTGGCACGAGAAGCTACCCTTTGCTTTGCATGCTTATAGAACGTCAGTACGCACTTCTACTAGGGCAACTCCTTTTTCTTTGGTTTACGGCATGGAAGCGGTGCTGCCTGTTGAGGTAGAAATCCCCTCCCTAGGAGTCTTAATGGAATTAGACTTGGACGAGGCTGAATGGGTTCGAAGTCGCTTTGAACAATTGAATCTTATAGAGGAGAAAAGGCTTACAGCACTATGTCATGGTCAGATGTACCAGAAGAGAATGATGCGAGCCCATGATAAAAAGGTTCGACCCAGGCATTCCCGAGAAGGAGAATTGGTGTTGAAAAAGATCCTCCCAAATCACCACGATAATCGGGGCAAATGGACACCAAATTGGGAAGGACCATATGTGGTGAAAAGAGCGTTCTCGGGTGGAGCGTTGATCTTGACAGAGATGGATGGGAATGATCTGCCTAATCCGATAAATTCTGATGCTGTGAAGAAATACTATGCTTAAAGAAGAAAAGAAAGAAGACAAAAAAAAAGAGAAAAAAAGGAACAAAAAAAGAAAGAAAAAAAACGAAAAAATGAAAGGAGAATTCAAACTGAAAACCCAAAAAGGGCAGTTGGATTAAAGGGGGAGATCTAAGTTGAAAACCTAAATGGCGTCTTAGATACAGAAAGGATCAACACTTGGAGATCGAAATCGTGAGGGGCAAGGCATTAGCCGGATGAACTCAGTGTGACAGGGGGCATCTTTGGATTAGTTTTTTCCAAAGAAAGCACCGGTTTGGTTCGTGAATGGTTATCTAAACATTCATTATTCTGGTCACCATTCTTTAAACTTCACCACTTGACCCTTGTGCCATCTGCCACCCGACTGTACTTTTGTTTCCATTATCTCCTATTTATCCAATAATAGATGCTTTTATTCCCAATTTTGTTATTCTTTAACTAACCGATAAAGTGCAAGAATGTATTGTGTTTGTTAAACTAAGATTGAAATGAAGATGATAATTAAGTGATAATCTACCTGCTAACATTACAAAGACAGAAAAGAAAGAAGAAGAAGAAAAAAAGGAGTGGTGGAAAAGAGAGAAATAAGGGGACAAGACAAAAGAAATTGAAAACTGAGACAAGTACATGTGGTGAACTATCTCTGATTCGAAATTGGTGACAACCGTTCTATGAAACACGGATGAAAGGATCAAAGGACACAAAAAGGGACAGTTCTGAGAATTTGATTACCACAATAGGAATTGCATAACTATGTCAGTACATGCATTTGCATTTCATTCACATTATGAGAATCCAAGCAAAAAACAAAGAAAAAAAAATCAAAAAAACAAACAAACAACAAACAAATAACAAACAGACAAAAGGACAAACGAAAAAAGAGAGAAGAAGAAGAAGAAAAAATGTTTCAGCATTTTCAGAGAAGAAATTTAAAGTTTCAATGCCTCTGTCGGAAGAGGAGCTTTCCCAGAAAAGAAATTTAAAGTTTCATTGCCTCTGCTGCAAGAGGAGCACATTCCAGAAGAAATTTAAAGTTTCATTGCTTCTGTCGCAAGAGGAGCTTTCCCAGAAAAGAAATTTAAAGGTTCATTGCCTCTGCTGCAAGAGGAGCACATTCCAGAAGAAATTTAAAGTTTCATTGCCTCTGCTGCAAGAGGTGCACTTCCAGAAGAAATTTAAAGTTTCATTGCCTCTGCTGCAAGAGGAGCACACTTCCAGATGAAATTTAAAGTTTCACTGCCTCTGCTGCAAGAGGAGCACACTTTCAGAAGAAATTTAAAGTTTCATTGCCTCTACTGCAAGAGGAGCACATTCCAGAAAAAAATTTTAAAGTTTCGTTGCCTCTGCTGCAAGCGGAGCACATTCCAGAAAAAATTTAAAGTTTCACTGCCTCTGCTGCAAGAGGAGCACATTTCATTCAAAAAAAAGAGAGAGAGAGAAGAAAAAGAAGGATTGGGTCTTGAGCTGGACAAAATTGTTGTCTATTGTCTTTACTCTATTCCTGATCCTCAGCAATGAGCAAAGAAGGGCAGCTGTAGACACCGAATTTTGTCCAAATCGATAGATTGAACTCTCAAAGTCTAGATTGAAACATTAGACTTCCAGACCCATGAAAATGGACTGAATTTGATATTCTTATTTTTTTTACTTTATTTTTATTTTTAATTTTATTTTATTTATTTTTTTCTATTTATTATTATTTTTACTATTGTTATTATTATTTATTATTATTATTATTATTATTATTATTATTTTATATGTGTGTTTTATTATTTTTATTTTATTTTTATTTTTATTTTCATTTTATTTGTTTTTTATTATTATTGATTTTTAATTCTTAATTTATTTTTATTATTATTATACATATTATTCGTTTTTTTATTATTTTATTATCATTATTTTATATGTATGTTTCATTATTGCTATTTTTATTTTTATTTCGTTTTATTTATTTATTTATTTATTATTATTATTATTATTATTATTATTATTATTATTATTATTATTATTATTATTATTATTATTATTATTATTTTATATGTGTTTTATTTATTGTTATTTTTATTTTATTTGTTTTTATTATTATTATTATTATTATTATTATTATTATTATTATTATTTTATATGTGTTTTATTTATTGTTATTTTTATTTTATTTGTTTTATTATTATTATTATTATTATTATTATTATTATTATTATTATTATTATTATTATTATTATTATTATTATTATTATTATTATTATTAACTATTTTATTAGTACTTTTCTGTCTGTTTTATTATTATTACTAATATATTACAATCACATTTAATGCTAGTCCATCACCGGCTGCACTCCCAAACGCCTCGTCCTCAACCAGTCGCCCTAGGTCTCGGGTATCTCCAAAACTCAGCTTCCCCAGGTATCAATCCCATCCCTGACATTGTCCGGAGGACTGGGAAACAATAAAAAGAACCTAGATTGGTTCTTATCCTTCGGACCAAAGGTTGATCCTAAATTAGTTTAAGAGGACTAGATTTTCGTCAGGTTTCTTCTTCCTTTTTTTAGAGAGGACAGACTCAAGAATACCAGAAACCTTAAGCCACCACCACCACCAAAACCGACCACTCACCATCACCCTCACCGAACCATCACCAACGAAATCAATCATTACCAACCATCAACCCCAAACGCCATTCATCACCGTATACCCCCGCCAACAATCAAACACCACCACTGCTACCACCACCACTACTGAAACTAGATACCTTCACCAAACCCCCCAAACATCACCACCATCGTCACCGAAACCAGACACAATCACAGAAACCCAAAAAAAAAAAGGGACCGGAGACCCTTAAGATCTCAGATTTGGGAACCCTAAATCTAAAATCTAGATCTTAAACCTGCAAGAAAAAACAAAAAAACAAACAACCGAACCATCAACCAGAAAAATAAAACACGAACAAAAAGAAAAGAAGAAAACAAAAGGGGCTTTCAGAGATAATCAGATCTGTGAGGTTGGGAGTGTTTTCGGGTTAAACGAAGGCCGGATTTGAAGAGAGGGGGAGGAGTGGAGTGTTTTAGGACTGTCGGAAGGATCACCGGCGACCGGCAATCATTCGGAGAGGGAGATAGGCGATAGGATTTTGGAGGCTTTTAGGATTTTTTTTCAAAGAAGCTGAGTGAAATGAACGAAGAAAAAAAAATGGGGCTTTTTATAAAAGGAGTGAAACGGTGAGTTTTGGAGGCCAAGATCCGCGCGTTGCCCCTGACCTGACCCGAAGTCCGCGTGCCGACCGGCTCGCGACCCGCGTGCGGATCAGCTCTAGCAACCCGCGTGCGCGACCCGACCCGCTTCGTGATCTGACCGGTCCGTGCCAGCCCCGGCCCAGCAGCTTCAGCCTGCTCCTCTGCTGTTTGGGCCTGACTTTTGGGCCCTCATTTGGGATGTTTTTGGGTATATTTCCTTTTCTTATTTTATTTATTCATTTATTTGTTAATTATAAAAAAACAATAATAAAATAAAAAGTATAATAAACTAAAATATAAATAAATAAATAAATAAATAGTATGATACAATATTTATAAAAGTAGAATAAAATAAAATGAACATATAATTTTAAAAAAAAATAAATAAATATAAAATATGTAAAATACATAGTTTTAAAGTATATAAATTTTATGTACATAAAATACATATATTAATAAATATAAAAAAATGTAAATATATAGTTTTAAAATGTATATAAATAAGTGTGTAAAATACATACATGTAAATACATAAAATATATATAGCTTTAAAACATATATGAATATATATATATATATATATATATATTGTACATAGAATATATAAAAACATATATGAATATATATATATATATATATATATTGTACATAGAATATATAAAAATATATATACATAAAGTATACATAAAAACATAGCTTTAAAATAAAATAATTTTTTTATTTGACAATTTGCTAAGAAAAATGAAATGAGAGTTAAGGAAAAAATAATAATAATAATAAAAATAAATAAATAAATAAATAAACAAAAAATAAAGTAAAATAAGTATGAAATCCCAATGATAAGTCTTCGTAGAACTCGCAAGTAGCGATTCTTTGAAAAACTTTAGGTGAGGGGAATTATATCGAATATTACCAGAGTATTGAGATATTCGGTATTATTTCTCAATATCCAATTTCATGCCTATTTATTTTTTAAAAAATAATAAATATATATTTATATATATACAATGATGAGTTTTGACAAATAAAGAGTGTTTATAAAAATATTAATTAAATGAAGACTAATAAAAACAAAAGAGGTAATAGAAACAATTGAGAGAAATAAACAAAAAGGGATTTTTAGAAATACATAAATACAAAATAATTAAACCAATAAAAAATTCATCATAGTAAAGTTTCCAAAGGTAAAGAATGGTAGTTAAATTAATTAAATAAGTAATAATAGAATTTTAATAAAAAGGAATAATTGAAGGAATTAAGATAATAAATCTTACTTTAAAATAAATGAAATTCTTCTGATGATGGAATGTCATGAAACTCACAAGTAGTGATTTTTTGACTGATCCCTAAGTGAGAAGAATTAACTAAATGTTACCAGAGTATTGGAATATTTAGCTAAATTTTTCAATATTAAGAGTTTCATTAATAAAAATCAAAATATAAAATTCTCTTTGTAAACCCATATGCATCTTACCATATTGCTTGCATTACATGCAAAAATATTAAAATTCTAAAATAAATGGAATTCTTCCGAATATGGGATGTCATGAAACTCACAAGTAATAATTTCTTGACTGATCCCTAGGTGAGAAGAATTAACTAAATGTTACTAGAGTATTGGGATATTTAGTTAAATTTTTCAATATCAAGAGTTTCGTTTATAAAAAATTTAAAATACAAAGTTTCTTATAATTTCATATGTACCTCATACCATATTGCTTGCATTACATGCATAAATATTAAAATTCTAAAATAAATGAAATTCTTCCGATGATGGGATGTCATGAAACTCACAAGTAGTGATTTCTTGACTGATCCCTAGATGAGAGGAATTAGCTAAATGTTACCAGAGTATTGGGATATTTAGCTAAAATTTTCAATATTAAGAGTTTCATTAATAAAAATCGAAATATAAAGTTCTTTTTATAATTCCATATGCATCGTCTACTATATGTTTGCATTATACGCATAAACATTAATTTCAAAATAAATGAAATTCGTCCGATGATGGGATTTCATGAAACTCACAAGTAGTGATTTCTTGACTGATCCCTAGGTGAGAGGAATTAACTAAATGTTACCAGAGTATTGGGATATTTAGTTAAATTTTTCAATATCAAGAGTTTCATCAATAAAATCAAAAAATAAAATTTAACTTTTTTAAAATAAGAAAAAAATGATTTATACAAATAAAAATGATTTCAAAATAAAAAGGAATTATTTTTAAATATTAAATTAAGACCATTTTATTAAAAAAAAAAGGATAACACATGATTATTATGGTGATGGAGATCCATTTGCTCGTGATGTTTGTGATGCTAAGGATCTATTGGTCATCCAAAGAGGTCCAATTACCCGAGCTTGAGCTAAGAAGACGCAACAAGCCCTGGCCTCATTAATGCAACAAGCTCTAGCATCATTGAAGTGTCAAGGAAGCTTCCATGAAGAGTCCCAAGACATCTATACTTGTTTGGAAGCCCAAACAACATGAGCATGGTTTACTGTCTTATTTTAGCTTAACAATAAGATGGGCTAAGTGTTTGGATAGCCCACGTTTGAGTCTTGTTATGTCTTGGACTATTTATTTTATGTAACTAGGTTTAGGCATGAATTTGGGTTTAGTCTTATTTTCTATTAGTGTTAATTCCAGCCCACTTGTTTATGGGCTTAAGTGCTAGGTATTATTATAAATACCTTATAAACGCTATTGATGAACAGATCAGTAAAAAATTGAATTTTCAGAATTTGAGTGTGTCTTTCTCTTGGATTCCCTCTCTACTAGGCTTATCAAGGTCTTCTTCCTTGTGGCGCCTCCTTTTTCACCATCCACCATTGCTATACCTTAGGTTCTCGAATTCTTATTCGTAGGGTCAAGGTCCAATACCTATGGGTTTGAGTCACTTTAGGCTGCGGGTGTAGGTTTCAGAAGTTTGTCATGTTCCGTTTTATCTCCTTCAAATTCCAAGCTACGTTTTCTCTTGTCCATGCGCATCAGTCGGTATTCAGAGCTCAAGTTTCGATTTCTGGTTTGTTTGTACGTCACTCACTTTTCGATTTTTGGTTTGTTGGTTTGTTTTCGTGTTTGAGTTGAATTTCGCCACCTTAGTTATTGTGTTTGAGTTGAATTCATACCCTAGCCGCAATTCCTCAAAACCCTAGCTGCACCCCTTCCTTCAAAAAAAAACCCTAGCCGCAATTCCTCAAAACCCTGTCGCACCCCTTCAAAAAAAAACCTAGCCGACCTGCACCCCTTCAAAAAAAAACCCTGTCGCACCCCTTAAAAAAAAAACCTTAGCCGCATCCCTTAAAAAAAAAACCCTAGCCGCACCCCTCAAAAAAAAAACCCTAGCCGCACCCCTCCTCTTTTCAAGGAAACCACAACACTTAGAGTTAAAAAAAAGAGAGGAAGAAAAAAAAAGAATTCAACAAAAAAGAAAAATTCAAAAAAAAATTGTTGCGGTACTGTTCAAACAGAAAATTTTGGTTGAGTTAGGAGGTGTGTGAGTACCCGTTTTAAAGAAAACGATGAAAGATACCGAACCTGTGAAGCTTTGCTTCACAGGCCATACCCTATCTTGGCAGAATTCCATCGTTTTCCTATAGTTTTAGGCCATTTTTCATTTTTTTTGTCCTTCTAGTGATTTTTTTTATTTTTTCTTCTATTTTTCTTTTTTTTCTTTCTTTGAGTCACCCTAGCCACACCTTTCTATGAAAAAAAAAGAATTCAAAAAAAAATTTTCTTGGTGACAATACTTGGTGAATTAGTTGATTCTACGAGATTGAATCTTTGACTGAGTCTCTAGTGCGATTGTGAACCTATAAAGTTAAGGTAGAGTAAGGGAAAAAGGCATGAGTGTGTGAGAGACATTAGTAGAGAAAAGCCAAATCCCTTGAGTGAAACACGAGTGTAAACACGTGAGGATATCTTTGTTGAAAATGTCTTCTGAAGGTGATAAGTCCGACTTTAAAAAGATTGAATTCATGCTTCAAGCAATGCAACAACAGTTCCAATGGATGGACGTGAAATTCAATGACATTGATGATAAGTTGAACCAACATGAAGTTCGGTTTGCAAAGATCCAGCAAGGTGATACTTCTCATCTAAAAAGTAAGGTTGTTGCCAATGACGAGTATGATGTTAATGTTGGGTATGATTTGAACGAAGAGTCTGGGATAGATAGACATCATAGAAGGTACCATGGGTATAAAGATCGAGTTGATAGAGCCCGTGATAGAGGCAAGGAGAAGATGGATGGAAACCTTGGCAGTATAAAATTGAAGATTCCTCCTTTCCAAGGCAAGAATGATCCTGAGGCATATTTGGAGTGGGAAAGGAAGATTGCAATGGTATTTGACTGCCACCACTACTCTAAGGAAAAGAAGGTCAAACTTGCAGCAATTGAGTTCACAGAGTATGCTATGGTTTGGTAGGATCAGTTAGTCACTAGTAGAAGAAGATATGGTGATCCTCCAGTGTCTACATGGGATGAGATGAAGCGCATCATGAGGAAGAGATTTGTTCCTACTCATTACTACAGAGAGTTATACCAGAAGCTCCAAGCCCTTACCCAGGGCTCAAAGAGTATTGAGGATTACTACAAAGAGATGGAAATAACCATGATCCGAGCCAATATCTAGGAGGATGCAGAAGCTACTATGGCTTGTTTTCTTCAAGGCTTAAACCGTGAGATTGCCAATGTAGTAGAGTTGCAGCATTACATGGATTTAGAGGAGATGCTACATGTGGCCATCAAAGTCGAAAGGCAACTCCAAAGGAAAGGTACATCCCGTTTCACTCCTAGTTCAGTTCCTGTTTGGAAATCTAACACCTTTCGTAAGGGTGATAAGCCTGTGTCTACGCCTAAGTCAGAGAGCTTTGCTAAGCCCAAGCCTGAGGGCCCTCCAAAGCCCAAGACTGAACCTACCCAAGCATCCCAAAGCAGGACAACTGTTTCAAGTGTTTAGGCCGTGGACATATTGCCTCACAGTGTCCCAACCGTAGAGTGATAATCATGCTTGGGAATGGAGATGTTGAGAGTGAAGGTTCTAAAGTCGGGGTTGAAGATGAGATGCCTGCGTTAGAAGATGTTGACGAAGAAGAAGTTGTTGAGTATGTTGCTCATGGTGAAGCACTTGTTGCTAGGCGTGCTCTTAATACCCATGTGAAGTTTGAAGATGAGGCACAGCGCGAGAACATCTTCCATACGAGATGCCATATTAGTGACAAGGTATGTACTGTAATCATTGATGGTGGGAGTTGTACTAATGTTGCTAGCACATACCTTGTTGATAAGTTAAAGTTGCCCACTACCAAGCATTACCAGCCATATAAGTTGCAGTGGATTAATGACTGTGGTGAAGTCAACGTGGTGAAGCAAGTATTGGTTTCTTTTCATATTGGAAGGTATCACGATGAGGTGTTGTGTGACGTGGTGCCCATGCAAGCTAGCCACCTATTGCTGGGTAGACCGTGGCAGTATGATCGAAGAGTCATCCACGATGGTTGCACTAACCGTTACTCCTTTACTATGGATGGCAAGAAGATCGCTCTTGCTCCCCTTAGCCCCAAGGAGATTTATGAGGACCAATTAAGGCTAAAGGAACAACATGACGAGCAAAAAAAGCAAGCTAAAGAAAAGAAAGAAAAGAAGGAAAACAAGGAAAGCAAAACAGTGAGCTGCTATGCCAAATCCCGAGATATGAAGACTGCATTTCTTGCTAAGTCTCCTATTCTTTTACTCTTATTTAAAGATTCTTATTTTATTGATGAAGAACTCCATGATACTTTGCCTACTGATGTTGTCTCATTGTTGCAGGAGTTCGAGGATGTATTCCCTGAGGAGATCCCAAGTGGATTACCACCGATACGTGGGATCGAGCACATGATTGACCTTGTCCCCGGAGCTACCATTCCTAACCGTCCAGCCTACAGAAGTAATCCCGAGGAGACAAAGGAGCTTCAAAGGCAAGTTGAGGAGCTCATGAGGAAAGGTTATGTGAAAGAGAGCATGATTCCATACGCTGTGCCCATATTGCTTGTGCAAAAAAAAAAAGATGGGACGTGGAGGATGTGCGTTGACTGCTAAGCCATCAACAAAATCACTGTAAAGTACCACTATCCTATTCCTAGGCTAGATGACATGCTTGATGAGTTGCATGGTGCATGTATGTTTTCTAAAATTGATTTAAAGAGCGGATATCACCAAATTTGTATGAGAGAAGGTGATGAATGGAAAATCGCATTCAAGACTAAACATGGTCTCTACGAGTGGTTAGTTATGCCTTTTGGCTTGACTAATGCACCCAGTGTTGGATTATGCCCTTAGAACCATTCATTAGATGATTGACTTTGGCATTTTTATGTATCATGACATTTTTATTTATAGTTCATTATTATATCTGTCTTATAACTGCGTAATGTAATCTTATATGATAATGTCCTTAGAATAGTAATAATACACTATTCTTAAAATATCCCTAGTCAAGTATTATTGTGAACAAGGATAACAATGATACGATAAGACTAGTATGTGGTTGACTGATGACCATTGTCATGGATATAGGATATCAAGTCATCACATAGGTACATGTTAGAGAACTATGTACTGGATCGACCCTCCATGAGAACGCTACATGGATTGTTATATGAGTGTCATAAGCGATTCTCATAGTGATGATGGTGTATGTGATCCTTTGACTTGAGATCATCAGAGATCCCAACATAGAGAATTGCATACTTTAATGCTGCTAGATGTCATTCGTAATAGGATGGACTATAAAGGTAGTAATTGGGTATGCCTTGATCTATGTAGAGGGATGTTGAGTGATCAAGATAGGATTTATCCCTCTTATATAACAAGAGTGATGTCTTGGGCCCTTTGATAGAGTGAGACTAAAAATGCATGGCCGTGCTCGAATAAGTCAATATGAGATATTGATTTTATTTGTTTAATTAGTCTACTCAGGAATCAAGAAACGCTGATTAGACTATACAAGTGTGACACATTCCATGACTTGTTTCTAATCAAGACATCAAAGGATAAAGGGATTAGACTACACGGTAACATCTATCACGAGTAAGGTTATGTCGAGTCATTGACATTCTCGTTACATGGGTAGCAATGATGTGTTGCTAGATACCGCTCATTGCCTAGGACAATTTTGTCATTGCCATTGTTTTGAGAACCTATTGGGTTGCACACTTAGAACGGATCAATGAGGAGCTTAATTAATCCTATTTTGAATTGGATTAAGGATATATCTAATCCTATTCTGAATTGGATTAAGGATATAGTTAATCCTATTCTAAGTAGGATTAGAGTTCTGTTTGGCAGTAAATTTTAGGGTAAAATTTACTGCCTATAAAAGGATGTTTTTCTAAAACAAAGCTGCACAAAAAAAAACAGAAAACAAAATATTCTTTTAATCGAAGCTAGCAATTCGATTATAAGGAATAAAAAAAAACGCTCTTTAAGGCTTCTGATTGTGAGACGTTCAAGAGTCGTGAGATCCGTTCGTGTGGATACCATAGAGGCAGGAACGAAAAGTTGTTGCTTATGACTCGACCAACGACAGAAATCAGAGAAAACGTTAGGTAAAATCTCGAAACCCTAATCAGGCAACTCTCCGAATCGATCCTGGTGGAGGCCGAATGATTTAAATTCCACTGCGTGTTTGTTTCGGTTTCCTTCACTGGCATTAGAGCCAGATTCGGAGACCCTGATTTGTTTTGATAAGAGCATGATCTCTGGTTACTTTCTGTTTATGATTACATGCAATCTGTTTAATGAGATTAATACGGATTATAATGTATATGATATATTCAGAGGCTAGAAATCGAATTGTTGAAATTATATATATGATATATATATATATATATATATCAATTTCGATTCAACTTATATGTGAGATATAATCTGTGATGCGAATTATTAATGGCATTTTCTGTTCTGCATAAACGTTATGGAAGAAACAGAATAATGACGAAAGTATATAAAGATTGAAACACTTTTATATAAGAGTTCTGATGCGACTAAAATTATAATCAGTATGAGATACTGGCTGGAACATCCTGATAAGATTAGGACACTTCGGATAAGGGGCGTTGGCAATGTCAATACTGTTGACCTTTTTTTTTTACCCCGCAGTCAGGGTCATAATTCTTTTCAAATATGCCTCATTAATAAAACTAAAAGTTGAAATTGCATTACACTTGTTTGTATAACACGGTGGTTGTTGTTTGAGCATGGTGCATAGTTATAGCCCTAGCTCAGTATGATTGTATTTTGGTGGTTGTAAATTTTAATAAATACGACCTGCGTGTCGTGCCTTGTTCTTGAAATTCTAGTTGTACATTCTTTTCTCATCTTACACCCCTCGAATGTAACTCGAGGTTTCTCTTAAACTATGTAATTGTAACGTAGTATAGGGTTAGAATTTAGCAAGTATGAGTTGATGGGGATCAACACTAATGGAGCTGACAACCATGCAAAGGATGACCAAAGAGGCACTTGGAGAAGATGCTATTACCCTTAGGTTAACCCTTAGGGTTTCTCATTGGCTTGGGAAATCCATTTAGTTTGGGTTATAACTATGTCACGTTTATTTTATTGCTTAATTGCATGAGATGCATGGTTTATTTTGTACGTTTATAATATGAAAATCATATGATAATTTTAGAAAAGTAAAATTGGTGAGATCTTATTCAATAAACTAACAAAATCCCTCAAATTAAATTAATTCAATAATAGATGCCTACCAATGAATAGCACTCGTCAAGGCTAGAATCGATTTTGTTATGTTTGCCAAAGCAAAATATCATATCTATCTTAGTTAGACGCGATGGGATAATAGTGATATCCAAAGGCTATAAATTGGGTTGACTTAACTAGATTTCCTCAATAGGATTGGGAATTTAGAGGCATAAAGTTGGGCTTCCATTCATGAGATGAATTAGAACAAGTGTTGTTCACCCAACTATCCAAGAGTTACATGAGATGTAATTGGTAAGTGTTGCCTACCTAAATAGCCAAATCTTGGGCGATTAGCCAAAGCTAACTCTAGATAAGGTGAAATATGGATCTTGGCCCACTAGAGAAATTATTTGATAATTTTTTCGAATTAATAGTGAGGATTGTTGATTCGATAAAAATAGTGGGAGCATCATTTAATAAATATTTAATTAAATGAATGCATTCATGATACTTATATTTTGCATATTTTTGTTGTAGATTACCATGGCATCAAACACAAATAACACACTTTCACTGCGATCTGTCCTTGAGAAGGACAAGTTGAATGGGACAAACTTCCTGGATTGGTACAGGAACCTGAGGATAGTCCTCAAGCAAGAAAAGAAGTTGTATGTCCTTGAGATTCACTTACCTGAGGAACCACCCTCTAATGCTCCAAGAGCAGAAAGAGATGCTTATAAGAAGCATCAAGATGATGCATTGGATGTTAGTTGCCTTATGCTTGCCTCCATGAATCCTGAGCTTCAAAAGCAACATGAGGAAATGGATGCGTTCGATATGATCGAGCATCTCAAGCAACTCTATCAAGAGGAAGCTAGGCAAGAAAGGTACAATGTCTCTAAGGCATTGTTTCAGTGTAGGATGGCAGAGGGGACTCCCGTTGGTACTCATGTGCTCAAGATGATTGGGTACATTGAAAACCTTGAAAGATTGGGATTTCCTTTGGGCCAAGAGTTGGCCACTGATGTGATTATGCAATCGTTGCCAGACAGCTACAGTCAGTTTGTTGTTAATTACAACATGAATGAAATTGACAAGACTCTGCCACAGTTACTTAGCATGTTGAAAACAGTTGAATCCAACATGAAAAAGGCCAAGCCCAAAGATGTCTTAATAGTTAAGAAAGCTAAGGGCAGGGCTAATGCAAAGGGCAAGAAAAAAGGTAATAAAGCCAATGGCAAGTTCAAGCCCAATGATACTGCACTGAGCCAAAAGGTCGGGTTGCCAAAGAAGGGAAATGCTTCCATTGCGGTGAGACCGAACATTGGAAGAGGAACTGCAACAAATACCTGGAAGAGCTAAAGAAGAAGAGAGGAAGTGAGAATTCCACTTCAGGTATTTATGTTATAGAAGTTAATCTATCTACTTCTTCATCATGGGTATTAGATACTGGATATGGTTCTCTCATTTGTGTAAATGTGCAGGAACTCAAAAGGAGTAGATCGTTGACTAAGAGCGAGGTCGACCTACGAGTGGGAAATGGAGCAAGGGTTGCTGCATTAGCTGTAGGAACTTATATTTTGACATTGCCTACAGTGCTTGTTTTAGAATTAGATGATTGTTATTATGTGCCTTCCATCACTAAAAACATTATTTCTATTTCTTGTTTGGACAAGAAGGGTTTTTCATTTATAATAAAGGACAACTGTTGCTCCATTTATTTAAATGATATCTTTTATGGTAGTGCACAACTAATTAATGGTCTTTACATTCTAAATCTTGATATGCCTATTTATAACATAAATGCTAAAAGGATTAAATCTAATTATCAAAATCCAACATATCTCTGGCATTGTCGCTTGGGACACATAAATGAGAATCGCATTTCCAAACTCCATAAAGATGGAATTTTGGACTCATTTGATTTTGAATAGTATGAGACATGTGAATCTTGTTTGATGGGTAAGATGACTAAAGCCCCTTTCAAAGGACACAGTGAAAGGGCAAGTGATTTATTGGGCTTAGTACATACAGATGTATGTGGACCTTTAAACACACAGGCCAGAGGTGGGTTTATGTACTTTATTACATTTATTGATGATTTCAGTAGATATGGCTATGTGTATCTTATGAGACACAAGTCAAAATCTTTTGAAAAGTTCAAAGAATTCAAGAATGAAGTACAAAACCAACTTGGCAATAGCATTAAGGCACTTCGATCAGATTGAGGTGGTGAATAGTTAAGCCAAGAATTTTATGATTATCTTAAAGAGTGTGGGATTGTCTCACAACTCACTCCTCCAGGTACACCACAATGGAATGGTGTATCTGAAAGGAGAAACCGAACTTTATTAGATATGGTTCGATCAATGATGAGTCATACAGATCTTCCAGAATCCTTTTGGGGACATGCATTAGAAACAGCTGCTTTTACACTGAACCGTGTTCCATCTAAATCGGTTCCAAAGATACCATATGAGATATGGACTGGTAAACGTCCCAGTATGTCTTTTATGAAGATTTGGGGTTGTGAGGCTTATGTGAGACGTCAAGTCTCTAACAAACTTGCACCTAAATCTGATAAGTGTCATTTTGTGGGATATCCTAAATTAACTAAAGGATATTATTTTTACAATCCCACTGAGCGCAAAGTTTTTGTAGCTCGAACAGGTGTCTTTCTAGAAAGAGAATTCATTTCTAGAAGAACTAATGGGAGAAAAGTAAAACTTGAAGAAATTCAAGAGCTACAAGATAGCGCACCTGATGTTGAGATAGAGCCTGAGCAAGCACCACAAGTTGTTGTGGAACCAGAACCACAAGCTGTTGTGGAGCAACCGCCTGCTCAAGAGGCACAAGCCTTGCGTAAATCAGTTAGAACACATCATGAGCCACAGAGATATGGATTTCTAATGACTCAGAACGGTGATGTATTGCTCATGGACCAAGATGAGCCTACTACCTATCAAGAGGCTATTACAAGGCCAGACTCTGAGAAATGGCTTGAAGCCATGAGATCTGAGATGGAATCCATGTATGCCAACCAAGTTTGGACCTTGGTTGACTTACCCGAAAGGGTAAAACCTATAGGGTGTAAATGGGTTTTTAAGAAGAAAACCGACATGGAAGGAAATGTTCATACCTATAAAGGGCGATTGGTTGCTAAAGGTTTTAAACAAATTCAGGGTATTGACTATGATGAAACTTTTTCACCAATCGCGATGATCAAATCCATTAGGATCTTGCTTGCGATAGCTGCATACCATGATTATGAAATCTGGCAAATGGACGTCAAGACTGCTTTTCTTAATGGAAAGCTACTCGAGGATGTGTACATGACACAACCTAAGGGTTTTGTTGATCCAAAAAATGCTGGAAAGGTTTGTAAGCTGCAACGTTCTATTTATGGACTAAAGCAAGCTTCTCGAAGTTGGAATCTGCGTTTTAATGATGCAATCAAAGAGTTTGGTTTCATCAAGAACGAAGATGAACCTTGTGTCTACAAGAAGATCAGTGGGAGCACTATTGTCTTCCTGGTGTTGTATGTAGATGACATACTACTCATTGGGAATGACATCCCTACCCTTCAGTCTGTAAAGACTTGGTTAGGGAATTGCTTTTCAATGAAGGACTTGGGCGAAGCTACCTATGTACTAGGTATAAAGATCTATAGAGATAAATCAAGGAAATTAATTGGCCTAAATCAAAGTGCATACGTAGATAAAGTGCTAAAGAGGTTTAGCATGCAGCATTCCAAGAAAGGATTCTTGCCTATGACACATGGTATTACTCTCTCAAAAGAACAGTGTCCTACAACACAAAAAGAGAGAGAACGTATGAGTAAAGTTCCATATGCATCTGCTATTAGATCCATTATGTATGCCATGTTATGCACACGTCTCGATGTCTCGTATGCCTTGAGCATGATGAGTAGATATCAAGTTGATCCTAGTGAACGTCACTGGATCACTGTCAAGAATATTCTTAAGTACTTGAGAAAGACTAAGGATACATTCTTGATATATGGAGGTGAGGAAGAGCTCATTGTAACAGGTTACACTGATGCTAGCTTCCAAACTGATAAAGATGACTATAGATCGCAGTCTGGTTATGTGTTTTGCCTTAATGGTGGTGCTGTGAGCTGGAAGAGTTCAAAGCAGGCGACAGTGGCCGATTCTACAACATAAGCTGAGTATATAGCTGCCTCTAAAGCTGCTAAGGAGGCTGTTTGGATCAGAAAGTTTATTACTGAGCTTGAAGTTGTTCCTAGCATTATAGATCCGATTGAGCTCTATTGTGACAACAATAGAGCCATCGCACAAGCTAAGGAACCTAGATCTCACCAACAATCCAAACATATAATACGGCGCTTCCATCTCATTCGAGATATCATCGAGAGAGGAGATGTGAGGATATGCAAAGTACCAACTGACGATAACATCGCCGACCCACTGACGAAGCCTTTGACGCAGCAGAGACATGATCGTCACACTAGGTCACTAGGTATTAGATACATGAGTGAATGGTCTTAGTGCAAGTGGGAGATTGTTGGATTATGCCCTTAGAACCATTCATTAGATGATTGACTTTGGCATTTTTATGTATCATGACATTTTTATTTATAGTTCATTATTATATCTGTCTTATAACTGCGTAATGTAATCTTATATGATAATGTCCTTAGAATAGTAATAACACACTATTCTTAAAATATCCCTAGTCAAGTATTATTATGAACAAGGATAACAATGATACGATAAGACTAGTATATGGTTGACTGATGACCATTGTCATGGATATAGGATATCAAGTCATCACATAGGTACATGTTAGAGAACTATGTACTGGATCGACCCTCCATGAGAACGCTACATGGATTTTTATATGAGTGTCATAAGCGATTCTCATAGTGATGATGGTGTATGTGATCCTTTGACTTGAGATCATCAGAGATCCCAACATAGAGAATTGCATACTTTAATGCTGCTAGATGTCATTCGTAACAGGATGGACTATAAAGGTAGTAATTGGGTATGCCTTGATCTATGTAAAGCGATGTTGAGTGATCAAGATAGGATTTATCCCTCTTATATAACAAGAGTGATGTCTTGGGCCCTTTGATAGAGTGAGACTAAAAATGCATGGCCGTGCTCGAATAAGTCAATATGAGATATTGATTTTATTTGTTTAATTAGTCTACTCAGAAATCAAGAAACGCTGATTAGACTATACAAGTGTGACACATTCCATGACTTGTTTCTAATCAAGACATCAAAGGATAAAGGGATTAGACTCCACGGTAACATCTATCACGAGTAAGGTTATGTCGAGTCATTGACATTCTCATTACATGGGTAGCAATGATGTGTTGCTAGATACCGCTCATTGCCTATGACAATTTTGTCATTGCCATTGTTTTGAAAACCTATTGGGTCGCACACTTAGAACGGATCAATGAGGAGCTTAATTAATCCTATTTTGAATTGGATTAAGGATATATCTAATCCTATTCTGAATTGGATTAAGGATATAGTTAATCCTATTCTAAGTAGGATTAGAGTTCTGTTTGGCAGTAAATTTTAGGGTAAAATTTACTGCCTATAAAAGGATGTTTTTCTAAAACAGAGCTACACAAAAAAAAACAGAAAACAAAATATTCTTTTAATCGAAGCTAGCAATTCTATTATAAGGAATAAAAAAACGCTCTTTCAGGCTTCTGATCGTGAGACGTTCAAGAGTCGTGAGATCCGTTCGTGTGGATACCATAGAGGCAGGAACGAAAAGTTGTTGCTTGTGACTCGACCAACGACAGAAATCAGAGAAAACGTTAGGTAAAATCTCGAAACCCTAATCAGGCAACTCTCCAAATCGATCCTGGTGGAGGCCGAATGATTTAAATTCCGCTGCGTGTTTGTTTCGGTTTCCTTCACCCAGTACATTCATGCGTTTAATGAACCATGTTTTACGTGATTTCATTGGTAAGTATGTGGTTGTCTATTTTGATGATATTTTGATATACAGTAAGAGCCAGCATGAGCATGTTAAGCATCTTAGGAATGTTCTTATTGTTTTGAGGAATGCAAGTTTGTATGCCAATTTTAAGAAATGTACATTCGGCACTGATAAGATTGTTTTTCTTGGGTATGTCGTTTCTTCACATGGCATTTCTGTTGATAATGAGAAGGTAAAGGCAATTAAAGATTAGCATGTACCTAAGTCTGTTTCTGTGGTGCGTAGTTTTCATGGTTTAGCTAGTTTCTATCGTCGATTCGTTAGAGATTTTAGCACTATAGCGGCACCTTTGATCGAAGTGGTCAAAAAGAATGTTGGATTTCATTGGGGTCCTGCACAAGAGCATGCTTTTAATTTGCTTAAGGATAAACTTTGTTCTGCTCCTCTACCTGACTTTACTAAAACTTTTGAGATTGAGTGCGATGCCTCAGGTGTAGGTATTGGAGCTGTGCTTATGCAGGAAAAATGCCCAATTGCTTTCTTTAGTGAGAAGTTAAGTGGAGCAGCACTTAACTATCCCACATATGACAAGGAGATGTACGCGTTAGTGAGGGCCTTGGAGACATGGCAACATTACTTGTGGCCCAAAGAATTTGTCATCTACACTGATCATGAAACCGTGAAGCATTTGAAAGGACAAAGTAAGCTGCATAAGCGTCATGCCAAGTGGATAGAGTTCATTGAGATGTTCCCGTACGTGATCAAGTACAAACAAGGTAAAGAGAACGTCGTAGCTGATGCGTTATCTCGTAGTATACTCTTATCACTACTCTTGATGCTAAACTTTTAGGATTTGAGTATATCAAGGAACAGTATGCTGATGATGTTGATTTTGGTAATGTTTATGATGCATGTGCTACATCTGGCTTTGGCAAGTTCTTTAGGCACGATGGGTTCTTATTTAGAGAAAATAAATTATGTGTGCCTCGAAGTTCATTGCGCGAGCTGTTAGTTAGAGAAGCCCATAGTGGAGGATTAATGGGTCACTTCGGGGTTAGGAAAACTCTAGCTATTTTGCAAGAACATTTCTTTTGGCCTAACATGAGGAGAGACGTAAAGAGATTATGTGATAGATGCATTTCATGTAGGCAAGCTAAATCTAGAGTTCATAATCATGGTTTATATACTCATTTACCCATTCCTACTACTCCGTGGACTGATATATCTATGGATTTTGTTTTGGGCTTGCCTAAAACAAAACGCAGTAGAGATTCTATTTTTGTTGTGGTTGACAGGTTCTCTAAGATGGCTCATTTCACCGCTTGCCACAAGATGGATGATGCGAGCAACGTTGCTGACCTTTTCTTCAAAGAGATCGTATGTCTACATGGTGTACCAAGGACCATTGTTTCTAATCGAGATGCCAAGTTCCTTAGTTACTTTTGGAAGACGTTATGGGGAAAGTTGGGAACTAAATTGTTATTCTCCACCACTTGTCACCCCCATACTGATGGACAGACTAAGGTCGTCAACCGAACCCTATCTACATTATTGAGGTCCATTATTCAGAAGAATTTGAAGAATTGGGAAGATTGCTTGCCACATGTGGAGTTTGCATATAACCGCAATGTTCACTCCACTACGAGTTGCTCTCCATTCGAAGTTGTTTATGGCTTCAATCCTCTTACTCGCTTGGATTTGTTGCCATTACCTAGTGCTGAGCAGAGTAACTTGGATGGAGAACAGAAAGCTAAGTTTGTGAAGCAACTCCATGAGAGAGTACGTCAAGCTATTGAAAAGAAGACTAAGCAGTATACCACCCAAGCAAATAAGCATCAAAAGAAAGTAGTCTTTGAGCCTGGTGATTGGGTTTGGGTGCATATGAGAAAGGAGAGGTTTCCTGTTCAGCGACGAACCAAGCTGCATCCCCGAGGAGATGGACCATTCCAAGTCATAGAGAAGATCAACGATAATGCCTACAAATTGGATCTTCCTAGTGAGTATGGTGTATCTGTTACTTTTAATGTTTCTGATCTTTCTCCCTTTTCTTTTGATGAAGGTATATGCGATTTGAGGACAAATCCTTTTGAGGAGAGGGGGAATGATGGAGATCCACTTGCTCGTGATGTTCGTGATGCTAAGGATCCATTGGTCATCTAAGGAGGTCCAATTACTCGAGCTCGAGCTAAGAAGACGCAACAAGCCTTGGCCTCATTAATGTAACAAGCTCTAGCATCATTGAAGTGTCAAGGAAGCTTCCATGAAGAGTCCCAAGACATCTATACTTGCTTGGAAGCCCAAACGACATGAGCATGGTTTACTGTCTTATTTTAGCTTAACAATAAGATGGGCTAAGTGTTTGGATAGCCCACGTTTGAGTCTTGTTGTGTCTTGGACTATTTATTTTATGTAACTAGGTTTAGGCATGAATTTGGATTTAGTCTTATTTTCTGTTAGTGTTAATTCCAGCCCACTTGTTTATGGGCTTAAGTACTAGGTATTATTATAAATACCTTGTAAACGCTATTGATGAACAGATCAGTAAAAAATTGAATTTTCAGAATTTGAGTGTGCCTTTCTCTTGGGTTCCCTCTCTACTAGGCTTATCAAGGTCTTCTTCCTTGTGGCGCCTCCTTCTTCACCATCCACCATTGCTATACCTTAGGTTCTCGAATTCTTATTCGTAGGGTCAAGGTCCAATACCTTTGGGTTCGAGTCTCTTTAGGCTTCAGGTCTAGGTTTCAGAAGTTTGTCCTGTTGCGTTTTAGCTCCTTCAAATTCCAAGCTACGTTTTCTCTTGTCCGTGCGCATCATATGGTACCGTTTTTTAACGGGCGTCGTGGGGGTGCTAATCCTTCCCCACGCGTAACCGTACTCTCGGACCCGATTTTGTTTTTGCAGACCAAAAATTGTCTTTTTAATAAAACTTAATTAATTTTAAGATTTTGTTAGAATGACAAGATTTTCAGGTTACCAATCACACCTAGTCAAAAAAGATTGGTGGCGACTCCCTTTTGTTTTTAAATGTTTTTCAAAATCGTCGAGCGTGAAATCGTTACAACACTAGGATTTCGAAAGGGAGAGAAAAATGTAATGAAAATACATCGATTACTCCGTTGAAATGACAAAAGATAAATGAAAGTCAATATACAAAAAGCACTTTTTAGTTTATAGGCATTACAAAAAGAAACAGCTTTATACCACCATGAATGATCAACCAAAAAGTCTTCTTTTGCCCTCATATTGTAGTATGGTTAAGTGAAGAGTTCACATTAACATCCGTTCCTTCTTTTGTCTCAAAATCCAACAAACCAGATTTGATCAAATTTTGCACCTTATGCTTGAAAGCAGGACAACTTTCTATCAAATGACCCATATTTCCACTATGGTAGTCACATCGAGCATTTGGGTCATACCATTCTGGATACGGAGGTTCCAAAGGCTTTAATTAGACTGGGGTAACAAGCTGGTTCTCGACAAGGTATTGAAATACTTCAGTGTAGGACCAAGGAATCGGATCAATGTTGGTCCTTCTCCGTTTATTTCGAGATCCTTTTTGGTTGCTTTGGGTAGGCATAGGTGTTTGGAGACCCATTTGCCAACTAAACTGCGTGATTGGCTGATGAGTATTCAAGCTTGGAGAGATATTATTTGTGGTGGGGTAGTGGGTTTGGTACATTGGATAAAGGTGATATGGAGCAAAGTCTCCCACACGTTAGCCCCTATAATTCATAGCATGAACATCTCCTTCACTCCCCGATGTATCACCTTTTCTTGCATTCATGGCATCATCTCCTACAAGTTTGCCACTCTTGATTGCATTATCTATAATTTCACCAGAGATCATCATATCTGCAAAATTCTTTGTGGCATTTTTGACCATCATTTCATAAAACGGTGCTGGGAGTGTATTAACAAACAAGATGGCGGTTTCTTTCTCTGTGAGGGAAGGTTGAACTTGGGCAGCTACATCCCTCCATCTTCGAGCATATTCTTTAAAGCTCTCCTCATGCTTCTTCTTCATGCCTTGTAAGGACAGGCGGTCTGGTGCCAAACCTTCAATGTGCTTGTATTGAGCGATAAATGCCCGAGCCAATTCTTTCCATGAATGGATATGGGCTCGATCTAGTTGGGTGTACCACCTAGCAGTTGATTCGGTAAGACTGTCTTGAAAAATATGCACCAATAATTCATCATTCTGAGCATAGGCAGCCATTTTCTGGCAATACATCTTGATATGAGTTGTCGGGCATTTGGTCCCATCATACTTTTCAAAATCTGGAACTTTGAACTTTTGTGGAATAACTACACCCGGTACCAAACAGAGCTCGCTCGCATCCATAGAACCATATAAATCCATCCCTTTGATAGCTCGTAGCCTTTCTTCAAGGAGATCTAACTTTGTTTGAGGCTCTAAATTCTCTTTCATTGTTGATGCACTCATCTTCAGTTTCTCTTGTTCTTTAGGATCATCTGAATCATGGACATGGATTAGGTCTGATGGCTTCCTTCTGAGGTTTGGAATGTCGTGGCCCTCAAATAGCATATGCTGTGAAGTATGGACTTGGGGTGGAATGGGACTTTGTGGATATGAATGTTCACCGTCTTGTGCCCACCATTCTTGACTAGTTGCTTCCTGTACTGGCTCCTTTCCTTTACTCATTTTGGTCATCATCTCCATCATTGCAGCCAATTGCCCCTTCACCTCTTCTTGCACCTTTTCAATTTTCTCCATTCGGCTAGCCTGTCTTTCTTCCATGGTCTATACTTGAGAGTCCCGAATTGCTTTGTAACCTTTGATGATCGAGAGGCCTTGAACCTTATTACCACAATTTTTAATTAGAAATCCATATCATTATCTATCTTTGTCTAAAAAAAACTCTTATTTTTTTCAAGAAATTTTTAAACAACCAAAAATTTTTTTTTTGAAAAATGAAGAGTATTTGCCTATTTAACAAGTGTATGATGTGAATTTCCTAAAAATCATATTGTTTGTATATGTATGCAAATGATATGTGTGACAAAATCTATGAAATGGAACAACTTTTCTTCTTCTTTTTCTCTTTTTTTTTGTTAGTTTGCATAACTTTCTTGATTTTACACGTTAAGTGTTTAGGTCTTCATTTTAACCAAATCTTAGGGAGGAATAATTTCAATGAAAATAATCAATCAATAGCACATGTACACAAATTTGATAAAAAAGAAAATTGAAAGAATAAACAAATTCAAAATTGTAAAAAAAACTTAGTCTAGTTTCTCAAAGACTTTTCTGCAAAGGGTGATGCGACAATGTAAAATGCATTCCAAAATTCAAACTAAAATTTGCCTCTTATTTATCATATTCACTTATTAACTTAAGAGATCAAGTCCGAAACAAGTAAGAGATGTTGAAGAGTAATCTTAAACCATATCAAAATTGTTTCAAAAACTCTCTCTTCTTTTTTGTTTTTTTAATTTTTGGTGAGAAGAAACATTATTAACCATGAAATGCTATGTAAAATGTTCAAGACATGACACAATAACAAGACATTGTTGAAAGACATGTTCAAACAAAATGCAATTTATGCAAAATGCAATTACAATGAAGATCAAATTCTATTTTATTTCACCTAAATTTCATGATTCTAAAATGCGCATGACATGATTATCGATATATGTATACACAATGATGATGAAATGAATTAAAATGATTTGTCGCTAACATGCTTGAGAAAGATGAATATTTGTATTCCCACTACCTAGACAAAAATCTTATTATTACTTAATCTAACATGCGAGGAAAACGAAATTCCTAACTAAACTTCAAACATTCTTCTTCATCTTCCTAAAAATCATTTTTCTTTGATCACCAAACAAAAAAAATTTTTATTTTCTATTTTTTCCTAAAAAATTCACATTCCCTATTAGATTCTTTTTTTTTTCAAAAATTAATTTTATTTCATTTTTATTCCAAATAAACTATTTTTTGAATTATTTTCCAAACAAAATCAAGGACAATTTTTTTTGTTGACATCGTTTTGTTCAAGAAAATAAAAATTTTTTAATGAGATAATCAAGAAAAGGAAAGAAAAAAAAAATTTTTATAACCTTTTTCAAATTTTTAGCATTTTTAAACTCTCATTCAAAATTCCTATACAACCTCAAAAAGATTTTTTTTGCTTATTATTTTTTTTGCATGTCAACTTATTCTTTGAATTGTTCAGTAAAAGAGAAAAAAAATCAAGGAAAGATTTTGTTGACTCTATTTTACCTTTGTTTAGAAAAATGTCAACTCTCTTTTTTATTGCTTTATAAAGCGCATTTTTCTATTTAATCCCATTTTTTTGTCCATATCTTTAAAAGAAATCCCTCTTCTCTTTTTTTTTTTAAGAAAAATTATTCCCATTGTTTTGAAAGAAAAGTTTGTTTTATTGTTTTTCTCACACTTTTTTTTTGTTAAAAAAACTTAGATTTCTTTTTTTTTATTTTACAAAATTTTTTTCTACAATTTTATTATTTTTAAAAAAAATCGTTTTTTGAAAAACAAGAAAAATTTCAAAGACTTAAATAATGGACAATTCAAACCAAAATCCATAGTACCTTTATTATTGATACGAGAAATGAGGTCAAATAATGTTCCCTCTTGTGTCCTAATTTCAAAAATCGAGTATGACTCTACCTAAGATTGAGCTTAAGATTCTCTATATGCTGATTTAGGTCTCTAAAAGGTCAAAAGTTCCCAAATTATACCTTACTCTCATCCACACTAGACTAGTAAGATTTAATTCGAGTGGGAGTACTTCACTTGCCATTGCGGAGGTAATTACCCCATGAAAGCAAAGGCACTCTACTCCCTCCTAAAAAGGACTGAACCCAGGTATAGAGCTCATGTTATGCAGATGCAAGTGCAAGTGTGTGTATGAGGGAACATTTATCAAACCATAACCCTTATCCTACAATGCCCCAACAATTTATTAAGAATAATATTTACAGAATAAATAATGCAGTAAAATAAACGTAATAACTAGAATACAAATGCAACAAATTATTTAGAATTAAAGAAATTAAATTTAAATATTACTTAAGACCATCAAATTAAAACTTAGGATAACACATGATTAATAAATGGCTTGACTCTCAAAAAAGATCTCCAGCGGAGTCGCCAAGCTGTCGTAACGGTTTCGCGCTCGACTATTTTGAAAACAATTAAAACAAGGGGAGTCGCCACCAATCTTTTTTGTTAGGTGTGATTAGTCAACTAAAATATTTATCTTTTTAACAAAATCTCAAAATTAATTAAGTTTTATTAAAAAGATAATTTTTGGTCTGCGAAAACAAAATCGGATCGGGGAGTACGGTTACGCGTGGGGAAGGATTAACACCCCACGTCGCTCGTTAAAAAACGATACCATAGTAATCATGTGTTATTCTTTAGTTTTAATAAAATGGTCTTGAATTGATATTCAAAAATAATTCTTATTTTATTGCATTTTTTTCAAAACATTTTCTTATTATTTGTCAAAAATCATTTCCTTCATTTTTAGAAAAAAACTAAATTTTTTTTTTAAATTGAATGTGAATCCTTTTGTTTTGAATAATTTAAATCGAATACTCCAATATTTTTTTGCAGCATTTGAAATAATTTTCCTCACCTAGAGATTTATTAAGAATCACTACTTGTGACTTCTACAGAATCTCATACTCGGAAGGACTCACACCCATTTCGAAAATTATTATGAATGCATATGATACAAACAGATAATATATGATGCAAATGAATTTTTAATTTTAAATTTCATTATTTATTTGTTAATTTACTTTTTTAAAAAAAATTATTTATTTTCATTTTTAACAAAAATTTAAATTATTGAAAAATCATACTAAATGTTCCAATACTTTTGGCAACATTTAGCCGACTCTTCCTACCTAGGTATCAGTTAGGAATCATTACTTATGACTTCCGTAACATCCCATCATTGGACATTCATTTAATTAAATTTAAAATTTATCATTAATTTCCCTTTTTTATTTTCTTTTAAAAAATTATTTATTTTTTATGTTTAACAAAAAAAATTAAATTATTGAAAAATCATACTAAATATTCCAATACTTTTGGCAACATTTAGTACAACTCTTCTCACCTAGGGATCAGTTAGGAATCACTACTTGTGACTTCCGTAACATCCCATCATCGGACATTCATTTAATTAAATTTAAAATTTTATTATGAATTTTCTTTTAAAAACTTTTTTTACTTTTAACAAAAAAAATTAAATTATTGAAAAATCATACTAAATATTCCAATACTTTTAGCAACATTTAGTACAACTCTTCTCACCAAGGGATCAGTTAGGAATCACTACTTGTGACTTCCGTAACATCCTATCATCGGACATTCATTTAATTAAATTTAAAATTTATCATTAATTTCCCTTTTTATTTTCTTTTAAAAAATTATTTATTTTTTATGTTTAACAAAAAAAATTAAATTATTGAAAAATCATACTAAATATTCCAATACTTTTAGCAACATTTAGTACAACTCTTCTCACCTAGGGATCAGTTAGGAATCACTACTTGTGACTTCTGTAACATCCCATCATCGGACATTCATTTAATTAAATTTAAAATTTTATTATGAATTTTCTTTTAAAAACTTATTTTTATTTTTAACAAAAAATTAAATTATTGAAAAATCATACTAAATATTCCAATACTTTTGGCAACATTTAGTACAACTCTTCTTACCTAGGGATCAGTTAGGAATCACTACTTGTGACTTCTGTAACATCTCATCATCAGAAATTCGTTTAATTAATTTTATTTTATTTATTTTTTATATTTATTTTATTTCATTTTTTTATTTTTTTTATTTTTTCAATTTTTATTTTTATAACATATATATTTTTTAATAAATGACATGGATAAATAAAAAAACAAATAAATAAATATATAAATAAATAAATAAATAAATAAGTAAGAAGTTAATGAAATTTTACCCCAAATGGATTTGGGCTTGAGCCCAAATAAGCTATCTAAAACGGCCCAAAAAATCAAAGCCCAGTAGCGTTCTGAATTGGGCTGGAAATGCGGGTCAGGAGCGGGTCAAAAGCGAGTCGCACGAGTCGAGTCGGCTGAGAGTGCTACCGGGTCGGGCGCGCGGATCCTGGGTCGCGCGCGGGTCAGACTCTTTCTTTTCTTTTTTTTTTTACTATAAAAGCCTATCCTTTTTTTTTCAATTCATTTTTTCCTTTTCTTCTTCAAAAAAATCCAGAGCCTTTGAGGCTCTCTGCCGAGGCGGTTCCCGGCCGCCGTTTTTAATGGCCAAATCCCAAAAAGCTTTCGACTTTTCGAAAGCTTTCAATCTCCTCTTTCCGTTTCCAACCTTCTTTTCCTTCGAAAACACCTCTAATCCCACGGATCTGAGGTCGAAACCTTCAGCCTCTCCGTTTTTATTTTGATTTTTTTTTTTCAGATCTGGTTTTGGATGTGTTTGGGTTTGTGTTTTTGTTGTTGTTTTTCTGTTTTTGTTGTTGTTTTTGTGTTTTTGCATGTGGGGATCTAAGGTTTAAGGGGCTCTCGGATTTGGGGTTTCGGGTGGCTGTTGGGGTTATTGAGGGTTCGGGTGAGGCTTCGAGGCTTGGGTTTTTTTGGTGGTGAGGATTATGTTTCTGGTTTTTGGTTGTGGACAGAGGCCGAGGGGGTTTTTCTGGGTTTTGGGGTTTCGACTGATGATGGTGATGGTTGGGGTCACGGTGGCTCGGGTGAGTGATGGTTTAGTGTTTTCGACAGAGGCAAAGGATGGCGATTGAATGGAGGGTCTCCGTTTTGTCGAAAATGGTGAGCCGAGGATGGTGAAGCTTGAAATGGGGGCTCCCCCTGGTTGCGGGTAGTGTTGAAGATATTTGTGGAGTTTGTGTGTCTCGGGTTTATGATTGATTTCTGGATGGCAGTGAAAAGGTGGCCGGCAGAGATGGGATGGCTGGCAGGAAAGGTGGCAGGCGGTTATGGGGAAGGAAACCCCATTAAATGCATTGATAGACAAAAATAATAAAATAAACAATAAACAATAAACAACAACAACAACAATAATAATAATAATAATAATAACAAAAATGGGACAAAATTAGGTGTCAACAGCAAGAAACCGATCTGAATAGAATCAGTTTTAGCCTTTCATTATTGGTACAGTAGCAGCCAACTTTTGATATAATAATGTTCAATATATATGCTCTGTTATTATATAGGAAAATAATTGTCGACCCCACATTTTGCTAATAAATTATAATTTGTTTAAACAACAAGGCAAAGATACCAAATGCTTGGCTACTGTAATCTTAATAACTTGATTAATGGCTTTTGTCTGAGAGGCAATAATGAATTATTGTGGTAACAAAAAAAAATGAATTATTGTGGAGGGCTCTTTCACAACTTGCATTGAAAGGGTTAGTTTCATGTCAATGTCTCCATTTTTTTATGGTACATCGCCAACAAAGCTTCTATCTTCACCACAAAGCTTCCAAACCAAATTGTTATCAAAATATCAATTATAATCCTCAAAGCTTCCATCTTCATTTAATTATTTACATGTAATGACTCCAATGAACTTGAAGCATCTGAAACTTAAAATATTAAAAAAAATTTTATAAATTATAATTCAATTCCTAATAGCTCAATACACACACACACACACACACACACACACACACACACACACATATATATAAAGTAATACCCACACAGTTTAAAAAAACCAATAAGAAAACATGACAAGTAATTGTATTACATATTAAAAATATGATTTAACAGAAAAAAAAAAGGACGAATCAAGAAAACATGATAAGAGACACATGTACGTAGTTCTTACTTGTCTACTGCCACTAGAATGGAAGTTGAGTTGATGTTCATGCTTGGCATAGGTGAAAAGAGAAATGATAGAGGCAGTTACTTTTGACACTCTTACTCTTATAAAAACATATCACATAATTGGTACCAGTAAATTATTGTAACAAGTTAGTTACTTTCTCTTATATCAAGAAAAGCATATGGAATACCAATAAAAGTAACGAACTACCAATTTCAACTTTTACATTTAATGTAATGTGACTTTTCGAGAATGAAAATGTTAAAAGTGGTTATCCTTAGTATTTCCTTATGTGGAAATCTCATTTGCATGGCAATGTAAGTTTAACTAACTCAATGTTTATCTTTTTAAGTGAAGTTATTGTGACCTCAAGCTCTTTTACTTTAGATGTTAAATTAGAAGAAAAAGCATCAATTACTTCTATTGTAGCTTTAGTTACTCTTCATTTCTAATATTGTCAACCTCATTCATGACATAGAATTAAGGAAAAGACAAACCTCAATTCTCTATTGGTGTAGGATTTAATCCCAGTTCTCGTACATGACCATGTTGTTCATTCCCCATTATTTCAACAAAAACCTCATTCACTGAAGTAGTTGCCTGTGATTGCTCCTCCAAGTTGGTAAAACATTGAGGTAACACTTTTTTAACTTTTCTAATAAAGTATTCAACCAAATCAAGATATATATATATATATATATAACTAATTAACTTTTACAAACTTTCATATCTTATTATAAGTTATATACTCAATTCAGGATCTAACGTTTTCGAAAATTCTCAATTAAGGACATAAACTTTTATTTTGCTCAATTCAAGATAAAACGTTTTCGATTTTGCTCAATGTAGGATTTTTTCACGGTACTGAGCCACATAGGGAGATACATTTTAAATGTGAGTATAGTATGTTATGGATTTTTATGTTCTGTTTTGATTTAAATGCTACCATATTTATATATATTTTTATTAACAGCCTGGGTTGTCAAGTCAGAAAATTATCTCCATTGGTGGTCAAAAATCCAAGGGTAAGGGTAAAAGCAAAGGGCAAGCTACTGAAGACATAAGTGCTACTCAAGAGAGTCAAAATGCAGGGAAAGGAAAACAAAAGATGTGGAGGATCTGATTTTCTGTTTCTGATGTAGAAAGGAAAACAAAATATGGATTAAGACAAATGTTAAAGAGCAACTGTTTTTCTTTAGTATAAATGATGTTTAATGTTATGTGCTCTTGAACTTTATGTTAACAAGCCTTATATTTTATGAAATGAAATTATGTATTATTCAAAAACTTTAAATTATTGTAAATTCAATTGCATTTCATGTTGACATAACAAATCAGCCTACTCTGATTTACACATTCATATAACAAAGTTGGCAAATAACATACACATTCATATAACATTAATCATCCTGTGTACATTGACAAAAGGGTAAAAAAAAACATAGAACTAGTCATGATTTACATCCCTAAACCGAGCATACAAATTTTCTCTTCTCTTTTGCCATTCAAAATAAACATAAACATGGCTAAAACAACACATACTAACAACATAATAAACATCCCTTTCCATATATTGTAATCATCTTTTTCTTTGCATTTCAATCTTAGAATACTAAGCTCCCTCTTCAGCTGAAAATTTTCTTCAATAAGTTCACCATCAATGTAATCCACAACATTATTTTTTTACTTCTGACAGCTGCTTCTTCAATTCTTTGACTTGATTATACAATATCTTTTCTCTCCTCCTCAACTCATGGATGATCTCCCTTGCTCTATCACAATATTTGGGATCATGCCTTAAATGAAAACCACAAACTATATACTACATTCAAAATGAAAAAAAAAATGTTATTTTTTTATACAAAATATATATGTTGTTTTATTCTCTAATATATGAAACATAATATTCATCTAACATTCTAACTTTCTAACATCCTTCAAATTCATCTAGCAACTAACAATATGAAAATTGAAAACTACCGAGTACCGCGAGCATCCATAAAATCTTCTCCCTGGATTTTAGCTGGTCCATGAAGTCCAACTAGGTGCCTTCAACTTGCAATGATAGAAAATAATTTCCCCCTCATAATCAAATTCAACAGGGTAACTACTTCTAATTAGCTTAAATGATCTAACATCAAAACACCCATCTCTGGATATGTGATAACCGTAAATTTTCCATTTATTGGAAATTATTAATATTAAAGAAAAGAGATGAGTTGAAATAAATGAATAAAATTATAAGATCGGAATATCAGTGAAAATCTCGAGAATTGTGGAAGTGAAGGATCGGGAAATTCAAGTGAAGAAAATTAAATTGGAAATAAGTATAAGATGAGAAATCATGGAAAATAATGAAAAGAGGAAATTTAATTTTGATAAATGGAAATCCAAATTAAATAAGAAAATGAGAAAGGAACAGGAAATATATTTATATAATTATAAATTTTATAAATGTATTATATACAAATACATATGTATTTAAATACTGTATAATATATAGTTTATATTAATATACAAAAGTATATATAGATATATATATACTATTGTATAAATTTAAATAGTACATATGTATTAAATATAACATTGTATGTATATATAAGTATATACATATTTGAGAAATGTAAATATTAATTTACATTAAAGTTTGAAAATATATTGTAAATACAATATATGTTGAATTATAACATATATATATATATATGTAAAGGTTATTTAATTTTAAAGTATATAAATATACATATATATATTAGATATATATTTTGTAATACATAATATATATCTTTATATATATAGTACAATACTATATATAATATAATATTTTTATATGTATAATATATGGTAGATATTATATGTATAATATATAATATATAGTATATAATGTATTATATATTAATAAATTAAATAGAAAACAAAAAAAAGGAAAGAAGGAAAGAATCGGGAAGCCTCCCGATTCTTCCTTCCCGATGAGCAGCTGGCCCCCGTCGCCGGAGAAAGAAAGAGAGATGAGGGCCGTCGTTGGCCGACGAGCCAAGGAGAGGAGGAGAGGTGCCGGCGACAGAAGGAAAAACGGAAAGAAAATGAAGCAGAACCGACGAAGCCGGGAAGAAAAAAAAAGGAAAAATAGGAACTGGCGGTGCCGGCCAAATTGGCCACCGCCACTGCAGCCACACCACTGGCGGAGGAAGAGGAAGAGGTAGGAAGCCACCGATGAGGCCAACGACGGCCGAAGGAGGAGGAACGAGGAGGAGAAGAAACCAAACCAAAACTGAGTAGATCCGCCGCCGTGCTGTCGAACCAAACTGAACGGAGGCCACCGGTAGGTTCGCCTTGACACCGGCCAGCTGAGGGGCCACCGAACCGCCGAAGAACCGGCCATCGGAGAAGAACCGACGATGAGGGGAGGTGACCAGTCTGGTTGGGAAGAAAGAAAAGGAAAAAGGAAAAAGGAAAAGAAAAGAAAAGAAAAAGGAAAAAGAAACAGAAAGAGAAAGAAAAAAGGAAAAGAAGAAGAGAGAGAGAAAAGGAATTTTGGGAATTTGGAAAATTTTCGAGAATTCAAAAATTACGAGAAATCCCGGGAAACTCATAAAATCCGAGAAATTCGGTAAGAAATTCGTGAATTATTTCCGAGTAATTAATTTGAATAAATTATGAAAAAATTCTAATTTTTAGAATTTAATTTCTAGAAAATTCCCTCGATGCTCGAGACAATGGATCGGGAGAGGTGACCACGAGCGCGACCTTCGAGAGGCAGTCGCCGACCCGAGGCAGGTAAGGGAGACATGTGCAGCCTGTAAGGATATTTGGCACACATGTTTTAAATTATGCATTTAATTTTTATAAATGCTATTAATAATGATTGGTTGAAAAAATTGTGGTGATTTACCGGTTGAGATTTAAACTGTATTTTCCATGCAGGAGGTTAGCCAATTGGCAGTCGTTATACCGCCGAAAATAATTGGAAAAATTATCGAAAATCATAATAAATGATTTTTCATCACGAGAAACGATTTTCAACACGAAAATCGAGAATTCGATTAGTTTTCATAAAACATGAATATATTGATAATTAATTTTAAAATATTCATGTTTTTGAGAATGGTGAAAAAGAAAATCACCTAAATTTATCCCGATAGGTGATATTTCACGTGAAATGAGGTGAAAAATGAAAAGGACCAAAATGAATATTTTAATAATATATCTCCAAATATTCACTTGATTTTATAAATAACCTTTATGGGTTCAATTGTGAAAATAAGTGTTTATAGAAAATTCCATAAAGGTAATTAAAGGTGAAAAACAGTATTTTGAGACTAGAAGGTCTCCGCATGTGTTTACAGAGAAAACATGGAACGAGAGTGTTGATTTGGAAAATAAATATTTTAATTTTCCATAAATCATAAAAATAATTGATTTGAATCCCGATAACTTTGAAAATCATGTTTTCGATAGAAAGCATGGAAAAGCGTGCGTATATGTTTTGCGGTGAAAAAGGACAGTTATGACCTTTTATATTTTACAGTGATTATTTTATAAACTGTTTTCATCGTATGGAAAATGTGATTTATACTGTTCTATAATATTCAGAACATTTTCGGGAGTGATTACCCCAGTACGACTATTTTATAAATTGTTATTCATAAGATGAAAATATTTTCGTCATGAATATTTATGGATTGATTGAATTTATATTCAATGAAATTGATTTCATAAATGGGGTTTATATCACGTGTTTACTGTTTTGAGACTGTTAGGCCCCATATCATGCTCACATGTCACGTGTTAGTGCTGATAGATACTGATCCTATTATCAGCGTCCCAGTGGACACCTGATCAGTGTACACTGTGGAACCCATAGACTATGGCCATAGATCTCATGTGTTTCCCCTATTTGGGATGATATTATAGCATGATATATTTAGGGTGTTGCCTAGTCTCCATGATATTGTACTGATGATTGTACTTTTCACTGAACTTTTGCTGGTACTAAATTATCTACAGCTACTGAGCTTTTGATATATTACGTGTTGAACTAAATACTATACGGTGTTCTACAAGTGTGGAAATGAGTATTTGTGAAAGGAACATTAATTCCTTTTTTATTTACCTAAGTGTTTTATCACGTGAATATTTAATGTTTTATTGGGATTTGAATATCAAAAGAAAACGATTACTTTCTACAGTTGCTTCTAGGTTCCGGGACAAGACAGGTATTCTAAAATACCTGCCTTACTCCATCCGGATCCCTAGCCGACTGTAGTATCCTTTCTACATGTGAGCCTAGCACCTCTAGGAAGATTTAAAGAAAGTGAAAAATTATTTTCAGCATATAGGTAGCTGAATATCAAGTGTTGCATATAACTCTCTTACTAAGCCGTGGCTTGCTCACTCCCCAATTTTAACATTTCAGATTTTCGGTGACTGTGAGATCTGACATCTGAGGATTTCGAGCTGCGCATTTGGAGACATTGCGACAGCTTGATTTATAATATGAGGTATGATCATTTATTTTATGTATTTAAAGTTATTTTCAGTACTACTTTCTTGCGAATTAAAATAGGGGATGTAATTGATATTACTAATTTTATTGTTAATAGTTAAATGAATATAAAAAGTAAAGTATCAGAGACAGCCCAACCGTATAAAATGTATAGAAAAATGTGAAAAATGTGGTCACGGGCTATGACAGGATAAACTACAAAAATAAATTAAATCAAAACTAAATAGATAATCTGACAGAAAATTAAGTCAGTTGAATTAGTAATCAACAACATCTAATCAAACCTTGAACTGGAAATGCTAGATGAACTCATTGTAGCACCAAAAACCAGATATCCTAAAACCAAATCCCTAATATCTGGAAATGCTGGTATGGATTTCACCAAGAACGAACTCAGCTACCCAATCTTCTTACAGATTTTAAGTGTCGGATTTCAAAAAGAAAATGATTTTCGAGGTTTGATGCTTGCTTCACCTATATAAATGTTTGCACAAACAAAAACAAATGAAAGATTTTCAATTAAAATCTAAAAAAAATCAAGAACAGCTGAGCAGAGACCGGTTTTCAAGAGAGAAGAAAGCTAAGAAATTTTTTTTAATTTTTATGTTTATGTATTATATTTTTTTAACATAATGTTATTATTTTTTTAATTAGTAAAAATGTTTTTTATTCATAAAAAATATTAAATTTATTGCCGTTAGTAATTTAATGGTGCGTGTGGCTCAGTACCATGAAAAAAATCCTATATTGAGCAAAATTGAAAACGTTTTATCCTGAATTGAACAAAATAAAAGTTTATGTCCTTAATTGAGAATTTCCAAAAAACATTAGATCCTGAATTGAGTATTTAGCCCTTATTATACAATTTATATTTTTTTAATCTGGCCATTGAATTTTAAATTCTATTTGTGTAAATCATGCAAGTCAACTTTCAAGTTAATAAAAGATGTCTAACTATTTATTTGTTTTATAATTCAACCATTCATATATATTGCAAAAAATACTATTCTTGATTGAAATAATATGAATATCGAATTAACTCAAAAATTTACGTGCATGATGGATACGAATAGATTGTTAATCCAACAGTTGATTTGTAAAAATATTAATTCTACATGAAGTTATTAAAAGTGTATAAAAAATTATTTCACACATGTATAAGTAGATCTTTCCTCTCTCTTTATATATATATATATATATATATATATATATATATATATATATGTATGTATAGACACACACACACACACATATATGGAGCCCTCCCTCTCTTTCTCTCTCTTTATATATATATATATATATATATATATATATATATATATATATATATATAGGAGGAAAGGGATCAAGTTACACTAGTGTAAAACAAATTGTTTTACACCATTTTTATAACTACACGCATGATTAATTATTTTACAAACCAACTATTAAATTTAACAATCAACTCATATTTATCATGTATGTAAAGTTTCAAGTCAATATGATATTCCTATTATTTTGGTCGAGAATTGCATATTTTTCAATATATATTGAAGGTTGAAATTTATTATGATAAATTAATTGTTAAACATTTTCAATTAACTTGAAATTTTGTATAAATAATCTACTTGAATTTTATATATATATATATATATATATATATATATAAAAATATATAAATATATATATGTATGTATTTATAGACACACACGATTTCACTCATTCTTCATCCTTTAATCTTGTAATCAAAGCTAATTTCATTTATGGTGCATTTAATAATTTTCCTTTACCTATATACTCATACATTCATAGATAATAGATAAATGAAAGCTCTTACATGTTTAAATTTACTACACCAATATCTACAAAATATTAAAATTTTGAGGTTAATTTGCAATCATGATGGAGACAGGGGTGAAGGTTGAAGTAAACCTAAGAAGGTAATAAGAATTTATAAACAAATGATCAGTCGATTCCTTCCCTTGCTAATGTCCAATTAGGTAGCTCAATAGCAATCGATAATTGGTGTTAAACTATTGATACAAATCTAGACTGATGCTGTTGGATGTATTAGTTTACTTGTCAATAGCAATGCTTCAACGGTGAAACTATCTTAATAAAAAAGTTTTAGTTAAAAAATTATAGAACAAGTAATGATCTTAATTTAAAGTTTAAACCATTCTTTGTCACTCTAAATTGTCATGATTTGATGTCATTACCGATGTGGACCAATAAATAGACATAAATAGATGACAATTAGCCACTTTGGACCATTATAAAGAGAGAATTAGATATTTATAACATAAACCATTATTATGCTATTAATTAATTAATTAATTAATCTTTTTGTAAGTTTAACCTTGAAGAAAATGACAAGTTAAATATTGTGGCTAGGAAGAAATTAATAAGTATTGATGCAATCAAGAAGGTAGATGCTTCCTTCAATCTCGGATTTTCCATGGACATTTGATTTTAAGGATCCTCTTGATTTAAGTTTAAGCAAATCTGTTCAAATGATTACTTTACAAACTGTTTTTTCTGTTCTTCATTCAAGGTGTTGAGTGCCTAACTATATAATTAACCTTAATCAATAATATCTAAATGGAAAAATATTAATTAAATGTGCATAGATCAATGTATGAATGTGGTAAAGATTTCACAAATCTTGGTTGAAGTGATTCAAATCCAATATCCTGTTTTTCTTTATTACATCAGAAATTTAAAATATATATATATATATATATATATTTATATAAGTTGAATCAAATTTATTGGAAAAATTGGTTTAGTCTACTTAGCATTCATCCTTAATTACTATTCAAAATTACAAGTAATGTTGTTTCGACTTTTTTTTATATATATTTAGGGAGATATAAGGGAAAAAAGAATTCGAATATTGAACTTAATTTTTTTTAAAAAAAATCTCAATTGTTAAGTTAAAACTTGATTAATTGTTTCTATTTTTTTTAGTACTCTTGTTCAACACATAGCAAATGAGTATAGATATGTCTGATTTTTTAAATATATGAAAAATTAGAAACTAGAATGAATGTATCCATGTATGTGCATATGTTAATTCTACTTAAATTTGATAAGAAACTTGGTTTTTTATTTGGTTTATAAAAAAGTACAAAAAAACGAATCTTAGACTTAATTTTTTTTAATGAAATAAGAACTACAAAATCAAATATCTTTTATTAAAATAAATTGAGTATGAATATTAATTTTTATTTAATTATTTTAAAATAAATACAAGAGCGAGATCATTCTATAAAATCAAAGATGGGAACGAGGAATGCTGATGCACAAAACAAATTGGGATATTCGACACTCTCTCTCTGATCCAAGTAACATAGATTAGGAGAGTATGAGCTTCAAAAACCTTGAACTTAAAGCTAAACTCAAGCCGGAGTCGATAAATGCAATGCATATTGTCTCTTGCTTTGTGTGAAAGGATAAAAGTAAGGGTATTCATTTGTTAATTTTGCACCGAATTAATTAAAGCCGAATTAATTAAAATATATATTTATTTTTGTTAATTAAATCGAAATTTGTATTTTCAAATTAACTGAATTAAAATAAAATTTGGTTAATTAACAAATTAATCAAATTTTATACAAAATTTTCATAAATTCATATATACTAAGTACTAACAAGTTATTACTAAAAAAATGATATCTGTGAAAATTGAAGTAATAGTGTTAGGGCTTTTTTAATTGGGGCTTTTTTTATTTGTGAAAATTGAAATAATATTTTAAACTAAAAGTACAAAACGTGCTGTATAAGACTATAAATATATATTATATGGATTTATATATGATGCACTGACAGTGTATAGTTTTTATACACTGGCAATGCATTAGATATTGATACCTCATCAATAGGCCTTTATATGCAAATATAAATAATTTTTTTTAATTTGCCCATAAGGACCTATTGATGAGGTGTCAACTTTTGATGCATTGACAGTGTATAAAAACTATATACTGTCAGTGCATCATATACAAACTCATATTATATTACCTTTAATTTGATTGATCAAAATTAATTTAATTTTTGAATTAAATTAATCGATATTTGAAATTTTTTAAAATCTATTTTCATTAACTGATCAAATTAAAATTGATCAATCGATTAATCAAATTATTTTCAAATTGTGAACATACTTGGTTGACGGCCACTTGACCAATTTTCTGATTTTTGCGCGTAGGGGACCCCCACTACAATCAAGGCCCCCTAAGGTTCCCAACAAACAATATTTGCTGTCCCATTTTTCACCATCGTGGCAATGACTGTCCCCTCTCCTTCGTACATTACTTTCTTGGAGCAAGTGGCCGGCAAATCTTAAAGCTAGGATCGAAAAATCTTTAATTTGTGAATGCAAATGCGTGTTATATTTCCCTCCTAGAGTTTTATTAATTGTAGTTTGTAGATAAATTTAAAGTATTCATGGATTAATTGGACTGAATCAAATACAATTGACATATTTAAATGTCAAATTTATTTTAGATCCGAATCACGCAAACCATTAAATCATTCGATGTATAACAATTAATTTAAAAAGAAATTGAAGGGCATTTTATCACATATTTAGTCAAAAAATTAATTCATCTTTTCAAATTCATAACGCAAATTTAGATGAAAGAATTTACGTTAGGGGTTCCGAAGACTTGTATGCTCATTGTCCAAGGGGAATTAATGTAATTCTTCAGATAAATGTCAGGACAATTTTTTCTTTTTCAAAACTTAAGGTCTTGGTCAAAACCGAGAGACATATTAGAGATGACAGCATTGCATAGATTTGCTAGTTTCACATGTTTAAATCTATCCAGCTTGTTTATGCCTAGTACAAGAACATAGGCACAAGTTGTTCCAAAGATTGTTGAGCCCAAATCAGTAATTTCGGATTGGAACATCATATATTACTCTAAGAGCCCAAAACTTTTGGGCGAAAATTACGAACATGTTACATTACAGTCCAATTCCATTACAGAAATGCGATTGTCAAACATTTCAATGTTAGATAAATAAATAAACTCCGTGGCCCAGCAACAGGAGAACATAAGCAATGGGACAAATTAATTTTGTAAGATTTGTTATGTGTCAATTTTTTTTAATTTAGATTCGCTTTAGCTATTGCTTCAAATAATTGATTTTACTTGCTCAAAGATAAGTAAAAAAGTAAATAATATTTTATTAAAAATAGTTAAAACAAAGATTCAAATATCCTAAAAAATATATAATAACTACGTAGGGATATAATCATTTTCTGCCCGTTCTTGTTTGTGGGGCTACTTAGTATTGGGCCACTAGTTTTAGAGAGCATGAGCCCATTAACATCCTTGTTGCTTGAATAGGCCTATAATCGGATTCGAAATGTAAACATGATGGATACCTATTAATTTTGAGATACTCGACCTCAAACTCAATTAGTAATTAAAGAAATTCAAACCCTATAATTACTCTATTTTTTTAAAATGTATTATATAAACCCTATCCTAATAAATTTCACACTACCTATTTATTACTCGAATCTGTTTAATTACCCAATATACAACCAAATTTTTTGACAAATCCATTTACTAACCCAAACTCGAACTCAAAAAAATCATTTTTAATATCTATTTTTTTATTAATTAAAAACATAAAATTAAAGAACTTATAAGTTTCATCTTAATTCAACAAAGTTTAGTAATCCAACAAACTATTAGATAACATGTTATCTTTATTTGTATTCAAATGTGTGTATATCTGTAACTTAATTGTAGGAGATTAGCATAATCTTAGATGCCTTCTTATCTGTATCCTTATTCTTAGGAAATTAGTCTTACATTTTCTGCTATATATATCTTGTATATTTTTTATCAAAATATAATGAAAACAATTCTAATTCCTCTTTATGGTATCTGAGCAAGAAGGAACGCTCTACCCATATAATTATTTTTTTTCTTTTCTCCATTCCCAGAATGACCACTGAAAGTAACACAACTCTTGCTTCTGCCATATCAAACCCAAATGTGACAGCCCCTGCACACTCAATCAATCTTCATACCAATGAGTTTCAACTCATCACCATCAACATCTCGACTCAAGCCCCTCTCAAACTCACCACCAACAACTATGTTTCTTGGAAACTGCAGTTCCAAACCTTATTCATCGGGTATGATCTCCTTGGGTACATTGATGGCTCAAAACCATGCCCACCAGCCGCTCTCACGGATAATAATACCACCATCTCTAATCCAGCCTACAACAATTGGATTCGTCAGGATCAACTCATTCTCAATGCCCTCATTGGTTTGCTTTCCCTGACCATTATTCCATTTGTTGCAAGATCTAACACATCGCAGGAAGCCTGGACAATATTAGCTAACACTTATGCCAAACCATCCCGAGGCCATATCAAACAACTCAAAACCATCATCAAAAACTCCACCAAAGGCACTCTCAATATCACTGATTTTCTTCAATCTGTCAAAGCTCGTGCAGATGAACTTGCTATTCTTGGTGCCCCAATGGATGAAGAAGATCTTGTTGATAAAATTCTGGAGGAAATGGGTGATGACTACAAAGAATTGGTACGTGCTGTTCAAGCTCGTGACAACCCCATCTCCTTTGATGAACTCCATGAGAAACTCCTAACCATTGAAGCCTCTCTCCAAGGGAGATTCTCTTCCCCTTTCCCGGCCACTGCCAATCCCACAAATCGGACATCCGCACATCGACGTCCACAAAACTCATCCAACAATTGGCGTTCCTCCTCCCTTGGTACTTTGACTCAGCGATTCAACAATGGTTGGCCCCCCCATTCCGTTGCACCATCACCAATGACCAACAACAACTCAGGTAGTCCACTTCGTGGCAACCAACCACGCCGTCCATACCTTGGGTATTGTCAGATTTGTTTTATTCAAGGTCACACGGCTAAACACTGTCCATCATTTAAATTGGTACCACTTCAGACCTCCAACTCTGGCCATGCACCATCACCTAACACTTCCACGACACCTTGGCAACCACGGGCTCATCTCACTACCACTACTGCATCTAGCAATCAAAATTGGCTACTTGACAGTGGTGCATCTCATCATGTCACTGCAGATTTGGCTAATCTCTCCTTGCATGCTCTTTACCATGGCACTGATGACATTATGATCGGCGATGGCACGGGTCTCTCCATTACTCACACTGGTTCCACTTCTCTTCCCACACCTAATGCTATATTTAACTTACGTGATGTACTTTGTGTTCCTACCATGCAAACAAATTTAATCTCCATTTCTCAATTTTGCTCAACTAATAATGTCTCTATTGAATTCTTACCAACATCCTTTCAGGTGAAGGATCTTCGCACAACTGAAATTCTTTTACAGGGCAATGCTAAAGATGGAGTTTACGAATGGCCGACTGCGAAGTCTATGTCTTCCCCAATCTTTGGCTTTTCCGGTGTCAAAACTACTTCCTTAAATTGGCATCATCGCTTAGGTCATACAGCTACTCCTATTTTAAAACATATTATTTCAGGTTTTAATTTGGATGTGTCTTCCCCCATTCCCAAAGAATTTTCTTGTAATGCTTGTCACTGCAATAAAATGCATAAATTATCTTTTTCTACATCTTCTATTGTTTCATCACAAGCTCTTGAAATTATTTACACCGATGTCTGGACGTCACCTATTATTTCACATGATGGGTTCAAATATTATGTCATTTTTGTGGATCACTATACCAAATACATATGGTTTTATCCGCTAAAACACAAGTCCGACGTCAAAGATGTTTTCACTAGATTCAAAACCCTTGTTGAAAATTACTTCAACAACAAAATTAAAACTATTTTCTCTGACAATGGGGGTGAATATGTGGCTCTCACAGGCCTTTTAGCAACACATGGCATTTTTCATCTCACTACACCACATACACCTGAGCATAATGGGTACTCAAAAAGTCGTCATCGCCACATAGTCGAAACTGGCCTCACCTTACTCTTCCATGCATCTCTTCCCTTAACCTTTTGGTCCAATGCCTTTGCTACTGCTGTCTACTTGATCAATCGATTACCAACCACCACACTAAACATGTCCTCACCATATGAAAAAATCTTTGGCACCACTCCGAATTATTCCAAGCTTAGAATTTTTGGGTGCCTCTGCTATCCTTGGCTACGACCATACACTTCTCACAAACTTGATTCCCGGTCTACACCTTGTGTCTTTCTTGGGTATTCATTATCTCAGAGTGCATATTTATGTTTTGATACATCCACAAATAAACTTTATGTTTCTCGTCATGTTCAATTTGTTGAGTCAGTTTTTCCCTATAAGTCACTTCATGCCAATTTACCGCGATCTGACTCTACCACCATTGACACTTGGGTTCCATCACCTGTCAAAGTCACTATATCTACAGGTACGCAGTCGGGGTCACGACTTCCATGTGCAGCTTGCCCTCAAGAATTACCAACAGGTACTGATCCTTCACTTGCACCTCTAGTTACCATACCCGAGCATTCACCTCGTTCCCCTTGTCCTAACTTTGACCCACTTGAACCTGCACCTCAACCACCTATATCCATACCACTCAATTTGCCCGCTCCAACACATTCAAACCAACATCACATGATTACAAGGGCCAAAAATCAAATCTAAAAGCCTCAAAGATCATAACTGGCGTCAAGCCATGTCCGAGGAGTATGATGCTTTAGTCCACAATGGAACATGGGAACTAGTTCCACCTATTGCAGCCCCCAACATTGTCGGTTGCAAATGGATTTATCGTATTAAAAGACATTTTGATGGTTCTGTTGACAGGTTTAAAGCTCGGCTTGTGGCCAAAGGTTTTCATCAAAGACCTGGATTAGATTATCATGACACTTTTAGCCTGGTTGTGAAACCCACCACCGTCAGATTGGTTCTTAGTATTGCTATCAAGAAAGGGTGGTCTCTTCGACAATTGGATGTCAATAATGCCTTCTTACAAGGCAACCTTACAGAAGATGTTTACATGACTCAACCTCCAGGTTTCATTGACTCTGATCATCCAACTTATATTTGTAAGCTGCATAAAGCCATATATGGTCTCAAACAGGCACCGAGAGCTTGGTACCATGAACTCCGTCACTTTCTACTTGCTGCTGGGTTCAACGATTCTCATGTTGACACATCTTTATTTGTATTCAATAATGGTACTAATCTCATTTATCTCCTTGTTTATGTTGACGACATCATAATCACAGGTGATTGCCCAACTTTAGTCACCCACTTCATTGACAATTTATCTCAACGATTCTCTCTTAAAGATCTTGGGCCTCTCTCCTATTTCCTTGGCATTGAAGTGGTTCCTCATCATCATGGCGTATTACTGTCTCAACGTCGATACATCATCGACCTCCTAACTCGGACAAAGATGATGGGTGCCAAACCAGTTGTCACACCATTACCCACCAATTCATCGCCCAGCTTACACTCAGGCACTCCTCTTTCTGATCCTACTGAGTACCGTGCAGTTGTTGGAAGTCTTCAGTACTTGTCTCTCACCCGCCCTGACATCTCTTATGCAGTAAACAAGTTGTCACAGTTCATGCATCAACCCTCCACCGACCATTGGATGCTAGTAAAGCGTCTTCTACGCTACTTATGTGGTACTCTAGATGATGGAATACTAATATACCGTGATTCCCCGGATTCTATTCATGCCTACTCCGATGCAGATTGGGCTGGCAACAAGGACGACTTCTCTTCCACAAGTGCATACATTGTCTACTTTAGACGTAATCCTATCTCGTGGAGCTCAAAGAAACAAAAGACAGTAGCTTGCTCTTCCACGGAGGCAGAATATCGATTTGTTGCTGCTACTGCTGCTGAACTTAATTAGGTGTGTTATCTCATGATTGACCTTGGCATTACAATTTCAAAACCTCTTGTTATTTATTGTGATAATGTAGGTGCAATTCACTTGTGTGCCAATCCAGTTTTTCACTCCCGAATTAAGCATGTGGCTATTGATTTTCACTTTATTCGAGACCAAGTTCAAACGGGTGCACTACGTGTCTCACACGTTTCATCTGCTGATCAACTTGCTGATGCTCTTACCAAGCCATTACCTCGATCACAATTCCAATCTCTCAAATCTAAGATTGGCCTCTCTTCTCGCGGCCTATCTTGAGGGGGCATATTAGATAACATGTTATCTTTATTTGTATTCAAATGTGTGTATATCTGTAACTTAATTGTAGGAGATTAGCATAATCTTAGATGCCTTCTTATTTGTATCCTTATTCTTAGGAAATTAGTCTTACATTTTCTGCTATATATATCTTGTATATTTTTTTATCAGAATATAATGAAAACAATTCTAACTCCTCTTTACAAACAACTTAAAACCCATAGAAATATGTTTATCAAACTACAAACAAACATAATTTGACAAAAACACAAACATATTTAAAATAATCATTAAATATGCAACTTGAATCCATAATTTGATGGTCCTACACATAAAATAAATAATATATTATAAGTCTTATGGTAAAATATAATAATAAACTACTTTTGATAAGAAAAATCAAATGAAATAAAAAGAAATATAACAAGTTAGTTAATCGAGTTTGGGTACTAGGTACCCTAAAGGCACTACCTGAACTTGTCACGGGTAGTGAAATCACTATCCTAACTCAATTAAAACTCGATTATAGGGTATTCGAACTAGATTTAATCGAGATAGATATTCTCAAGTACCTGTTTAAACTAAACCTGACCATGGACTGGGCTCATGACATATAATAATGGCTTATGTGTATGCACAAGCCCGATCCAGCTTGAAAGATTGGGCCTGATTTTTAGTCCAAACCCCTTTTTATTTTTACACAACAAACCCAAACCCGACCTAAATATAATTTTATTTTTTCATATTTTAACTTTTTATTTATTTTTATTATTTTATTCCCTTTAAAATTTAATTTAATTTGTCAAAATTTGTATGTCATTTTTCATATTAAATATTTATAATCATGTTTATTAATCATTAATATTTTGTATACATATAATTATATTATATTTAATAAATATATAAAAAAATTAATTAATATTCATATTTGTGCCGGGCCAAGCTCAAGCTTTGAAAGGTCAAACTCGAGTTTTACCCAAGCCTAGTAATTTCATCAGATATTTTTGTTTATACCCGACTAAATATTGAGCAGACTTTTGGATTTGGATGGATAACTCGACTCTTGAATAGATCTAGTTTAAACCGAATCCGTTTACATACCTAGACGTATCCAAGTAGAGGGTTTCAAGCTTTCAGCCTAACGAGTAACAAGTTTCCACTCTTGATATCGCCTGTTGATGTTTTCGCAAAAGCCCTTCTTTTTAACACTATATTTCAAATTTAGGCTCGGTTTATTTTATTGAGAACAACTTTTGAAAAATTATGTTTGAAAAAATATTTACATTTTTTATAAAATTGCAAATTATTGAAATAATTAGAAACTTATTGAAAGCTGCAAATTAAAGAAGGTATCATCCAATATAACTAAGTCCTAGAGTTAATTCTTTTAAAAAAATTAAAAACTTTAAATTTATGCCCATTTATTATATGAATACGTTTGGAAGAAAAATACAATCGCTTTCTTTTATGTTCCCACATATATTCCCTTATCAAGAAAAGAGAATTGTATATATAAAAGTGGGTCGTAATTAATAATAAAGTTGCATTAATCCATGCATGAGTATACTTGTTAATCTACCCAAAGCATCAAATACCACTGATTTGGACCATGAAATTTGTTGAAACTTAGGATTGACTATTGAGTCTGAAGATTCCAGAAAAAGACAAAGGTTTCTCCATCGAGCTCCCAATAATTCCAAGGTTTTCCGGTCAAGAAAAGTATGATTTCGTGCAAGGGTTATTTCTTGCCAACCATTCCCCCCTCAAATTTATTAGTGGCCCAATTCTTCACGACCACCAATGCACACAATTATTTTGAAATCTTCATCGGTTTCTTGAAGTTGAAGATACGAATATATAGAATGTGAAGAATAAGCTGTGAAATGTGAGTTTAAATTTGGTGGGTGTTTGGTAAGAAGTTTGAGCATTAAAGACTGATACGATTTTAAGTTTGTTCAATAACTTCTTCACCGAAAATGAGAAAGAAACAATAGAAGAAAGCCTCCAAGTTTGACACGCAATTTCAACACTGACTTCTGTTTCAAAGTCAAAGGGAAGCAGCTGTTACCAGCCACCTGAGACACTTGGGCTTTTTTCTTTGTCTTCGTTTTTTTTTTCTTTTTAGGAAAAAAATTGTTGTGAAATTCTAAGAATGCCACATTTCTTTCTTTTTTTGGTACAGAAGAATGCCTCATTTCGATCATTTTAAATACAGAAATACCCTTGAGAGGGTTAATGGTGTGATGTGGGGCTGTATATTTTGTAAGATTATTTTCAATACATAATCAGTATAATTTTTTTATTTCATGAGAAAGATTAAAATTATGACATAAATGTATTTTAATTTTTATTTATTTTTAATTGTCTTAAAAGGAGTATGCATCATTATCTTGACTTCATTTGTAGAATAAAAAATTTTATTGATGATGTATTAGATAATAATAATCATATTTTGTATTCATTATTGAATATGGATAATATTTTTGGTCTTTTGCCTTATTCATGTGGGTGATGTTGGTGCATAGTTAGACTTGACAATTCGTGTTTATAATTTGTATTTGTGTCATGCAAAATTATATTTGTGTCATGTAAAATATAAAAATTTCATGTTAAAATTTGTATCGGCATGGAAAACATAAAACTTTATTTTAGCTTTTATCATATTCATATATATATTTTTATCTAATTTTAGCCTATATCACATTCATGTTTTTTATTCATATTGTGTAATTGTGTCATGTCTAAGATTATTAGATCTAATTTTTTATTTTCTTTTGAATATGGTTCTTTTTCTTTTTAAACCCCCTTAAAAGTAATAGTTTTATGCAATGTATTAAAAACCATCAAATTACGACTAAAAATAATATTTTTAGCTATGTATTACGTTTAAATTTTATTGTTTTTCTTTTTCTTTTTTTGCCTTTTCATATTCATTTCTCTTGTTGCGGGAAAAAGAAAATAAAGATAAAAAATAAAAAAGATATCTTTTTTTTTTAAAAATCAAGGAATTTTTTTTAAACAGTCAACTTTTTTTTTTCAAAAATTTTTTTTACTCATAGCAAATATGATACAAAATGTATAAAAATTATTTTACCTTTCTTTTAATCCTTCACACAACAAAAATAAGATAACACAATATAATCTAACTCAATCATATTCTATAAATAATTTTGTGCTCCAAACACATCTTAAAAACTATATATCAATATCAACACAAGTTGGGATTTTGATTAAAATCCCATTCAGCGTATTCCAGTTGGAAATTCTGTACCAAAAAAATATTCTAGTTGGACATTGAGGAATTGCATTTATTATAACTTTGTATTAATGAAAATGAAGGCACACCCCCCCCCCCCCCCTCATGCAGTCACACACACGCATATGATGTGCTAATAGTGTATAGTTTCTATACATTGTCAATGTCAAAGTTGTTAATACCGTTTTGGTTTCGGTCGTATTGGCCTGTACGCGTCAGTTTTGAAGTTTCTATACACTGTTAATGTCAAGGTTGTTAAAACCATTTCAGTTTCGATCATACCAATCGATACACGTCAATTTTGACAAAATTTGGTACACTTGAGTTGATTTTTTATACTAGTTTTAGTACCAGGTAATATTGACTAGTTTCGTGAGTTTCAAGTGATTTCGGTAGATTTCAGCAAAATTCAATGTTTCAGTTGGTACGCAAAAATTAAAAGAAAATTGAATTTTTTTTGTTTTACTATATTTTTTATATTAAATTAAAACTAATAAATACATTAATAATGAATTAAATAAATGCATTAATAAATTTAACAATTTAAAAATAATTATTATTTGTTGCACAAGTAATTTTATTAATTTTATACTTAACATTATCAATGTTAAATGTTTTATATATTTATTTTTCTTATTATTAAAAATATTATATTTATGAAAAATTTATAAATATTATTAAATTAAACCAAAAAATTTGAAATAATATATCGAAACAATTGATATCAATATATCTCATTGTAAAAAAAACTGAAAATGCTCTTCGGTACGAAATTTACAATCTTAGTCAATGCACCAAATGTTGATATCTTGTCAATAAGCCCTTATAAATAAATTCAAAAAAATTTATTTGTATCTATTTTTAAGGGCTTGATATTTTTTAGTTTGCTTATTATCGAAATGTTAACCTCTGATGCATTGGTAGTGTATAGAAATTATATACTGTCAGTGCATCATATATAAATTTTATATATATATATATATATATATATATATATATATATATGAGTAAGGATCCGCTTTAAAGGTGTTCATAAGTCAGACTAATTTGAGCCGAGTTTAGGTTAGGTGTTAAGAGGTTTATAGTGAGCTCAAGCTAGACCTGATTCTATTTTTTGGGCTTAAGATTTTGCCTAATCTTTTTCTTTTTTTACATACAATGAATAAATCAAATCCGTCTAAGCTCGTTTGAACACTATTAATTTTTTATAAAATAAAAATAAAATAAAATAAGTATATGTTACAATCTTAACCCTACTTATGGGATTTAAAATTTTCATTAGTAGTGTATTGGATAATAATCTTCATTTTTCATCTTTTTTTTTCTTTTTTTTGGTTTTTTACTATCTTTTCTTATCTTTTTTTTTTTTTGCCTTTTCCATTACCCGAAAATAGAACTAAAAGAAATAGAGAAAATAAATTATAAAAAAACTAATAATAATAAAATTGATGAAATGGATTCAAGGCCTAAATCATTTCTTAAAACCTAGTTAATCTATCAAGCAAAAAACATAATTCAAAATCCAATAATCGAATTAAAACCAGAAGTCAAATAACAAATCCAATTAACTAGAAAATTTAAGGAATAAATTCTAAGATTTCAGTACGATGAGATATAACTAATTTTGGACTTAAATTTAGATTAATCTTGATGCCCCTTACAAAATTACTAAGATCCCAAACAAAATGAAATGTTTATACAGCAATTGCTCAAATACGAAGACATGCATTCCGGTGAAACTTCTCAGTTTCAAAAAAAAAAAAAAAACCCTCGTAATTGTACGTTAAATTCTTTGAGAACAAGAGTCAAACGCGCCAATGCAAGCTACAAGAAGCCAAGTTTGAATGGAATTAAAGCTGAAATTGCAAAAAGCAGATGAACCAATTCCGTCTTGAATTAAATGGGAAATGGACTATTCATGGAAACTTTCAGCTGCCGTATTTGCTTGGATTTATAAGGGTATAACAGACAGTCGAATTCTTCCAACGGCCTATTAATTAGAAGGTTGAGGTCCTCTTGAAGGATAGCAAAGTCAAAATCCATACCCGCAAGGCCAAAATGGCTGGCTGTTGGTACCTAAATATGCAGTGCTTAGGGGACCAGGTGCGCTTCTACAGTGAAGGCTTTGGACCTTTGGTCCCAACTCCATAACTATACATTGATGAGAGTACATTCGCTTAGCTGTCTGCCCGGACTCCAAAAATATAATACTAGCTAATAAATAAGGGAAGGAGGCTAGCGGCTAACCAGTGTCATTAATCAGTCCACGAAAAATTGAAATTCCAATGCTTACATTGATATTTTGGCATTGGCAATGTGGTAGCCTAGACATTTTTTTTTATCATTTGTACGGTGTACCCTAATGATTATTATTATGATTATTTTTGGTGAAAACCCTAAAGTGCTGTTTGATTAGGGAAATTTTTTTTACCTGAGGAAATTTTTTTTCGTCAAATGATTTTCGCGTTTGGTTGGAAGAATCCGATTTCGGGGGATAATTTTTTTTACCAACAGTGTCAAAACAGTACCAACCAGTGTCAAATTTGGGAAAAAAAATCCCCCCTCCCTGAGGTATTTTTTTTTCGGGGGGGAATTTAACTTTTTTACTAATTTTACCCTCCAATAATTATATTTTGTTTTTATTTTACCCTTAAACCTATCTAATATTACAACCATGTTTTTTTCTTATTTTGATGAAGAGAAAAATGAATTTAAAATCAAATGGACCAATAATAAGATGGACCCTATGACTTTTGTTAATCAAAATCAATTTAATATAGTAATAGTTTGTTATATCAAAATAATTTACATAACAAAAACCTTATAAAAAAAGGACAAAATAAATAAATAAATAAGTATATTAAATAAATAAATAATTAATTAATTAATTAATTTAAATATAATTTATTTCAAGTGTTATTCACTCTACATCAACTAATAATATGGAAGGTATTATAGTAAAATAAATAATTTTACGCTCTTACTTTCCTTTAACCAAACACAGAAATCTTATATTCCCACCAAAATAACCAAACACAGAAATCTAATATTCCTAGTAATTCGTTAAGTAAAATAATATTCCGATAATTTAATATTCCCGGTAATCTTAAATTCCTCGAACCAAATGGTCCCTAATGATTATTTTGCTGTTGGACATGCTTGATGAGTTAGTTTGCATTGTTTCAAATGTTTCAAATCAATGTGCACGATGTAGAAATAGAAAGATAAAAAATTGGAAGAAAAGGAAAGTGGAAAAATGAAGATATTTTTTATTGATGTGTTTTGTAAGAAAAATGAAAAACTGAAAGAAAGTATATTTTTTATCCTGATATGGTTAAAAATTGAAATTTCTATTATCTCATCATTATACCATTAATAAAATAAAATAATAAGATAATTTCTTTTAATGACAATTTTATGAGTATAAAAATTTTACTCACATCTGTCTTATTTGATTTTAACTATTATTTTCAATTTAAAATAATTTATTTTTGTAAATAAAGATGAAAAAAATAACACTTTTTATTTTCTTTCCCTCGAAATTTTCTCTCTTACAAACATTAGTACAAGTCATTTTCTTTTCACTTTTTTAATTTTTTGATTTTTTTGTGCAATTTTAATTTGATATTGTTTTTTAGACTTTGATTAGAATTCTATGTTCTTATAATAATTTGTTAAGAATTTATTTAAACTTATTGTGTTAATGTTATTGATTATTATATGTTTCTTTTTTAATTTTAGGTTTTATTTTAATTTTTTTTATAATAAAACTTGATAGTATTTAGGTGAGATTGGACGAGTTTGAACTATTTGTTGTATATATATAAAGATGGGTTGAGACAAAAAATTAAATATAAAAAATCGACCCAAACCAAACTTCAACTCACCTATTTTCCATTAATATCCTATCTAATTAAACCCGACTCGAGCCGATCTATGAACATCTTAATAGTTAACTGGATATCCCAAATTATTGAATAAGTTCTAATTTCAAATAAAGTCCCCAGTGAAATTCATTGAAAGTGTGTTTGGATGAGAATTTTTGGAATTTTGAAGCATTTTAAAATGAATGCATTTTATCAATTTAAAACACTAGCATATAATTGTCTTACTTGGATAAATATTTTTTAGAAAGAATTTCTGAATACTAAAATTTGATTAAATAAAAAAAATAATTATAAAAGAAAATATTAAAAAAATATGAAATATGGGTATTTTTAGATTTGTAAAATTATATTGATATTATTAATAATATAAAGGAACAATAATATATATTATATTTAATTAAAATAATATATATTTTTAAATTTTATATTAATAGTGGGCTCGTGTGTAAAAAAAATAAGGAAAGTTTTAGAGAAATTTTGAAAAACCACATCTTGAAATTCTTCAAGGTTGTGTTTGGATGAGGAATTTCAAGGAAGGAATTCATTTCAATCAAGATATTTAAAAGTTCAAAATGTAAATATCTTGTTTGACAAAAAATTTGAAGAATTTGAAATTTTAAGAGGGATTTCAAAAAAGAATTTGAAATGCTTAAATTCCCTTTTGAAAATCCACTTAAAGAGATGGTTTTTTAAAATTTCTTCCACTCTTTCTTACTTTATTAAACATGGCCCACTATTAAATATAGAATTAAAAACAAAAAAACATATTGTTATATTTAAATTTAATATATATCTTTATTTTTTATATTATTAACAATATCTATACATTTTTACAAATCTAATGATACCCATATTGCATATTTTATTTGATATTTTTCTTTTTGTAATATATAATATTATTATTTTTCTTTTATAATTATTTTTTATTTAATCAAATTTTAGTATCCAAAAATTCTTTCTAAAATTTTTTTATCCAAACAAGTCAATTATAAATGTTAGTATTTTAAAATGATAAATTTTGAAATGTTTTTATTTTAAAATGCTTCAAAATTTTAAAATTCTTCATCCAAACGCACTACAAAATTTTTTGCCAAAGAAATTGAATTTTAGATTTTTGAATATCTTTATTGAAATAAATTTACCTTTTAAAATCCTTTATCTAAACACACCATAAGAGATTATCATTTTCCCTTTCTTCAAACTCATGATTAATTTTCCTAATTAAGAAAAAATTGATATAATACCTAAATTTACCCCTATCTATATATATATGAATAATTATTATATACACTGACAGTGGAGTTTTTTTATTCCACAAACAACGTTAAGATAGTGACACATGTTCTATTTTATTTGTTTTAATATTTTTATAGGACACATGTCATGATCTTAACGCTACTTGTAAAATAAAAAACTCCACTGTCAGTGTATGTAATAATTATCCATATATATATTTTGTACAAACCACGAGGTGTTTCTATATTATATTAAGTATAAAATTAATTTTCATTTGCATTGATCCAAAAAAATTTGACTTGATGAATATTTAAATATAAAATTTCTTTTATAAATCGTTTTCACTCGAAAATACAGGTTATTAATTCTTACACAACCAGCCAACCGTTTGGATTCCCTCTGTCTTTTCTTTATAACCATACTTTATCTCTCTATTTTTTATTTTGAGTAGCTAAAAGAAGTTGTGCATGGAAAGTTTTTTTTTATCGATACTATATGTTATTTTAATTAGACGACTGACAAGATAAAATTATCTTATTTCCTCGACAAATTCTAGATTCTGAAGTTTATATGAATTTCTTCTACCAACATTGTCGTTTAATCTGGGTGAGCTAAGTCGTCCACCAACAAAAGATAATCGTGCAATTAATACTATGTATTAAATATTCGTTTGACGTGTCAACCCTCTCACCGACTCTCCCATGCATTCACACTACACAGTTTCGATGAGTGGCAAAGCTGAAATTCGTTCATTATAAGAAGGGCAAAACGTAAATCACGCTAGTATAAATTAACACAAAAAAAAAAAGGATTTGTGGTATATTATAGTATAAATATAAATAGAAAATTGGAGGGAAAAAAATCGGCTGTGCTGCCGTTGGCAAAATCAATGCCACGGCGATTTAACATTAAAAGTTCGTTGGGGTAGTTGCATCCTCCCATCTCTCTCGGCCCCTTTAAATTGCTCCAACTTCTTCCTGCAATTGCAACTCATTAACTCTTTTCCCAATCTTTCCTTCATTTTCTTAGCAAATTCGGAAGCGAAAAAACCACCAATTTTTCTTGGGTTCTTGACGCTGAAGTTTTCATTTCTTGATTTTCAGAAACTTTTCTGATCTAGATTTTGCTTTAGGCTTCAAATTGGGTTTGTTTTATAGCAAAACGATGGCAGAAGGGAGTAGGCGAAGCTCGAATGCTGAGCCTGTGCAGGTCCAAACAGCTTCATCGGAAGAAAGAAGATCAAACAATCTCCCAAACTTTCTTCTTTCAGTAAGGCTAAAATATGTGAAGCTTGGCTACCATTATCTAATCTCCAACGCCATGTATTTAATGCTTGTGCCTCTCCTAGGCATTGCTTCAGCTCATCTTTCCACGCTTACTTTGCTTGATTTTGCTCAACTATGGGACCAACTCAAGTTCAATCTTGTCTCCGTAACCCTATGTTTAGGTCTTGTCGTATTCTTGGCCACACTTTACTTCACGAGCCGCCCCCGGAAAGTTTACTTGGTGAATTTTGCATGTTATAAGCCTGAAGATGAGCGTACTTGCACCAGGGAGATCTTCATGGAGAGATCGGGTCTCACCGGGAGCTTCACCGATGAGAACTTAGCCTTCCAAAAGAAAATCCTTGAGAGGTCCGGTTTGGGGCAGAAGACCTACTTGCCTGAGGCGGTGTTGCGTGTCCCACCGAACCCGTGCATGGCGGAGGCCAGGAAGGAGGCTGAGACAGTGATGTTTGGAGCCATTGATGCGCTCTTGGCGAAAACTGGTGTCAAGTCTAAGGATATAGGTATCCTTGTGGTGAACTGCAGCTTGTTCAATCCTACGCCATCTCTTTCCGCCATGATTGTGAATAGATATAAGCTTAGAGGGAACATTTTTAGCTACAATCTTGGTGGCATGGGATGCAGTGCTGGGCTCATTTCTATAGACCTTGCTAAACAGATGCTACAGGTGTGTTTCTGTCACCCCTTTAAACCGCATATTTTCCTGTTAATTGATGGCATAAATTATGTGAAAACGAATCCATGAACATTTACTAATAATTATATGATTAATAACAATGACTTATCGTTAAATTGTTAAGTTTTTAATTTTAATGATAAAATTTAATCCTAAAAATCACAAATATCCAAATAAAAGAACTCAGGCAGCGTTCGTCTAATTGGAGGAAATGAAACATAAGTAGATTTGTATATTCCTGCAGCCTGCTGAGCACATGTGCTCGAGCTGGAAATTGGTCTATTAGGTGAGCCACACTAAAGGAAGCTGCAGCTGATTTTATTGGGCCAACTGACTCAAAGGAAAAGACAGGTGTTATAATCAATTTAAAAAGAAAAGGTATTACTATTAATTACATCCGTAGCTTAGAGGGTCCAAACCACCCAATTGGAAATGTGGTAGGGTAACCTTAGCTAGTTTCCAGTGCTATTCCCATTAAATTACAAGCTGTGGAACTTATAAATATTAATGCAAATCTGAAGATATGAATAGCTTGAATAGAATGAAAATTTATTTTCCATATATTTCCCCTTTTACTTTCAGAGTTAATTTTAAATAGATTTATTAATTATGATATGACTTATTGATAAATTATTAAAATTTTAATGGTCCAAATTTAATCTGAAAATAGTGGGTAGATTTGGTCGATGCAATGACTGACATGTTTTGCTCCAATTAACAGGTGCACCCCAACTCTTATGCCTTGGTGGTAAGCATGGAGAACATTACTCTCAACTGGTACTTCGGCAACGACCGATCAATGCTCGTCCCAAACTGCCTCTTCCGTATGGGAGGCGCTGCAATCCTTCTTTCCAACCGGTCCTCCGATCGACGCCGATCCAAGTATCAGCTTATTCACACCGTACGAACCCACAAAGGCGCTGACGATAAATGCTACAACTGTGTCTTCCAACGCGAGGATGACACCAAAAGAATCGGCGTTTCCCTCTCGAAAGACCTCATGGCTGTCGCCGGAGAGGCCCTTAAAACCAATATCACCACTCTCGGGCCATTAGTTCTTCCCATGTCCGAGCAACTCCTGTTTTTTGCTACTTTGGTCGCAAGGAAAGTCTTCAAAATGAAGATCAAACCATACATCCCAGACTTCAAGTTGGCCTTCGAGCATTTCTGCATTCACGCAGGCGGGAGAGCTGTGCTAGATGAGCTTGAGAAAAACCTTGATCTCACGGATTGGCACATGGAGCCATCGAGAATGACTCTTTACAGGTTTGGAAACACTTCAAGCAGTTCTTTGTGGTACGAATTAGCTTACTCAGAGGCCAAAGGAAGAATCAGAAAAGGTGATAGAACATGGCAGATTGCTTTCGGGTCAGGTTTCAAGTGCAACAGTGCTGTTTGGAAGGCATTGAAGACCATCAATCCAGCCAAGGAGAAGAGTCCTTGGATTGATGAGATTGATGACTTTCCTGTTCATGTGCCTAAGGTTGAAAGAGTTGGTTCTTCCAAAACACCATAGTTTTCATTAAGGAGAGAATATTAATTAGTAAAGTAGTACTATGATTTATTTTATAAAATGTTAATGTGTGTTGATTTGAAGGTTAATTCCAAGTTAAAGACAAAAAAGCACCCATTCCATCACTTTCTTTCCCATTTTCATTTTTTTAGTACAATAAAAATAATTTATTGATGAATGTAATTTTACACGATAAAACGTTACTTATTCCATTATTTGTTGAACAGATTTTTTGTCTACCTATATATTAATTTACTACACATGCATGAACAATCTTTCATGATGTCAATGTCAACTTTTACCAAGTATTTTTTTTTTAGACAAATCAATTGAGCTAGAGTGTAGCTTAATGAACAAAAAAAATATATTCTTAAACAAGTTGAAGATCATTGAGTGTAATGCAAGGAATCCATGCATGGTTGTTAACCTTACAATTTGGGTTATAGAAATTTTGCACCCAAGCAAGCATATTTCTATTGGGACTTCAGTTTTTTTGGCCTTGATTAAAGGAACCAACAATGAAAATTTAGGTATTACCAAAACTTGACTTTGATCTTCCTTTTTTTTGTTTTTTTTTCTTTTGATTATTTCTAAGAGTCTAAAGAGAAAATCTTTAAAACTTGTATTTCCATTCGAAGAATGATTTTGGCTCGATCTTGAGAAGCACAAAACCTTTACGGGATATCGTCAACAAACTTTAATTATGTGTTGTCATAATCTAATCAAAGATCGAATTCATTAATTATTTAATTAATTGCTCTTCCCAACCAGGCCGACCAGGCTTCAATTTCAATTTTCAACGAGAAAATTTATATACACTGATCTAGTATAACGTATTTTGATCATGTTTAATGTATAGAATAAATCATCATCATCATCATCATCAGAGCCTTTATCCCAATAGATTGGGATAGACTATATGAACTAATATCTAAAATCACGTTAGATCGTCCATATGTATTCTCTGCCTCCATAGATTCCTATTCAAGGCCATTTGCTCATCTAATTCTAAAACCTCCATGTCTTTCCAAACTACTTCCTTCCAAGTCTTTTTCGGTCTTCCTCTAGTCTTAACCCTTCTCTCAACATCCATAGCCTCTATTCTCCTAACTGGAGCATCTACAGGTCTACGTCTTACATGTTCAAACCAACGTAAACGATTTTCACACATTTTGTCTTCGATAGGTACCGCTCCAATCATCTTACGAATATCATCATTTCTCATTCTATCTTTTCTTGTATATCCACATATTCACTGTAACATTCTCATTTCTGTTACACTCATCTTTTGTGTATGTAGCCTCTTAGTCGCCCAACATTCACTACCATATAACAATGTTGGTCTAACAACTGTCCTATAAAACTTGCCTTTCAACCATGTAGGAATTCTTTTATCGCACAACACACCTGTAGCACTTCTCCACTTACTCCATCTAGCCTGGATCCTATAGGTCACATCACCATCAATCTCTCCATCCATCTGTATTATTGATCCCAAGTATCGAAAATGATCCCGCTTAGGTATCGCCACCCCATCTAACTTCACTACATCATGCTCTTCCAGTCGGTTAGAACTGAATTTACACTCCATGTATTCAGTCTTCACTCTGCTTAGTTTAAATCCTTTTGATTCCAACGTTTGTCTCCATAATTCCAACTTTGTATTGATCTCTGCTCTAGTTTCCGCACATAGGACAATATCATCTGCAAACATCATACACCAAGGCACCTTATCCTGGATGGATTTTGTCAGTTCATCCATAACTACCGCAAACAAGAATGGACTCAACGCTGACCCTTGGTGTAATCCCACCGTGATAGGAAACTCACTTGTTTGCCCCCCACCTGTCCTCACATGTGTCCTTGCGCCTCTATACATGTCCTTAATTAGTTTAATATATTTCAAAGGAACTCTTTTATTCATTAAGGACCACCAGAGTACCTCCATAGGCACTTTATCATATGCTTTCTCCAAATCTATAAAGACCATATGAAGATCTTTACCCATTACTCCAAAGCGCTCCATAAGTTGTTTAAGCAAATATATTGCCTCCATAGTTGATCGACCCGGCATAAAACCAAATTGATTCTCCGATATCTCTACATTCTTTCTTAATCTCCGTTCTATCACTCTCTCTCATAGTTTCATCGTGTGACTCATCAATTTTATGCCTCGGTAGTTGGCACAACTTTGAATATCTCCCTTGTTCTTATATAAAGGTACTAAGACACTCTTCCTCCATTCCTCTGGCATTTTGTTAGTGTGCCAAATCTTATTAAATAGATTTGTCAACCACCTAACTCCTACATCTCTAAGGCATTTCCAAACTTCAATTGGGATGTCATCAGGTCCAACAGCTTTTCCATTCTTCATCATCTTTAGTGCCTCTTTTACCTCTGTCTCTTGGATTCTACGCATAAAGCACCAATTTAAATTCGTAAGAGGCATTGAAATATTATCCAAAACTTTTTGTCCGTCATTAAATAATTTGTTAAAATAATCTTGCCACCTGTCCTTAATGTCATTATCTTTAACGAGAGTTCTTTGATGCTCATCCTTAATACATTTCACAACTTTTAGGTCGCGACTCCTCCTTTCTCTTGCTCGCGCCAATCTGTATATCCTTTTCTCTCCCTCCTTTGTGTTCAACTTGTCGTAAATCTCTTTCGCAACGTTCGTCTTAGCTTCTGCCACAGCCTTCTTTGCCTCCTTTCTTGCTATCTTATATTCCGAAAAACTCTCTTCTGTATTGTTCTTCTTTAAAGCCTTGTAACGCTCTCGCTTAGTCCTTATAGCATCTTTTACTACTGCAGTCCACCATGTTGCATCCTTTCCAGTCGGCACTCTTTCGTTTGATACTCCTAATGTCTCTTTGCCTACCTCCCGAATGCATTTTGCCATCTTTTTCTACATTACATTTGGGTTCTCTTCTGTTGTCCAAGCCTCTTTTTGAATCCAACTATCTCTACATGTTGTATGACAATCTTCTTTTAGCTTCCACCATCGAATCCGTTCAATTCCTTTTTGTTGGTTCCTTCGATGTCGTTTATCTATCTTCATATCTAGAACTAAGAGTCTATGTTGCGCGGTAACACTCTCACCTGGGATAACTTTACAATCCAAACATCTATGTCTATCCCTACTCCTAGTTAAAAAGAAATCTATCTGATTTACTCTTGGTCCACTTCTAAAGGTTATAAGATGGGAATCTCTCTTCTTAAACATTGTATTTGCTAGGATTAGGTCATAAGATAAAGCAAAATTTAAGATAGCATCTCCTCCCTCGTTTCTTACACCATAACTAAAACCCACATGTACTCTTTCAAAACCCTCTCCACTTGTACCTACATGTCCATTAAGATCACAGCCAATAAAAAGGTTTTCTCCTATAGGTACTTCTTGTACTACCTTATCTAAATCCTCCCAAAACTGTCATTTACTAACCTCATCAAGTCCTATCTGGGGTGCATACACGCTAATGACATTCAACACCTCTTCTCCTAAAACTAGTTTAACCAAAATAATCCTATCCCCTTGTCTCTTAATCTGTACAACATCCTTATGGTACTCTTTATCTATAATGATACCTACTCCATTTCGGTCTCTATCTTTCCCTGTGTACCATAGCTTATATTGCCAAGGTGCTATCTCTCTAGCCTTTTCCCCAACCCATTTGGTCTCTTGGAGACACAAGATGTTAACCCTCCTCCTACTCATAACCTCACAAATCTCACCTAACTTACCACTAAGCGTACCTATATTCCAAGATCCTAACCTAAGCTTATGGTTATGGACTAACTTCTTTACCCACCCCCGTCCATTGTGGTGTGAGAACCTTTTCCTATTTAACACCACATCCAGGCGTCAATGTGGCGCATCACATCCGAGCGACGACCTAGCAACCCTTGCCCACTTTTCACTACACCCGGGCTCCGATGCAGCGCGTCGCTGTGTAGGGGACGCCCCAACGATGTTTTGATATTGGATCATCTTATGTTATGTTTGATGAACATAATAAAAAAGAGATTGGATTGTAAAGAAGATTTATCATCTTTTTAGTATAGAATGATTCAATATTCTCCAAAATGAACTGATTATTTTTAATCTAATGTGATTAGGTAATAGATATTTATATTTTCTCCCCAAAATTTACATTTAAAATTAACTTAAACATTCAATCATATAACAACGGTCATTGTTTAATTCTTTAATTCAAATTATTTTTTCCTTTTTCTTCATTTTTGTTTTTTCTCTCTCTTTTTTTTTTACTTTCTTTTTCTTTCTTTCATTCTATTTTTTTGAATAAAAAATATAGTTTTGATAAAATAATAATTTTTAAACAATTGATTTTTTTTGGAAATAATTTATTTTGTAAAATAATTTTTTAAAATATTTCTTCGACGTAAAAATTATTATGAATTATATTTTAATTTACGAAATTCTAATTATTAAATTTAGAGTACTTTTTTAAAGTTTAAATTTTATTTTTTTCCTCTTTTTTTTCTTTTTTAGATTGTTTATCTCTTGTTGCATGGAAAGAAAAAGATGGTGAAGAAAAAAATAATTTTTTTCTTTTAGAAATCAAGGTATTTTTTAAACAGTATTTTAAAATATATTTAACTTAAAATGATAATTTTTTTTAAAATTTAAAGCATAAAAATAAAGAAATTAAAACTAAAAAAAGAGAGAAAAAATAGTGAACATAGAGGGAAATGGTTTAAATAATTTTTTTAACAAAATAAAAATTTTGAAAACATTTTATTTTAAAAAATCATTTTTTATTAAACATTAAATCTTAACTATATAAATTATAGTAAAAATATTTTTTAGTTAAAGATATTTTTAATTATATTTATAACTTATAAGAGAAATTTAAATTATATTTACTTTAAAGAAGAATACTTTTGATCAATAAAAAATTATCTTTTATTTTTTTGAGAATAAAAATCATCTTTTATTAAATATAATGAAAGGTATATAAAAATAATCCTATCTTACTCTATAATATTTTAGGTATAAAAAATTAATCATATCTTACTCTATAACATTTTATTATCCTATTTTATCCATAATGTAGTATATCAAACACACCCTTAACGTTTTCACATAAAATATAATTAGTTCTTAAAATTTTATTATAGCCTATAAATATTTTAATAATTTTCACAAGTAAAACATAAAGAAAAATATGTAAGCGTATCATTTGAGTACAATATTTTAATGAATGTAATATTATCCAATATTTTCAATTAATCTATTTTTAGAGGTTATTATTGCTATCAAGAAACCATAATTCAAGGAATTTTTAAAAATATTTTGAAATAGAACTCATGATTTAGATTTGAATAGTGCTATATGATTAAAAAAAAAATCAAGATTTGACTTAACGATTGTTATCTATCCTTAAGAGAGATTAGGTTCAAAGTTCGAATTTCACTTTCTCTCTCTATGAAAAAAAATTGATTGAAGCTTTGCACTTAAATGATACAATCACAAATTTATTTTTATACTAAAAACTTTAATTATAAGTACTAAAACTTTTACGAGCTATAATAAAATTTTGAAAACTTATATTTTATGTGAGTTAATTCGTGTCTTTGTGAAATGCTTGTATTAAAGATGGCTTCTTCTCCGATTGTCCTCTCGTCGGAGAATGCTTCTACGCCAAATCATGTCACTAATAGTGCTTCTCAAAATGAATTACCAAAGCGTATTAAGAAAAAAGTCAAGCGGGGTCGTAGCATGGGTGAAGATGGTTTTTGCAATTGTGATTCTATGGAAGAGGTTGTTATTCCTGCCATTACTGAAGGTAACCCCATTGATGGAGCCAAGTCTTCATACAAAGTTATGTTGACAAGAGGAAATAACGTTGACTTGGATTCTTGGGATGATTAGGGCACCTCCACTAATGAAGATGTGATGATATTCAATGATGAGGACTCTAATAATGAAGATGGACTGGAGGGATAAGGACCGGAAGTCTCTTTCTCCAAGGAAGAGAAGGCTGCGATGAGGAAACCTTGGCGTAAGTCACTTATAGCCAAGCTGCTCAGAAAAGTCCTAGGATTTCAGACGCTCTCAAGTCGGGTTAAACAGCTTTGCAATTTGTCAAGGAGATATAAGGTGATTGACTTGGGACATGACTACTTTCTATTCAGATTTGAGAAGAAACAAGACTATGTCAATGTCTTGGGAGGTGGTCCATGGATAATGGGGGACACTACCTAACTGTCAAACAATGGACTCCTAACTTCAACTCGATCAAAGATACCACAGAGAAGGTGGTGGCATGGATTAGATTGCCTTATTTACCTATGGAATACTACACAAGATGGCTCTGATGAGAATGGGTGAATGTGTCGGCAGGATTATTAAATTGGAAAGGAACTCTGAGGAAGCCATTCGAGGTCGATTTGCGAGAATCTATGTGGAAATCGACCTAAACAAACAGTTAGTTTCAAAAATATTTGTTGGCAGTCATACCCAACTGGTAGAATTTGAAGGTTTTCACATTATCTGCTTCCAATGTGGAAAGGTAGGACATAAAGTGGAGAATTGTCCTGACTGCACAAACTGATCCAATAAATACTGAAAAATGCAAGAAAACATACTAAAACAGAGGCAGCAAATTCCAGAGAGACCAACTTTGGTCCATGGACGATGGTACAGAGGAAAGTCAGATCGAGCCAACGAAGGGGAGAGGTGGAAAAAGGAAAGTCAAAGACATCCCAAGATTCTGGTCGTAATAATGGAAATTAGTTTAGTGCTTTGGAAAATGAGGTTGCCAAGAATGGTGAAGGTTAAGATTCTTCAGCAATAATCAGGGATTCCCAATAGGATCCACGAAATTCTAGAATATCACATCCAAGAAATCAGAAACTACCACAATACATGCTGAATAAAATTAAAAATTTGAAAGGCAAATCTATTTCTAAGGAAAGTAACTCCATGTTGGTATACCTTCAGAATTTAATATGAATTCACCAATGAACTTTCAAGTTGGATCTTTATCATCCTTGAAAAAAGAAAATTAGTTTTTGAGTGGGCCTAATTCTACTATGAAGCAGGCTAGAAACTTTGTAAAGCCCTTTGTATCCTTGGCTCCACTTAACGCCCCATCAGGTTTCACCTTTCATGCTGGCTCATCTATGAATGTGGAACCGTCTAACATGATGCCTGGCCGAATACCAAGTATGGAGCAATCTATTGAGACATTTCCCAATAACCATGAAGGTATGTTAGGTATAACTACAAGCCATTTATTGTTACCACAGCCAAAACCACCTATGAACCCAACATTATTGGAAGACGGGGAGATATTGAGTAGAAATAATCGAGAAGGTCAATTTGAGTTTCAGGATTATAATGCGCCTGATGCAAGGAGTATGGATGCTAATTCCATGGAGGTCTAGTGACCAAGATGATCTCCCTTCCCTTCTCACCATTAGTTATATATGTCAATACTGTTCTGGAATTATAGAGGAGCGGCTAGTATGGAGTTCAGACAGAATGTGCTGGAGATGAAAAGTGTTAGTATATCTCCATAATTATGGAAATAAATATTTGGTTGATCAATTCCGGATATGGTCCATAATTTCACGGTGAATCTCAACTCAATATTTGGCTATTAAAAGCACGATTTTATGATGGTTAAAACGTGATTTTATTGCCATAATTAACACGCTCTCATTACTATTTAAGGAGGGCTCCTCCCGGTCCCCAAGTACGTGAATCTCAAACACACAAACACCATCTAGTGAGGTTTTGAGTGCTTGGAAGATTTGGAAGGTCTGTGATCGACACAGAGTAGACTGTCAGATTCGGTAATTGCTTTAACAGCAGAGCTACAGAGTGCAATAGCTGGAGGTTAGATCCTATCGCTTCCGCACTTAATTGTTTAACATGTTTCATATTGTGTAGAAGCATGTTCAGGATTAATTTAAACTTACATTTGGCATCAGAGCCGTAGTTTAACCTCTGTCTTGCTAGAGATCTGTAGAAAAAAGCCATAAAAACCCATATTTTGAAACTTTAAGTCTCGGATTTCATGAAACCCATTCTGTTTCCATGTGATTTTGGTTCAAATATTTTAGATCTATTGTTGTAAAGCTCTAGAGATGAAAAATACATGAAAAACGGAATTGTTTGAAGGGTTTTGTGCCGGGTCGGGTCAAAAGACCCAAATTTCTGCAAAACACCCATTCGGGTGAAGAAGAAGCCTCGGGCGCGTGAGTCACACGCGCCCGATGGAGGGAGATAATGCGGGCGCGTGAGTCTCACGCGCCCGATAGAGATAATGCGGGCGCGTGAGTCTCACGCGCCCGCCTGTTAACAGTGGAATTATACTGTTCCAAAAAAAAAAAGGGGAAAAAGAAACCTTTTGGGCCTCGGGTTTTGGGCACTGTTTGGGTCCTTATTTTGTTAGTTTTGGGCCATATAATTTATGGGTTTCCCTTTATTTTGGGTTAGATTATTTGGGCCATGTGGATTAAATAAAAGGGCTATTTGATTTATATTAGGCCTTAAGAATTTATTTAATTTAAGTAATTTAAATTATTTAATTTAGGCCAAATAATTATATTTTTGATAGTTTTATCAAATTTTCAGTTCTGTAATTTTCATAATTTTATGAATAATTGGATTATTTTCACAAAATTAATATAATTATGAAAACCTCTCATTATTTTGGATTTTATGAGGATTTTCATAAATTTGAAATTTTTTTTTATAAAAGCTATAATTTTAAATTGAATAATTTTTGTGAAAATTATCATAAAATTATGATTAAATTATGAAAATTTGATTTGAATGTGTATATGTGCTCATTTTGAATATGTATAATTTTGTTATTTTTATACTAGAAGCACATGTAGCTAAGTTATTCATATTATTTGGAATTAAAATTGCCTTGTGATATTTGCAATTTTTTAAAATATGAATAAGCTTAGAATTTTACCAATATGTTTAAGTGATTTATAATTTATTTAATTAGGGCTTAGCCACAGCAACCTTAATTAAGTAAAATTATTTTTTGTAAAATCACATAATTATATGAGACATAAATTGTGATTAGTTATAAGGTTATGATAAATTTTATCCCACAGGAATTTTTATTATAATTTTATAACTAATTAGGATAAAATATCAAATTAGTTTCTTAATTTACCCACAGGAATTAGGAAATGATATAATTTGATAGTTTTATCATTATGATATGAATCTATTAGAATTAGAACTTTAGCCCACAGGCAAGTTTTATGTCTAAGATTTATTAATAAAATATGTTTACATTGGTAGACATAATTAAGTTTGCCTCAAAAATTCTAGATACATAAGCATGTTTATTTTCTATATGCAGTGTTTCCTCAGGCTAGTATTAACCTAGAAGTTCCCGAGCTGGATGGAGAGAACTACAAGGTTTTGAAGGAGAGAGTTCTCCTCCAATTAGGGTGCATGGATATAGACTATGCTATAAGGAAAGATGAGCCCGTATTGACAGAGACCAGCACTCCTACTGAAGTAGCTTTACATGAACGCTGGGAGCGATCCAATCGCCTTAGTGTCATGTATATTAAGACAAAAATATCTGCTGGGATACGTGGTTCTGTCGAACAGCATACCAACGTTAGGACCTTACTGAAGGCCATAGATGATCAGTTTGTCACTTCAGACAAAGCGTTGGCCAGCACCCTGATAATGAAGTTCTCATCGTTGAGGCTCACCAATGTCAAAGGAGTGCGCGAGCACATAATGGCCATGAGAGATATAGCGGCCCAACTCAAGAAGCTAGAGGTGGAGATGTCTGAGTCTTTTCTTGTGCACTATATATTGAACACTCTACCAAAGCAGTACGGACCATTCAAGATATCCTACAACACACATAAGGATAAGTGGACCATCAATGAATTGATGACCATGTGTGTTCAAGAGGAGGGAAGACTGCTTATGGAATCGGGTGAGAGTGCATTTTTTGCAAGCCAAGAAAAGACCAAGGATCGAGCCAAGAACAAGGGAAAAGAAAAAATCCCTGCCCAAGTTGACATTAAGAAAGAGTCCAAGTGTTTCTTCTGTAAAAAGAAGGGACACATGAAGAAGGACTGTGCCAAGCTTCAGCAGTGGCTCGTTAAGAAAGGTAATCCACTCTCATATGTTTGTTTTGAATCAAATATGGTTGAGGTTAATCATAACACATGGTGGATTGATTCTGGATCTACAATTCACATTTCGACTTCCTTACAGGGTATGACAAACCTAAGGAAGCCAGTGGGAAATGAGGAGAGCATCTATTTAGGAAACAAGATGCGCTCGCGTGTTGAAGGCGTTGGAACATGCACTTTAGTTCTTAGGAGTGGTTTTGTTTTGCAATTAGAAAAGACCTTTTATATTCCTAGTTTCTCGAGAAATTTAATCTCTGTTTCTAGGTTGGTACCTTATGGATATTCCTTTCAATTTTCAAATAAATCAATATTGATATATTTTAAGTCTGATATTGTTGGGAATGGTACCTTATGTGATGGTCTTTTCTCTATTGATTTGCAAAATGATACTGCTCATAACGCCTTGCATGTTCAAACTGGCACTAAAAGATGTGTTATGAATGAGGACTCCTCTACGTTATGGCACCGGAGATTAGGTCATATCTCCATAAATAGAATTAAGAGATTGGTAAATGACGGAATACTTAGTACTCTCGATTTTACTGATTTCGACACTTGTGTGGATTGCATTAAGGGTAAGCAAACCAACAAGTCTAAGAAAGGTGCCAATAGGAGTTCAACCATATTAGAAATCATACATTCTGACATATGTTGTCCAGACATTGATGCATATGGTCAGAAATACTTCATCACCTTTATTGATGATTACTCGAGGTTTATGTATCTCTACATGCTTCATAACAAGAGCGAAGCATTAGATGCCTTTAAAGTCTTTAAGGCTGAAGTAGAGAAACAATGTGGAAAACCCATAAAGATAGTAAGAACTGATAGAGGTGGGGAGTATTACGGTAAATACACTGAAGATGGACAAGCACCTGGACCATTTGCGAAGTTCCTTCAAGAAAATGGGATTGTTGCCCAATATACCATGCCTGGTTCACCGGATCAGAATGGTGTTGCAGAAAGAAGGAACCGAACTTTGATGGAAATGGTGCGTAGTATGCTTAGCAACTCGAAGTTGCCTAAGTCTTTGTGGATTGAAGCTCTTAAAACGGCAGCGTATATATTGAACCGGGTTCCAACCAAGGCTGTTCCAAAGACGCCTTTTGAATTATTCAAAGGTTGGAAACCGAGTTTGCATCATATGCGCGTTTGGGGATGCCCTTCTGAGATAAGAGTTTACAACCCACAGGAAAAGAAACTAGATCCTAGGACCATAAGTGGGTATTTCATCGGATATGCCGAACGGTCCAAAGGCTACAGATTCTATTGTCCATCTCATAACACTAGATTTGTGGAATCAAGGAACGCCAAGTTTCTTGAAAATGACTTAGTTAGTGGGAGTGATCAATCTCAAGACCTAGTTTCTGTGAGAGATCAACCCTCTACCTCGAGTCAAGGATTGGTTATCATGAATAATGTCCCTTCAGTGCAACTGGACATTGAACAACCAATCATTGAAGATCCACAAGTAGTTGATAACTTACCAGTAGACGAGGCTCCTCTGGATACACCAGAATTGAGTGAGCAATCAGTTGAACGACATGATCCTTCGGAGAATGTTGAACCAACATTAAGAAGGTCTACTAGGGAAAGAAAATCAGCTATTCCTAGTGATTATATTGTGTATCTACAAGAGTATGATTTCAATATTGGGCCCGTTAATGATCCAGAGACGTTTTCACAAGCCATGAACAGCAAAGAATCAAAACTTTGGTTCGATGCTATGAAGGATGAGATGGATTCGATGGCATCTAATGGAGTATGGGATCTTGTCGAGTTGCCTAATGGGGCCAGGGCTATAGGCTGTAAATGGGTCTTTAAGACCAAGACTGACTCATTAGGCAACATTGAGCGTTATAAGGCAAGACTCGTAGCCAAAGGATTCACTCAAAAGGAGGGAATCGATTACAAGGAGACCTTCTCTCCTGTATCTAAGAAAGATTCTCTCCGCATCATAATGGCACTTGTTGCACATTTTGACTTAGAGTTGCAACAAATGGATGTGAAAACGGCATTTCTCAATGGTGATCTAGAGGAAGAGGTTTACATGAAACAACCTGAAGGTTTTTCCTCTAGCAATGGTGAGCATTTGGTCTGTAAGCTCAAGAAGTCCATATATGGGTTGAAACAAGCTTCTCGCCAATGGTATTTAAAATTTCATGAAGTCATCTCATCATTTGGTTTCGTTGAGAACATCATGGATCAATGTATATACCAGAAGGTCAGTGGGAGCAAGATTTGTTTCCTTGTGCTATATGTGGATGATATTCTGCTTGCAACCAATGATAAAGGGATGCTACGTGAGGTGAAACAATTTCTTTCTAAGAACTTTGATATGAAGGATATGGGTGATGCATCTTATGTCATTGGCATTAAGATCCATAGAGACAGACATAGAGGTATATTAGGTCTGTCACAAGAAGCCTATATTAATAAAGTCTTGGAAAGATTCAGAATGAAAGATTGTTCACCAAGCCCAGCTCCCATTGTGAAGGGTGACAGGTTCAATTTGAACCAGTGCCCGAAAAATGATCTTGAGCGGGAACAGATGAAGAACATTCCATATGCCTCAGCTGTTGGAAGCATTATGTATGCACAGGTCTGTACCAGGCCTGATATTGCTTTTGCTGTGGGAGTGTTGGGTAGATACCAAAGTGACCCGGGGATGGACCACTGGAGAGCTGCGAAGAAGGTGCTTAGATATTTTCAAGGCACTAAGGATTACATGCTTATGTATAGACGGACTGATGAGTTGGAAGTGATTGGCTACTCAGACTCAGACTTTGCTGGCTGTGTTTATACCCGGAAATCAACATCCGATTACATCTTCATGCTTGCCGGTGGAGCTGTTTCATGGAAGAGTGCTAAGCAGACACTGACTGCCACTTCTACTATGGAGGCCGAGTTCGTTTCCTGTTTTGAGGCTACCTCACATGGTGTATGGCTTAAGAGTTTCATTGGTGGGCTTAGAGTTGTTGACTCCATATCTAAGCCATTGAGGATATATTGTGACAATTCAGCTGCGGTATTCATGGCTAAGAACAATAAGAGTGGAAGTCGAAGTAAACACATCGACATTAAGTACTTGGCCATTAGAGAACGTGTTAGAGATAAAAGAGTGGTCATTGAACACGTTAGCACTGAATTGATGTTAGCTGATCCTTTGACTAAGGGCATGCCACCGTTTAAATTTAAGGATCATGTAGAGAGAATGGGACTTGGTCCCACATTTGATTGTGATTGAAACTCTTATTAATAATATGATGTTTCTCATTTTGATTTGTATACACTAAAGTTTTATTTGAGAAATATCCTTGTTGTTTGGACCGAGAATAAACATAAGGTTTATTCATTAAGTAAAAATGGGTTGATCTAGAAACATTTTACATAGTAATACATGGAAGATAATACTCACCATTAGAGGAACTGTCGCCATGATTCATGTGATTTGTTTCTTCTATAAGTGAAATATATAGACCAAGTGGGAGAATGTTAGTATATCTCCATAATTATGGAAATAAATATTTGGTTGACCAATTCCGGATATGGTCCATAATTTCACGGTGAATCTCAACTCAATATTTGGCTATTAAAAACACGATTTTATGATGGTTAAAACGTGATTTTATTGCCATAATTAACACGCTCTCATTACTATTTAAGGAGGGCTCCTTCCGGTCCCCAAGTACGTGAATCTCAAACACACAAACACCATCTAGTGAGGTTTTGAGTGCTTGGAAGATTTGGAAGGTCTGTGATCGACACAGAGTAGACTGTCAGATTCGGTAATTGCTTCAACAGCAGAGCTACAGAGTGCAATGGCTGGAGGTTAGATCCTATCGCTTCCGCACTTAATTGTTTAACATGTTTCATATTGTGTAGAAGCATGTTAGGCTTGTTTGATGTACTTACAAAAAGAACTCACAAGTTTGATTTATTGATAATTGTTGAACCACGTATAAGCGGTAGGGTAGTGGATAAAGTCATTCGTAAACTACGTTTTGACCATGCTTTCAAAGTGGGTGCAAAGGGTTTTTCTGAAGGCATTTGGTTATTGTGGAACTCAAGCTTCGGTGATATAGGGATCATACACAACAGCATGCAAATCATCTCATTTATGGTTGCAAAGGATGGTTGTAAATGGGCAATGTCAGCTATCATGGGAGCCCATGCTTCACTAAACGTCTACGCCTTTAGAGGTATTTGGCAGAACTTAAGGATTTTGAGTTTTGTCCGTGGTTGTTAATGGGCGACTTCAATCAAATTACTTCCTTGACTGAAAAATAGGGTGGGATGACTGAATCTGCTTACAAAATGAAAAAAAATTCAGTGATGTGATTACTAGTCGACATCTTTTAAACCTTGGAGCTTCCGGTTGCCAATATACATGGATAAATAATCATAGCTTGAGTGGCTTAATACTGAAGTCGTTGGATAGAGCTTTATGTAACACAAGATGAAGATTATTATTTCCTGAAGCCACAGTAATTAATCTTCCTAGAAAAAGCAGTGATCATTGTCTGATACTCTTAAAGCTCTCCCACAACCTCGTTCATAATCAGAACCGTGGACCATTTCGGTTTGAAGTTGCATGGCAGATGTATGATGGCTTTGATATGTTACTCAATAACTCTTGGAACAGGGAGAATTCACTTGTTACTAATCTTAACATGTTTCAACAGGTAGTCACGGATTGGAACAAGAAGTTGTTCAGGAATATTTTTAAAAAGAAACGTACCTTGTTAGGCTGCTTGGAAGGGGTACAAAAGAAGTTGGGGATCACTCCCAATCATTTTTTGGTTCAGCTAGAGAAGGACTTAAAAGTGGAATACAACAAAGTGCTACAGCAAGAAGAACTGTTCTGGTTTCAAAAATCTAGGTCCAAATGGATGCAATATGGAGATTGTAATACAAGATTCTTCCATACAACCACGATAATCAGGCGTAATAGAAATAGAGTGGTTGCTTTGAAGAAGGATGATGGTTTATTGTGTATGTTAGCTTTAAATTGCCATATATATTTTGAAATGACAAAAACTTAAGTAAGATTTAATGTTATAATTCATATTGTAAATTTGCCTTATCACACATGATTTTCTCAATCCATTTTCAAGTGATCATATCAAACATTAAGACCATGATTTAATTACACATTCTTATTGGTCTTAATACTTCATAAAATGTTTTGAATATTTTAGAAAATCACTTGATGAATTTTTGGATCATGTTTTCATCAGAGAAAGTCAAGAAAAACTCCCACAAAAATGCCAAAATGTTTTGGGTTGAATTAGGATCAAAGACCACATCATTTCTAACCCAAAAAGTGCAGGAAATAGCTTTCTGGAGGCATGGGATCGATCCTCTAAGGGAAGGGATTGATCCCTTCAAGGCAAAATGATCCTCAAGCCCAGATTTAACATCCTGGAAGCTTGGGATTGATCCCCTATGGAAAGGGATCGATCCCTTTGCCCGAAAATAGCCTGTAACGGCTAGTTTTTATGAGACAACAGTCATATTCAAGTTTTGGCTCCACCCAACGGCTAGAATACATCCAAGGGACTATAAATAGAGGCTTAGAAGCTAAAGAAAGGGAGAGGAACTGCTCATAAATTCTATTCATCATCTTCTTGATTTTCCTCAAGCCTCATCAACAAATCAAGAGCTACAAGTCTTCATCTTCCATCATTCTCATATTCTTTGTATAGAATAGCACAAATCTTGTATAGGCTTTTTCCTTGTGCTTATACATTGTAATCACTTGCTTATCTAGAGCCCCTTCTTTGATTACACAATTTGTAAACACACTCATTCCTTGTAAAAGGGGAGGTTTCTCTTTAGCCTAAGAAAAAGAGGGAGGTTTCTCTTGAGCCTAGAAAAAGAGAGAGGTTTCTCTTTAGCCTAGAAAAAGAAGGAGTGTAACAAATTCAAGGATAGTGAATTTAGGAAAATCCTTGGGAGTGTCTCAAGGTAGAGGACGTAGGCAAGGTTGCCAAACCTCTATAAATCGCTTGCGTACATTTCTCTATCCTTACTCTCTTTACTTATTTGCAATTATATTTGTGTTTATTGTTTTGAATTTATATTGCATAATTGAGTAGCCTAGAGAACTTAGAAAATATCAATATAGGCTAAAGAATTTAGAAGAACTGAAAAACAAACTTAAAGTTAGCGAAAAACCAATTCACCTCCCTCTCGATATAGCCTATAGAGCCAATAATTGGTATGAGAGCTTGGGCTCGAGATTGATTTAGACTAACCTCTATCGAGCAAAACGATCTTAAATGGCTCACTTGAATGTAGGCACACCCCTAGGAGAAGAGGGACACTCATTAGTTAGACCTCCACTCTTCAATGGTGAGAATTACTCCTATTGAAAAATTAGGATGATGCTATTTGTGCAATCCAATGACTATGAAGTGTGGAGAGTAATTGTTAATGGCCCTAGAATCCCAATAAAGAAAGTAGATGGAAAAAATGTCCCTAAGAGTGAAGATGAGTGGGACACCAATGACATGAGATTGGCACAATTGAATGCCAAGGCTATGCACACCCTCTTTTGTGCTTTAGGTCCCAATGAGTATAATATAGTATCCTTATGTGAGAATGCTAAACAAATATGGGATAAACTAGCCATCACACATGAAGGGACAAATCAAGTTAGAGAGACCAAAGTAGGAATGCTCACACGTGATTATGAGCTATTTAGGATGAAAGAAAATGAGTCCATTAGCAAAATGTTCACTAGGTTTAATGATATAATTAGTGGACTTAAGGCTCTAGGCAAGGCTTATTCCAATGTTGAAATGGTAAAGAAAATTTTGAATAGCTTGCCTAAGTCATGGGAGGCAAAGGTAACCGAAATAGAAGAGTCTAAGGATCCAAATACCTTGTCTCTAGATGAGCTTATGGGCTCCCTACTTACATATGAAATGAAAATGAAAAGAAATGAAGTGCCTTCAAAGAAAGTAGGGGTAGCACTTAAGTCTTCCACTCATGAGGTCCTCGAAGATGATAGTGATGAGAGTGAAAATGAGGAAGAGAAGGAAATGGCAATGTTTGCCAAAAGATTTAATAGGTTCATGAGAATGAAAGAAAAAGAAAATAATAGGAGACATCAAAGAGGGGAGTTAAATAGAAGAGAAAAGGACCCTTTAGTGTGTTATGAGTATAATGAACTGGGTCATACTAAGTTAGATTGCCCCTTACTTAGGAAAGAAAAGGATAGGAAACCTAGGAAGAAAGCATTTGTGGCTGCATGGAGCGATAGTGATAGCTCCGATGAGGAAAACATAGATAATGAGGTAGCCTACTCATGCTTTATGGCTATTAGTGATAATGAGGCTAGCTCTAGTTCTAGTGAAAATAATGATTTTATATTTGATAAGTTACAAAAAGCTTTTAATAAATTAGCAAATAAATTTCAATGCATGAATTCTAAATATAAGAAAATCATTGCTAATTTGAAAATAGAAAAGGAAACCTTGACCAATGTTAAGCTAGAATTAGAGAAGAAACTAGAAAAGGCCAACTTAGAAATAAATGAGTTAAATAAAAAGAATACAAATTTGCATAACTCATTTACTAGGTTTTATATGGGTCAACAAAAGCTGGATCACATGCTTGAGACCCAAAGAGCTTTCTTTGATAAAGATGGGTTAGGTTATAATGCAATACAAAAAGAAACTCATCTAAAGAATTTCCTTGTGAGCAAAAATACTATGCATGATTTATCTCTTACATGCTCACTATGCAATAGAATAGGACACTCTTCACAAGCATGCACATATAGAAAAACCACATTTAGAGGAAGAGTAGTTAGAAAAATGTGGGTGCCAAAGCATGCTATGAATAATGATGAATTGAGCTTGAAATGAATCCCTAAAGGATCAACAATTATGCACTAACTCTCATGGACCCAAGAAAATTTAGGTACCAAAACATGCTTAAATTGTTTGTTGCAGAAGTTAGAGCATGGAGTTACAAAGAAACAATGGGGTTTGAATGCTCTACACACCTCTATGGAGATTGCTTGTACCAATGAGAAAAAGGAAAAGCTTGAGGATCCATCCTTGGGAAAGATCACAACAATTCTTCAAAGAAAGGCCTAAGGTGGATTCAACAATTCAAGACAAAGCACTCTCAAGCAAAGGAGTTTTGTAAGCTTAATTCCTTACTCCTTAAATTTTTTATTTGATTAGTTATGCCTTGATGAGAAAATTGGTTAATGATTAATGATGCATTGTGAATGAGCAAAAAGCATGATGAATGATTGTTGAGTGTTCGATGGACAATTCTTGATGAATGAATGAAAGGCATGATTTATGATTTTGAAATAATTATTAGATTTCTGCATTTTGAGCAAGTTTTTTATGTGTTGATAATGTATTTACTTGTCTCAAAATACCAAATATGTCATTTATACAAAATGCCATGTCATGAGCAATAATGAAGAACTTGTATGTTGAAAATCATGGCATATTGTTCACAAGATGTATGCTTTAATGATATATGTGCTTAAAACCTATGTGAACAAGTTTGTTTTGACATATTTGTGGTATCCAATGCTTTGGTTTTATCAAAATATGCTTAACTCTCAAAATGACCTCCTTTGAGGCCAAAAATGCATTTTATTGTGAAAAATCTTCCAAAATTGCAAAATCTTTTGTAAAATGGTTTTTCATTCATGTTTTTCATTCATACAAGTCCAAAATCATGTTACATAAATGCTTAAACCATTACTTGGACTTAAAATACTCAAAAACGAAGTTTTGGCACCTCAAATGTTGGATTTTCTGTCAAAAACTGCAAAAACAGGATGGGGGATCGATCCCTTAACAAGCAGGATTGATCCCCCTTGAGCAGAATGCAGGAAATCTGCATTCTAGAGTTAAGGGATCGATCCCCCAAGCCAAAATGGGTTTTCTGCACTTTTTCAACCAAATTTGAGAAGGATTTTTCACTTTCTTGATATCTTCTTTCTTCTCAACTTAAAATTCGTTGTTTTAACTTCTTTTTGATGATCTTTACAACATGAAAATCCATTATTGATTGATATCATGCCTCAACTCCATCAATTTGTATCATTTCCAACAAATGGTATCACTTTCAACAATTAATATCATTTTTCTTGAGCTCACAAGTGCAAAATCATTTTTCCTATTGAAAACATTGAATCTTGAAATAATCTTGAAATATACTTTCAATGAATGCTTAAACATAATTTTGAGAAATATTTCAACAATTTATGGATATTTGAGAAATTGATGAACTAGTGCATAATGAATCTTCTTCATTCCTTTTTTGTTCATCTTAGTCAAGCATGCTTATAGGATTATGTTTCTTAGCTTGACTTATCATTCCACACTAGGTTTCATGATAATTATACATCTAGTGGATTGATTCCAAATGTAAATTCAACAATTGGTAATGGTCATTGGCCTATAATTTGTGATGGTAAATGGATCCTTAATGTTCAAATGCATGAAACTTTATCATCCATGAACTTAAAATTCTTTTATGGCCAAATTATTAAAGAACTTGGGCTTTAATGACAACACCAACATTCAAAAGATAAATGCAAACTTGAACAAATGTACCTTGATTGATATCCATGCATTTATTCCTAATGTTGAATCTTTCCTTGCTCATAATTGGTTAAGGACTTGAATTGGAAAATGAGCATAGGATTTTTGTGCTTAAAACCATGGAAGAAAATGTGTTTGCTTGAATACCTTGTTTGTTTAAATCTTCCATATGGTATAATTTGGTGTGATTGTGTTCTTGCATATTGAGAATGATTATTTTCTTGACATGATCACACTACACACAAATATTAGATTCATGCAAAATGACTAAGTCAACCATTAGTAACAATTGGTATTTAGATTGAAATAACAATTAGTATCATTAGCAACCATATTTTCAACAATTGGTAAGCCAAAACTAAATCGCCAATTGCTATGAGCTTTAAATTGACAATTCTTCTTGTGCTCTTTAGTTTGAAATTCTCTTAGTATATTTTTGCATGAAACTCTTGTGTACTAGAATTTGTAGTTAATTGCTATATATCTTAATTCTAGGCACAATATTTCTTGAAAATGATTTATGAGCACATGCATATGATATGTTATATAATTTTAGCTCATAATCATGATGTATTAACATGCACCTTAGTTGGACTTTAGAGAACAATTGATACACTTAGGTGCTTAATAGGATTGAAATAAGCAAGTTATAGACCTTAGTAGATATTTATACTCAACTTGCTTCATTTCTTACCAATTGAGAACTTATTGCAAAATTATTTATAAACAATTGGTATAGGATCATAAGTCATATTCCTTGCATGAATATTTCATACGCTTTATGGATATTGACTTATTTATTTGTGCTATGAGTCCCATGTACTAACATGTTTCTTGTTGGATGGAGGACATATTTATCTCTTCTCACATAGCCATGATTTTAAGGGAGCATATTTTTTATTATTTTTCCTTCTTTTTGCTATGACAAAAAGGGGGAGAGATAGATATTAAAAGGGAGAGATATTAAGGGGGAGAGATAATGGGGGAGAAATAGTTTGAAAATTCTTTTTGAAAACCCATGCTTATATTAAGGGGGAGCTTTATAAAATCCTGCTTTATTTGAGGGAGAGTATTTTATTAAAGAATTTTCAAAGCAAATTTACATTAAGTTTTGTCATATCAAAAAGGGGGAGATTGTTAGCTTTAAATTGCCATATATATTTTGAAATGACAAAAACTTAAGTAAGATTTAATGTTATAATTCATATTGTAAATTTGCCTTATCACACATGATTTTCTCAATCCATTTTCAAGTGATCATATCAAACATTAAGACCATGATTTAATTACATATTCTTATTGGTCTTAATACTTACTTCATAAAATGTTTTGAATATTTTAGAAAATCACTTGATGAATTTTTGGACATGTTTTCATCAGAGAAAATCAAGAAAAACTCCCACAAAAATGCCAAAATGTTTTGGGTTGAATTAGGATCAAAGACCACATTATTTCTAACCCAAAAAGTGCAGGAAATAGCTTTCTAGAGGCATGGGATCGATCCCCTAAGGGAAGGGATCGATCCCTTCAAGGCAGAATGATCCTCAAGCCCAGATTTAACATCCTGGAAGCTTGGGATCGATCCCCTATGGAAAGGGATCGATCCCTTTGCCTGAAAATAGCTTGTAACGGCTAGTTTTTGTGAGACAACGGTCATATTCAAGTTTTGGCTTCACCCAACAGCTAGAATACATCCAAGGGACTATAAATAGAGGCTTAGAAGCTAAAGAAAGGGACAGGAACTGCTCAGAAATTCTATTCATCATCTTCTTCATTTTCCTCAAGCCTCATCAACAAATCAAGAGCTACAAGTCTTCATCTTCCATCATTCTCATATTCTTTGTATAGAATAGCACAAATCTTGTATAGGTTTTTTCCTTGTGCTTAAACATTGTAATCACTTGCCTATCTAGAGCCCCTTCTTTGATTACACAATTTGTAAACACATTCATTCCTTGTAAAAAGTGAGGTTTCTCTTTAGCCTAAGAAAAAGAGGGAGGTTACTCTTTAGCCTAAGAAAAAGAGGGAGGTTTCTCTTGAGCTTAGAAAAAGAGAGAGGTTTCTTTTTAGCCTAGAAAAAGATGGAGTGTAACAAATTCAAGGATAGTGAATTTGGGGAAATCCTTGGGAGCGTCTCAAGGTAGAGGACGTAGGCAAGGTTGTCGAACCTCTATAAATCGCTTGCGTACATTTTTCTATCCTTACTCTCTTTACTTATTTGCAATTATATTTGTGTTTATTGTTTTAAATTTATATTGCATAATTGAGTAGCCTAGAGAACTTAAAAAATATCAATATAGGCTAGAGAATTTAGAAAAACCGAAAAACAAACTTAAAGGCGAAAAACCGATTCAGCCCCCTCTCGGTATAGCCTATAGAACCAACAATGTATAAGACAAGAAGAACTAAAGGAGATGGTATGTTTTTTCTTTCAAAAGCTTTACACTTCTGATATGTTAGACATTGATCTAAGTAGTTGTCCTAAGTCTAAGTTTTCATTGAGCCCCCAACAAGCTAAAATGTTATGTGAGGTGCCAACTTATGAGGAAATATTAGGTGCTTTACGTTCAATGGCCCCATTCAAAGCTCCAAGACCAGATGGGTTTTAGACAGGATTCTATAAGTCAAACTAGTCAGTGATCAAAGAATCTGTGTGTCAATTTATTGAGGAAGCATTAAAAAATGGTTGCTTTGATAATAATCTGAGCAAAGTACCTGTGGTTCTAATTCCAAAAGTGGATCACCTTGAGTATGTATCCCAATTCAGACCGATCAGTCTGTGCAACGTATTTGTGAAGCTAATTTCCAATATTATTGTAAGCAGACTTCAACCATACTTGGACAAACTTATAGCTTCGACCCAGTGTAGTTTTATCCCTAGCCAAAATAGCTCCGATAATATAGTAGTGGTCCAAGAAGTGGTTCACTCTTTATCAAAGAGAAGGGGAAGAAATGGAGAGATGATTATGATGATAGATCTTGAGAAGGCATATGACCGAATTAAATGGGAGTTTCTTCGATGGGTTTTATCAAATGTTGGCCTACCTCACTCCTTGGTCAATCTTATTATGTTCTACGTCACCTCAACAGAAATGAACTTCTTATGGAATGGTGAATTGATCGAGAGTTTTAAACCTTCTAGAGGTTTAAGACAAGGAGACCACTTCTCTCCTTACCTCTTTGTACTTTACCTTCAGAAACTAACAGATATAATTGAGCTTCAGGTGAATAAGGGAGCATGGAAGCCGATTAATTTGGCAAGGGATAGACCGGCGATATCTCACATTTTCTTTGCGGATGACCTTCTCTTGTTTAGAAAAGCATCAATGCAGTAGTGTCAGGTGATGATGCATTGCTTAAACTCATTTTGCAAAGTTTTGGGTCAAAACTTAAATTTTGGAAAATCTAAATTATTTACCTCCCGTAATGTGCATTGTAATGTTATTATTGGCATCCAAATGTGCACTAGAATGTCTTATAGCTCAAATTTTGGTAACTACTTGGGAGTTTCGGTATTTTGCAAGAAAGTTAAAAAGTCTGACTTTCAACCTTTGTTGGATAAAGTGAAGAACTGATTGTCAAACTGGAAGACTCAACAACTCTCACTAGCAGGAAGAGCTACCTTGATTCAATCAGTTTCTAGCACAATTGCCACATACACAATGCAGACAACACAACTTCCTGCCTCTGTAACTAATGAGATTGATAGGTTGAACAAAGATTTTTTATGGGGCTCTACTAAGAATAAGAAGAAAATTCCATTACTAAAGTGGAATACAGTTTGCCAACCGAAAGTTGCAGTGGGATTAAGGCTACGTAAAACAAAGGATATCAACTATGCTCTTTTGGTAAAATTGGGCTAGAAGTTGGAGACAGGAGACACAGGACCTTGGGCAAGGATACTTAAGACTAAGTACTTCAAGAATGAGTCCCTTCTTGGAGCGAGAGCTAGATCCTCATCATCACATACATGACGCAGCATTCTCTCAAGCAAAAAAAGTGGTTTCCAGTGGTCTTACAGAGAGTATTGAGATGGTCATAGTGTTTCCTTTTGGCTTGATCGTTGGTTAGGTATTGACACCTAATTTTGTCCCATTTTGTTATTATTTTTATATATATTTGTATTTGTGTTTATTTTTATTATTTATTCTATTATTATTATTATTAGTATTAGTATTATTATTATTATATTTGTATTTGTTTTTATTTTATTTTATTTTATTATTTGTTTGGTTATTGTTTATATTATTATTATTATTATTATTATTCTTTTTTTGTTTTTTTATTATTATTACTGTTATCTTATTTCCCATCACATTTAATGGGAGTCCATTTTGCCGACACCAACTCCTGCCACCGGCAGGCCTGTCACCCGTCCATCACCCCTTCTGCTTACCATATCAATTCCTGCCAATCACCACTGCCAACACGAAAAGAGGGCCTCAAAGCTCTCGTGACGGGCCCTTCCCATTGGGAGCTTTTCGGAACCCCCAAAAACACCAGGATTCCACATAACCAAAAAGACAGAACCACCACCACCGAGAGGAGCTCTCACCAACCAACACCCTAAAATTCATCCAAACCCAGATTTCAGACGGAGAAGACCCGAAACCCCCTTTCCCTCAACCCTCATCAAATCCAAAAACCAAGAGCCCTAACCACCCCTGCCTCTCCACCGACCCAAAACCATTTACCCCATCACCGAGACACCACCACCATCACCCTCACCAGCACTCGGCCTCACTCCCTACATCGAAAACCCCACCAGCACACACAAACACAGGAACACACAGCCCTTAATACTACCGAACACAAGCCCTAGAACCCGAGAATCCCGAACCCTAGATCCCCACCTGCAAAAACACAAAAAAAAAACAACACAACAAAAACCACAAAACAACCATCTTCCTCACTTCATCGGTGAGAAACCACAACCAAAGAAAACACAAAAAAAAAAAGAAAAAAGGAAAAGGGGTTTCAGTTTTGGTCAGATTCGTAGGGCTAGGGAGTTCTTTTGGTAAAACAGTGGTCGGAATCGGAGTCAAGAGGTAAAAGGGCATCGGAAAGTGGGAAGCTTTTTGTGATCCGGCCACCGGAGGTGGCGGCCGACGGCGGCGGCAACGGCGGTCGAAAATCGCAGGGGAGAGGGAGGCTGAGAGAGTTTTTGGATTTTTTTTGGTTGAAAATCGGTAGAAATGAATGGTAACAAAAAAATGGGGCCTTTTATAGAGGTGCAAAACGCACCGTTTTGGAAAGCTGGACCCGCGCCTTGACCCGACCCGACCCGCGATCCGCGCGACCCGACTCCGCGACCCGCTTCCGCTGGCAGATTGGGCTTTGTTGTTTGGGCCTGGTTTTTGGCAGATTTTCCTTTGGGCTCTTAGCCCAAATTCATTTTGGTAATTTTTTTTTGTTTATTTATTTAGTGTTTATTCATTATATAAAAAAGGAGAAAATTTTAATTAGAAAATTAAAAATAAAAAAATTAAAACAATTAAAAAACTTAAAAAAATTATTAAATTATAATATTATAATTATTATCATCATTTGTGTTTATTTATTATTATTATTATTATTATGGTTGTTGTTATTATTCTTATTGTTATCATTATTATTATTATTATTATTATTATTATTATTATTATTATTATTATTACAGGTTGTAAAATAAAAGTTTTTGAAAAATTTTCTTTTACTTGTATTTCCACTAATTATTATTGATAAAAAATGTATAAAAAATATATAAAAAATATATATAAAAAAACAAAGATTCAAATTTAATTGAATAAATTGCCCGATGATGGGATGTCATGAAACTCACAAGTAGTGATTTCTTGACTGATCCCTAGGTGAGAAGAGTCGTACTAAATGTTACCAGAGTATTGGGATATTTAGAATGATTTTTCAATAATTTAAATTTTTATTAAAAATAAAAATAAATAATTTTTTTAAGAAAAGAAAAAGAAATTAAAAATTAAATTTAATTAAATAAAATCCCGATGATGGGATGTCATGAAACTCACAAGTAGTGATTTCTTGACTGATCCCTAGGTGAGAAGAGTCGTACTAAATGTTACCAGAGTATTGGGATATTTAGTATGATTTTTCAATAATTTAAATTTTTATTAAAAATGAAAAGGAATAAGTTTTTTTAAAAAAACAAAAGAAATATAGATAAACAAAAAAATAATAAAATTTAATTTAATTAAATCCCGATGATGGGATGTCATGAAACTCACAAGTAGTGATTTCTTGACTGATCCCTAAGTGAGAAGAGTCATACTAAATGTTACCAAAGTATTGGGATATTTAGTATGATTTTTCAATAATTTAAATTTTTATTAAAAATGAAAAGGAATAAGTTTTTTTAAAAAAACAAAAGAAATATAGATAAACAAAAAAATAATAAAATTAAATTTAATTAAATCCCGATGATGGGATGTTATGAAACTCACAAGTAGTGATTTCTTAACTGATCCCTAGGTGAGAAGAGTCATACTAAATGTTACCAGAATATTGGGATACTTAGTATGATTTTTCCATAATTTATTTTTTATTAAAAATAAAAATAAATAAGTTTTAAAAAAATAATAGAAAAAAGGAAATTAATAATAAATTTCCGATGATGGGATGTCATGAAACTCACAAGTAGTGATTTCTTGACTGATCCCTAGGTGAGAAAAGTTCACTAAGTGTTACCAGAGTATTGGGATACTTAGTGCAAGTTTTCAATAATAAGAATTTTTATTTAAAATAAATAAGGAAATATTTATATAAAAAATCAAAAATTCATTTGCATCATTTATTATCTGTTTGCATCATATGCATTCATAATAATTTTTGAAACGAGTGTGAATCTTCCGATGATGAGATTCTATAGAACTCACAAGTAGTGATTCCTAAGAAATCTCTAGGTGAGTAAATTATCCGAAATGCTACCAGAGTATTGGGGTACTTCGGAATAATTTTCAATACAAAAGATTTTCACTTATTTCAAACAAAAAATAAAATATAAATGTTTCAAAATAAAAAAAAATAAAATTGATTGCAATGAAATAAGAATTATTTTTAAATATTAATTCAAGACCACTTTATTAAAATTAAAGGATAACACATGATTATTATGGTACCGTTTTTTAACGGGCGTCGTGGGGGTGCTAATCCTTCCCCACGCGTAACTGTACTCCCGGACCCAACTTTGTTTTCGCAGACCAAAAATTGTCTTTTTAATAAAACTTAATTAATTTTAAGATTTTGTTAAAATGACAAGATTTTCAGGTGACCAATCACACCTAGTAAAAAAAGATTGGTGGTGACTCCCTTTTCGTTTTTAAACGTTTTTTTCAAATCGTCAAGCGCGAAGCCGTTACGACAGTTAGGTGCCCAACTACTTGTAAAGGTGAGTACTGTAGAGGTTCCTGCTGTTGAATTACATTGCAAGGTGAGTGACTATATACTCCCAAATGGAAATTGGGCTTGGGATAGATTGACAATATTATCTAGGGACATATCTCAGATGCTACAGTCTTACCACCGTTGTCAGATGAACCAGACAAAACCTACTGGGCAGCATCTTCCTCGGGAGAATTTATGGTTAGTTCTGCGTATGAGATCATTTGGGGTCAAGTAAACTCTACCTTTTCATGGAAGAGGTTGTGGAGGCTTGATGTTTTACCACTTATCAGGTATTTTCTATGGCTAGTAGCTTACAATCGACTACTCACCAAAGAACTCTAATTCAGGAAGAAAATAGTTCAAGATACCACCTGTGTTCAATGTGGAGGGGCACTAGAAAGTTTATTGCATGCTTTGCAGGACTACCTTAGGTCCTAACAAATCTGAACAAACTGGCTATAGAGTTCGGAGCTTCAACAGTTCAATGGTTGACTCATAATTTATTGAAACAGAAAACTGTTATTGATAGTAGAGTTAGTTGGGCATCAATATTTAGGCTTAATAGCCAAATAAGCCCTCAACCTTTAGCTCAAAATGAAATTCAGCTCCCAACGTTTTATTGCGTGAAATTAAGTCCATAAGCTTTTTGTTTCAGTGGAAATAATCCCTCAACCTTTTAAAATTATGCAATTAAATCCAAATCTGTTAAATAACACTAACTGCCGTTAGTATATCTAACGTGAAAGCTGACGTGGATAGCTTAGTTAGCTGCCACGTGGCATGCCACGTATGCAATACTAACGAGAGTTAGTGTCATTTAACAAATTTGGATTTAATTGCATAATTTTAAAAGGTTGAGGGTTTATTTTCACTTAAATAAAAGTTTATGGACTGAATTTCACGCCATAAAACATTGAGGGCTGAATTTTTTTTAGGCTAAAGGTTGAGAGCTTATTTGGCTATTAAGCCTCAATATTTACAACAACTTGTTGGTTCCCGTAGAAATGGAGAAATAACTTCATATTTGAGGAAGGTTTCGTTCGGCCTGAAGATGGTAATCATATTATTACAAAGTTTCTATTGGAAACAATAAGTTCTTGGACTAATAGTCAACAAGACCAAATGAAACAATGAGAGACCTTTGGAGGGAACGGTTAAAGTTAATGTAGATGCATCAGTTAAAGGAAATCCAAGCCATTCAATTGCTGGGGATTTGATCCAAGATTCACATGGAAAATGGCTGGGTCGTTGCAGCAGAAGATTGGGATAGGGTTCGATCTAGCGGGCTGAGTTGTATGCTCTGTATTATATTCTGTTGATGGCATGGGAGTTTGGTTATAGGAAGATCATTCTTGAGTCAGACTCTTCATTTGCAGTGGAGAAAATACTTCAACCACTTAAGAACCATGATCCTTTTTACCAGATTTTCCAAGCTTGCAAGAATTTGGTGAACAAGAATTGGTAATGCACAGTGAGATATGTTTATAGAGAGGCTAACAAGTGCGCAAACCTCCTAGTCAATCAAGCGCACAATGGTTCAGAGGATATATCCTATTTTCCTCATCCTCCAGTTATTTTGGAACACCTTCTTTGAGATGATTGTTTAAGTGTTGTTATTCTTAGATTTGTTTAAATTAAGCACCTTGTTGCTTCATCTGTACAAAAAAAAAAGATTGTATTAAATGAACCAACAAGTGGTACGAAGAAGTATAAGTGGACTTCTTCCCTAAACCTTTGGATAAAGTCCGAATCTTAAAGTCATTACTGTTGGGAAGGCTTTATTATTTACTACTCTCGACCTGAACAGGATTAATCTTAAACCATAAAATAAATGAAGATACCTGTAATGAAAAAAAAAAAAGAAATGCTTGTATTAAATGAGTGTATATAATACTTTGATTCTTTTCCTTAATAATTATATATCCTCAGAGTTTCCTCAATTGACTGTCTCAAAAACAAAGAATCCACACAGAATTTTATCCCTTTTAAAGCATAGAAATGCTTTGGAAGGCATGATATCAAGAAAACTATAGTTTATAAGTTTTCAAAAGAACTAAGAACTTGACTCTTCCACTTGAAGATCTTGTATTCGAGTTTTGGAAAGGGAAAAATGTGGCTTTTATGATAGGAAATGTACCTCTCCTACTGTGAATATATATAATACAAAAAAAAACTTTTATGAAAAGAGTACTGTATAATTTAGTTTCAGAAGGTTCAGATTAAAATTCAATATTCATCTCCTTAGTCTTTTTCATATATAGTAAAAGATATCTATTACTCCAAATTGTATGCTAGCTTCTAAACATGCTATTTCCATAGACGTAGAAAGGTGACCAAGACAAGAGAGAAAAGATACTTGGGCCGTTCGGCTCACTAATTTTTTCCAACGTTGCATACTTAGCTGGCAACCAACAATGACCAAGCTACCACTGGGTGTTAGTGGAAGAACATAGAGCCCACGTAAATTTTGTTTTATAATAATATACGAGTCAAGGGGGGGAGGGTTTTTTTTTTTTTTGTAATTCGCAAGGAGAGGAAGTTTTGTTCGTTGGCTTGAAAGCCGGGTGAGGATAAGATTCTTTCTGCTGTCATATAATTATCTTTGGGTGAAAATATTAGATACGCATGCATCTTATTTGTTGTCTGTCGACAGGAAAATAAACAAACAAGACAAGACAGAAAAAGAAAATCACTACGCCGGTGCATACAAATACTAGAAGATAGCTTTATAGCGCAGCTTCGTGAGGGTTCTAACGTTAAAACATCATTCGAATACAAGATTACATGCACAACATAAACAATGATTAGTTAAAAACTTAATATAACAGCCGACTTAATTAGATTCGAACTAACTACCAAAAGCAGCGGAGCTACATGCCCCAAATTCCCCGAGCTGCTGCCATTTTGTTGTTTGGTTTAGACGTCAATTCAAACAAAATCCGTGCAAAGGTATCGGAATGTCTACCGTCTGAAAAGAGTATCTCAGCAAATGCATTTTCATAAGCTAGCAGTGATGTCCTGTTCTGAGGATCAGATGCGAGGTGCTCTATTATCATTGCAGCTTTTCGGCAGACTTCTGGCACTGGATGTGGTGCCTTGATCACTTTCAGTATACGATCAATGGCCCTAATTTTAGTGAATGGTACACAAATAGTTAGTCATTTTGGCAATAAATCTTAACTACATGTTAATAAAATAATTATGAAATATCATAATTGTGTTCATCATTATTCCATCGTCCATGTTTAGTGAAAAAAAATTACCATCTCTCACTAGCAAGCTTCAATCTGCAGTCCATATTTACATCCACAAGGTTATAGAGTGCACCAATTGCAGCGGCTTGAGCATCATATGCCTGCAAACTCAAAAGATCTACAAGGCGCTTGTACACCTGCAATTCAGTATGAAGTTCTAATTACAATTTATAACTTGTTAACGCATTATCACACAAGAAAAAATTGTCAGCAGAATGAAATTCACCTGTGAAATAAAGGGCAGGAGAAGAGGTTCATTATCAGGATTTATAATCATTCGCCCAAGAAACTCAGCAGCTGCACAGTGCCAGGCTTTGACTGGAGATCCTAGCATCCCCATGATAGCTTGAACTGCACGTTTTTCACTGTTTGGTAAAACAGTACATGTAAGCATCAACCAGAAGTTAGAAACTAGAAAAACATGCACCAAAGCAAGAAAGCAGAACAGGGTTCTCACTTTATTTTAATGTAGGATGGTTTTGATGAGCTAAAAATTCGAAGATCAAGCAAGGGAGCCAGATTTACAATTGTCTCGATTGCATTTGTCACAAGTTCCTCATCCTCTGTCAAGAAAATAAATTTTAGAGAAAGCATATATTGAAACTCCGAAAGATTTACGAAATTTTTGCAATAAGTATTAGAAGAAAAATACCATTAACCTTCATGAAAAAAGAGAGACCATTTTGTAAAAAGGGAAAGGAGAAATAAGAAGAAAAATGCAAATATTTTCTATAGCAGGAAATATAGCCCACCAAGTTCCCATTCCACTACTCCCGATGACTCATCATTGGCCTACACTTAAGAAACTCAACAGAAAACATTTCAAGACCATTCAAGAAATGCAATAATTTCCCTTTGCTTAACAATTAGTCTATCACAGCCAAACTAGTTTAAGATTGTAGCATCTGATGATACCTTCAAAACATGATTCCTGATCATTATCATCTAAGCAATGAACTAAACAAGTTACAAATCCTAAAATTCTTCAATCTTGTACTAGAATCTACAAGAGTATATATTTTTAAGGATACAGACATATAAGCACATACACTAAAATGAACATGATGAGAGACAAAAAGAGGAGGGCTGTCTCACCTACAATGTGATCTTCTATGCACTGAAACACAGTTTCCAAGCAATGCCGATGTTGAGCCATAACAATTTCATTCTCTGGCATGAAAGAAAAGTTGCGAATAATATTAGAAGCAGCAACAGCGCACTGCTGTTTTTCTGCTCGACCCTCATCATCTAGATTAAATAGGCCATCTTCATCCACCCACCACTCCGACGGACACAATTTACTTGAATTCTTCTGCCCTGATATTTCCACTGCAGAAGAACCCGATCCCAATCTGCCATGACAGAAAATCAAATCATATTCATTTTCTAGTCCTTCAAACCAACAAGAAAACATAAAAAGAATTTCCAGCCTACCCCGACTGTGGCAGCAAGGCATTTGATCCCAACGCCTCATATTCATGTCCAAATCCAGTTACAACAGAAGTCGCACCCAATATTCTTGCCCTCTGTCCCTTTCTAAGTTCCTTAGGAAGGGATATATCACGCCAATCATCTATCTGCTCCAAATTAAAGAAAAAAAAGCAAGCACCACAATCATTCAATCTTAACGCACACCGAAATTCCAAAGAATTCTCATCAATTTAAGACATGGAAAAAACATACAATTTGGAGAAGAGCATCGAGCAAGCCGGGTATTTTGGCTAAGCAGGCGTCTTTACGCATATCATCTTTCTCTTTGAAAGAAAGCAATGTGAGAGTGTTCAAAGCCCAAGTCAACTCACTCTTCAACCCACTTTGAAGAGCTAGAACTATCCGTTTATTCTGTTGCTCTAATTACAACACAATGACAAACTTAACAGTCAATTTTCAAATACATATCAAGAAAATAACTGCAAATTAGACATTTTACTTTTCTTCCTTTTACAAATTCTACTCTCTGTTTTGATTCTGGGTTTAGGGTTTATTACCGGCGAAGGAGGTGTGGATTTGGAGGGAAGGGCCGAGGAGAGTTGAGGGAGCCACTGCATCAGCTGCGGACGCAGAGGCAGCGCTTCCTGCAGTGCTGCCAAAGGGTCGGCCTCTCTTCGGCGGGGGTGCGGCAGCGCCACCAGCGGCGCCACCTGATTTACCCTGCTCTCTCTTCTGCATATCTTTTATTTTTTATTTTTTCGCCCTCGGCTCGGGGAGATCTGCTGTGGCGTTTCTGTAATTACCCGGATCCGACTAGCCCAAATTATATATAGCCTTTTGAATTTATATTAATATAATAATCGTGGACCTAATTTAAGGTTGGGCTTAGTTCTTGTAATGATGAGAGAGCTCTAAGTTTGGACCAACCTATAAGCAGTTTTAGCTAAAATATTAAAAAGCCCATAAAGAATTAGTACTTGTACTTTTATTTTACTCAAATAAATCTTTTGATTTGCAATGAAATAAGCTTTTATTTCAAATAAAATATCGGTTTATGTTAAAAGTTTATTTATACAGGAATTAACTCAAGTCTTATATGATACATTCATTTTTTTATTTTAATTTTTATTCATGGGTTGAATATAATTTATGCATTGTGTAATAAAAATAATTATGTATTAAATAACAAGTGAAATAAATATGTTTCATTTATATTACATTATTTCAAATTTTATTTGCATTTTTTTAGTGAATGGTATAAAAACTTTTATTTGATAGTTTTTAAAGGATCACCATTTAGATTTTTAATTTATTTAATAATTAAAATTTATTTTTAAATTACTGGATATATTGAAAAGTTTATCATTCAAATAGCTAGCAAAATGATTATTTTAAGTAGTTTAATAAATGATTATTTTTATAAAAAAATATAAAGGTATATTAAATTTTAAAAAAATAATGAGAGAAAGTTGACAAATAAAAATGATTATTTAAAATATTTATTTTTAAATACTAAATTAGTTATTATAAGATACAAGGTTAATACATGTTATTCAACCATATATTACATCCCGTAAGATTATATATATATATAGATGATTTTCATAAGTAATATTGTTGATTTCTTCCCATATATGGAATATGTGTGGGTTGTTATACAATACACTGCCTGTAGAATTTTTAGATTTCGTAAGTGGTGTTAAAATGATGACGCATACCCACACTTTATTAATTTTTTATTTCTTAATATTCTTTAAAATGTATTTGTCATCATTTTAATCCCATTTGTGGAGTCTAAAAACTCTGTTGATAGTGTATTAAATAATAATCTCTCTTCTTCTTTTTTTGATGGAAAAACGAACATTTATAAAAGAAAATTAGCCCTTCTCGAGGATACAACTAATTGTCCTTGACATATAAAGACCCATACGGTCAAATAAAAACCAAGATAACACCTCACTAGAAGGGTAGTCATAGTAAACAAAAGAAGAGTTAATAAATGTCCCTTTCTAAGTGTAAGGCCCCAGTCCACACAGCAGGGTCACCTTACAATCGTGAGATGGGCGGTCGCTCAACACTCACTCAACGTATTGTCCGCTTTGGGCGGTTGTCGCCCAAACGGTTTTATTCCCCACTGGGACGCGTCATTATAAAACCGTGAGGGAGGCGACCGCCCAAAGCAGACAATACGTTGAGTGAGTGTTGGGCGACCGCCCATCTCACGATTGTAAGGTGACCCTGCTGTGTGGACTGGGGCCTTACACTTAGCCAAAGCATGAGCACAACAATTCGCTTCAGGGAATACATGGCAGATCTTGGCGTTTTCAATCTCCTGAAGTAATTTCCTGCAATCAGAAATCAAGGCAATGTGAGAATGAGTTTCAGAAGTGTGTCCAAGAACATACCTCAGCACAACTTGGGAATCAATCTCAATAAGAATATTTTTGTATCCCTTGGATGTTGCGATTTGGAGGCCATCTCTTAACCCTCATAATTCTTCGACAATGCTGGAAGTTTCTCCAAGATTCCTTGCATAACCTCCTAACCAGGTACCATAGAAGCTGTGAAAGACTCCTCCAGCGCCTGCTCTTCCCGGATTTCCAAAAGCCGATCCATCTGTGTTCAATTTGATAAAGCCTTCCGGAGGGGGATTCCTACTAACATCAATATGCCTTTGTTCTTTAGGTTTTTGCTTTGTTCCCGCTAAGGCCCAATATTCTTTTGCTTTTGTAATTGTCTTTCTGCCCCATTCCATGATTTGTAGGCAGCTCCCTCGAAAACAATCTTGTTTCGATCAATCCAGATCATCCATATTACAAAGCCAAAAATAATATTCCAAGGAATCCCCTCCCTGTTCAAGGCATCTTTCTCATTAATGTTCAATTGAATCCAGTTATGGAAATCAAGTTGGAAGGATTGTTGCATCATTTTAGGGATGGCAAAAAGCTCCCACATTGTGAGACCCGATTTTATATATATATACTGTACATCATATTGTAGACGATTGTTAACCGAAATAAATTATTGAGTGGAAACTAAATAAATATTGAAGAAGAGATTCCACTTTACATTATGGAATTTTCGAAATTTAAATTTCAATATGGTGTATGTGAATTAGAATGAAAATTAAAGAGATGAATAGAAAATATGGAATAAAGGAAGGAAAGAAAATCTAAAATTTTAGGAATGGAAATTTATTATTGGAATTATTGGCTTAATAGCAACCAAAGGAAATGAAGAAAAGCCAAGGAAGAAGGACAACACGCCAACAAATTTTGATACACTTAGCATGTTCGGCTGGAAAGAATTCAAAGGAAAGGAAATGAATTTCATGGATAAAATAATATATAATAAAGCCAAATTAACACATAAAATAAAACTACGAGCTCATTGGTTGAAGCTTTGAAAAGAGGAGTGAAATAAGTTCACAAGTTGTGCAGCCAAAGTGGACTTTAACGGCACTTTGTTGCTGCTCTCGCACCATTTTCTGTCCAGCCACAAAAAGGCTAATAAAACATGAATTTTATAATGCAAAATAGATAGAAAATGGTGTTTAAAGACAAAGCAATTAAAAATATATACATTAGGATTCTATTGGCTGAAATAAAGCAAAGAAGAATTGAAAACATGACCAAACTGATCGGCCAAGAAGAGTCCACGCCAACTTTGCTGCTTTTATACATTCTATCTGGCCTTTTTAAAGGTTGCTGAACTATAAAATTAAGAGTAGAAAATATAAGGAAATATATTATAAAAGAACATGAAATTAATTAAAGTTTGACATGGCTGGAATCACTTTAATTGCTGAAGTATAAAACAAAAGAAAAGTGGTCAATGACGTGTGGAAACAGAGAATCCCATGCCACTTTTATGCTGCTGATTTCTTCAACCATTTAAAGCAATTTAAGGCAAGAAATGGTGAAGAAAAATATGATAAGAAGTAAGGTGGCACAAGGTTATTGGTTACTATGCATAAATAGAAGAATAAAGGAGCAAGAACTTCAGCAAAACTCATCTATCTTCACCGAACCCCTGCTTCCACGGGCATTCTGTTTGCTGAGCTATATTCGGTCTTCACTTGCTTCCTCCATAAAATCCCTTAGCAAAACATCATTTCTTTGCTAGATTATTTACCTAATCTTCTCCATAGACCATATATATACCTTAAAACCAACTAAGAATCAAGCTAGAGGACTGACGTGGAGAAGGAATAAAACAGAAAATAAAATTCTGTTTTGGAAAAGCATCATTCGGTCAAGGTAAGGAAATTGATTTCCATGGCTTTCTTGATGTCCAATGGTTTATTTTTATGTTTGATTTCCTAATAAACATAGATATAGCCTTAATTCTAATTAAATCTAGTTAGATCATATCATTAGAATAAATTGAGATCTTCATATGTATGAGAATAAACAAGGAAATTGAGCTGGAAATTGTAGCATGATGATGTAAAATAATTAAAGGAAATTAGATAAAATGAAAGGGAAACTTAGAAAACTTAGATGGTGAGAGAACCAATTTGGACAATGGAAGAATGAGGGTTACGATTAGCATGGAAAAATAGAAGCATTTAAGGCTTCATGCAAAGAAATGGCAAGAGGGGTTCACGTAGACAAGGAAATATTAAATTGGAAAAAAAGAAAATGGAAGAAAAAAATGTTAGAAAGTCAATGACCATAGCCATTAAGGGATTCGGCCATGACACTTGGAGGCACAAATTATGCTGAAAATTTAGGAATTTGGTAGAGAATAATCATAGAAATTAAAAGAGAAGGATTGGTGAAATTAAAACCGAAAAAGGGACTAAAATGAGGAAATCGAGTTTTAGCACCAGTATAAATTATACTAGTTGTGCTTATATTATGACATTAGTGACTGCATTTTATTAATATTATTGACTTAAAAATAAGAAGAAAAATATTAATAAATCTTGATAAAATTATTTTACAGCCCGAGTTGACGGATTTCGGTTAGCGTAACTGGGACGATCGGTTTCATAAGACTGGTAAGGGGGGAGTGTGTGAGTTGTAGTGATATAATGAATTGCATGTTTTCTTGAGCTAAATTTTATGAGAATATCGAATGCATGATTTGGTTTGAAAACATGCAAATTTGGGGTTGATAAGCTAGATTTTTATACTGCAAATTGTGTACAGGAGGTAAGGAATCCGCAACCGTTATGCTGTCGGAAAATTTCCTAAAATATTCTAAAATATTAAAATGTTTTAGAAGCATGAAATGATTTAAATGGGAAATTTTGAATATAATTTCCACCTACTTTCTATAAATTGGAAATTATGAGAAAGTTATAAAATTAAATATTCATGTTTTATATTTTCATTAAAGTGAGAGATTAATTTTATTTTATATGATATTAAATATTCAAAATGAATATTTAGTTGTTCTCTCACTTTATGGTATGTGGAAATGAGAAATAAATACCTTTTTGGAAGAAATACTTGAAATAAATGATTTAAATTATTTAAACTCCTTAAAGGTATTTTTATGGGAAAAGAAAGGATTCTTATACCTTTATGAAACTACATACTGATTTTATTTATCTTATAAATTCTAGGTGATGATATTTAAAATTGTGAGCCTTATGGATAAACATGAAATATTTTAAATTACTTTGAATAAGGTCCATAAAGACTATGGTACGGTTTTTATACTGTTTTGAGACTTAGGCCCCGAGTTTCATGCATCATACTGTTATTGTTACTGTCACGTGGCTGATTGACCCGCCAGTCATCAACGTCCCGAATGTCACTTGACAAGTGTACACCGAGGACACCCTATAGATCATGGCCATAGATCTCACTGTATACTGTTACTATGTCCTTTAGTGGACGATGATAGCATGATTTAATTGTAGGGTGATGCCTAATCTCAACTTACTGATTACTGTTTACTGAAGGGATTTATTGAATCCTGTTTTACTGTACTGCATTGTGAATTACTGTTTAGTGAACTGAACCGTACTGAAATACTGTTTTACTGAACTGGTAGCTACTGATTTCTGTTTACTGAACTGAAAGCTACTGATTTCTGTTTACTGAACTGAAAGCTACCGATTTCTGTTTACTAAACTAGTAGCTACTGATTATTGTTTACTAAACTAGTAGCTACTGATTTCGGTTTACTGAACTGAAATCTACTAATTATTGTTTATTGAACTGAATTATACAAAATACTGCTTACTGAACTGAAAGGAAATTTACTGTTATCGAGAAAGAATACTTTGAAAATTATTTCTAAAATAGAAATAATTACTGAACTGTTATCCAGTGATTTGGATATTTATAAGCTACTTGTAAGACCCGATTTTATAAAACTATACACCATAATTTGGTGAATTTTGATAGTGGAAATGAAATAAATAATGAATGTTGATTTCCACTTTGGCGAAAAGCTCCTTAACGTAGGATGTAAATGGAGCAATTTCTGTGAAACACTTTATGGGCGAGTATTATGATGGAACGGCTAGCCAATGGGCGAGCAAGATAATTAGGATGATCGCCAATGGATGATGGCAAGTTTGATTTAACGACCATATCGGTGAATAGGTAAGTTCGCCAAGTTAGTTGATTAAGATGATCGCCCGAATGAGGCGAGGGCTATGATCGCCCAAATGAACCTAGCGATGATCGCCCAAAGAGCGAGTATGGCGAGTAACGTGATCTCCCATATAGAAGCGCAAATGATAGCCTTGTAGGCAAATAAGGCAATAAGGTACTCGCCAAATTAAAATGCTAAATGTGATCGCCAATTTATTGCATGAATCATAGCAAAGTAGGCGAGTAGAGCAATACCTGGTGATCGCTAACAATTTAACTATGGCAGTGATCGCCAAGTCTCAATGTGATCGCCTAAGGGAAAGAAATCAGCTCATAATCATCAATTCTCAAGATGGCATCAAGACAATGTGACGATGCTAATAATCAAGTAAAGGCAAACGTTGATGCTCGAATTGGCAAGTTAAGGACTATTGGCGAGCTGAGAAGCTGGTGATCTGGATTAAAGATGGTGAACTGACACATTACGCAGCGTTGGTGAGCCGGAAACAATAAGTCAGAACCGTGCAGCCAAATTTGACTTCTGTTGCTATTGTGATACAACGCTGAAGAAAAATCTAACAGAGGATGAATTCTATTGGCTGGAAGTTATAAAAAGAAGAGAAAACTTAGTCAAAAACGGACAGCAACAAGAAAGCTTTACCACCGTTCCTTTTGTCGTAATTTTCTTCAGTTTTTAATGCATGTAAGACCTGAAATGTTGAAAAAAGACCGGGTTAAGAAACAGGTGGTAAGCTCTTATTGGATTTGCATGAGTATATAAGAAGAAATACATAGGGAAAACTGACTTAAGCAAATTTCTTCTTCTTCGATGCTACTCTACTACAAGTTCAAACTTCGTTCTTCAATTTCTTCCATACTTGTTTAACGAAACTTCATCATTTGAAGAGTTAAGGAATAAGCTAAGTGAGGCAGAAAGCACTCTGTTTCTGGAAGTGCAACTCGGTTAAGGTGAGTTCCATATTTCTATGGTTCTCTTGATATTCAATGGTAGATTTCTATGTCTTACAACGTAATAAACATAGATATAGCATTGTTTTAGTTAAATCCTGTTAAGATATAAGAAACTAGAACAAGATGTGGTCTAGAAAATAATCGATAATAAATAAGGAAAGTGATGAAAACGGTGTAAAAGTGATGAGAAATAGGTGAGCTCAGCTTTTATAAGCGAGCTCAGCATGTATAGGCGAGCTAAAGTATATCGAGTGTGGTATAGTGGGCGAGGTCGCCATGTGCTAGTTTAATTCATAGGCGAACCCACCTCTAAATAAAAAGCTATGTATGGCGAGTTCTCATGCATATGCATGGCGAGCTGATTTGGGGGTAAGCTCCTACGTATAAGCCAATCTATGAATGGCGAGTTATAATGGGCGAGCTAGCGGATTAGTCTCAAGTTTCGTCAAAGTGTTGGAAACATTCAAACAGAATATATGTTGATGGTCTTGATAATTTATTTTGCAGCCAGGAATTGAGGTCTCCGAAAAGGCAATCGGGAAGCTAGGCTTTGTAAGACCAGGTAAGGGAGTAGTATGTGAAGTGAAATGCATGTCCTGAGGAGTAAAATGTTATAAAAATATTGAGAAAATATTTTGGTTTATGACATGCATTAGTTTGATAAATTGTTTTGAGTTGGGCGAGCTACAAAGCCGACCCCTTTGTGATGTTTTGGGCGAGCCAAAGATAGGCGACTCCTTTGTGATGTTTTGGGCGGGCGACCCCTGTTTTAATAAAATTCGGGCGAGCTACAAAGCCGACCCCTTTGTGATGTTTTGAGTGAGCTAAAGATAGGCGACTCCCATTTTAATAAAAATCCAGGCGAGCCAAAGATAGGCAACCCCTTTGAGCCACTATGGGCGAGCTGACCATGGGCAACGCCATAATGGGCGAACTGACCATGGGCAATGCCAGAATGGGCGAACTGACCATGGGTGAGCCGCTACGAGCGAGCTGACCATGGGCAAGCTGGTTTAATTTGTATTTTTCTCACATGAACAATGGTGAGATTTCGGGCTATTTTTACTATGTTTGTAAACGGAAAATATAAAACTTTTTTACAAAAACAATCTTTTTGAGAAAATGATAAAAGTTGTGAAATAATCCCTTAAAGGTTCTTTATGAGATATAAAGTGATTTTTGAGACTTTAGGGCCCAAGTTTCATGCGTTACTTTTCACGTGGCTGATTTGTGCCACAAAGCTAATTGTGTCCCGGTGGGGATGCAAATTGGAGTGTTGGCCCAAGGGCATACTCTGAGGAAGCCGTGAGGGGCGATGGCCTACGTATGCACCCCAAAGTGGAAGACTTGTGTTCCTGTGGGAACGAAGATAGCATGATTTAATTGTAGGGTGGTGCCTAGTCTCAACTTACTGAATTCTGTATACTGAAAGGATTTACTGAATCCTATTTACTGTTTACTACATTATATTGTAAACTGTTTAGCCAGTGATTTGAATGGTGTATTGAGAGGACTGTTTACTATATCTATTGTTTTCCTACTTGGTATAAGTTTAGGAAAAATAAATACTTTGTGGTATACAGTTTTGCTTTATTTAAAGCAGCATGCGTCTCCTTTATTGAGCGCGTGGTTCGCTCACCCCTTTGTTTTAACTCCACAGATAAAAAGACACGGAGTTAGAAAATTATCTCCCAGATGGATATAACTACATATAAAGCGCTATGGCAAATTATGTTAAATATGACAGGTACAGTCACTTCTCTTTTACATTTCAGACATATGTATACAGTACTACTTTATTGAAACAAGGATAATAGGGGATGTCAGATGTAAGGAATAGTGAAAAAATTTCATATTCTGTATTTGTGAAATAAATGTTTATCATTTATTACTGTCACTGTTGAATATTAATAGCATCACAGACAGCCCAACCGTGGATTATGTGAAAAAAATACATGATTTACAGTATGTGTGGACTGTTACACTACTGTACTGAAAAGACTGTTTACCATAACTACTGTTTTACCACTGTACTGTCATGTGTTTTGAACTGTTACTGAAGTGGTGGAAATTAAATAATTTATTCCATTTAGATTTATGGAAAAATAAATATTTTCCAACATATAGATTTCATTATATCAAGCAGCATACGACTCCTTTACTGAGCATGTGGTTCGCTCACCCCTTACTTTTAAACTTTTCAGATTAATCACGAGGATTAATTGATGGCTTCCTTCGTTAAATATAGCTGCGAGTAGCCTACTGGGACAAAGAGCATTAAAATTTAAAGGTACAATCACTTCTTTTATATATTCAGACACTTGTATACAATACTACATTATTGTAGAATTTGAAACAGGGGATGTAATATATATATATATATATATATGGAATATAGTAAATTTTTATATTCCGAATTTACAGAATAACTGTTTTCCATTTATTACTGTTAATGATTAAGTGTTAACGGCATCACAGACAGCCCAACCGGTAAAAATGAGTAAAATATGAGTAAATATTGTGTAATAATGTACACTCAGATCGTTACACACATATCTCTGATGATGCTACAATCTTTTAGACAATGAGCAATGGTCTCCTCTTCTATATTGCATCTTGGACAAATGGTAGAAATCTCCATTCCACGAGCTACCAGGATTTGTTTGGTGGCTATTTTTTGGTAAACACACTGCCATAAGAAGGTTTGAATTTTTGGCAAGATAGGCAACTTCCAAATCTGTTTCCAAATGAGACTATTGACAGGTGAAGTATCCTTAGCCAGGTTGTAAGCTGACTTTAGAGAAAATTCTCCGATCAGATTTGAGTTCCATGCCATAGTGTCCTTGTTATAGCCTTCAGTCTGGAGTGGAATAGCTTTAATTTTCTATTTAATACAATCAGGCACACAATAACTAACTTTGTCAGACAGCCATTCTCCGTTATTGTTGATCATTTCCTTCACAGTCAGCTGTTCATCTTGTGGGAGCCAGGGTCCAAACAAAAGAGACTTGAGAGTTCCAAACCCTGTCCAATTATCTTGAATGAATGACGTTTGAAATTCAGACCTAACTACCCATTTGATGCCCTTTTCAAACAAGGTGCTATTCTTTCTCATATTGGCCCAAGTGGGGGAGCATACTTTTTCCACAAACACTTCGTTTCTTGAATATTTTGATTGCAGCACCTTGCTCCATATATTGTTTATGATAAGTCTCCAAGTCAATTTAGTCATACTAGATTTATTTAGATAATGCATATCCTTGATTCCAGGTCACCTTTTCTCTTTGTGGATGGTGACTGTATCCCACTTGATCATGTGGATCTTCTTGTGATTGTCCGTGGAACCCCAAAGAAAATTCCTATTGAGTCTATTAATTTCATTGCAAATACTTCTTGGAATTTGGCTACCCTACATGTAGTACATAGGAAAATAATAATCTCTCTCTCTCTCTCTCTCTCTCTCTCTATATATATATATATATATATATATATATAATTATTTCATTTCCACAAATATGAATGAAATGCAATGACATAATTTCAAAATATAAATATAATGTATATATTATGTTAAATGATATCAACAATACCCTAGTAATTAATTTATGCAAATGATTACCATATAAGAACATATCATTAATTAATGATTACCATACTATAACTTGGCATTAAGTCATTATATAAATAGAAATTACTTATATAATAAGAATTTCTATTCACACCATAATTTTTACTTTTTAAACTTCAAAAAACTCTTATATAAAAAGACAAATGTGCCCTAATAAAATTTTCAAAACACATAAGATATAACAAAACTTCTTCTCTCTTATCTTTATCAACTTCACGTTTTCTACTCTTCTTCTCTTCTAAACCTTGATCTTTTTTTACTGTTTTATTCTTTCTAAATGAAAATTTTAAACTAGAGTAGTTATTATGATAGTATTGAAAAATATGAAAACATAAAAATTGAAGAAAATGCACTTGCACTTGCGCTAGGATATTACCAGTGTTACAATTGTCCCAACGCAAGCAACCTTGCATTGCAATGAGCTCTTCACGCAAGCTGCCTTGAGCTAAGACATTTTCAAAGCTGGCAATGTCCGAGCATAAGATTTTTTTTTTGGGCTCGTTTGAATTTTTATGCACTTCTGGTATGGGAGAATTCATGAGCCCTTTTTTCAATTTTTTTCATTTTTTTTCAAAATTTTACTTTAAAATTAATAAATAAATATTTAAAATAATAAATATATAATTAATTAATTTTATTATAAAAATAATATACAAGTAAATGACTAAAAATAAATATTCCTATAATTTAGTAATTGATTAAAATAAATAATTACATAAATAATAAAGTAAATAAATATTACTAATTTTTATTTTGAGATGTGTACATGTATTTTTTTAAATAAAGTTATATTATTATTTGATAAATATAATTTGAGTAAATTTTAATCATATATTAATTTCATGTAAACAAATTTATTATAAAATTTATTTTATACAAATTTTAATCTAATGTACATCTTAGTCATTTTATCTTGTCACTACATTCCGTGTCATTGCCATCGTTTTGTTTGTATCCAAACACATATTTCACAACTGATTTCTATCTCACTATTAGAGTACCAAATCTCACTGCTACAATAATTAATTTCACTTCATCATTATTTTCAATTTCATTAAAATCAACTTCACCATTGATCCAATCTAACTCTTGCCAATAGGGCTAAGAAAAAAAACTAAAAAAATCGAAAAACCGACTCAAACTGAGGTGTTTGAATCTGATCAGATCGGTTTGTAGAGAATTCGAATCAAATGCAGATAGATGACATGATCAATACTGTATGTATTCGGATCGGATCGGGTTATTTTGAATGGGACCTGAAAACCTGAATAAAACCAAATTAAAAAAAAAGCATAAAAGTGAACTTCAAATTGGCCCAAAACTATACTAGGCTATTGAGTAGTACTGACTTAAGTCTTAACCATTTCCAATTTTCCATTTTCCAGCCCAAAATGGCAAAACCCCAAAATCCCCAATCCTTGGCTATTATCGGCCAAACCACCATTATCCATAAGTCGACATTAAGCAGTTGAGCCATTAACCCTAAAAAATTCAAGTACCTCTCACTTTCAGTCTCTTATCTCATCTCACAAAGGAAACCCTAAAAAAAAGTCTAAAGTCTCCTCCACTCCACACATAACGGTAGCAACTCAACACTACAGGTCGGCATTCTCGGCAATCTCTCAATCTTAGTAGTTCCCACACGACCACACCTCTACTGTAGGACATCCAGCGTCAGTTAGGCATCCTCACTCTCAAATCTCAATCTCTCATGTCATGTAAGTCACTAAATCCGTCTGATCTTCTTTTACTCCTAGTCACTAAGTCTGTCTGATCTTCTTTTACTTCTTTTACAGATCTCTGCACCGCTGTCACTCACTTTCTTTCAAAACACCCTTCTTTACTTCTTGTTCTTCTTCAGATCTAGCCTTCCTCCTTAAAAGAGCACCATGAATCTTCAAGGTAAACTCTTTCAAAGACATTAGTGAACAATTTGCTATCTCTCTTGGTTATAAAATTTGTTTATTTTAGCCAAGTTATTTTCTGTTTTACTTGCTTCATTTAAGTAGAAATTAGGTTGATTTAAGTATTTTATAGATTTTAATATGAAGAAATTGAAATCCATTTGGAGGCTCTATTTTTTTCTTCTTGTTGATCTTACTTTGCTGTCTTGTTTTGCAAATTTTGTCTAGTACTTGTGGGTTCTGTTTTTACCCTTTAAATTTGCTTGAGTGTGAGTTAAATTAATGCTCCATTAAGTCATTTTGGAATGGAATGAAGTTAAGTGCAAATAGTGTTTGAAAAATTGCTACAATGGAAAATGATTTTTCTGTTTCAACTTGATTGCCACGGTTTTAAGTCAATTCTACCTTGGTGATTTGGTGAAGTAGCTTTGACTATTAGGGGTTGCTTTGGGGTTAGTTTAGGTTCATTTTCATGCTCTAAAATCATAGGAAGTTTAGGCATTTAAAAGCGTTTGATTTAGGGTGTATATGAGGTCATGTTGTGGAGGTGTTCTACCTTAGTTTCCAGTCTTCATTTCATTTCAATTTTAATGTTTAAATTAGCTAAAAATTTCCAAATTTAAAGTTTATTAGCTTAACTTGAACTTTAGATTAGTGGTTAGGTCTAAGTAGTTTTAATTAAGTTTAAAGTTCATATAGCCTAAGGTTAGGTATGTATGGCATTTTCTACATTGCTTTAGCTTAGCTTGGATGTGTCATATTTTTGTTGCTGCCTAGTATTCACTTCTATTTTGAACTCTAATGGCTATTATTATAGGGTTAATTCTAGGTTAGTTCATGCTTTAATTCTTTAAGGATTAGGCTAAATTAATTAGAGAAGTAAAACAAGTCATAAGCCATTAGTTTAGTGCATCTAGAGTCACCATTTTCTATGTTTCACTACCTAGTTTCTAGCTGCTGTTTGGTAACATTTTTTCATGTAAAATGTTGCTAAAAAATTCCAGATTTGATGTTCATTCACTTAAGTTGTAGATTTGATGTAAATTATTTCTGCAAATATTTTTTTATATTTAATATATCTTTAATGTGTTATATTTGTTTCTTTTCTAGATAGCTGGATGGATTCAACAGCATCAAGCAATCTCCCTAATAGTAATACTTTGCTCGAGAATTAAAGTGGTCGAACCCGAAACCCACCTGTGGTTGAATCTTCGACTCTTGAACCAACAACAACAACAAATGAGCATGCAAATGCTAATGCCAATGTCTAGTCAAGGGCTAAGAAACCATCTAGTGGCAAATTGCAATCATTGACATCCAAGGTATGAAAACATTTTACTAGGCTGCCTTATAAGACTAGAAAGGATCAAAAAGCCACTTGCAATTATTGTGGTAAACTCATGAAATGTCATAGTACAAATGGAACCACTGTCTTATGTAACCACATAGATAGATGTAAAGAGAACCCTTTGAACAAACTTGATGAAAATCGAAAGATGTTAATGTTTAAAGCTCTATCTGGGGATGACTCGAGGACTAATAGTGATTCAGCAATGGTGTCACGTCTGAAAAAGTGAAATCTCGAACTAACTTTTTCTTTTCAATACCACTTTTCTCATTCAAATATTCATTACCATTCAGTTTGCATTCGATGTCAGTGCAAGTTCATTCAATAACTTTCCTTGACTAATTGATACTATACCATTAAATCCTTAAATGATAGATCATACACATGAATTTAGAATATAAAACAAAATATTATAATTTGTACTATTATCAACATTAGCTTATTTCAAATATATCTCACTAATTCTTTTAACATTCTTTGGCACTACACTATATGATTTACATCCCAGACTATAATTACATTAGCTATGCATACACTGTCTGAATATAAAATAAAACACTCACATATACCTGCTCACTTAAGACTTTAACTTCTAGTAGTTTTCTTTGACTAATTTGAAGCAACAGTCGTCACGTATATCGATGAACTATCTGAAATGGTGAGTAAGGAGGTGAGCTTGGGGAAACCTAGTAAGAAACATATATAAAAGAAAGAATATCATGTAACTATATGCAAAGATCTTATATATATATATATATATATATATATATATCTACATGATGAATAAAAATTCAATGCAATTCTTTTAATTAATATCTTATCGACTATCATCAACATTGACTTAAATTTAAAAAGAGTTAACTATAGCCGGTTAGGAATACCGGGCTGTGTATGAAAGGATACTTTGAAGTACCTCACTTGTCCCAGTCCTTAAAATCGACGATAGGTGTCCTAATGAGACTGATAAACAATGCATTAGTGTTATGAACATGTCAATGTACATGTACACTCTTTCTTTAAAACCATGGCAAATTCTTTCTTTTTAAAACTATAACAATGCGATTTATTTCTTTAAAAACTGTGGTAATGCAATCATTACTTTTGAAGTCATGATAATGCATCTTACATGCCTTTCATCTCAAATTTTGAGTTTCAAGCAATAACGATCAAATTGTACATAATCGTTTATTTCAAATGTAAACGATAAAACTCATCAAATATTTGAATCAAATACAAATAAATAAATATTTTCAATCGATATCATCAAATCATCAGTATCTTTTCTGATTATTAAACATTTCATTTTAATTGGTAAACAGTTAAATCAATAAAACATTCGATAGAGACGATCGACATTCAATAGAATCATGCATGAACAATATCCCATAAGGGATCGATATAGGAATCAACATACCCACATCTGGGCCAGGCATCCATCCCTAAGCCATTTCTATGAAATAGTAACGATGACAAATGGCCATTGTTGAAAAGTGGATAGTGCTCACTAGCCAGGTACCAACTATGGATGTTGATGACTGGGCTAAGATCATTCGGCCATATGGTACATCCCATAGTACCACTGAGCAGGTGATACCGAGATGGCTGTAAACTTGCTCAAGTCTAACAGCAACAATCATATAGCAATATGCATGATCCGTAAGTTAATAATCTCAGAACATTTACTCACTTCCCATAAACATTAAATATTCATAATTTAAAACATATTGTAAGAATACAATCAAAACTTTTCATTCAATTGGGAACCAAGTTTTGTTTTACGAATCAATACGATAAACTCAAAACGTTTCATATTCGTTCAATCTTTAAAAATATTTAAATTATGCATCCTTCAGATCATTTTTAAATAGTACTTAATGCACTTTAAAAGCATAATGTAAAACGATTAAAAACTATTAATGTGCATGACATGAGCAATACACTTATGCATGCAAACATATCATCAGTTCAATTTAATCTTATACAGTTTCACCAAGTTTACTTGACACTTTTATTTCAATCGTAAAAAATTAATTCTTAGGAAACACAATTTTTTTAACCTCTAAATTCTTTCTTGAAAATATACATTTTTTTTAATAATTACTTTTTCTATGTGTAATTTTATAAAAGTTTTGGCACTCGGTAGCATAATGGCTATAATTGTCCTAACCCTCTTGCATAAGAACACGATTTATATATCTCCAACCAATCACAATCCCCGTACAGTTTATTTCAAATACTTATTCACTTTTCATTCCATCACCTATACACTAAAATCAAAATATCAAATATCTAATTTCAAGTGATTTAATACCATAACAACATTTAATCTGAATCTTTAATCAATATTAGTCATAGACAGTTCAAATTCTACTTTAGAAACTTCAACATATTGAAAACACAGATTTCCATACAATTCACAAATGATTATTTCCTTGAACAAATTTTAGTTATAATTACACTATTATATTACCTTTCAACCACAATCATATCATCATCATTTTGTAACTACTATTATCACAATTTTAGTTACAATTGTTGTGTTCAATTTTTAAACATATATTTTTATTATTATTATTATTATTATTATTTAAACTTTAAGTTTAACATATTTGAGTTTTACTTTGTTCCAAGAAATAACTAAATTAGTTTTATATGTAGACATGATATTATCCTATTTCTTTTATATATATCCCTTACCAATTCAGTGACAACGCTTTTTCTTACAGTCTCGTTTGCAGCACTGAGCTAGTAGGTGAGCACATATTCGCCTATGTATCCATTTCTACCCCACTACTTCAGAGCTGCAAAAATTAATATTCACAGTATAAGATATGTATTCTATATCTTAATACTTTTCTCAAGACGCTTAAAATCTCATATCACTTTTTAAATTTGACATTACCATAGTGAACAATGCACCATGGCCCTTAGTCACATTTCTCATATCCATTAGATATAAAAATCAATTTTCTATTAGGTACCAATTTGTTTCACCACACTCCAACAATATTTCCATGACTATACTTCACATTTTGTATATATTAAATGTCATTTCTGAACCCATTAATTTCATAGCAATGCTAATAGATAATTTACCTAGCTCATATCGCTAGTTGTACAAACTATATCAACACATAAACCACAATATAAATAATCATATCATCCTTCTCAATCCATTATATCAATATCATCACTCATTCACAACCATAACCTTATTCAATTACATTCAAAATTTCAAATTTCCATATTTAAAACCTCAAACCAATCAAACTAACACTATATAAATTTACGACTAATTTATATAAATATCTTACCTAGCATCAAAACTTGCGATTTAATCTCTCCCAAGCTCCAATCATCACTTGATAATCTCTACATTCTCCAAATCATATAAATACTTAGAAAATTCCATGAATTATTCAATAATTTATTAAATAAATAACAATAAAATAAACTAAACTTCTTTACCCTTCTTCTTTTTTGTCTTTCTTTCTTTTTCACCTTTTTTTTGGTGTTAAACTGTCCTTCAAATCTGAGCCCCAACGACGACGGTCAGGGGTAGGGAAAGCGACGATGTTGACAGTGGCGGTGGTAGAAGGTAGTGTGACGTCTCTCTCTCTCTCCCTTTCTGGTTCGGTTAGCCCACAGTTCTTTCTTCTTCTCTTTTTTTTTTCTTGGTCGCCAATCCTCCTCAGCTCCTCCATCCGGCCAGATTTGTTCTCGCCAACGCTAATCGAAGCGACGATGATGTTGACGGCGACTGCTTGAGGACCAGACGGCACCGATCAGCCACACTTCTTCCTTTTCCCTTTTCTTTCCTTCTCTTCCTCCCCTGATTTACTACTTCTACTTTCTCCTTCACCGTCGCCAGCCCTTCCTCTCTTCCTTCTTGGTCGTCGACGACCCTGGCCCTCTGATTGGTTCTCCTTCTCTCTTTTCTTTGCTTTTTTTTTCTCATTTTTTTCTAGTTGGGTCTGCTTATGTAAACCCCGAGAGATGCAACAAGCTTCCACGAGAAGCTTGTTGAAATCTCTTTTGTCTTTTCTTTTTTTTATTATATTTATAAATATATTTATGTTTAATATAAATATATTATAAATATATTTTCTATTAACACTATATAAATATACTTTATATTAACAATTTTATATATATATTTTTATATATTTAACATTTATACTTACAATATATCTAATATATTTTAAAAACATGTTTATATATATAATTTACATATTATATATATAATCCTTAAAACATTTATTTATCCATTTTATTTTTTTAGTATATATTTATATACTTTAATTCAAAATAATATTTATTATTTATGTATGTATATTTATATTTGTACATATAAATATAACACATATTTTTTATTTCTTTAAATTTTTGATTCCTTAATACCAAAATAAAATTCCTAATTATTAAGTCTCAAATTTGTCAATGGATCAAGTACCATAATCCCGAAATATTCCAATCCCATAATAAATTTATTTACTTATTTTAACTTATCTATTAACGTCAGAAATTGAATTTACAGATCCTTTAATTCCAAAGATGGAATAATTCTCGGTTATCACAAATGGTTACGTGAAAGTTTGATCAAGAAACTTGTAGAAAATATTGTGCTAGGATGCTCATTTTAGATGAGTTGTTTTTTAGGATGGTTGAGCATGATGGATTTTGTGAGTTTTGTAATGTTATGCAACCTCAATTTCAAGTTCCTTCAAGGTTTACTATAGTTAAGGATTGTTATGACTTATTTTTTAGTGAAAAAGAGAAGCTTTTCATGTACTTAAAAAGATCAAAGCTACTAGTTTGTCTTACTACTGATATTTAGACTTCTAGGTAAAATCTTAGTTAGATGTGCCTTACGGTTCATTTCATTGATCAAGTGTAGAAATTGCATAAGTGAATCTTGAGTTTCACTCCAATTCCTAACCATTCTGGTGAGGTCATTGGAAAATGCATTGAGAAACATTTGCTTGAATGGGGAATAGATAAAGTTCTTACTACCATTGTAGATAATGCAAGGGCTAATGATCTTGGTATTCAATATGTAAAAGAAGATTTAATAATTGGACAGGTAGTATTTTAAAGAGTGAGCATTTGTGTATAAGGTGTTGTGCACACATTTTTAGTCTTACTATGAAAGAGGGTTTGAAGGATTTGGATGATTCAATTTTTCGAATTCGTTCTACTATGAGGTATGTGAGGTCATCCCTTACAAGGTTACAAAGATTCAAAATTTGTGTGGAGCAAGAACAAATAGAAAGTAAAAGCCTTGTTAGTTTAGATGTTGAGACTAGGTGGAATTCTACTTTCTTGATGTTAGAATCTACTTTGAAGTTTCAATCAGCTTTTGATAGGTTAGAGGAACAAGATGACAAATATAGAGCTGAGCTTAGGGTAAAAAAAATAGGAGTTTGCCTACTGGAGATGATTGGGGTTATGTTCGAGGTTTATTGCCTTTTTTGAAAAGCTTTTATGTTTTCACTTTGCATGTCTCTAGTTCTTTGTATGTGACAAGCAATAATTACTTTCATGTGGTGTTTGGTGTTGGAATGCAAATTAATGACATATTGCATGATCCAAATCCAAGAATTAAGTTAATGGCTTCTTTAATGAAACAAAAATTTGAGAAATATTGGGGAAATGTAAAGAACCTCAATCCCTTATTATTACTGTCATTTTAGATCCTAGTCATAAGATGGATTATGCTATGTTTGTCATTGATGAAGTTTATGATGAAGAAAAGGCTGCGAAGTTTGGTAACCGAGTGAAGGTCACCCTAAAAGCATTGTTTGAGCATTATGCTTCAGTTATTGGTAGTTCTAGTGAGGGAGCAAGTGCTAGTTCTCAAGCACCAATGAAGGCAAAAGAGGTTGTTGATGTTAATGATGTAGAGGCATATGCTTGTCAAAGTACAAATGGAAAAGGGCAGAGTCACAATGCAAAGAGGGGAAGTCGGAATTGGAAAGGTGCCTAGAAGATGTTTATGAACATGATGATAAGAACTTTGACATTTTACTTTGGCGGAAGGTAAATGGTTGCAAAAATCCAATACTTGCTGTGATGGCATGAGATGTATTGGCCATTCTTGTATCTACTGTGGCCTCTGAATCTGCTTTTAACAATGAAGGGCATGCCCTTGATCCATTTCGCTGTTCTTTTACTCCAAAAATGGTTGAAGCCCTTATATGCACACAAAATTGGCTAAAATCTGCACCTGTGCCAATTGAAAGTGAAGAAAAATTAGATGTTTGGGAAGACATTGAAAGCAATAAGTAATTAAGTATTTATAACTTAATTTGATATATGTATATTGTTTTGCTCATTATCTATCATTAAGTTATTTTATGAATTTTATATATATTTTTGTAGATTTTAAAGAGTTGATCCTTAATGAAACAAGGATGGTCATTGATGATTAACTTCAAGAGTGCAAGGTAATTTGATTTAATTTTCTGCTATTTTAATTATAATTTAGTTTTTTTCTTTTTTATTATGAATATTCTTTTTTTTTAAGAAATCGAAGATGGAAGGGATTTTACAACATCAATTCCATTGAATATGAAATTCAGTTTGCAATTTATTGTTTTTAATTTCATGTCTGGAAATTGAAATGTTGTAGTTATATTTTTCGGATATTTTGATTTGAACTTGATTTCTAATAGCTTAGTAGTTTGGTTCTTGGAAATTGGAATGTAGCTTATGACTTATTTTGTGATAATTATGGATGATTTAGGACTTTAATGTTTTATTTAGTTGCTAAGTAAGTTGCATGTTGGAATTTTAGAACATGATGATTATGGATGATTTGTATTGAATAAAAATTGTAGTCATCATCACTTTGTTGCTATTTGTGTTTGGTTTGTTGAAGAAATGGTTGTTGTTGTTCTTTCCATTGTTCTTGTCAGCTGTTAGTATGTTACAACTTACAACACATATTTTATTTGGTTGTTACAGCACATATTTTATTTGCTTTTGTGTTTGGAGGATTATAGAAGAAGCAAATATGGAAGAAGTAGGTTTTTCCAATAAAGTTGCAATGGAGAAAATGAAGAAAATGGAACACTGTCTTGCTATTATTAGTATGAGAATTATAGCTAAGTAGCTTAGTAGTTGTAAGAAATGAAATCACTTTGTTTAGATTTTTTTTCCCATTTTTCAGTGATGGCAGGTTCTTTTATATTTTTTCTAGTTCCTTTTTAGATAAGTAGCTAAGTAGCAAGTAGTGAGAATTGTAGCTAAGTAGCTTGCACAATTGGATAATGCAGCTTGCAATCTATTTGCACTTTATAGACTTCTCTAAGAGGTTGAGTCTCACTTTTGCTTCTTTCCATTTCAAATTTGCTCTACATTCAAAAGCTTTTTTGGCATGACTTTTTTATTACTTGACTAGGAATGCACTCCAATAGAGATGCAAAACTAAGGCCTTGTCACAGCTTGCGGTTAAAAAAATACCAATAGGCAGCAAATTTCAATGAGAAATTTCTTATGTCAAAGTGGTAAATAAAGGGGAAAAGAAAGAATGGTTGGTTACGTCCTTCTTGTTGAAAAAAAAATTCGGATCAATTCGAATATTACCCCATCCGATCCGAACTTGTACAAATCGGATATATTCAAATAGTTATAGAATGCGAATTGGATAAGGATACTAAAATCAAAACACGCATAGGTTTGGATTGATTCAAAAAAAATCGAAAAATTCAAACTGAACTGATTTGATATCACTCCTACTTGCCAAATACATTAATTAATTGATCAGAATTAAATACTTTAATACTAGTAGTACTAAATTTTCATTAATTGGTAAAGAAATTGTAAATTTCAAGTCCTTTAATAAGCAAAAAATAATTCATCAAAATATATGGCACTCACTTTAAAATTAGAGAAATTCTAAACACACCTTTTTTATTTATTTCACACCCCCTTTTCTTTTTTATATAAACAGTATCATGAGGAAAATAAGGTGTACGGAGAGGAAAAGTGTGTAACTATATGGATGGCAATGGGTACCCTATAAACGGGTACCTGGTGCTACCCGACCTGTTTAAGTAGGGTTAGGGTAGTATATAATCGGGTTCGGGTAGGGTTCGAGTAGTGAAATTACTACCCGTCACGGATTCGGGTAATGTTCAGGTAGTTACCTTAGGGTACCCGCTACCCGAACCCGATTATAAATAATAATTAATTAATACAATATTTATATTTTTTATATATAAATTATTTATTATTAATGTTTTATTTAATTAAATTAAATCATTATATATTATAATTATGATTTTTAACTTTAATTTATTTTTAAGAGTTAAATTAAATTTATTAATATAATGTTTTAATTAAGTTATTCTAAAATTGATTTTAAATTTAAATTTTAAAGTCAAACTTTGACTTAATAAACGGGTAGTTTAACGGGTTCGGATAGTTAAACGAGTATTTTATATTTTATAGGGTTAGAGTTCATATAGCATAAATAAAAATAATCGGGTAGTTAATCGGATTAGAATATTATTAAAGTTAATCAAATTTGAATTTGAGTATCCTAAATTGAACGGATACTCGACCTGTTTACATCCCTATGTAAATAGAATTTGATGAAATGGGCTCCAACGATATCATACGATGGACAGCCATCAAGAGAGTCGAATACTTCGATTCAACCTTCAACAAATGAGAACGTCACACGTGATAAAACTCATTTTCACACCAACTCAGGAAAGAACCCTTACGCCGTGAAATCCATGAACCATTTCACGAGGCCCATAGAAACCAAAAGATAAATCTAAAAACAAATAAATAAATAAATCGTGTAGAAATTAGAAAAGAGAATATCACGCCAATCTAACGAAATTTTTTTTAAGAGTTTATATATATATATATATATATATATATTAATATATATATATGTGTATATATATATATATATGATATATGACATATTAATAATGAATAATTTTTATAAATTATCAATCAATTATGAGAAGATATTTTATATGAAAATTTTTAAAAATAAATATTAACAAAATTTTTAAATTTATATTTTTTATGAAAATTTTAAAAATAAATATTAAAAAAAATTTTAAATTTATTTTTAAATATCTATATATTTTTAGATTTTATCCATTAATAAAATGTTATCGTATGATTAATTGACGATATATAAAAAGAATTTATATATGATACACTGACAGTATATAATTTTTATATATTATCAGTTAATCTTATGATGACACCTTATCTAAAAATTCTTAAAAATAAATATTAAAAAAAATTTTAAATTTATTTTTAAATATCTATACACTTTTAAACTTTACTTATTAATAAAATATCATTTTATAATTAATTAATAATATATAAAAACTATATACTATCAATACATAATATATAAAATCATAAAAAATATATATATTATTAATACATTATATATAAATTTTTTTAATTTAGCACGAAAATTGAAACGCCTGGAGGCTTCTCTCTGCCGTCGTATAAACAAACGCCTCGTTAAGCCATTAAAAAAATTATATAAACTAAATTTGAAATTCTCAATAGAAAGTAAATATCCTAAAAAGAAGAGAAAATAATTAAAGAAAGGACAGTTTCATACTCCCTTGTTCACCTCTCAACAAACAACACCTGCCAAAATAGCATTAATAAAATAAAAAATTATAAAAGAATCTCAATGTTTCTCAGGTGTTTTTAATATTCACTACATTTGAGAAATAATTTTACATTTTCATTATTTAACTTTTTAATTATTTTTACTACAACGGTAACAGATTTGCTGCCTTGCGAATTATACGATTTTTATATCATCCATAGTTTTTATATCCGGTGAAAATTGTAGTAAGATAAAAAAAAAAGATTTAAAAAAAATCCAAAATTTTATGTTTTCTCTTTCAGCAGAGAAGCCAATCCAGTGACAATCTTCGTTCCTCTCTCTACACTCTTCGGTTTGACCGCCGGCGGCTGCCACGTCGTCACCGGAGGCACCGGCAAGTCTTCAACCTTATCCTCCGACGAGGCTGTTTTTTCCTCGCCGAAAATGAAATCCAACTCTCCGCGACCACCGCTATCTTGTGTTTCCTTGCAATCAGATTTAGGCGAAACGTCGTCCGATTGCGAAGAGGTTCTGGTGAATTGAGAAAGCCATTTGGCTCGCATGTAATCGGCTTTCCTCCAAGGAGGAAGATGCATTCCTTTCTTTTTGAAGCTCTGCTTAGCCGCTTCTGATACGATCGAAACAATCTGGTCGAGACGGCCCGGTTTACCGACGAAGATGAAAGGCAGAGATTGGACAATCGCTTTGTAGGCCCCAGTCGATCGCGCCATCTCAAACTCGGATCTAAAATCAACGTCGATCAACATTCTCTCCCCTTCCACGACCACATCTATATATTCATAATCACCTAAAAAAACAAAATAAAAAATTCAATTCTATAAAAAAATAATTCACCAAGGATTTTTAGAATAATCTTGAAAAAAAGAGGTTTACCAACGGGAAAAGATGGAGATTTGTCCCATTTTGATTTGCAAATTGAAGAGTTATAACCAAGAGAAACTAAGCCGTCGGTCACGATCTTTCTCAAATCGTCTTTTTGCTTACAATTTTTGTTCTTTTCAACTATCATCGCCGCGTCAGCTAAGAGGTTTCTCTCTACAAGGCTAGCACATGGCACAAGACTCTGTTTTTTTCCAAAATTTCAACAAACTTTTTTGTTAAAAATTGTCAAAAAAAGATAACTTGACTGACATTTTTTTTCATTTCTTTGAAAAAAATTACCTTGAGTGTATAGCAAGCATCAGCAGGCGATGATCCACCGTTAATCGACTCATCGAACACGTCAAACTCATCGTCGGAGCTATCCTTACTATTTCCATTAAAGCAATTACAGCGATTAATGCCGCATTTAGCTGGAGGCGGCTGCTGTTGAGGTTGCTTGTCGTTGTCTTCGATGAAATTTTGAACCATTTTTGCCAAACAAACCGAACTCGGCTCGAACTCAATCCCTACATCTTTGTTATTGAACTGGATTTCAGCAGTACTTAGCTTCTCCGCTGTTGATATTCTCAGAACGCTAGGAAATGGCCGATCGAAGAGTCTCTTGAGACGCGTTTTAAGAACAGGCTTGGCCGGTTCCGCTCGAATCGGAACAGTGTCTTTTTGTGCCCTTGAATAGATGTCGATTGGCTGAACCTTCATTGGGAAAAAAGATTAGAGCTTCTTTTTCTCTCGTTTTTTTTTTTCCTAAAACTCAGCTTCTCTATGTTCAGTTCTGATCAAAATCTTGACAATTTAAGCTAAGCTTAAAAATCTAATCAGCTAATGACTCTGATTTCTTCTGCATGTACATCCAAAAACCGCTAACTCCAAAGAAAAAGAATTTACGCGCAATACATGCACCTCACAAAAACGAAATGAAAATATCGATTTCAATTTTTTTAACAAAATTCATGAACACTAGCCAAATAACTTAAGAAGCTACTTTAAGCCCAAAAGCGTTAGGCTTTACGTGGAAGACGAGGCGGTGGTGATCGGAGATGTGACCATTGCATATAGAAAGAAAATAAGAGTTTGCCGAATGATTCATTTCTACGGCGACGGTGTACAGGGAGCTGTAGAATTGCAAGAGGATCTTTCTTTTCTTTTGCTTTCCGGAAGGAGATGGGAAGATGAAGGGGAACAGTAGTTGGCAGACGCCTTTTATAGAGTCGAAGAGTTTTTTTTTTTTATTCTTTTTTCCTGTGCAGGCATCATTTATCCTAATGACGTGGCGATCTTTTTTTTTTTTGAATGCGGCTATCTTTTATTTTGAGACGGTAGAGGAAAAATGAATATACTATGTGCCACTGCCTCCCTCGCAGCCTTGCCTTTCGAAGATATTGGGAATTATTGCAACTAGTGTTCAACCCCGCTTCGCGCGGCTTAAATTTTATAAATATTATTAATATTTTAAATATATTAATTAATATATTATTTATATATTTCATTTTATTGTATTTTATTATTATATTATTTTATAATTTATGTTTTTTTTTTTTTTTTTTTTTTTTTGAGCAAATTATTTTATAATTTATGTTAAACATTTATCAATTTTGTTTAATATCAAATAAAAATGTTTATCCTAAAAAATTTTCTAAATTTTCCTTAAATATTGATGGAATTTAACCAAAAAAACTACTTACGTAAGAATTATTAAAAAATATTTAATTTTTTTGAAATTATATTATGTCATTTATGTAGTTATCCTTTTATTTTATTTATATTTTTCTTATTTAACCTTAGAATTTTTTTATCTTTCTATATTTTTTTTATTTATTAACTCATACATTGGAATAATTCTTTGAACTTTCCCTGTGCACCGTGATGAGTTTTTTCTTGCTAGTTACAATACGTTAAACGTCCTAGTGGGTTTGGACCGTTTGATCATGATCTGTTGTTTTTATTGTTTATGATTTATGATCTGTTTAGATGGGCCCTACATCCACGTGCTAGAATGACTTGAGCTACACCGCTTTACCGGTTTAGAGAAATATTAATGACAGTTAATTTTTATAATCACTTTTAATATTTTTATTTTTATTAGATTCATTAGTTTTTAATTTTACTTTAAAATAAATTATTTATATTGTTGTTGCATAAGACAACAATGAAGATATGCTGACGTAAATGGTCGTAATCTGTCTCCACGTGTCCTCCAGAAGCTTCTGTAAAATAGTAAAAAGTCAGAGGGACGCAGGGGTGATTCCCTGCGTAGACACTCCGATGCTTAAGTCAGCCCTCAGTTCTTAGGTATTGGGAAACGTAAAAGCCAGTCGTCAGAAAAAGTTAAGAATAGAATTATACCTGGGGCATATTTATAGGCGAATATTCAAGATTTGAGACCAGGAGTTTGTTTCCCAATAGGATGCATCTTCCGTGGATCTCGGAGTCGACACGAGCCTGTCGCAGGCGAGAGACCCTATGGCGCGACACCTTTTAGGGCGGCAGAGGCCTATCGCCAGGCGAGAGGCGAGTGGCCACGTACCGCCTTCGCGATAGAAGTAGTCTGTCGCCTGCGACAGATGGTCTGTCGCAGGCTAGCTTCTCTCGCCGTAGGCCGCGTGTCCCAATGACCGTGTGCCGCGTGGGGCCTCCAATGATCTTTGGGCTTGGCCCAGTGTAGATGGACTTTTGCCATATCAATTGCTCCCCAGTCTCTTGTTGGATTATTCCAATCAAGAGAGTATAAATATGTGTCCTTGGGCCTTTATCCACTATGAATAGTTTTTCTGGTTTTTGTGATTTTTCTTTGGTATATACTTTTTTCTTTTCTTGTAGGTGAAAAGCTCTATTCTGCGGGAGGCGTGGTCTACCGAGACGTTTGGTCTTCTCTGTCGCAACTATATAAAGCCGCTGGGGGCCACCGAAAAAGGGCTAAGAGAAAACCTCTGAAACAGCAGTCTGTCGCCGATTTCCGACTCTCTCGCTAAAACAGTCTGTCGCCAGCAGAAGTCTTTCGCTCCTCGAAGTGTTAGTAAGTATTCATCTGTCGTTTACCTTGTCTCCCGCGCGGTCTTTATGTCTTCCGCAGGTGTTTCACCTATAGGTCTGTCGTATTTGGTCTGTCGCCAATAAGTCTGCCGCAGGTCCCTGTTAGTAGGTCTGCCGCAGGTCCCTGTTAGTAGGTCTGCCGCAGGTTGTCTGTTAGTAGGTCTGTCGCAGGTTGTCTGCCGCCCTTCTTCATTATTTATCCTTTCTTTTACTATGTCTTCACAGCGTCCGGGTAAATTTCTTAGGAAAGGTGGTGTTGAATGCACACTGACGAATGCGGACTTAGAGGATTTCAATACTCGTTTTCCTCTTCCCTCTGGTTACAGTTATAGACTTCCAGCTAGTGGGGAATTTTCACCCGATCTAGTTAGGGATGGAGTAGCGGTGCATAAAGCGTCTTTACTTTTCGGTTTCCGTTTTCCGTTGCCCGAGTTTGGTATAGCGTTCCTTAGATACAAAGATATAGTTCCTTGCCAACTTCATCCTCATGCATGGGCTCAGATAGTAGGATTTTCGGTGGTTTGCCATAGCTTAGGTATTATTCCTACTGTCCCCCTTTTGAGTGCTTTTTTCAGAGTTCGTGGTTTGTAAGGACTAATAACTTTTTCCCTCCAACGGTTAACGGTTGACGATTTTCCTGATAACAAGATCTTTTCTGACCTTCCAAATAAGTTGCGAAATTTTGAGAGTGAGTGGGTCGTCGTCCAAATTCCAAACGATCTGCGAATCCGCACTGCATGGAACCGTGATACTAGCGACCACTTGAGGCGCTCAGAAAGGTTTAAAGTAGAGATCCTAAGAGACCAGTTTAGTGAACCTATACGACGAATTTGTTCTATCGGGGAACGTAATCTATTTTCCCTTTTGACCTCGGAGAACATTACAGCGGCTGGTTGGGGAGTAAGCCGAGCTGTTCCCGGGACTTCGACTGTCCCCTCTAGCCTTCCAATTGGGTTGTGTGTGCCCGATGCCGGTCCTAGTCAACCGACCAGTATTCCTACAGCTGAGACCTCTAACCCTTTAGGTCGCCTTGTGGATGAGTCTTCTCCGGATTCGAGAGATGAAACACCTGAGGTTGAGGGTACCAGTGGTCTATTAGAGGAGGATCTTGAATGGGCTCAAGGCAACGTTTTTGGGAGCCCTTTTGTTGATTTCCCGACGGATCCTAATTTGGATAACTTAGAGGATTTTGGTGATCTTATAGGTTTCCTTTTTTCTATACTTTATATATCCATGTGTGTGGTATTTTGGGTTTTAGGTTCGTTAATTGTTTCTCCTGGTATTATGCAGGTATGGACTTTCGTGGTGCTATGCGCAGAAGGGAAGCCAATGCTTCTGCTGGAATGGCTCCTCCTTCTCAGCAACAGCCACAGGTCGGGTCTTAAGCTTCCAGACATCCTCGTATGTCTACCTCCTCCTCCTACCGGCGGACCTAGCCACACTGTGCAAGAGGCTGGGAGGAACAAGCGAAAGAGGCCCCTTGTCCGCGACCGTAGCTCAGACGATCAAAGGAGCTCTGGGTCACAGAGGAGCGAGTCGGCCTGACGAGAAGGTGCTTCTCATGCCAGCGAGGATCGGCCGGCCCCTCGTCAGCCTAGGCGCAATTTTAGGAAGAAGTTGATTATTGAGGCCTCGATGCCCTCAAGACCGATATTGCCCAAGGTAGCTAATCCCACTTTGAAGCGCTACGTGGTCGATAGTGGAGTGGTCGTAGATGGCGAGGATTTCCAGACCTATCCCGGGGTAAATGATAATGACAGCATTGAGGAGCCTGGGATAGCGTCTCGTCTGGCATGGAGCACCATTCTTCCTCGTGACGAGGCAGCGCTGTTTCCTAATTTGACGGAAGCCGAGAACAACTCTGACTATCTTGCGATGAAGGTGATAGCATCGTGTTTATATGTTAGTTATATTTTTCTTTTTCCTTTGTCGGGTTTTTAAGTTATTTTTGTTCTCCTGTTTTTTCAGTCGGCTCAGCAAAACCGCGGCTGTTAATGCTCGTCATAGGGCTCTCAGGGAGAAGACTGAAAAAGAAATTGGTGAGCTCCGAGAGACAAAGATGATGCTTCAAAACGAGGTCATTCAATTGCGTCCCTATGTTGGTAAGGTTGAGGGATTGGAGAGGAAGAATGCGGAACTTGAGCTCAGGTTGAAGGAGGAGCAGGCTAAGGTGGCCTCCCTTCAGGGATTTCAAGACGCCTACGACAAGGCGATGGAGGATCGGGACGCCATGAGGAGGGAACGGGATGAGACCGCCGATGAGCTGCACGATTTGTTGGACCGACAAAAAGAGGTTCGAGCCGAGGCCGTTCGTGAATACCGCCTGTCTCAGCACTGCTATGAAAAGAAAGAAATGCTTGCGGCGGGGTTCATCAAGTATGGCTTCTACTTAGCCCGTTCTTGGTTAGAGAAAAGCCGTCCCAATGAGTCTTTTCCCGAACTTCTTTTTACTGAAGAGGCCCAGTATTATGAAGCTCCCTCCTGGACCAAATACGAACCCGACTCATTAAGTCCGGAGGATTATATAGAGATGGGAGCTACAGATAACCTGGATAATCTCGAGGGTCCATGGCCTCCTCGACGGCCACGTAGCCATCCTGAGCCTACTGGGCTATGCGACCAATCCGGGCCGTCAGGGACGCATGATGAGCCCGAACCGACCGAGGCGGGCGACCAACCTGAGTCTATCGAAGCGTTGGTAGGGCTGGACGGCGACGACTTCCAAATTTCAGACTCTGCAGCTGCTGACCATGTCTCAGATAGTATGGCTGTGATTGATCCTTTAAGTGGTGCCCCCTCTCTCGGGATGGCCTCTTCAGTTCCTCAAGAGCTCGATTCCTCGATTCTTCACACTTCTGATCCTCCGGTTGTTGGAGACTCTTAGCTGGACGACCTTGTCTTTAACCTAGATTAGGGTGTTTTGTATTTCCTTTTGTTTGTTTTACTCAATGTAAAGATTCGTTCTTGAATAAGAAGTACAGTTGCTTTCTGTGGTTTTTTTTTTTATATATATATATCACAAAACTTAACAGAACAACATTAAGGTGTCAGTAATTAGTAACAAAACTTAACAGAACAACATTAAGGTGTCAGTAATTAGTAACAAAACTTAACAGAACAACATTAAGGTGTCAGTAATTAGTAACAAAACTTAACAGAACAACATTAAGGTGTCAGTAATTAGTAAGCGTTATTTTACACCATACTGCTCCCCAAGTTTTGTTTTGAGACGGTGTTATAGTCCAAGGTTGAACTTTGTACGGTCTTATTTATGCCCATTTCACGTATTCTTCTCGCTCAGGGACTTATTTCTGCCGGGTTTACGGTCTTATTTATGCCCATTTCGCGTATTTCTCTCGCTCAGGGACTTATTTCTGCCGGGTTTACAGTCTTATTTATGCCCATTTCGCGTATTCTTCTCGCTCAGGGACTTATTTCTGCCGGGTTTACGGTCTTATTTATGCCCATTTCGCGTATTTCTCTCGCTCAGGGACTTATTTCTGCCGGGTTTACGGTCTTATTTATGCCCATTTTGCGTATGCTTATCACTCCAATTCCTGTTACTACATAGACTGTCTAACAAGTTGAATTAGAAGATATAGGAAGCAAATAATTGACTTTATTCAGGAATCATATGATCTTAAAACAAGAATACTTTGCGAAGTAATAAAGTAATAAATGGGAAATAAATATAAATCTTATGGAAAGTGTACAACTTTTTACTGCCAGTATGGCTTAAGGTGGTTGGCATTCCAAGTTTTCGAGATCTTCTTTCCCTGCAAGGTTTCCAAGATGCTTGTGCTAGGCCCGATCATATTCCTGATTCTGTAAGGTCCTTCCCAATTAGCTCGGAGTTTCCCGTCTTCCCTATGGGCGTTTGTAATCGCTGACTTTCTCAGTACCAGGTCTCCTTCTTGCAGTTCTTTGTTCTTAACTCGTGCGTTGTAATAGGCGGCTATTCTTTGCTGGTATGCAGCCAATCTCATTTTTGCCGTGTCTCGCAACTCATTGATTAGGTCTAGATTCTCCTTTAGTCCCTGGGAGTTAACCTCTTCGATGTAAGGGACCAATCTAGGTGACTCGGCTCCAATCTCAACCGGGATGAGGGCTTCAGTCCCATATACCAAATTGAATGGCGTTTCCCCTGTTGATACTTTGCTTGTCGTTCTGTAGGCCCATAGGACACTAGGGAGTTCATCTACCCATGCTCCCTTCGCCTTATCCAGTCTGGTCTTCAGACCATGCAGTATGGTTCGGTTACTCACTTCGGCTTGTCCATTAGCTTGAGGATAAGATACAGAGGAGATTCTCAACTGGATGCCCAGTCCTTCACAAAATGTTCGAAATGCGTCACAATCGAACTGTTTCCCATGGTCCGCGTTAAGCACTCGGGGGATCCCAAAACGGCAAATAATCTCCCTCCAAACCATTGCTTCCACCTTTTTTTCAGAAATTGTAGCCAAAGGTTCCGCCTCTATCCACTTGGTGAAGTAGTCTGTGGCTACTAACAAATATTTCCTTTGTCCTGTGCCCAAGGGAAAAGGTCCCAGGATGTCTAACCCCCACTGTGCGAATGGTGTCGGCTGAAGAGTACTTTGGAGGGTCGAGACTGGTGCAGTAACTATAGGGGCGAACTTTTGGCATTTTTCGCACTTTCGCACCTTGTCAGTGGCGTCCTTCTTAAGGGTAGGCCAATAAAATCCTGCACACAATATTTTCGTGGCCAAAGCTCGGGCCCCTAGGTGTTCACCGCATATCCCCTCATGAACTTCAGCTAGGGTGTACTCAGCCTGTTGCGGTCCTAGACACTTTAGCAAAGGCATGGTAAATCCACGTTTGTAGAGTTCTCCATTTACCACAGTAAATCTTGCACTTCGCAATTTCAACCGTCGTCTTTCATCTTTGTCAGTTGGGAGTGTGCCCCCCATTATGTAGTCTTTGATTGGGCCCCTCCAATCACCTCCGACCTCGACGTCGCAGACATCCTCTTCTTCGATACTTGGCCTAGCGAGTGATTCCACTTTGACCATACCGCCTTTTAGTCCCCTTGAGGAAGCCAACTTTGAGAGGGCATCCGCATGACTGTTTTCGGATCGGTTTATCTGGGTCAGTTGAAAGTTCTGAAACGATTGTGCTAATAATCGCACTTTCTGCAGATAGGGGACCAAAGTCGGCTCTCGTGCTTCGTACTCTCCCGAGAACTGGTTGACCACTAATTGTGAATCGCTATGGGCCATCAGATTACTAGCTTCTAGTTTCTCTGCCAGTTTCATTCCAGCTATTAAGGCTTCATATTCAGCTATATTGTTCGAGCTTGAGAAATTGAAACGCAGGGAATACTCATAGGTCTCCCCTTCGGGTGAAGTTAGCACGATTCCAGCTCCACTACCATCCATGTTGCGAGCTCCGTCAACATATAACTTCCACCAAGCTAATCCGGTATCTGCTTGAGTCTCCCGACCAGTGCATTCTACGATAAAGTCGGCTAGCGCCTGCCCTTTTATTGCTTGGCGAGGTTGGAAGTGTATGTCATATTCGCTTAATTCAATGGCCCATTTCGTTAAGCGTCCAGAATATTCTGGTTTCTGTAGTATTTGTCGTAGGGGCTGATCTGTCAAGACATCCACTGAGTGGGCTTGAAAGTAAGGTCGTAACTTCCGAGTCGCCATCACCTAGGATAGAACTACTCTTTCGACTAAGGGGTATCTTGCTTCGGTATCTAGCAGAACTTTGCTCACATAATAGATGGGACAGTCCTTATCTCCTTCTCTTCTCAGTAAGACTGCACTTACGGCCTTCTCTCCTACGCCGAGATACATGAAGAGATGGTCTCCATTTTGTGGCCGAGACAATAGTGGCAACTCTTTCAAGTAATCCTTCAACTGCTCAAAAGCACTATTGCACTCTTCTGTCCATTTGAAATCTTTTCCGGCTCTTATTGCTTTGAAGAATGGCAAGCTTCTTTCAGCTGATTTAGACAAGAAGCGATTCAAAGCAGCTATCCTCCCTGTCAACCTTTGAGTCTCTTTAACAGTACTGGGTGGTCTCATATCCAGGATGGCTTGGACCTTCTCGGGATTAGCTTCTATCCCTCGATTAGTGATCATGAATCCCAGGAATTTTCCAGATCTCACCCCAAATGAGCATTTATTGGGGTTCAATTTCATTTCGTACTGCCGCAACACGTTAAACACCTTTGTCATTTTCTTGGCGTGAGACTCTTCCCTTTGGCTTTTTATAATCATGTCATCAACATAAGCCTCCATGGTGTTGCCCAAAAGGTCTTTGAATACCTTGTTCACCATGCGTTGATAGGTTGCCCCTGCGTTTTTCAGACCGAACGGCATTACCCGATAGCAATATGTTCCACTATCGGTAATGAATGAGGTTTTCTCCTCATCTTCTGGATGCATCATGATCTGGTGGTATCCTGAAAAGGCATCTAAGAAGCTAAGCAATTCATATCCACAAGTTTCATCTACCATCTTGTCGATTCGAGGTAGTGGATATGAATCCTTGGGGCAAGCCTTGTTCAAATCTGTGAAGTCTACGCACATCCTCCATTTTCCGTTGGCTTTCCTCACCATTACAACATTAGCCAACCATTCGGGATAATTCACTTCTCTGATAAATCCTGCCTGCAATAACTTTGAGATTTCTTCATTTATGATCCGCTGTCTTTCCGGAGCAAAATTCCTTTTCTTTTGCTTGATTGGTTTTGCTCCTGAGACTATGTTTAACCGGTGACAAGCAACATTGGGATTGATCCCGGGCATATCCGCGGGGGTCCATGCGAAAACATCAGCATTTTCCTTCAGGCACTGAATTATTTCTTCTCTTGCTTTTTCAGACAGATGACTCCCCACATACACCACCTTAGTTTCATCTTCTCTATCTACTTGAACTGGTTCCATCTTTTCATCAGGTTCTGGTTTAGCCGGTTTTTCAATCGTAAGGGTTTCCTTCCTTTGAATCCCTTTACATGTGGTGGACGCGATATTACATGTCCTAGCCTTCTTTTGATCTCCTCTCACTTGTCCGACACCACGGGGGGTTGGGAATTTCATTAACAGATAGCATGGATGTACGACCGCTCTCATATCATTCAACAATGGTCGTCCGAATATCATGTTATATGCTACCGACGTTGCCTTTACCACCATAAATAACACCTGTCGAGTGACACATTTCGGGCTTTCCCCCAATGTCACAGGCAGCTGAACTGCGCCTTCGACCTTCACTTGTTCTCCTGAGAAGCCATACAATGGTGTAGGAACTGGCTTCAGTCTATCCTTCGAGATGTTCATTTTCTCAAAGCAACTCCAGTATATCAAATTCACCGAACTTCCATTATCAACCAGGATACGACTTACTGGATGCTTTGCTATCACTGCCGAAATCACCATTGGGACATCATGGGGGATCATTACATCTTCTCTATCGGCTGGCGTAAAAGTGATGGGCTCCTCATCATGCTTTTCTTCCATTACCGAGTTAACTTGATAAGCTTGCCGAGCGTAAGACTTTCGAGAAGAGGAAGATGAACCAGCCAACGATTCACCCCCGGATATCACATTAATAGCAGGCCCTGTGGGTTCATTGTCCTCTTCTCTATCCCTTCTATCTGTTCTCCTGTCATTTTCTCTCCTGTTACCATCATCCCGCCTTGCAGTTCCCCTATTTCCACCTCTTCCGTCTCTAGAGTTATCTCTAAAGTAATTTCCTCTGCCTCGTGTAGGATAAGTGTTCCTGTTGCTTTTCCACACAAACTGATTTATCTTTCCATCACGTGCTAGCTGCTCCAGCTGATTCATTAAATCCCTACATTTTTCCGTCTGATGCCCATGTGTGGAATGGTAGTTACAGTAAGAGTCTGTGTCACGGCCCAAAACCCCGGACGCTTTCCTTGGGAACCGTATAAGACCTGATCCCTCAATAGCAGCTAATACGGAAGTTCGAGACTCAGTAAGCGGGGTATAAGCGGTATACTTCATTGTAGAGGTTTTGTTAACCCTCCTCGACTGACTAGAGGATGCTTCGGGGACTTCTCTTCCTCGTTTCCTTCCTTCCTTAGATTCTCCATTACCCACCATTTTCATTACTTCTTCTTGGGTGACATATTTATTGGCTCGGGAAAGTAGGTCCGAAATTGTAATGGGCTGGTCTAATGACAGGGACTCTTGCAGTTTTTCAGACCTTGTCCCTTGTAACATGGCTGCCACAGCTATACCAACTTGTAAGTCTCGCACTTCCAGAGTAGCGTCTCTGAATCGATCGACGTAACTCTTCAATGATTCCTTAACTCCCTGCTTGAGAGTAAGCAAATAGGTTGGTTCTTTCCTTCTCTGACTATTCACTGCGAACGCCTTAAGAAACTCATTTCGGAGTTGGTCAAAAGAGACAATAGACCCCTCAGTCAGGTTATTAAACCACTTCATTGCATGCCCGGTTAAAGTTAGAGAAAAGGCCCTGCACATTATTTCATCTTCCCATCCATGTAGTAACATCAATGCTTCATAATTCTGCATATGATCATAGGGGTCTGTCTTTCCTGTGTAGGTAGCCATCTGTGGCATCTTGAATTTTGGTGGTAAAGGTTTCTGCAAGATGGTCGTGCAAAACGGTACTCTTCTCCTCTGGCTCTCCTCTGCGGACACCAATTTTTTCTCTTCGAGCACCTGTTCTATCATTTTCTTCATATCAATCGGGGGAGTGATTTGATTTCTGGCGTGAGATGAATCAGGCAGGTCCTCGGCAACTATTTCCTTTCCCTTTCCTTGAGGCGCGTCAGTTCGAGCCATTTGTGTACACCAAGTGGGATCAAATTCTGATCCGGCTCCCCAAATGCTTAGGTCATCGTCACCGTTCCTTCCGGCACCTCCGAAACCAGCAGTATTTGTCAAATCATGGTGGTGGGCGGAAGACCCTGCCGCCCGGTCGAAACCCTGTCGCCATGGTGCCTGCCGCGCAACACCAGACTCCTGTCGCCTGACATCTGACACCTGCCGCCCGACGCCAGATGCCTGTCGCCTGACCCCTTCCGCGGGTTCGAGATTTACGGCCTCATCAGCCTCCCGCTGGGTCCCTGCGACAGGCACTCCGCTCCCCAGTCCTGCCGCATCCTGGGGTATGTCATTCTCGAGAAGGTCCTCCTGTCGCAGCGGAGGATTCACCGCTGTCGCATCCTCCTGTTGCCCATCAGCACGAGGCGGAGCCCCTCGACTTGTTTCTCCCACTAAATTCTGTACAGCCGGCGGCAGACTCAATGTCGGGAGGACCCCTTTGAATAAGTCTACCATGGCTTTCAATGCATGGGTCGTTTCTTCACTCTGCCGCCTTAAGGCCTCGAATTCAGCTATAGATACAGTCATCCTCTCATCTTCTCTGTTCACCGGATTTCTATGGCGTATTGGCTGTTCAGGGGAACTCACGGAATTCTCATCACTGCCTGTTCTCACGTTAGTAGATCTAGTTCTCACCATCTTAAGAAGTTTGATTGGCTTTTATACGCTTCCCACAAACGGCGCCAATTGTTGTTGCACAAGACAACAATGAAGATATGCTGACGTAAATGGTCGTAATCTGTCTCCACGTGTCCTCCAGAAGCTTCTGTAAAATAGTAAAAAGTCAGAGGGACGCAGGGGTGATTCCCTGCGTAGACACTCCGATGCTTAAGTCAGCCCTCAGTTCTTAGGTATTGGGAAACGTAAAAGCCAGTCGTCAGAAAAAGTTAAGAATAGAATTATACCTGGGGCATATTTATAGGCGAATATTCAAGATTTGAGACCAGGAGTTTGTTTCCCAATAGGATGCATCTTCCGTGGATCTCGGAGTCGACACGAGCCTGTCGCCGACGAGAGACCCTATGGCGCGACACCTTTTAGGGCGGCAGAGGCCTATCGCCAGGCGAGAGGCGAGTGGCCACGTACCGCCTTCGCGATAGAAGTAGTCTGTTGCCTGCGACAGATGGTCTGTCGCAGGCTAGCTTCTCTCGCCGTAGGCCGCGTGTCCCAATGACCGTGTGCCGCGTGGGGCCTCCAATGATCTTTGGGCTTGGCCCAGTGTAGATGGACTTTTGCCATATCATATATAAAAAGTAAAAAATTAAAATATGTATACTAATTCGCAGGCTAGCTTCTCTCGCCGTAGGCCGCGTGTCCCAATGACCGTGTGCCGCGTGGGGCCTCCAATGATCTTTGGGCTTGGCCCAGTGTAGATGGACTTTTGCCATATCATATATAAAAAGTAAAAAATTAAAATATGTATACTAAAAAATATTTTTCAAATAACATATAAATATAAATAATAAATTTTTACGTAAAATTAAAAAGTAATATGATTTAATAAAAAAATATTAAAAATAACTATAAAAAAAGATTGTTCCTAACATTCTTTTACCGGTATGTGGACGGGGGACTGAATACATTTCAAGTAATTATCCTTTTTAAACAAACGACTGCTTGAAGTGTGAACTTTTTTTCTTTTTTCTTTTTTATCCCGAGTGAACTTCTTTCTTTTAAAATATGCTAAAGTTTAAATAAACATTGATAATTATACCAAGTACCACATAAATTTCATAAAAATGATACTATATAAATAAACTCACTTTAATTGTCTGCATTATGATAAATTTCATTCTTGATCGTATGATTTGTTTATAAGTGAGGTAATCCCATCTATAAGGTCAAGATATATTGTCAAGCAATTATTGCTATTGAGATTTATAAATCCATTAGAATTTCACATGCGAATTTTTCAATATTTACAAATTATGAAAATTGAACCTATATACTTTGCATTTAGTATTCTAATTTTTTTTTTGTTACATTCTAACTTTAATCACTTGCGTCAACTCTGTTGACAACCAAAATAAATTATTCGATCAAATCCAATGTTTCGTTGTATTTTTTCCAATGTACTAAAAAATAAAGAATTTTAAGATTTAAAAAATATTCAATGTGAAAGGAATTGATTTAAAAGAGAGAAAAAAAACATAGTCTTTAAAATAGAACAAAATTCAGAACCTATTTTTTTTGTTACAAGAGAAACATTAAATAATTGGGGATAGAGGTGCTTAGATTCGAACCCAAAATTTACAATATGCTACAACTTATCTTTAATCACTAGGCTAAAAGGTTGTTGGCAATTCAGAACCTATTAGAAGCCTTGGCCTCTATGTACAATGGTCAATAACCCTAGTGATCATAAGACTCGCATGCTTAGGTCAAAATCTCATCTTTTGCATGATTATATTTTGTCTGTTCCAAAAAATTGTAAAATTATTTAAAATAAAAGAAAACGTTAATGGATACTTATTGTTTTTTATTAAAACGATACTTTAAAAAATATATGTAATTAATATATTATATTTATTAAATTTAATAAAAATTAAATAATACAATAAATATAAAAGCTTTTTAAATATATTTTAGTTATTTTTAAAGCAATACTATAAACAAGCTTTAACTGAATTTAAAGATAAATTGTGATATATTATAAATTTTAAAATCGAATCCAAATAATTATATTTTTAATTATTTAATATTTTTCTTGTAACAAAAAAAACTTTCAAGCTTAAACTTTAACTGCACATTTTTCTAGTTTTATTTATTGAGCTTGTATATGATGCACTGACAGTGTATAATTTCTATACACTGTCAATGCATTAGAGATTGACACCTCATCAATAGGCCCTTATGGGCAAATTAAAAAAATTTATTTATATTTGCATATAAGGGCCTATTGATGAGGTGTCAATCTCTAGTGCATTGACAGTGTATGGAAACTATACACTGTCAGTGCATCATATATAAATCCTTATTTATTTATTATTTGAAAGTGTGAGTGAGGTACTTCGCTTTTATTTTTTTTAGTGTACTTACCTTATTAGTTATTGTATTGTCTGAACTTCTTTCTAAATTTAGCTTATATTATTCTGAATCTATACCTTTCTCCATCTAGGTGTTTAGCTTTTGTGGATTGGCATGCTTTAATCATAGTTAAAGAATAATATAAGGTAAATTTTGAAATAGATTATGACCTTTTTGAAATTTTACCGAAGAGAAAAAAAAAAAGTGGTCCAAAATATAAAACAAAATATCTTAGGATATGTCACATGGAAACCCGCGTTGGAAAAGTAAAATTTAATGGAAAGTGACTCAAATTGCAACTAATTTAGTTGAATTCAAATCTTTCGTAAATAGCTAATAATTTTTTGATTGAGTGATTTCAAAAAAAAAAATTTGATCGAGTGATTAAAAATAAATTGTGATATATTGTAAATTTTATATTCGAATCCAAGTACCTCATCTCTAATTATTTTAATATTTCAATTGTAACAAAAAAATCTTTCAAAAATAAAATATTAAAATCTCCTTCAAAAAATTTAGTTGAATCCATGTTAACAATAAAAAAAATGATTTATAAGTATATAAAAGTAAAATAAGTATTCACTCGAATAGTCAATGCTTTATGTAATTAAAATCTAATAAATTAATACATGATTCATGTAGTCTATAACATAATTAAACTACTTATGATGCCATGTTGCAGGAATTATATGGAATAAAGACCACTTCAAGATTACTTTACTGAATAAAATATCAATGGTCAAATTGATAAATGCAAGGATTGTAATGCGTATCTTGTAAATGAGTAATTTTTTTATATATTATTAATTCGATTAAGTAAAATTAGGGCATTTCATAACTTGATTCGAGAAGTAAAATAATTATCTGTTAAGGATTCGAATAGTATTTTGGAGTATATGCCTATTATCTTGATCTAAATATAATAATAACTTTTTAAATATAATATATTTTTTATTTATATGTTATTTATTATTAATATAATATTAATTAAATTAATTGATTAAGTTTCTAATTATGATTTTTAACTTTCATTTATATTTTATGAGTTAATTTAATTTTCTTAAAATTATGTATTAAAAATTTGATTTTAAGTTTAAATTTAAAAGCCAAATTTTGATTTTATAAAAAAAAATACTTAATAGGTTTGTCGATGGATATTCTCTGTATTACGTAAATAGGATTTAAGTAGCAAAAATTAAAAGTAAACGAGTAGTTAATCAAATTCGGATGTTATAAAAATATAATTATTTTTTTAGTAATTACAAAAATATAATTAAGTTCAAGTGTGATTATCCTAAAATTAACAGATGTCATATCCATTGTTATCACTAAATAGAAGTATGGCTTCATTAGAAATATAAATTAATATTTATGTTTCTTTATTTCTAGTAACGTCAAGTTTTAAACTAATTTAAATTGATTGGACAATGATTTTTTGTTTTTACAAAAATAAAAAACATTTGAGTTAGTATAACAAGTGTCTAAATTAGTCACCAAACTTTAACATGCTATCACAATAGACATGCTATCGGAACTTTTAAGTTGGAATCCTAGAAAACATTTATCCCTTTTAAAATTTTTTGGCTTAATAGTCAAATAAGCCCTCAACTTTTAGTCTAAAATGGAATTCAGCCCTCAACGTTTTTATCGCATGAAATTCAGTCCATAAATTTTTATTTTAGTGAAAATAGACCAAATCTATTAAATAAACTAACTGCCGTTAGTTTTACATACGTGGCATCTAACAAAGCTATCCACGTCAGCTACCACGTATGGAAAACTAACAGCAGTTAGTGTCATTTAACAGTTTTTGACTTAATTGCATAATTATAAAAAGGTTGAGGGTTTATTTCCACTGAAATAAAAATTTATGGACTGAATTTCATGCGATAAAATATTGAGGGCTGAATTTCATTTTGGACTAAAAGTTGATGGCTTATTTGACCATTAAGCTAAATTTTTTCACACAATGTCTTTTTGTCCATTTACTGTGCATTCGCCCTATTTGCACGTGAAGAGACGTTTTAGAACTTAAATATAATAATTGGAGTTTGGTGAGCCAACAGGTTTTTATTTTTTTAACTCATGGGGTATTTTAATATTATATTAAGTATATCATTAATTTTTGTACACGTTTTATGTTTGAGGTTGATTCAAGAAAATTCAATCAGACGAGACAAAAGTGTTCTTGATATTTTAATGAGTTGTTTCTTACAAATGCAAGATGTTTCAATCGGTAGTGAGGATTGTAGATCAACGCTAGATAATTCATTCAAAACCAAATTTTTATGTTATTCTTACTTACTTTTAAATTAAAATTAATTTTTTAAAAAATAATTTTAAAGTATAAAATTCGATGCTTACGAAATAAATTAATCAATAATTCAAAGCATTGGACATTTGTGCACTGCAGAGTTAGAAGTTAGAGAAGAAATGAGAACTTTGGTAGAAAAAAAGTTCAATCGAGATTCTTACAGTGAACCTTACTCTTCATATCTACGCTTGTCTAGTCATTATCTTCAATGTTTTGTCTGTAAAAGACATCAAAGACATGACATTATTTACTGTACAATTTTTTTTTCTTTTTCCTCTTAAGATTGAAGGCTGTTCCATTTGCGGGTGGACGAGAATTAAAGATGACAAAAGATAGAATTAGCATGGCTTGCCTACTTGAGTTAAAAGGCAAAAACAAAATGAGTGGGGGATTGGATTTCCGTGTCAATTCAACACATGGGGTTTTTATAATTTTAATAATTCTTTAGAAAAAGAAATTTGATTCACTTATTTTTTTTAAAATAGATCTTATACTTAAACAATTTTTAAGTTTAAGCATTTTAAGCAATGTATTCCTTATTAGTGATTACCATGGGGCCAATTTAGAAAAAGATTCGTTATAAAAATTTTTGGACTACAATTCCTAACTCTTATATTCTCAAAGCAGTTAACTTGTCATCTAAATCATACTTACGACTTATGAGATATGTCTTAATGTTTTTAATATCATTGATTATAGATTCAAAATAAAATACAAAAACGAACCAAATTAGAAAATTATTTCGACAAATTTAGAAAATAACATTATTAAATTTAGTTTAAAATTGTTTGTAACTTTTTATCAAGTAATTAAGAAAAACCATAACATGTTATGACGCTTGAATTTGAATTCAAATAACTTCAATCTTTACATTTCAATTATAATATAAAGTTAATTTAAATTCAAGCACTATAAATGACATATAAACTAATCTCCTATATATCATATATATATATATATATATAAATGTATGTATACATTGATGATTAATAAAAACAAAGGGGTTAAAATGCAAGAACTTTATCGCCCTTTATCATCAGACAATGGTTTCAAATATACAATAGTTGAAAATTAAATTATGATAAAGAAAAAAACCAATGGCATAGCAGGCAATGATCGTGAAAAGGAAGGCAACTTGTTAATTAATGTGATGCCTTTTGTTTTTTTTCCTTCGCTTTTAAAGCTGTTGGGTTGTTGCCAACAAAATCCCTATATTCAAGAGCAAGCAACCGATAATAAAAGGAAAAAAGAAAAGAAAAGAAAAGAAAAAAAAAAACAGCCCCTGGTTTTCACTTTAATCAATATACTGATGGGGCCAAACCTACCATGCTCATCTTTTTCCATTGTCGTATAGTTTTTGAATCTTTTTTTCTTTCCTTTATGCTTTAAAAATTGACGAGAAAGCCAAATCCCAACAACTATTGGAAAACAAAAATCATGTTTCATATATTAGAAAATTGTCACTAATCCGTTGGTTTTGTGTTTCTTTTTAAGTAAAGTGTTGAACTTTAATATGTCTAGACCATAGATTTCACTTTAATAAACTTCCTTTCATGATGTCTATTGAAATTATTAGGTCTCTTTAAAAAATATATATTTTTTATATAAAGAAGTAGTAACTCGAAGACAAAAAAAATTACAAGTGTTAAAATTTGAATTTTAAATTTTTTGAAATTCATATCTTGAAAACACTATAAATCAATTCAAATAGTTTTCTATTCAAATCTCATAGTTTTTACTTTTTACTTTTCTTTTCTTTTTTTAATTTTTAAGGAACATGGGCTAGTATTTTTAGCTATTGGAAACTCATCAAATGCTTTTAATTTTCAATAGTAGTAGTACTACTTTTTTGTTGCGACCTTAGGAATATTTTTGGTTTGGTGATTGATTTGGAGAATTGTATAGACTATTGAGGAGGTCCTACTTCATAATTGAATGTTTCTCTAACTTGAAATCCTTATCCCAATCTTTATTAATGTACTTTGGATCTTATTTTTCCCATAAACTTATCTCCTAAAGTCCCATAGCATGCTTTATATGCTCACTAATCACTAGCCTATATCTCAATGTTCTTATTGCATGTCATCAAATAATTTCCTGATCTTTGCTACTCTTTACCTAGGCTACGTTTGGATTTCACTGCAACGGACCCAAGGCCAACAATTGAAACCAAATGCATCAAAGGTGCATTTGGTTTCAGTTCCGCTAGACCTAAAAAGGTTCATAGGAGCTAAATCCATCATTCTACCACTAAACACCGTGTCATTTATTTTATTCTAGATGGACCATATGCTTACAAAAAAAATTGTTCTCCATACTTTATTACAGTGTGAAGCTAGAAGAGTCGACTGCCATGCAATGAAAAAGATAACAGCGTCTTTATGAATAACCAAGGAAATTTCCCAGCTAGAACAAACTAAAGCCAAACCTTCCAGCTTTCTTGACAAGTGAAAACAAATGTTCAATATGTGATAACCGTAAATTTTTCATTTAATAAAATAAATGAGAAAATGAATATTGCGGATAATAAAGAGTTCAAAGGAGAAATGATGACATGGAAGTGAAAAAAAACTGAAAATATAAATAGAATCACTTTCCATTATCAAACTCTTAGATTTTCTAGTGTCATAGTCCACGTATGAGTGTGAAACGGTGTTAATGTATGTGTACAGTTCTAGTGAGCATTGCATGTGATGGAGTCTCAGAGTTGCCATATGCTTAATGAGATATAGCAAAAGGCTTTGAGATCCCAAGTGTATTGATAGCATCACTCCGTACTCATGTGAATATCTTAGCATAATATTGAAACGCTTAAAGATACATTGAGAGAGCAGATGCATGAGATGTGCAAGCTACTAGGACACTTACATATAAGTGATTGACATATGTAATTGATAGTTTTAAAACTATATCGAATTGGCACTAAGTGAGAAAAATGGATGATGAACAGCATAGATCAGCTGTGATATGAAAAATACTGTACATGGACTCTTATGTGAAAAGAGTGGAAATGAATAACTCCCGATTTGAGAAATAAACTCACGGAGCATAAATATATGATGAAAGACAGCATGTAGTGGTCTAAAGTGATCTTGAATGCTCAAAGTGTACTGGCAGTATTACATGGAGGATGATCTAGAGGTCAGAAGTCGTAAGTATACGGCATATACCACCTTTGGACTTAAGTTAAATTTGGAGGACCAAATTTCTTAAGGTGGGGGGGAGAATGTGATAACCGTAAATTTTTCATTTATTGGAAATAAATATTGGAGAAAATAAATATTGAAAATAAATAAAATTGTGAGAACGGGATATTGGTGAAAATCCCGAGAATTGAGGAAGTGATAAATCGAGAAATACAAGTGAAGGAAAATAAAATTGGAACTATGAAAAATAATGGAAAGAGGAGATTTAATTTGGATAAATGTAAATCTAAATTAAATAAGAAAAAGAGAAATATATTTATATAATTATAAATTATATAAATGTATTTTTATACAAATACATATGTATGTAAATACTATATAGTATATATTAATATACGTTTGTATATATGAATATATATATATATACACACTATTTCATAAAGTTAAATAATACATATGTATTTCAGTATAATCTCTTATGTATATATAAATATATATACATATAATTGAGAAATGTAAATATTGATTTACATTAAAGTTTGAAAATATATATTGTAAATACAATATATATATATATATACGTAAAGGTTATTTAATTTTAAAGTATATAAATATACATATATATATATATCTATATATCTATATATTAGATAGATATTTTGATATAATATATATATATATATCTTTATATATAATATATAAAATACAATACTATATATAAATTAATATTATTATATGTAGAATATATATAGTATAAGTATAAAATATATATTATTATATTATGATATTTATATTATATAAATATATTATATATATGTATATAATTAATTAATTAATTAAATAAAAAAGAGATAAACAGAAGGAAGAATCGGGAAATCCCAATTCTTCCCGAAATAGGGAATGACGGCAGCGGAGCTGCCACCGCCGACTGAGAAAGGAAGAGAGGGGTAGAGACAACGTCGCCGGCAAGGGAAGAGGCGAAGGAATCAACCGGTGGCGAAAGGAAAACAGAAACGGAGAAGGGAGAAACCGACGAAAAACCAAGAAAAGAAGAAAAATAAGAACTGGCGGTGCCAGCCAAATTGGCCACCGCCATTACAACCACACCACCACCGGAGGAAGAGGAAGACGTGGGAGGCCATCGGTGAGGTGGAGAACGGCGGAGGAAGGCCGACGGAGGAGGAGAAGAAACCGAAGGTAAACCCAGTAGATCCGCCGCCGTGCCGCTGATCCAGACCGAACGGAGGCCGGATCCAGCTTCGCTGTGGTGCCGGCCAGCTGTTGAGCCACTGAACCGCCAGAGAACCGGTCATCGGAGAAGAACCGACGGTGAGAGGAGGTGACCGGTCAGGCTGGAAGAAAAGAAAAGGAAAAAGAAAAAAAGAAAAAGAAAAGAAAAAGGAAAAAGAAAAAGAAAAGAAAAGAAAAGAGAAAAAAGAAGAAAAGGAAGAAAAAGGAGAGAGAAAAAGGAAATTTTCAGACTTCGAAAATTTTGAGAATTTTGGGAAATCCTGAAAAAACCTAAAAACTCGAGAATTACGAGAATCGGTAAGAAATCCTGAAAAATGTTAAATTATTTAAATAATTAAAAATTCTAAATTTTAGAATTTAATTTTCAGAAAATTCTCTCGATGACTGAGCTGATGAAATCGGGTGAGGTGAATACGGGCACGACCTTCGAGAGGCAGTCACCGACTCGAGACAGGTAAGGGAGACATGTGCAGCTTGTAAGGATATTTGGCACATATGTTTTAAATTATGCATTTAATTTTATAAATGCTATTGATAATGATTGGTTGGAAAAATTGTGGTGATTTACCGGTTGAGATTTAAATTGTATTTTCCGAGCAGGAGGCTAGCCAATCGGCAGCCGTTATACTGCCAAAAATTATTGGAAAAATTACCGAAAATCATAATAAATGATTTTTTATTACAAGAAACGATTTCCAACCACGAAAATCGAGAAATCGATTAGTTTTCATAAAACATGAATATATTGATAATTAATTTTAAAATATTCATGTTTTTGAGAATGTTGAAAAAGGAAATCACTTAAATTTATCCCGATAGGTGATATTTCACGTGAAACGAGGTGAAAAATGAAAAGGATCAAAGTGAATGTTTTAATAATATTTCTCCAAATATTCACTTGATTTTATAAATAACCTTTATGGGTTCAATTGTAAAAATAAGTGTTTATAGAAAATTCTATAAAGGTAGTTAAAGGTGGAAAACAGTGTTTTGAGACTAAAAGTTCTCCGCATGTGTTTACAGAGAAAACACGAGACGAGAGTGTTGATTTGGAAAATAAATATTTTAATTTCCCATAAATCATAAAAATAATTGATTTGAATCCCGATAACTTTGAAAATCATGTTTTCGATAGAAAGCATGAAAAAGCGTGCGTATATGTTTTACGGTGAAAAAGGACAGTTATGACCTTTTATATTTTACAGTGATTATTTTATAAACTGTTTTCACCGTATAGAAAATGTGATTTATACTGTTCTATAATGTTTAGAACATTTTCGGGAATGATGACCCCAGTATGAATATTTTATAAATTGTTATTCATAAGATGAAAATATTTTCTTTATGAATAATTCTGGATTGATTGAACTTACATTCAGTGAAATTGATTTCATAAATGGGGTTTATATCACGTGTTTACTATTTTGAGACTGTTAGGCCCAATATCATGCTCACGTGTCACGTGTTAGTGCTGATAGATACTGATCCTATTATCAGCGTCCTAGTGGACACCTGATCAGTGCACACTGAGGACCCCATAGACTATGGCCATAGATCTCATGTGTTTCCCCTATTATGGATGATATTATAGCATGATATATTTAGGGTGTTGCCTAGTCTCCATGATACTGTACTAATGATTGTACTTTTTACTGAACTTTTCCTGGTACTAAATTATCTATAGCTATTGAGCTTTTGATATATTACGTGTTAAACTAAATATTATACGGTGTTTTACAAGTGTGGAAATGAGTAATTGTGAAAGGAACATGAATTCCTTATTTATTTACTTAAATGTTTTATCACGAGAATATTTAATGTTTTACTGAGATTTGAATATCAAAAGAAAACGATTACTCTCTATAGCTGCTTCTAGATTCCGGGACAAGACAGGTATTCTAAAATACCTGCCTTACTCCATCCGGATCCCTAGCCGACTGTAGTATCCTTCCTACATGTGAGCCTAGAGCCAGTTAGGAAGATTTAAAGAAAGTGAAAAATTATTTTCAGCATATAGGTAGCTGAATATCAAGTGTTGCATATAACTCTCTTACTGAGCCGTGGTTTGCTCACCCCTTAATATTAACATTTCAGATTTTCGAGGACTAAGAGATATGACATCTGAGGATTTTGAGCTGCGCATTTGGAGACACTGCGTCAGCTTGATTTATAATATGAGGTATGATCATTTATTTTCTGTATTTAGACTTACTTTCAGTACTGTTTTCTTGAGAATTAAGATAGGGGATGTAATTGATATTACGACTTTTATATTTAATAGTTAATGAATATGAAAAGTGAAGTATCACAGACAGCCCAATCAAATAAGTTGTATAAAAATACGTGAAAAATGTGGTCACGAGATGTGACAATCGATTCGAGCTCTTTACTACATAGAACACATACTACATTATCTTGAAATAATAAACCTCTCATAACCAATTGATAGGAGTGGAGTAAACACAAACTAATAAATGCAACTCAATTATTGTTTATAGGAATTGGCTATGTGTAAAAAGTTGGAAAACCCTCTTAAGAATTAAAAAAAAAATAGTAGCGTCATTTTCGATCAATTCATTACCGGAGGAGGAGGTTTATAAAGGAGTTTGAATTAAAGAGGGCCTCTTTCCTCTCTCCTTTTTTATGTTTTTTTGTTGGTAGATGAGGAGAAGCCTAATCTCTTTATTTTAGACCCCTAAACAATGACAATACTGATTTACTTACTGCTTACAGATTTGAGTCTTGGACACTAATTATCGGGCGAGCCTACTATTAAGTCATCACTCATCAGTAATAGCAAAATATTCATGACCATCACTTGCGATTTTTTTTTAATTTCAACATCCTAAGACTACTGTTGACACCTAATTTTGTCCCACTTTTGTTATTATTTTTATATATATTTTTATATGTTTGTATTTGTTTTATTTGTATTATTTGTTTTATTATTATTAGCATTTTTTTCTCTTCTTCTTTTTATTATTATTATTATTATTATTATTATTATTATTATTATTATTATTATTATTATTATATTTGTATTTATTTTTATTTCTATTTCTATTATTTGTTTTGTTATTATTTATATTATTATTATTATTATTATTTGTTATTATTATTACCTATTATTATTATTATTATTATTATTATTATTATTATTATTATTATTATTATTATTTTGTTTTGTTTTTTTGTCCAATCTATCAATCAGCACTCTGCCACCCTGCCATAGCCTCCCTCCCGAGGCTGGCCACTAGTTCCCATAACCGTCAGCCATCCCCTCTGTCACCCTTCTCTGTCAGCCACCATTCCCAAGCTCACTCCCCCCTACAAGAACCCTCCCTCAACACCGAACCCAACGATCACCGTCCTCGGTCACCCTAAAACAGAGCCCTGGAAACCCCCTTTCCCCCAAACCAGCAACCCAAAAGCCCCACCGAAAAACACCACCGTGAACCATCATCATAGCCCCTACCCACAGCAACCACCACACACCGCCATCATCACCGTCAGCACAACCCCAAAAACCACCGGAACCAAAAACCCGGAAACCGAAACCCCCAAAACCCTAGATCTCAAACCTGCAAAAGAAAAAAACAACAACAAAGAACCACAGCCACAACCAAAAACGATCAATCACAAAAGAAGAGGGAAACAAAAATAAAAAAAAAGGTGGAGGAGGTTTCGGTTGGTCAGATTCGTGGGGTTAGGAAGGGTTTTTGGCAAAACAGAGGCTAGATTTGGGTAGAGGAGGTAAAAAGGCTTAGGAAAGGGGAGACCTTTTTGGTTTCCGTCGTCGGCGAACGGTGGCCGGTGGTGGCAGACGGCGGTCCGACAATGCCGAAAATCGCCTGGCCGGGGGAGCTTTGAGAGCTCTAAGCAAAATTTTTTTTTTAGAAAAAGGAAGAAATGAAGAGATAAAAAAAAGAGGGCTTTTATAGTGTGAAAAAAAAAAAGAATTGCCGCAGGATCCGTGCGTGGACACGGACCCGACCCGGGTCCGCGCGCCTGACACGAAAGGCCGAAGATCCGCGTGACGCCTGACCCGACCCGGCTCCACTTCTTCCCGTGACCCCCGTGTCGCGCCTCACCCGTTGACCCGACCCGACGCTCCGCGACTCGATCCGTGACTAGCTGGGTAGTTGGACTTTGCGGGCCTTCCTATTTTGGGCTGCCATTTACTAAGCCCAACAGCAAACCCATTTCTTTGCAACTTGGGCTGGCTTCACTTTGGGTATAATCCTTTTCAGCCCTTTTATTTGTTTTATTTATTATTATTATTATTATTATTATTATTATTATTATTATTATTATTATTGTTATTATATTAGGAAAATATGTGGATTATATATAGGTTGAATAGTAAATTTTGAAAGACACATGGTTAGTAGATATGTTATATAAATATATATTTTTTTAACAAATATAAATAAAGGAAATATGAAAACTATATATATATTTTTCATTTATTATATTATTTAACAATGTTAAAACTTAATTTAAACGTCCGATGATGGGATGTCATGAAACTCACAAGTAGTGATTTCTTGACTGATCCTTAGGTGAGAAGAGTCGTACTAATGTTACCAGAGTATTGGGATATTTAGTATGATTTTTCAATAATTTAAATTTTATTAAGAATGAAAATAATTTTTTTAAATAAAAAACAAAGAAAATTAATAATAATTTTAAAATGAATGGAATTCATCCGATGATGGGATGTCATGAAACTCACAAGTAGTGATTTCTTGACTGATCCTTAGGTGAGAAGAGTCGTACTAAATGTTACCAGAGTATTGGGATATTTAGTATGATTTTTCAATAATTTAAATTTTATTAAGAATGAAAATAAAATTTTTTAAAATAAAAAACAAAGAAAATTAATAATAATTTTAAAATGAATGGAATTCGTCCGATGATGGGATGTCATGAAACTCAAAAGTAGTGATTTCTTGACTGATCCCTAGGTGAGAAGAGTCGTACTAAATGTTACCAGAGTATTGGGATATTTAGTATGATTTTTCAATAATTTAAATTTTATTAAGAATGAAAATAAATATTTTTTAAATAAAAAAGAAGAAAAATTAATAATAAAATTTAAATTTAATTAAATAAAGTCCGATGATGGGATGTCATGAAACTCACAAGTAGTGATTTCTTGACTGATTCTTAGGTGAGAGAAGTTCACTAAGTGTTACCAGAGTATTGTGATACTTAGTGTAATTTTTCAATAATAAAAATTTTTATTTAAAATAAAAATAAAAATAATAAAAAATAATAATTAAACGAATTTCATTTGCATTATTCATTATCTGTTTGCATCATTTGCATCCATAATAATTTTTGAAGCGAGTGTGAATCTTCCGATGATGAGATTCCATAGAACTCACAAGTAGTGATTCTTAAGAAATCTCTAGGTGAGGAAAATTATTTCAAATGTTACCAAAGTACTGGGATATTTGATTTCATTCTTCAATATAAAAAGGTTCACATTCACTTTTGAAAAATAAAATTTAACTTTTTAAAATAAAACAAAATGATTTTTTTCTACAAATAAATAATGACTTTGAATAAAAAGAATAAAATTAATTGCAATAAAATAGGAATTATTTTTAAATATTAATTTAAGACCATTTTATTGAAACTAAAGGATAACACATGATTATTATGGTACCGTTTTTTAACGGGCGTCGTGGGGGTGCTAATCCTTCCCCACGCGTAACCGTACTCCCGGACCTGATTTTTGTTTTCGCAGACCAAAATTGTCTTTTTAATAAAACTTAATTAGTTTTGAGATTTTGTTAAAAAGATAAATATTTTAGGTGACCAATCTCACCTAGACAAAAAAAGATTGGTGGCGACTCCCTTTGTTTTTAAATTTTTTCAAAATCGTCAAGTGCAAAGCCGTTACGACAACTACTATTTAGCAATAAATGTACGATGCCAGAGAAGTTAGATATATTGAAACCGGTTTTTGTTGGAAGGAAATGGTCAATATGTTTCTTTTTTAATTTCATGGTAGTTTTTATTTGGCTAACAAAAAAGATTGTAATCAACATGTAAATGTAAATTTGTCAAATATTGTAAATAAGCTAGGGTTTTTAATTATGGAAAAAAGTCACCTAAACTTAGATAGATTAATTTCTGTGTCAAGCTCTTTCATATCGTTTTGTGTTAAATTCATATAATATATGAAAGTTGTCATGTCATAATTTATGTTGACAAATCAAATACGAAATAAAATTTTCAAAATTTGCCCAATACATATTGTCGTAACGGCTTCGCGCTCGACGATTTTGAAAAACATTTAAAAACAAAAAGGGAGTCGCCACCAATCTTTTTTGTTAGGTGTGATTCGTCACCTAAAATACTTATCTTTTTAACAAAATCTCAAAATTAATTAAGTTTTATTAAAAAGATAATTTTTTTTGGTCTGCGAAAACAAAATCGGGTTCGGGAGTACGGTTACGCGTGGGGAAGGATTAGCACCCCCACGACGCCCATTAAAAAACGGTACCATAATAATCATGTGTTATCCTTTGGTTTTAATAAAATGGTCTTAATTTAACATTTAAAAAGAACTCTATTTATTTTGAAATCATTTTTTATTTGTAATTTTGAAATATTTAAATTTTATTTTTTTATTTGAAATAAGTGAAAATCTTTTGTATTGAAAATTATTTCGAAGTACCCCAATACTCTGGTAGTATTTCGGATAATTTCCTCACCTAGAGATTTCTTAAGAATCACTACTTGTGAGTTCTATAGAATCTCATAATCGGAAGATTCACACTCGCTTTAAAAATTATTATGAATGCATATGATGCAAACAGATAATGAATGATGCAAATGAATTTTTTAATTTTTTATATAAATATTTCTTTATTTATTTTAAATAAAAATTTTTATTATTGAAAAATTGCACTAAGTATCCCAATACTCTGATAACACTTAGTGAACTTCTCTCACCTACGGATCAGTCAAGAAATCACTACTTGTGAGTTTCATGACATCCCATCATCGGAATTTATTGTTTAATTATTAAATTTAAATTATTTATTTTTCTTTATTTTTTTATAAAAATAAATTATTTATTTTCATTTTTAATAAAAATTTAAATTATTAAAAAATCATACTAAATATCCCAATACTCTGGTAACATTTAGTAGACTTTTCTCACCTAGGGATCAGTAAAGAAATCACTACTTGTGAGTTTCATGACATCCCATCATCGGATTTTATTATTTATTTCCCTTTTTCTATTTTCTTTTGAAAAAACTTATTTATTTTTATTCTTTAATAAAAATTTAAATTATTGAAAAATCATACTAAATATCTCAATACTCTGGTAACATTTAGTACAACTCTTCTCACCTAGGGATCAGTCAAGAAATCACTACTTGTGAGTTTCATGACATCTCATCATCGGACGAATTTCATTTAATTAAATTTTATTATTATTTTTTCTTCTTTTTTATTTAAAAAATATTTATTTTCATTCTTAATAAAATTTAAATTATTGAAAAATCATACTAAATATCCCAATACTCTGGTAACATTTAGTTCGACTCTTCTCACCTAAGGATCAGTCAAGAAATCACTACTTGTGAGTTTCATAACATCCCATCATCGGACAATTTTTATTAATTTCCCTTTTTCTTTCTAAAAAAAATTTATTTTTTTATTTTTTATTTATATATTTTTTGTTTGATTGCCATGAAAATATTTTAAAAGCACACATAATAATAAAAGTTTTTATTTTTAACTTTTTAATTTTTTTTAATTTTTTAATTTTTAATTTTAATTTTTTTAATTAACAAAATAAATAAATACTAAATAAATAAATAACAACAAATGAGAAAAGAAAGAAAAAATTTACCAAAATGGATTTGGGTTTGGAACGCAAAGGAAAACAAGGAGGCCCACAAACAACAGCCCAAATTGAAGGGCCCAATGCAGGTAGGCCGGACCGGGTCGCGCAGACCGGCCGAACGCGGGTGGCACGGACGGATTCGGGTCGGGTGCTGGCCGGTAGGGTCGGCTGGTTGCGGGTCGGGAGCGCGGATCCCGGGTCCACGCGCGGGTCAGCACTCTTCTATAAAACCCCTCTTTTTTTTTCTTTCTTCACTTTTCCTTCTTTTCTCTCAAAAAAAAACCAGAGCCTTTGAAGACTTTCGGCCAGGGCGATTCCCGGCCGCCGCTGTCGCCGGTGGCCAAAATAAAAAAGGAAGCTGTTTTCCGAAGCTTCTCCCCTTCCTCTTTTCGATTCCGACCATCGTTTTCCCAAAAAATGGTCTTAATCCTACGGATCTGAGGTCGAAACCTTCGGCCTCCTCCCCTTTTCTTGTTGTTTTTTTTTTGGTTGATGCGTCGGATGGTTTTGGTTTGTGTTTTGTGTTTGTTTTGCAGGTTTGGTTGGTATTTCAGATCTGGGTTTTATGGTTTTGGGGTTTTGGGTGGTTGGTGGCTGTGGGGTTGTGTTTGGATTTCTATGGTGAAGGGTGCAGGGTGTTGGTGGTTGAACGGGAGAGAGCTTCGGTGAGGCGAGGATGGTGAAGATGATGCCCCCGGTTTTCAGTGAAGATAGTGGCTGCAGCTGGTTTTTGGTGAGTGAAGATGATGCTTGGTGAGCGGCTAAGGCAGAGGGTTGTTTCGGTGATAGTTCGGTTGTCCGGGCAGTGGTGGTAAAGGGACTGGTTCACGGTGGCTGTGTTGAGATGGATTTCGGGTTTTTGTTGTGGGATTGAGAAAGTTGTTTTGGGTTGAATGATGATGGGCAAGAACGTTGGGGAAATGGGTCTCAAGTGGTGTTGGGGTTTGGTGATCTCGGGTGGTGAGGATGATGTTGGAGCCGGCCAAAGGGTTTCGGTTGGGTGGTCAGGCTCGGTCGTGATGGTGAGGAATGAGGCTGCTGACGATGATGGGGGCTCTCGACAGAGGCAGAGGTGGTGAGGGAGTTTGAGGGTTTCGATGTTTGCTAGTTTGAATGGGGGTTGATTTGGGTAGTGAGGAGGATGCCGTGTTGATGGTGAGCCGAGGATGGGGGGATTGTAAAAGGCTTGGGTTTGGCCTCGGGCTGGTGGAGATGGGATGGCTGGCAGGAGTAGGAGGCTGGCTGATGGATGGGTGGCAGAGTAGCTGGCTGGGGAGAGGTGACAGATTGGACATCTGACAGATAATAATAATAATAAAGATAAAAATAAAAATAATAACAAAACAAATAATAAAAAATAAAAATAAAAATAAAAATAAACATAAACATAATAATAATAATAATATTAATAATAATAATAATAATAACAACAACAAAATGAGACAAAATTAGGTGTCAACACATATATAGTTATTAAAATTTTAACTTATATCATTTTCGTATTATATCATGATACTCAAAATTATCAAGTCTATTTAAAATCTAATTCAATTCATAAAATATAAAAGATAGTATAAACCAATAATAGTTAAATGTTTTGGAAAATGTTAAATAACCTGATTTGTATAGACTTGAGTGAATGACATTGAAGAAATTAAAGTAACAATCAAATAAAATCCTGGTCAAAGAATTTGATTGATCATTTGTGTCTAAACATTATTGACCTAATTGTGTACTGAAATGGAAAATAAAAACAGAAAAGAATGTTACAACTTGTTTTCTGACCTAAACTAATGAATGGAAGTTTGTATACAAAAAACTATGCCCCAAGTATATATAATTACAAACTTTAAAATTTTGTGCTTGCTATCACACTCAGAAAATAACTAAAAGAAATAGAACATGGTTTTAATTAGCATTTGGATTTGGATCAAAATTTATTCAGGTCTAGTTTAGTATTATATTGTTGCAGTTGAAAAATGGTTAAATTGAATATGTATATATACATATATATATATATATATATATATATATATATATATATATATATATAAAGTGTGGTGAGAAAATGTTTGATATCACGCTGAAAAATTGTTGTGATGAATTGACATATAAAAAGAAAAAGAAAAAAAAAAGAAAGAGAGCAAAAAATAATAAAAATTTAAAGATATGAAGATAATAAAATAATTTTATTAATAAAAATTATTGTTAAACCGAAAAAACACCTTTTTATAAACCTTTTTTTTTTAGTTTGCAAACCAAACTTTTAGATGAAAAGACCATATTTTTTTTTGTTATTTGATTTTAAAACTGAAAAAAATTAATTTTTAATCACAAAAGTCTCTTTCAATTTCGCTACTAAATTAGACCTTATTTAATCTGGTAAGCAAACTACTCTCACCCAAAGGAATACATTTCTAACCCACCACTTTAATTATTCATTTCCAATTATCCCATCACTTTAATTAAATTAAACAGCCTAGTAATTTAGAAACACTTATAAATAAATAAAATATGATAATAGTCGCTTTTGCTTTTCCTAAGATTAGAGATGGTATGGACTATATATATATACACTTAATGTCAAAAATTAAGATTAGCAACAAGCACTGACCTTAATGTCAAAAATTCATTTATACAGTTCCTTCTAATTTACTCTTTTGTCTATAACTATTCATAGAAAAATTGAAGTTAGTGGTAGACAACCAATACCAATAATGAGGGGAGAAAGATGAGATATCATTTTGTCAATGTATGCATCACTATCTTATTATTAATTTAATAATGTTTTTGCTTTTGTTTATTTTTGCCTCGTAAATAATTAAATATATATGCTTGCTTTCCCTAGTTATTGCCTATGTTGTTTAGGCACATCAATATAGGATAGGAGCTTTAAAGATAATCTTTTCTTTAATCCTCTTCCAATCATATAATAAATTTTGGTAGGTCATCATCATAGATTAAAATTATTGGTTGTAAATGTTGGCAACCAAATTTAATAATGCATCTCAGCTCATGATTTCCATCAAATAATAAAATTTCCTTCATGATGGAACAAAACCACTCATAACAAATAATTTTTTGGAAGGAGATTAGCTAAATGCAATCTCAGACTTTGATTTTCCTCCCATAAACTAACTTGATTATAAATTCATGGATAAATATATAGTTTGCTTGAAGATTTAATCAAAAACTCATGGCAATATGGCAATATCATGAATGAAAAATGCTCAAATATTAAAAAATAAATAAAATCATGGTAATACCTTGTTTGTTTCTATCAATTACAACAAACTTGGTGTTTAAAACTAAGAAAAAAATTTCATTTTATTAATAATGGAGATGATGACCGATGAGGACATAAAGATGTTTGAAAAGGAAAACTATATATGAAATGATGGTTATGTCTTTGTCCTTCCAACACCAAAACCCACCCTCTTTTGAGACTTTTGTGGTTTGGATTCTTCTTTTGGGTATATTTTCACTTTCTTTTTTTTGCTTATTTTATTTTGGCAAAACCAAACGGAACTTTGTACTGACATTGTTTCCTTTAATTGTTTTCTCATCAATGAGGCTTAGGTCCACTGTAGTAAAAAATAATTGCATAATTTAACTGTTTCATGATAGTGTTCTTATAGCATATAAGGTTGAAGAATTCCATCAATTTAGACCCATTTGTGGGGTAGATTGAGTGAGAGTGAGACATCTACACATTTTTTATTTTACATAACCACAAATATTTTCATTTGTTTATAATTTAAAATTAATTTTATTCGAATTAAAAATAATAAATGATAAATTTTTTTCAAAAATGATGATTACAAAATTTAAACCCTATCTAAATATTAAAAAAAATTCATTTTCACTTTTTGTCGTCACTTCTTAGTCGTCTACGTTATTTACGCTTCTTTTTTCCCTTTTCGACTGTTGTTGGAGTTGCTAACAGAATTAGAACAGAGTTTGGCCCACACAAGCAGGTGCCACATTACATAGGCTTTCAAGTCACCTGCACCTCACTTTTTCTAGGTGTACTGCCAAATCTAAGCAGCTAAATGTGGGTCCATTCATTCATCATCCAATTGAAATTTTGAAATTGAAATAGAAATGTGATGGCCCTTTCGGCCCACCTACTTGTAAGTTGCACTATGAAGAACACTAATTGGAGCAGACAAAATATTTACTCATTACCCCTCTTGTTTCCGATTGACAACAAAGAAAATAATTTTTTTTCTTTTTACAAAAGAGATCACGTCCACTTTTTTTTTATATCTACATTCACCGTTAATGTATAAAAAATAAAAAAAAAACATAAGGTAATTTTTTAAATCCGTTTTGAGTAGTGCAAATAAAGTGATTTTTTAAAAAAATTTTACAAGAGTCTAACACTTTTTTTTAATTTATGATATTAGTTTATTAATTAATATAATAAGTCTTAATAAAATATGTAATAATCCTCTAATGCTACTGATGTATATTTTTTGACAATATTATTTTGATTACCTGCATCAAATGCATGGTATGAATAAAAAAACTTCATATATTTGTTTAACTAAGATTCTTAGTGAATTTGATAATCTTATACCGTAGTGAAAGGAGACCAAAGTTGAGAAATCAATTTTTACTTTACTCCTTTGTGGTACCAATTAATTCGGCCTCTTGGTTTTTTGCAATTATTACTTTGCCTTGGGGGAGACATAAAAAGAAACTAATGTAGAGGTCTTAAATCAGTATCCCTAAATGCAAATTGAGAAAAATAAAGAAAAGAAAAGGCTGAAAATACCCGATGGTAGAGATGCAGAGCAGAGACCTTGCTTGCCTGCAGCAAGGAGAGCATCTAAAGCCATCTCTGCATATAGTGCCAAAACACTCATGCTCTTTGGCAATGGCATCTCCCACCCTCAATGTTCTATCTAAGAAGTGCTCTGCAACAAAAGAGTCATTTTTTAGTTCGTACCTTACCAGTTACCAGTTACCAGTTACCACTTTTTTTTTTCCTTATCACTATTTAACTTTTTAGTTTCTTGTGCTGCTTTTAAGTTGATGAATTTCAAGCAATAATTGTTCCAAAATTTTACAATATATAAAAGAAATTTCAAAAGGATTAATGGCTGACATCTCTCCAGCCTTAAAAAATAACGAAAATGGTTGAGCTCTTTGACATGCTTCCTGAGCAATTTGTTAAGTTTTGAGGCATCATTATTGATTAGTCGGTAGAAAGAGAGCATCAAAGAGACGTTGGTTAACAAGCGGTTGAAAGAGTAAAATAAACTTTTTCGAATTTTAAAGTTGTCATTATTAAAAAAATTTTATGATTTATTTTTTGATTCGAATAAAATTAATCTTATACTATAAAATATATGAATATTACTATAATTGAAAAAAATATATGTTAGTTGGGTTTCCAAATGGCAGTGCTCTGGGGCTCAAATCAGACCCAAATAGGGTTTTAGACTGGAAAGGCAAAGCAAGGAGCTTGGGCTCCCATGTCAGACCCATCACTGCCTTTCTATCACTCAACTATCGAAGAATTAGAGAAACCAAAGCACGATTTAATATGAATTGAAATTGCGTAAAACCAATTCCACGAACTTCAAAACAAAACAAGGAAAAAAAAGGGCGAGGTGAATAAATAGAGTAGGTCTGTTTTGGTCTGAGGGAGAAGAACCAAGAAACCAAACACGAACAGCGCCCAAAAAGTGAAGAAACTAGAAAGGGAGGAAATTTTAGGGTTAAACTTGGTTTTTAATAAAATTTAAAAATGATCTAGTTTTGATGATTAAAAAAACGACAAGTAATTGGAAGAAGTGAAAATAATTTTTTTCTCAGACATTTTGATATAGTTCGAATCGTGGAATTTGCTATTGTTGAAAGGACTTTACCATCTCTAGTGGCAGATCTTGACCTTTGATTTTGAGAGAGCTAATAAATTTTTTTTGGTTCATATAAGGTGGTTCATATAAGGTATAAGGGAAAGGAAAATCAAACCTTGAATTTAATCCTTTTAAGGAGAGATAACAACAGTTAGGCTAAGTTTTTTGTTATTGGGGCCAATTAAAAATTTAAAACTATATTTCTTTTTCAATTGAGTTTGGTCATTATGTTTTAATAACATAAGACATACATACAAGTAATATACTAATAAAAAATAAAAAACTTATAAAATTATAAATTTTAATAATTCATAAAGAAAAAATATAAAGAAATAAAATATATCAGACATATAATCTTATCTAAAATTGTGAGTGACGTTCTTTTGAAGAAACAAAATCTTCAACAACTAAATTTAAACTAAATATCTCAGCAATCTTTTATTCGATGTTGACATGACAATCAAGTTATTTCAATATTATGTAATAGAAATTAAGAAAGAATTATCCCAAAATTCTAACTAAATATAAATTTTTTAACATTACTCATGTATATGATAACAAGATATGTAAACATATATTTAACAAATAGAGTAACATAGAAACATTTATAATTTTGCTATTCTTGTTTTTGAGGGATAGTGGGCAAGTCTCAAAGCAATCCAATTAGCAAATAAAAGTACAAAGTATATTGAAAAAATATATAATAGAAATGATATTGGATGGCTATTAGGTTAGAAAAATATTATAGATTTGTTTTCTATTTAGTTGATTGAGAGTTTAGATAAGAAAAGTTGAATTGGATTTTTTAAGTTTATACGATTGAAACTTAATGTTTGTGACAATCAAATTGATTTTATGTTTTCGTGAATAGTGATGGATGAGTAAAATAAATTAATTAATTAATATTAATTTAATATTAATTTTTTTTAATTTGAGTGGGGGGGGGGCAATTTAAATTTATTTAATATAAATACATTATATAAAATATATATAAAATGATCAGTAAAATTGTTGGGGGGGTCATGGCTTACACATTGCCATTGACCATCTTATGCCGTAAAACGAATGAGGATAAAAAAAAAGAGAGGGAGAAAATATAGAAAAAGAAAGCAAGAGAGTATTCAGCAGGTGAGATCTAATCTAACATCTTTTTCTTTGGAAAGAATTCTAGACCCAAGATCAATTTCAATCTAATGATTTTAGGCATAACTTTTTACTATTTTCCTTCTTAAATTTATTTATTTACCATGTAAATATAATAATAAATCCAATATTCAAATATACATACATTAATGCTTAAAAATATAATTGTTTTAAAAAATAAATTACACAAATATTGCATTATTTTAAAGAATAATTGTGCTAAAATTAAGTTTTGAGAGTTTCTTGTGCCAACTAATTTTTTTATATTTTATGTAAAAAATTAACCAAAAAAATAAAGAAAAAAACAATTTAAATACATACATACATACATACATACATACATACATACATACATACATACATACATATATACTAGATTTTAATCAGCGCTTCGCTACGGTGTTAATATTATAAAAAAATATTTTATTATTATTTTCAAAATTAAAATTATCGTTCTAAAAATGATTATGTGTTATATTTAGATTTTTTAATAACCATATTAGATTCAGTATAAATTAAAAAATCTAAAATAAAAATAGATTAGATAGTTATTGAAAAAAGATAAAGAGTTAAAAATAAGTTAGAGGGCATAACTGCATAACTATAAATCACTTTGAAATAAATAATCATTAATTTAAACAATTATTTTTTATTTTCTTTTTTTATTTTTATCAATTTTGGATTTTTCAATTTTTAATTAATTTAATTATTATTTTTTCTATTTGTTAACCTTTTTTAAGTTTAAATGAATGTACTATGTTCAAATATCTTCTCCTGCAATAGTATATTATTGGATTTAGATAAAAAAAATAAAAAATAAATAGATATTAGAGTGTTAATTTGTTTTTTGTAATTTAAAATTTACCCTCAAAAAAATAGTTGTCGCCTTAAAAATTTTTTACAACAATAATATCTGAAAGAATATAATTTAAAAAATAAAAACATATTAGAGGGTTTAACCCAAAAAAGATTAGAAAACTAAAAATAAGTTAGAAAACTGGATTAAAAGAGTTAAAAAGCTATGTAAAAAATATATTGAGGACTTAACTTAAAAAACAAAAAGTTGTTGAAAAAAAAAAGGACATGTGGCAAGCGTAGGGATGTAGTAGGTGATATTGAAATTCCTATTGAAATTGGGCCGGTTACTTTCAATGTTCAGTTCCAAGTAATGGATATCTCACCGTCATATAGTTTCTTGCTAGGGAGACCATGGATCCATACGGCGGGAGCTGTTCCGTCGTCGCTACACCAAAAAGTGAAGTTCGTTGTCGGTGATAAACAAGTATCTGTTTCTGGAGAAGAAGACCTCTTGATCACCAAACCCTTTTCTGTACCCTACATCGAGGCAGCCGAAAGCGTTGGAATGTCCTTTTCGGGCTTTTGAAATCGTAAATGCAACATATGTAGGAGAAGGATCAAGAATACCCACCCCTCAGCTGTCAACCACTACTAAGATGATCGTTAAACAGATACTACAAAAGGGTTGGCGTGTTGGAAGAGGCTTAGGGAAAAATCTCCAAGGACATAGGAAACCTGTGAAGGTCATGGAGAACAAAGACAGGTTTGGCCTTGGATACAAGGCTACTGGTTCAGAGAGAAAGAAGATTTTGGAAGAGAGAAGGAAGAGAAGAATAGCCCGCCTTCGAGGATACGAAGAAGAATCGGAGAAGATGGTGATCCCGTACCTCTATGATACATTTCGTTTTGGCAGATGCTATCACCCTGATTCATTTGAGGAAGTGAAAGGAGGGCCTATGTTATTGATGAAAGGATCCTCTCGCGAGTTCCTAGTCTAAGGGGTGCATGGAGAAATGACAACTTATGTTATAGAAATGATTGTGTTGTTGGGCACAGAGTTGAAAGACTGAATTGTTGAAAGGATATCTTCTATCTTTTTGTTTTTTCTTTTGTAATGTAGTAAGGTAGATCATCAACATCTCGGTCTAGAGAGCTCTAGAAGATTCTTTTGTAAACTTGACCTTCATCATCATTTCAATAAATTAACAAGTTCAATGCATTTTGAGTACTCTCTTTTCATCCATCATCATTTCTATAACTGTTCTTTCTTTTCATTCACTACCATTCGTATAAACAACCAACCATATCTGTCAAATTTTTTATTTTTTCAGGAAAATGAATAATGAATGTGAAGATAACCTTAACAGCTATCCGGGGTTTGATTTTGAAAATTCTATGCATGTTGGTGAACTCAATAACAATGTAGATTCAGACGATGGTGCTTTGTCTCCAAATCTATTGAAAATAATTAAGCAAGAGAAAAAACCGATCGAACCCCACAAAGAAGCTATCGATATGGTCAATTTAGGGGATGTTGAGAACGTCAAAGAAGTCAAAGTGGGCACATCACTTTCATTGGTTGAAAGGCAAAGGCTAGAAGAGTTACTTCATGACTACGTGGATGTGTTTGCTTGGTCTTATCAAGACATGCCTGGGTTAAACACTGATGTTGTGGAGCACCGTCTGCCCTTGAAAATGGAATGTAAGCCAGTACAACAGAAGCTTAGGCGCATGAAACCTGAGATGTTGTTAAAGGTGAAGGAAGAAGTGAAAAAGCAATTCGATGCGGGGTTCTTAAAGGTAGTCAAGTATCCTGAATGGGTGGCTAACATAGTCACGGTACCAAAAAAGGATGGGAAAGTAAGGATGTGTGTAGATTATCGGGACTCAAACAGAGCTAGTCCAAAGGATAATTTCCCATTACCTCATATTGATACGCTGGTAGATAATACAGCCCAATATTACATGTTTTCGTTCATGGATGGTTTTTCAGGCTACAATCAAATAAAAATGGCTGAGGATGACATGGAGAAAACCACTTTTGTGACAGTTTGGGGCACATTTTGCTATAAAGTTATGCCCTTCGGTTTAAAGAATGTCAGGGCCACCTACCGAAGAGCAATGGTAACCCTCTTCCATGACATGATGCATAAAGAGATTGAGGTGTATGTAGATGACATGATTGCCAAGTCCCGAGGAGAAGAGGATCATGTAGCCAACCTTCGAAAGTTGTTCGAAAGGCTATAGAAGTTTCAGCTCAAGTTGAACCCTGCCAAATGCACTTTTGGTGTTAAATCGGGAAAATTGTTGGGATTTGTAGTCAGTGAAAAGGGAATCGAAGTGGACCCGGATAAAATCAGTGCGATACAAAATCTGTTACCTCCACGCACACAGAAGGAAGTAAGAGGCTTTTTGGGAAGATTGAATTATATTTCCTGTTTCATCTCGCAACTTACGCTTAAATGTGATCCCATTTTTAAGTTGCTTCGAAAAAAAGATCCGGGTGAATGGGATGAGGCATGCCAAGAGGATTTTGAAAAGGTAAAAAGGTACTTATCAAATCCACTTGTTCTGGTACCACCGGTTGCAGGAAAGCCCTTGTTATTGTACATGACTGTCAATGAACACTCAATGGGAAGCGTACTGGGCCAACATGATGATTCAAGCAAGAAAGAACAAGCTATCTACTACTTAAGTAAGAAGTTCACTGATTATGAGGCCAAGTACACTACGATAGAAAAGATGTGTTGTGCATTGGCTTGGGTTGCTCGAAGATTGAGGCAATTCATGTTGTACCATTCAACTTGGTTGATAGCCAGATTAGACCCCCTTAAATACATCTTTGAAAAGTCGTCATTATCAGGAAGATTAGCTGGGTGGTAAGTTATGCTTTCCGAATACGACATTGTGTATGTATCCCAAAAAGCAGTCAAAGGTGGGGCAATAGCCGATTTCCTTGCAGACCGTGCTACTGATGATTACGAGCCTATCAAGCTAGATTTTTCAGACGAAAATATAATGTCTGTCTTTCAAGTGGAGAAAGAAAAGCCCAACGACAGACCGTGGAGAATGTTCTTTGATGGCGCGTCTAATGCCTTGGGACACAGGATAGGGGCAGTTTTAATATCTCCAAATGGAAAATACTACCCGTCCACAGTCAGGTTAAATTTTAATTGCACCAACAACATGGCTGAATATGAAGCTTGTGTAATGGGCTTAGAAGCTGCAATTGAGAGGGGAATCAGAAACCTAGAAGTTTATGGCGATTCAGCACTAGGCATTTATTAATTACGGGGTGAATGGGAAATGAGGGATCAGAAGTTAGTTCAGTACCAGAAGTACATAGCTGACGTTGTACGACAATTCGATGACATTGTCTTCCAACATTTATCTCGAGAAGAAAATCAGGTCGCTGATGCCTTGGCAACTCTAGCTGCAATGTTTAAAATGAAGGTAGAAGCAGAGGTCTCACCTATCAAGCTACGTATGAGAGATTCTCCAGTCCACTGTTCTAGTATTGAAGAGGAAGCAGATGGACAACCTTGGTACTATGACATCATGCAGTACCTTAAGAGTCAGCAATACCCAGAGCATGCGTCGGAGAATGATAAAAAGATCCTCAGAAGACTAGCAATGGGTTTCCTTGTCAATGGAGACGTTTTGTATAAAAGAGGCCGAGATCAGATGTTGTTGAGATGTGTAAATGCGTCTGAAGCCAAAAGGATTCTTGAAGAGGTACATGATCGAGTTTGTGGGGCACATGCAAATGGTCATTTCATGGCTAGACAGATTATGAGGGCAGGCTATTATTGGACTACACTAGAAAGAGATTGCATAGATTATGCTAGAAAATGCCACAAGTGTCAAATCTATGCTAACAAAATTCAAGTTCCCTCAACATCACTGAACATCATGGCACCATCGTGGCCTTTCTCTATGTGGGGAATGGATGTGATTGGACCCATCTCTCCCAAGGCATCAAATGGGCACAGATTCATTTTCGTGATGATAGATTACTTTACAAAATGGGTTGAAACTGCCTCTTATGCAAATGTGACTAAGTCTACTGTTTGTAAGTTTCTAAAGAAGGAGATAATATGTCGGTATGGGCTCCTAGAAAGGATCATATCAGACAATGCCCTCAACTTGAACAATGAAATGATGAAGGAAGTATGTGCACAGTTCAAGATCAAACACCACAACTCGGCCCCGTATCGCCCAAAGATGAGTGGAGCTGTTGAGGCTGCTAACAAGAATATCTAAAGGATTGTGGGAAAAATGACAAGCACATACAAAGACTGGCACGAGAAGCTACCATTTGCTTTGCATGCTTATAGAACATCAGTGCGTACTTCTACTGGGGCAACTCCTTTTTCTGTGGTTTACGGCATGGAAGCGGTGCTGCCTATTGAAGTTGAAATCCCCTCCCTAAGAGTTTTAATGGAACTAGACTTGGATGAGGCTGAATGGGTTCGAAGTCGCTTTGAACAATTAAACCTTATAGAAGAGAAAAGGCTCACGGCACTATGTCATGGTCAGATGTACCAGAAGAGAATGATGCGAGCCCATGATAAAAAGGTTCGACCCAGGCATTTCCGTGAAGGGGAATTGGTGTTGAAAAGAATTCTTCCAAACCACCATGATAATCGGGGCAAATGAACACCAAATTGGGAAGGACCGTATGTGGTAAAAAGAGCGTTCTCGGGTGGAGCGTTGACCTTGATAGAGATGGATAGGAATGATCTGCCTAATCCAATAAATTTCGATGCTGTGAAGAAATACTATGCTTAAAAAAAGAAAAAAAGAAAAAAAAGAAGAAAAAGAAGAAAAGAAAAAAGAAAGAAAAAAAGAAAAGGAAAATGAAAGGAGAATTCAAACTGAAAACCCAAAAAGGGCAGTTGGATTAAAGGGGGATATCTAAGTTGAAAACCTGAAAAGGCGGCTTAGATGCGGAAAAGATCAATACCTGGGGATTGAAATCATACAGAGCATGTGTTGACCCTAGAAAGTATCTACACGCAAGTGCACGTGGTCTTCAAGTAATACGGAGATGAGTCCGAAAATATCGTCTCACAGAGACTAGTGTCGCGAAGCTTAGCTAAGTACCGAATACTATTACCTATGATATATCTTAGCAAATTATGAAATTAGTTGAATGTGTGATCTAATAAAATAAAATAAAATAAATAGAAATACTAAAATAAAATAAAAGAAAATAAGAAATACTTACAGTGAAGATGATCAAAATAAAATAACTGCAAAAGAAACAAAATAAAATCTTAAATTAGTAAACCATAAGGATAAAATGTAATTTCTAAAAAAATGCAATTAATGAAATTATGCATGAAATTCCTGATATGAAACTAGTAATGCAAAAACTAATTAAAAATCTATTAAAAAACTAATTTAAGAGAGAAAATGATGTATCAATTTTATAACCCTAATGTAAACCCTAAAAATCCTAGATGAAACCTAAATCAACCCTAAACCTAATTATGTCCCAAAATACAATCCCAAATTACAAGCTAATCTAAATGAAGCCTAAGTTACTTGAATGCATGAATAACTAATATACCTTAATTTAATTAATGCGTAAAAGAAAATGTATTTTTAGATTTTTGGATGAATGAACCTAATAAGACCTAAGCTTAACCCTAACTCTAACTACACCCTAATGCATGAATTAACCCCTAACTAATGCACTTAATAACTAAAACAGTAAATAAAATGCATCTAAAACAGCCCCTAAAAATTGAAACATGAAAATGCAGCATACCCCTAGATGAGAATGGCCTAGAAACTAACGCAAATTTTACCTATCTTATACCTCCTAGCAGCTACTTAAAATACTTGAAAACAGTAGCTAAATGGACTCAAAACAGCAGCTAAATGCAAGGATGCCTAACATGGAATTAATGCAAAAAATGTTATGCAAATGCTATGGAAATGGCATGAAAATGCAACTTAAGCTAGCCTAAAAAATTATCTAATGAATGTATGGTCCTAATATGATCTAATACTACCTAAATGCACCTTAAGATGTCATAAAACAATAGTCAAAAAAATGTAAACGGCCCATAAAAACTGATCAGGAAAAACAGTGTTCTAATATGACTATGTCTAAGAAAATGCAATGGAACCTAATCTAAATGAAGTCCTAAAATTCCTAAATTAAAATATAACCTAGATATGATCCTAAGACACATAAATGGACCTTAAAATGAAGCAAATACAGACCTAAAAAATTGCTATAAAAACGTCACTTTGTTGGACAGATTAAAAAAAAATGCATGAAACACCTAAACTAATGCCTAGAACATGTATCAAACACTTAGTAAACCCTAACCTAATTGCATGAAATTAATACCAACCAATATAAAACTTAAAAGACACTGAAAAGGACCAAAAACAGAACCTAAAGGGACCCTAAAACCGAACCAAATAGCAGCTACAAAGTGAAGAACCAAAAACAGTCACAAGTAATGCCTAAGCTAACCTATCCTACTTTGATCATTTTTTTGTATTTTTGTTTTGCAAGATATTTAAAAACTAATAAAAAATAATTTTTTTTTCTTAATAAAAAAATAAAAAATTATTTCTTTTTTTCTTATTTTTTTCTTATTAAGAAAAAAAAGGAAAAAATATTTTTATTATAATTTTAGGGGATTAACTTGAGCATTTTCAAAAAAAATGTGCAAAATTAAAAAAAAATATTTTAAAAGTTTTGAAAATTTAGGCTTAAATGGAATGTTTTGAGATGATTTGAATACTTAGCATGTTATTTTCTCATAATCCTATGATATTACCCCTTGATTTGGTCTGATTCTGATTGATTAAGAAGCATGATTGTGGTGAAAGCATGAAGTTAAATTCTTTGAATTTGTCTTGATTCTAATTGCGATATCCTCATCTTTATACACATGTCATGATCACGGATTAGTATGCACATTTAGAGAAGGCTTATGTGGACATAGGATTGCATTGGTTCATTTGCCTTCGTGTATCATATTCTAGAATTTGCTTGATCTTCTCTTGAGGCGAAATTATTAAATCACACTTGATTAGGAAAATGATTTAGGCCATCCTTGGATCATTTGAGCTTTTCAAGCTAACCTTGTACATATTTGTCCTTAGTCACCCCTTTGTGCCAAACCAGCCTATCTTTGTTTACACACCTACAAGTTAATTTCCTTTAGCTAAATAAATACACTTTCCTTACCTAAAAAGCATGCAATTTACTAGGATATATCATGAGCTATGTACATATTTGGGTAGATAGGTAGGATATAAAAAAAATTAATTAAAAAAAAAGAAAAAAATAGAAAAATGGAAAATTCAAAAACTAAAAAAAACTAAAAAAAAGAAACAAAAGGGAAGAAAAAGAAAAAAGAAAATAAAGTGTATAGCAAAGGAACTAAGTTTGGGGGGTTTGGTTAGAGCTCTAAACATCATAGATCCTAGTGAGTAATGCATGATTAGAGGTTGAGCCTAAATTCCCTTTATCATACCTTAGCCCTAGCCTTACATTACAAGTTTAATAAGACCTATTGATTCTTGATTAAGTGTGACTACATTAGTTGAGAGAGAAGTGAAAGACAAACATATGGAAGTGATCACTTGTCATTGACTTTGCATCTTTACGTTTGCATAATCTGATCTGGATTGTGTACTTTGAAGTGAGATTGACATTACACACACACACATACGAGGATTCCAATTTGGGTTAAGACTTATGAATGAATGATACTAAGTGTTTGATCTATAATTGTGAGTCTTTGATATTGGAATTTGTACTTTATCTTTGAGGATGATTAAGAAAATAAAATATGCTTCGTACTTGTCATCTCCTACTTATATTTTGTTTTGCCTCAGGACAAACAAAAGCTCAAGTTTGGGGGTGTGATAATTCTATGAAAATAGAGTTATTTTAGTATTTTATTGATTAATAATTATTTAATTCCCCCGTTCTTTTATTAATTATTCCCCTAATTTTATTAAATTCTTCATGTTTTGCAGAAAAATAAATTTTAAATGAATTTCAGTCTTTTCGATAGAAAATAAACTAAAAATGGGCAAGAAAGGAGACTGGACCACTACAAGACAAGGGAGCATAACTCTTCATTTTCTCTCTCATCTTTTGACATCTAGCATGCCACATGTCATCATCCTACTCACTCTTAGTGGATAAGAACAAAAGACACATGCCAACACATGGAGGACACATCCCCTTGCCACCTTACATGCTTATGTGGATTAGAAGACAAAAAGGAAGGTGCTAGAAAAGATGAGATGTCCATGGCTGATGTGAGCAGTTAAATGACATGGAAATATCTACTTTGAAGAGCTAAGGACATGAAGACAAGTGGCAATTAATGACAACTCATCTAGGATAGGAATTACCATTGTATCCCTAGGTTCAGTGACTATATAAGCAATTTTATGAGACCTAACCTAAGGGGGCTACCTAGGGTTTCTTAGATTTACTATTCCAACAACTTTTCTTTCTTTACAAGTTTAGAGCAGCCACCATTTTTATTTCCTTAATGTTCTTTACATTCTTGCAATTTAAATACAAGTTTTCATGATGCTTTCCTTTACTCTTTACTACATTCTTGCACTCTTTACTTAAGCTTTTTGTTTCTTTAAATTTCCAGCAACTATATTCATCTTCTACTCTTTCTTTTTCTTTTATTTTGGTTCAAGATTGAGTCCCATGATTATGGGAGCTTGAGAGGTTGAAAAATTACCTCCTTAGCTCTTGTGAGAGAGCTTGGTCCATAGTTTCCTTTTGCAATTTTTATTTTATGCTTTTAAATGTCTAAATGAATTTTAAGTATTTTTATTCTACTGTTTTTGGAGTCTAGTTTAATGGGTTAAAACAGTTTTAAAAAATCTTTTAAAGCAAAAATACAAAAAAAAAAAATGTTTAAAGCATAGCAGTTTAGTGTTAGGCATTAATTTGGTACCTTGTAGTGTTTTCGGTTTTTGCTACTTTTTAGTCAGATTTTGATTCTGTTTGAAGGTCTGAGGTTCTGTTTTTGATTGTTTTTTTTTATTGTTAATTAGTTAGAGGTTAATTATATTAAGGGTTCATGCATTTATACCAGAGTTTACTAGGTGTTTGTTAAATGTTCTAGGCTAGGAGCATGCATTCTCTCTTTCGCCGTCCATCACTTTAGGCGTCAGTTTCATGCGAAGTTTTAGCTATTGTTTTATGTTCTTTTAAGGTTCATTTAATTAGGATAAAATCATATTAAGGTTAAGTATTAATTAGATAATTGTTAGGAATTAATTAGATAAGTTTTCATTTTGCATTTTTAACATTTTTGCATTAAGTTGCATGGTTTAGGCGTTACTGTCCAGGTTTGTTTTAATTTTATTTTAAGTTCATTTCATAATTGTTTTGATGCATTTAAGATGTTTTTATGATGATGCATTTAGGAGTTAATGTCCATAACGTTTCCTTGCATTTGTTAATAACATTCTTGCATTAGATTTCCTTACTTTAGGCGTTAATTTCAGATCTGATTTTGCTTTGTTTTGACTATTTTTTAGTTATGTTTAATTAAATTTTAGTTTACGTTTGAGTCATGCATTTAGTGGTTAATGTGTAGTATATGTTTGAGTTCATTCCCATAGCATTTTCATTGCATATAAAATCGTACTTCCAAAATTTTCAGTGCTGTTCCGCTTTTTTTTTAGCTACTGTCCAGCCCATTTAGGTTGCGTTTAGGTGCATTTCAATTAGTCTTAGTATAGTATAAGTATAGGGTATAGAAGAGGTAACATGTTAGTGAATTTTTAGGCCATTTTCCCTATGTCTTCTCATGCATTAGTTAGGTATAATTGTACATTGTCATTCATGGTTTTTAGGAGTTTTTTTTTTAGGTGCATTTAGGGGCTGTTTTAAAGGTTAAGTAAGTCTAGATTAAGATTTAAATCATGCATTAAGATTTAGTTAGGTTTAGGGTTAAATTAGGGTTGCATTAGATTAGGGATTAGCTTAGAGTTACCATTTGGGTCATTGTTAGGGTTAAGGTTAGTTAGGGTTTTAATTACATTAGGTTAGATATTCCATGCATTATTTTCCAGTTTTAATTAAATTTAATTTGAGTTTTACTTAGTTCATGCATATTTAGTTTCATTTTAGGATTTTCATGCATATTTTCATTTTTACCCTTCATTTTTAAGAATTTACATTTTTACACCTTTAATTTACTTATTTGCGTTTTTGTTTATTTTCTTTTGCACTTATTTTGTTGTCATCATTTCCATTGTAAGTATTTCTTTTTTTTATTTCATTTTATTTTAATTTTGTTATTTTCATTTATTTTATTTTATTTTATTTTAGTATTTCTATTTATTTTATCTTATTTTATTAGCCTTTGTAGATCACACATTCAACTAATTTCATAATTTGCTAAGATATATCATAGGTAATAGTATCCGATACTTAGCTAAGCTTCGCGACATTAGTCTCTGTGTGACGATATTTTCGGACTCACCTCCGTATTACTTGAAGACCACGTGCACTTGCGTGTAGATACCTTTTAGGGTCGACAAGTTTTTGACGCCGTTGCCGGGGACTGGGCAAACCTTAGTTAATATTGGAGAACTTATGCTTAGGTATAGTCTTAGCTTATACATGCTTAGTTTGTAAATACTTGGAGCCTTAGGTTAGATTAGTAAAACCCCTAGTTAGATTTTCTCTTTTCTTTTATTTTCTTCTTTTTTATTTTCTTTCTAGAGACACACCATTAGGACTCTGTTGATATTTACATGCGTAGAGCCAAGAGCTGTGAATTTTTCCCTTTAGATCTTGAAATTGAGAAAACACTTAGGAAAATTAGAAGGGAATCTAGAAAACAAATTGCTTCGTTGCAATATCCAATGGCAGATAATAAAGAGCTTGGACAATAGGGGATTATGTTGTCCCAACTATAGGGGGATATTACACTGGTATTAGGAGGCCAGCAATCCATGCGAATAACTTTGAGATCAAGCCAACCATCATTCAAATGATCCAGACATTGATGCAGTTCAGTGGGTTGCCACATGATGATCCACATGCACACTTGGGCAATTTCCTTGAGATATGTGACACCTTCAAGCACTGCATCAAGAGATGTTGAGTATTCCCGCCTGTCACGCGGGCAACCCGGGTTCGATCCCCGGCAACGGCGCCAAAAACTTGTTGCGCTCTAAAACCTATACCGCAAGTGCACAGGTCGCGACAAGTAATAAAGAGATGAGTAAAGTATCGTTCCCATGAGGATTAGTTAGAATTGTTATAGCTAAGTACTAAAATTGGTCATCTTAAGTTTATTCAAGCAAATGAAGATTTTTTGGAAGTCAATTAACTATTAAAAACATTAAAATAAAACCTAAACTGATATTAGAAATTAAATTAAAGCGCATAAAAACTAAATTGCAAGTTAAGAGCAATAAAAAAAATAAAGCTGAAAATAAAAATGCAAACTAAATTAAAGCAAAGCAAAATTAAAATATAACTAATTTTAAGGAACTTGAAATTTAAAAAAAAAGAAATTTGAAATGCACGAAAATTGAATACCTAATTAATTAAATATTAGAAATGAAAAAAAATGCTCTAATGAAACTAAAGTCATTTTAAGGTAATAAACTAATTAACTAAAATAATAAACTAAATTAATAAACATATTTAATATGCTACTAACAATAAAATTAAAAAAAATTTTAAAAGTGCTAGCCCTTCCCACGCAATTGCTTCAGCATGCACTGAACTTCAATCAGCACCACGCCACTGTAAAGCCATCACGCAGCAGCTTCCTGAGCAGCACACGTTCCCTGCACCAGTCCACTCTCCAGCCAGCTGCACTAAGGATTGACACGCATTGCTCTTGATGGTAGCCACGACGCACACCAACTCTGCCTCCTTGCGGCTTCAGCTGATGCTTCACGTCTCCAGCAAGCCGCAGCCCAACACCGCTCAAGCCTGTGTCGCAGCAAGCAACGAAGCAGACTAGCCCACGTCGCACCTACCAGCTTCAGTCAGCAGCGGCTTCCAATGAAAATAAGTGCAAATGTGCAACAATGAAAACAAAACAGAGTGGCAAGATGAAGTGCAGGCTTTTGAGACTGTAAATACACGAACCGAAAAGAACAAGACAACGGAAAGAAACTAAACTAAAACTGAAACTAAATTTTGAATCGTAAATCAAGATAACTAAAACCGAAGATAGTGAGAGAGAGCTAACACAGTAGACTAATATAAAAAAACAGAACATGGAAATAAGAAAGAACAAAACTATATTTTATTCAATTTAAATGAAACAAAAACTCAGTTTTAAGGTAAGCTTTGAACGTCTTAAAGTAAACTAAAACTAAAAGTCTTAACAAATCCTATAGAAAACTAAACTTAAAGATATGAAGATGAACACGCAGAAGGGGAACAAGCGACTACTGTCACTAGCCGTTCCTCCTTCCACAACCGACAGAAAATAAAGCAGCAAAAAAAAAAACATAAGGTTCATAACTGATCCTAACTAAAGAAAATTTACAAAGAAAAAGCAGAACACGAATGAAGAAAATCAGCAAAATGGAGAAGACTTGCGCTGCTGTCACTAGCCGGTCTTCCTTCCCCATCTCTTCTGCCGCTTCATTCCTTTTGTATATGTTAGGGCTGCTTCATTTTACTCGTATTTGGGCTCTTCAAAGATTTGGGCTGCTACATCTACGGGCTAGACTTCCTTTCTTGTGTTTGTTGAAGCCCACTTAAATAAACAACGTGTTTTGGGCTTGTAAGAGATTACATAGGCTCTTATGTTTGTGATTTAGATCCCAAAGCAATCACTTTTGTCTCTTTTTGCATCATTTTCTCAACTTTATCTTTGATTTTTGAATTTTCTACACAATACAAAAAAAATTTAATTAATTAGGAAAGAAAGTAAAAAAAAATTTCAAAATTCATCCAAAAATCATGTAATAATATCCCATAAAAATAGACATTTCAAGGACTTATCAGCATGGCATCAGCCGGATGAACTCAGTGTGATAGGAGGCATCAACGGATTAGTTTTTTCCAAAGAAAACACTGGTTTGGTTTGTGAAGGGTTATCTAGACATTCATTATTTGTTTTGGTCATCATTCCTTGAAATTCACCACTTGACCCTTGTGGCATTCACTACCCAACTGTACTTTTGTTGTCATTGTCTCTCGTCAGCCCAGTAACAAATGTTTTTCTTCTAAATTTGGTTGTTCTTTTAGTCATTCCATAACTAACCGATAAAGTGCAAGAATGCATTGCGTTTGTTAACAAAATTGAAAGGAAGATGATGATTAAAATGATAATCTACCTGCTAACATTACTAAAGAAAAACAAAAAAAAGAGGAAGAAAGAAAAAAAAAGAGGGAGAAAAGAGGAAAAGAGAGAAATAAGGGAATGAAACAAAGGAAATTGAAAATTGTGACGAGTACATGTTGTGAACCAGCTCCGATTCGAAATTGGTGACAACTATTTTGTGAAACACGGGTGAAAAGATCAAAGGACACAAAAAGGACAGTCCTAAGAATTTGATTACCACAATAAGAATTGCATGATTTTGTCAATAACATGCATTCGCACTTCATTCATATTATAAGAGTTCAAGCACAAGGTTAAGAAATTCAAAAAAAAAAAAAACAACAAAAACAACAACAAACAAAAAAAAGAAAAAAGGAAGAATGTTTCTTCACATTTCAGAAAAGAATTTAAAGTTCCATCGTCTCTGCTGCAAGAGGAGCATATTTTCAGAAAAGGATTTTAAAGTTCCATCGCCTCTGCTGCAAGAGGAGCACATTTTTAGAAAGTAATTTTAAAGTTTCATCACCTCTGCTGCAAGAGGAGCACATTCCAAAAAAAAATTTTAAAGTTTCATCGCCTCTGCTGCAAGAGGAGCACATTTCTGAAAAGGATTTTAAAGTTTCATCTCCTCTGCTACAAAAGGAGCACATTTTTAGAAAAGAATTTAAAGTTTCATCGCCTCTGATGCAAGAGGAGCATTTCAGAAGAATTTTAAAGTTTCATCGCCTCTGTTGCAAAAGGAGCACATTTCAGTAAGAATTTAAAGTCTCATTGCCTCTGCTGCAAGAGAAGCACATTTAGAAAAGAATTTTAAAGTTTCATTGTCTCTGTTGCAAGAGGAGCACATTCCAGGAAGAATTTAAAGTTTCATTGCCTCAGCTGCAAGAGGAGCACATTTCGAAAAAAAATATTTAAAGTTTCATCGCCTCTGCTACAAGAAGAGCACATTTCTGAAAAGGATTTTAAAGGTTCATCTCCTCTGCTACAATAGGAGCACATTTTTAGAAAAGAATTTAAAGTTTCATCGCCTCTGCTGCAAGAGGAGCATTTCAGAAGAATTTTAAAGTTTCATCGCCTCTGTTGCAAGAGGAGCACATTTCAGTAAGAATTTAAAGTCTCATTGCCTCTGCTGCAAGAGAAGCACATTTCGAAAAGAATTTTAAAGTTTCATTGCCTCTGTTGCAAAAGGAGCACATTCCAGGAAGAATTTAAAGTTTCATTGCCTCAGCTGCAAGAGGAGCACATTTCGAAAAAAAAATTTAAAGTTTCATCGCCTCTGCTGCAAGAGGAGCACATTTTGAAAAAAAAAACTTTTAAAGTTTCATCACCTCTGCTGCAAGAGGAGCACATTCCAGGAAGGAATTTAAAGTTCCAATGCCCCTATTGTAGGAATAGCACTAAAAAAAAAGAAAAAAAAAGAGAGAAAGAAAGGATTAGGTCTTGAGTCGGACAAAATTGTTGTCTATTGTCTTTGCTCTATTCCTGATCCTCAGCAATGAGCAAAGAGGGGCAGCTGTAGACACCTAATTTTGTCATGACTTAATCATTTTGAAAGTTTAAAGATTTTTATTTTTATTTTTATTTTATTTATTTATTTATTTATCTAGTTCCATTATTTTATTTTATTTTTTTATTTATTTTATATCATTTCATTTTTATTATTTTTATTTATTTTTATTTATTTCCATTATTTCAGGTTTTTATTTAATTAATATTCAAAAAAAAAGGACAGAATTGGTGCCAAGCACGGCACTAGTTCCTGACACCCATTCCTGCCAGGCCAGCCACCTCTCACAGCCGAGACAACCACTCCTCTGCTAACCTATCTCCTCTCTACCAGCCGCCACCAACTTTGTAACTCCCTTACCCTCATAAGCAATCAATCACTCAAACCCTGAGAGATTTGAACTCTCAACCATTGCTACCCATTTGTCCAGAGCCCTTTCCTTTTTTTCTCCATTGACTCAAGATCACCACTCACTAACCCTACACCTTCACCGAAATCATCACCGTATACCACCACCAACAAACCTCTCCACCACCGTGACCAATACCCAACACCGAGACATCTCTAACAAAACACACATACAGCCACCATCATCACTACCCACCACCACCAACAATACCATGCCACCACCGAGAAGCCAACGTCCGCACCCCCTCGCCATCACCCAACCATCATATACCATCGAAATTCGAAATCCAAAACCAAACCCCTAACCTAGATCTAAAAACCGTAAAACCCGAGAACCCCGAACCCTAGATTTAAGATCTAAATCCTAATACCTGCAACAAAAACAGAAAACAACAAAACCACAGCCAAGCCATCAACCAAAAAATCCAAAAAAAAAAAGAGAAGAAACAAAAAAATACACAAAAAAGGTTTTCGGCCAAGGCAGATCTAAGGAGTTAAGGAGTGTTTTTGGTTAAACGGAGGTCGAATCTGAGAGGGAGACGAGTGGAGTGTTTTTGGTGTGTCGGGAAGACCACTGACGACCGGCGTACGACGAAGCACGGCAGCCGGCAATCGTTCGGGGACTGAAGGGTTGAGAGGATTTTTAGAGGGTTTTTGAGTTTTTTTTGGGAGAAATCGGGTGAAATGAAGGAAAAAAATAGGGCTTTTTATAGGGGAGTGAAACGCACCGTTTTGAAACCCTGGGATCCGCGTGCCGCCCCTGACCCGACCCAGGATCCGTCCAACCCGCTTGCGACCCGACTCCACCTTCTTCCTTGCGACCCGCGAGACACACCCGACCTGCTTGCGACCCGTTTCCGTTGGCAGACTTGGGCTCTACCGTTGGGTTCGATTTTGGGCCTTTGTGGACAGATCTCTTTGGGTTTTAAGCCCAATCCATTTGGATATATATTTTTTTTCATTTATTTATTATTTATTTATTTACTTATTTATTTATTTATTTATTTATTCTGTTTAATAGTTTATTTTATGTATTTTTAATATATTTGCATAATAAAAATGAATATTTATTTGTATATAAAATTCTTTAAGATCTAATAACTTTAAGTTTAATTGTAGAATTAATCTCAACAATAAATACATAATTTTGAGATATATAAATAAATAAATAAAATATGTAAATAACTATATGAGATATATATGGTTTAAATGTATATAAATATAAATATGTAAATAAGTATGTAAATAAATATAAGAAATATTTAGTTTAAAATATATATAAATATTTATAACAAAAAATGTATATAAATATATATATATATATATATATATATAAAGTACATAAAATAAGCATATAAAATATATATTACATATATCTAAAGTACATAAAATAAGTATATAAAATACATATAACCACATAGTTTTCTTTTATGTATTAAATATTTTCTTAAACAATTTACTATAAAAATCTTTTTAGGAAGCTAGGAAATATATATAATTTTGAAATGTACATAGAATATATAAAATATGTAAATAAATATGTCAAATACACATATAACTATATAGTTTTTTAAATGAAATAAAATTCTTATTGGACAATAAAAAAGGGGTGTATTTTAGTAAGTTTAAAAAAAATAAACAAATAATAATAAAAAATAAAAATATATAAAAATAATAAATCAATAAAAATAAAATAAAATAAGTATAAAATCCCAATGATAAGTCTTCGTAGAACTCGCAAGTAGCGATTCTTCGAAAAACTTTAGGTGAGAGGAATTATACCGAATGTTACCAGAGTATTGGGGTATTCGATATTATTTCTCAATATTCAATTTCATGCTTATTTTTAAAAATATATAATAATAATAATAAATATATAAAAATAATAAAGCAATAAAAATAAAATAAAATAAGTATGAAGTCCCAATGATAAGTCTTCGTAGAACTCGCAAGTAGCAATTCTTCGAAAAACTTTAGGTGAGAGGAATTATACCGAATGTTACCAAAGTATTGGGATATTCGATATTATTTCTCAATATTCAATTTCATGCTTATTTTTAAAAATATATATAATAATAAATATATAAAAAATAAGAAATCAATGAAAATAAAATAAAATAAGTATGAAATCTCAATGATAAGTATTCGTAGAACTCGCAAGTAGCGATTCTTCGAAAAAACTTTAGGTGAGAGGAATTATACCGAATGTTACTAGAGTATTGGGATATTCGATATTATTTCTCAATATTCAGTTTCATGCTTATTTTTAAAACATATATAATAGTAATAAAAATATATAAAAATAATAAATCAATAAAAATAAAATAAAATAAATGAAATTCTTCCGATGATGGGATGTTTTGAAACTCACAAGTAGTGATTTCTTAACTGATCCTTAAGTGAGAAGAGTCTACTAAATGTTACCAGAGTATTGGGATATTTAGTATGATTTTTCAATAATTTAAATTTTTATTAAAAATAAAAAATTTATTTTTTTATAAAAAAACAAAGAAAAATAAATAATAAAATTTAATAACTAAATAAAGTTCCGATGATGGGATGTCATGAAACTCACAAGTAGTAATTTTTTTACTGATCCTTAGGTGAGAGAAGTTCACTAAGTGTTATCAGAGTATTGGGATACTTAGTGCAACTTTTCAATAATAAAAATTTTATTTAAAATAAATAAAGAAATATTTATATAAAAAATTAAAAAATTCATTTGCATCATTCATTATCTGTTTGCATCATATGCATCCATAATAATTTTTGAAGCGAGTGTAAATCTTCCGATTATGAGATTCTATAAAACTCACAAGTAGTGATTCTTAAGAAATCTCTAGGTGAAGAAATTATCCGAAATGCTACCAGAGTATTGGGGTACTTCGGAATAATTTTCAATACAAAAGATTTTCACTTATTTCAAATAAAAAAATAAAATTTAAATATTTCAAAATTACAAATAAAAAATGATTTCAAAATAAATGGAGTTTTTTTTTAAATGTTAAATTAAGACCATTTTATTAAAACAAAAAATATAACACGTGATTAAAATGGTACCTTTTTTATACGGGCGTCGTGAGGATGCTAATCTTTCTCCACGCGTAACCGTACTCGCGAACTTGATTTTGTTTTCGCAGACCAAAAGTTGTCTTTTTAATAAAACTTAATTAATTTTGAGATTTTGTTAAAAAGATAAATATTTTTAGATGACCAATCACACCTAGTCAAAAAAAATTGGTGGCGACTCTTTTGTTTTTTAAAATGTTTTCAAAATTCGTCGAGTACGAAACCATTACGACACCTGTGTTTGATAGCCTAGTTTGGGTGTCTCAACTCATTGATCAAAGGAACCGTTCATGGAATTTAAATTTGCTCAAAGAAATGTTCAATGAGGAGGAAGTCCAAGCAATTATGAAGATTCCTGTTAGCTCTGCATCAACTCATGATTCTTTGGGCTGGCACTATACTAACGATGGGCAATATTCGGTAAAATCTGGATATCAGCTTTTTGTTGATTAATTGTTGGAGTCCATGGAAATTGCTAGTAGCTCTAGACTTTGGACTCAAGTCAATAATTGGAAAGTTGTTTGGAATATGAAGGTGGCACCGGGAGTTAAAAACTTCATTTTGAGGGCTTGTCATAATGTTTTACCTACCCACGAAAACCTTGCTAAGCGTAACAGAAGTTTGCATAATGTGTGTGGCAGATGTGAACAAGAGGTGGAATCACTCGAGCATATCCTTTTTTTTTTGCCCTTTTGCAGAAGATGTTTGGAGAGCATCAGGATTTAGTTATTCCCCAAGAAAAGAAGGCTTCACGAGCTTCCTTTTTTGGTGGTTTGAAGTTATTTCTTCTCTTCCTTATTTTGGCACTTTCAGGTGTTATGAACTTATTGCTTATCTTTACTGGTTCCTGTGGAAAGATAGAAATGCTTTCTATTTTGAAGGTAAAGATGGTGAGCCGGTAAAAGTTTGGCTTAAAGCATCTCATGCTTTTTTTGAAGCTGAGGAGCTTAAGAATGTTTCGAATGAAAGGATGAACAATAATCAACCAATCACCCAATGGCAAAAACCTCCTGTTCTTTTTTGAAAATCGATTGTGATGCTTCATTTGATTCTGCCTTTGGATGTGCTGGTATTGCTGTGGTCTGCAAGAATGAACATGGACAGTTGATTGATGGGTACCATTCCAGGATGAATGCATGAAGTGCTGAAATGGCTGAAGCTCTGGCATTGTGCGAAGCTTGCCTTCTTATTCAAAGCAAAGGATGGTCCAAAGTCCTGGTGGAATCCGACAATGCAAATCTAGTGAAGCGATTAAAGACTTCTAACGCTTTGAGATGCTGGGAAACAAAAGCCATAGAGGAAGACATTCTGTCCATTGTTTGTGAATGTAACCAAGTCTATTTTTGTTTTGTTGACAGCAGAGCCAACCAGGTTGCGGATTGGGTGGCAAAACAAGCTTGTAAGGGCAGTTGCCCTACTTTTTGGATGTTTGATCCACCTTCCTATCTTAAATCTCTATTATAATTTATGGCATCAGCCGTTTAATTTGAAAAAAAAAAAGAGAAGAATGAATTAGGAAATACAATAACGACGCGAAAGGCCTTTAACTTCTAATTTAATTAATCAAATCAATTCAAATAAGGACAGTTTTGCTAAAAATTCATTTAAAATCATGATTAAAATCTAAAATAAAAAGGTTGCAAAACCTGACTTCATTTTTTTGGATTCAAATGATTGATTTGATTGGAAGTCTCCAGCCCATTCTTTCATTTCTTTAATTTCCTAATTCTTTCTTTTCTTTTCTACTGCTTTCTTCCTTCTTTTTTTTATTTCATTTATTTATTTACTAATTTACTGTTAAATTTATAATTTCTTTTCAAGCGAAAGGATTTATTTATTAGATTTCTAATTTAATTAAAGCTATCATTTTATAAAAATTCATTTTAATTTATATTTCTAAGCTTATCATTTTGTATTTGAAATATTAAGACATTTATCATTTACTTTTAGAAAAACATATTTACTTATAGATTATTATCTAATACAATGTTAGTAAAAATTTTTTGACTCCACAAATAAAGTTAAATGATGATACATATCCAATTTTTGTTTTTATATTTTAAGTGAAATATGTATCATTATCTAAACTCCGCTTGTAAAATTAAAAAAATCCACTTAATGAATAATAATCCTTTATTTATTAGATTTCTAAACTTATCACTTTAATTTATTTAGTATTTAATAAATTCTAATAAATAAAAATAATAAAAGAGACCATGTAAATTAATAAAAAAATTAAATAAAAAATAAAAAAGAAAAACCAGAACTGAACCGGTCTAAAATCAGAACCAATGTTCTGGTTTCACGAACCGATTTGATTCCACAAAATTTAGCGAGAACCTGAACCTGAACTGGAACCCATCCGGTAAGCGGACCAATCCTCTTTTATTAATTAATGGGCCGAAATCGGTTTAATCCGGTCCATTAACATACCCATGTCTGGATGTTCAAGAAATAAAATCAATAAGGAAAAGATAAGAATGTAAGATCATGTTTGGTGCATAAGATGAGAATAGAATAAGATAATATAAGATTATGGATATGATCCTTTAATGTGTGCATCAAACATAAGATAGGATGATTATCATCCTATCCTATCCATCATCCTATGTACCAAACATGACCTAAGATAACTAGATAACATGTAAGAATTTACAAAAAGACTGCCTGAAAGAGTTTGAGATTCAAAATAACATACAGTTTCAGTGGAAACTGAAATTCTAGCTGAATAATAAAAAGCTATTTTGGGGTGAACCAGAAAAAGTTTGGGTGAAGCCTTATCTAAATGTTGGCTATTTAAGCGTTATGAACCCTGTAGACCACCCCCATGGCTAAAATAAAGAGGGTAAAGTTCAAGGAAAAATAAATAAAGAAAAAAAATTTATGCCAAGGAAAGAAGGACTACTAAATCTAAATGAAGGATAAAGGAGCAATAACAGCAACGAGATTCTCCAATATCATGCTAAGAACATGAGCTACATTGCCTTTAAAATCCCAAAATATACTGAAAATAAAGACAAAGGAAAATTACAGCTTTGCCTTTCAGGTTCAGGAATTGTACTTCAGGAAACTATCAAAGTAAAATAAATGGATTAAGAATTATGCTGACATGCCCCATCCCCAGCACCATAAAACATCTAAAGTGGAAAACTTGAGATGTCCAATAATTTGGATTTGCCATGGGCAGTAGTTGAGTAAAAACAAGACCAGGCTCATGTTTTCTCAATAATTTTCTTTCTAATAGTAATCAAGTTGAACTGGTAGTGAAAGATACAGGAACTTTCATACATAAAATAGTCAAGAGGTACTGTTGAAAAGTAACTGCAATCAAAATCATACTCAGTTTTTAAGGAACATTCATGACTTGGATGCACTGCAAAATGTCTGACACGGCTATTACAAGGTCACCTGATTTGATCATCCCCCTGGCCTTGAGTAATGAGAAGGTTTTGTTAAGGTTGCTTTCCATATCATCAGAGAAGCTCAGACGGAAGGGTATCAGACCCCACTGTAGGTTCAGACGCCTCCGGACAGAAGTTGTGGTTGTAAAAGCAAAGATGGGGCAATCTGGTCGACAACGTGACAGGAGAGATGCCATATGACCCGTCTTTGTGTAGACAAAAAGCGCATCCACCTCTAAATTGTTAGCTGCAAATCACAACCAAACTCAAATCAAGACCACAATGAAAGAAAAATTTACACAATTAAATGTTGGATATCTATCAGCTCCAGTTTCTTGAGTTCTATGGCCAAGCTGAACAGGGGTAACCACTCACTTGATGGTTGACTACTCATCTAGGACAAAAAATTTTGCTATATCTTTTGGGAAAAGGTAAAATAGAGGCGAACAAGACAGGACAAAAACCAGTACCATCAAGGGGAAAAAGAGGAGATGAAGGAAGAGAAGATCACCATATTATAACAGTACCAGGAGAAAAGTTGTATGCAGTTAGACATTTACTATAGTTGATTCAATCCACCAGATTTTATGAGACATGGAGCAAACTATAAAGGGCAATTACAAATTAACTGAGATACTTTAAGAAAAATGAGACCATGTTGATTGCACTCCCAAAATCATTACTTGAAGAAGAATTATTAGCATTAATAAACTCAATAAAAGCGATAACTTTCATATGACATAGACCTGTGGATGCTCCATTTAGGAGAGTAGAGACTATGACTAATGTAAAAAGAGGCAAGGCAAGCGGAAGACCAAAAAACACTTGGAAGGAAGTCATTCGGAAACATATGGCAGCACAAAAGTTGGAAGAACACATTACCTTGAATAGGAGTGAGTGGAGGAAGAAAATTTATCTTGACAACTTAACGTAGTTCATACATTGGTTCGTGTTGCCTACCCTAATCTATTGGGACAAAGACTCTAAAGATGATGATGAAAAGCAATAGTTTAAAATAAGGAGCTCATGAAAGTTGCCTAAATCATCCAAATGCCTAAAACATAATCACACGAAGAAAGAAAAAGAAGGGATAAATGAAATGAATTTACAAAGATTCTATCAACGACACACACCCTACCGGGATAAAGAAATTTTTGCCTCACACTCAGAGCAATAACGTGTATACAGGACGTGCAATGAAGTTCTAAAAGTCACAAGACATACAAGATTCTTTTGACTTTGAACCATAGCCAATTCAATGAAGTGAGAAGAAATATAGATACAGAGACATATAGGCATGCAGATACAAATTTATACATGAATGCTTGTGCAGCAAATACATAATTAGACAAATATATTGTAGAACCAAAGATTCTTACCCATCTTGGCTGCTGAATTACAAATCTCTTCTGAGATGCTATCTGCAAATGAAGTTCGAACATCTGGCAGTTGCATAGCCTCATGGCGTTTTTCCTCCCTCCACCACTTTTCTATTCTCACGCTAACACTTCTCAGAACAGCCAATGCCTTTTCTGGGTACTGTCCCATAGCTGACTCACCAGAGAGCATTAAAGCATCAGCTCGCTGCCTCACTGCTTCAGAAACATCAGCAACTTCAGCTCGGGTGGGTGTAGGGTATTCAATCATTGATTCAAGTAGCTGGGAGGCAACAATCACTGGCTTATTTAGCTGCCTGCATAGCTGGACGATCTTTTGCTGGGCTGATGGAACCTGTTCCAATGGTATCTGAGCACCCAAGTCTCCTCTTGCAACCATAGCTCCATCTGATGCTTGAATAATTTCTTCCAAGTTCTTTAATGAGTCAATACTCTCTATCTTTGCAATGACAGCTATGTCACTGCACAACATTGAGATCCATTTTAAGCAAAATAAAGATCAATACATGTTACTCATTTCTGAATACTAGTGCTTATGTTACTAAAAGAGTACTCAATTTCAGTTTAAGTTTCAAATTTGAAACTGCTGAAAGTGATATGAATGTATGTTAAAAGTAGAAGCTCGAAAACCTTTACAGCAGATTTGACTACAACCATTCCATATTTCTGAGATTGCAAGGCAATGTATAACACTTACCTACCAGGTGACCTAGCAGCAATATAGCTTTTAAGATGATTAATCACTTCAGCAGATTTGACAAAGGATATTGCAAGAAAATCAACACCTTCTGCAATCCCGAAGTCGATGTCCAACCAATCCTAAAGTGAAATTAAAAGCTTGATCATACAACCAGGCATATGATTTTTTTTTTTTTTGCTTTTTAGATAAGCACTTCACCAGAAAAACCACCATGACAAGAAGGTAATTATATGAATGTTACACATGCATGAAGCCATATAATGAGGACATACGCTTAAACACTCGAACATCGAAGTTTCAAAACCATGAGAACCTACAAAACAAATAGCAAAATCAGATCCCAAAAACTCCATTCTGGGGTTGAATGAGTTGAATTTGCTCGCCTACAGCATTTGAAACAGACTTCCATCTATTAATTATGAATTTTGTTTATTAACCTTTTGTGTATTTTTGGACTTCATTTTGCAACATTACATAAACCAATTTCTTGTCATTGCATGGAAAAAGAAAATGCCATGTAAGTTGACTTGGTTTAAAGAAGCTCTAGACAATGTTTAACAAGTTAAATAATTTAATAGCAGTAATTAGGTTATAGAGTAATTCAGACAAACACATGGTCAATTCAAAGAGACTCTAAGTCCTATAATACAAGTAGATCCTAAAGTCCAATTCCATTGTTATATATGAATGTAATGTTTGATCCTAAAGACCAAACACGAATTATAGATACCCTCAGATCAAACTAGCTTCCATATTAGCTAAATCATTGAATACCAAGTAGTAATAAAATTCGAAGAGAAAAAACAGAAACAAGTAACAACCTTGGAAGAGATGGTAGGAAGCATAGCATTACGCTCGCGAACAAGACTCCCATCCCTCCAGAAAGTCAAATTAGCACGCGGAAGCAACAATCCCGGATCAGTACATCTACACTTAACATCAGGACCAATCTTCTCGATCACCTCAAACCTTACCATTCCACCATCAACCAAAAGTTCATCCCCAACTTTCACGTCTATATACCAACATCAAACAATCCTATTTAAATCACCAACAAATCAAACTGCTTATAGTTACTTATTTTAATTGAAAATTAAGATTACAAACCTTCAGCAAAACCATCATAATTCACATTAATTGTACGCTCTGGCCGCGGGGAACCGAAAGCTCTAACACTAAATGTCCAGATTTCTCCATCCTAAAATAATAAAAAGAGTACTTCAAAGTTCAAATTACTGATTTAAAAAAAAGATTTTATTTTATTTTTTGTAAGAAAAATTCTCTTTTCTTTTACCTCAGCCTTGGTGGAGGCAGCGCCACCAAGATCTCCCATGTGAATCTCACTACCTTCAGTATCCATCATAATAGCGACGGCAAAGCCTTTCTCTTCGTTAAGTCTCCTTACCCGCTCGATCACCGTTTGATGCCACTCTCGAGTGCTGTGGCACATGTTGATTCGAGCCACGTTCATTCCGCCTACAGCCAACGCTTCCAGCTGCTCGAACCCGCACGTAGCTGGACCGATGGTGCAGATTATCTTCGTCCGCCTCGTGCTCCTGAATCCGTTCTCCTTCAGCTCCGCCTCTGTCACGGCGTCCACCTCGATGGCCCCCGCTATCAAATCGGATGGCGCATGAGAGGGAACCGCCCCCTCGTTTTCCTCTGATAAAACCCCGGCAGCTGCACTCTGGCCGTTGCCGGAGGCCAGGACTTGGGATGACGTGGCATCGAGATCTGAATATAACGATTTCGTGATCGTGATAGAGTGTTTCTTCCTCGGGAGGTTGATTACCGGTAACCAGGCATAGGACGTCGCCGGAAGTTTTGGCATAGTGAGGTAAAGGACACGGGAGGGAGTGAAGAATTGGAGGGACTGCGACATTGTTACCGATAGAAAGTAGCTGGCGGTGGCGGGGAATGTACAGAGCAAATGAACTGCGAGCTTTTGTTTTTGGTTATTTTATGGAGTTTGGAATTTTAAGAGGAGTTCGAGGAGGAAGGAGGCGGATAAACCGAAGAGAAGGACTGTGTTTGGAACTTGGGAAATGTCGCAAGTGAGCAGCCAACTTGTAAAAGACAAAAATGCCTTTCTTGTTGTTCACCAAACAGGGCTTCGGCCTTCGATGACTGTAAAACGACCAAAAAAAAATCTATCCAATAGTAATATCTCTATTATTGAACTGAAGTTGGGACGTAGGAGTAATTTTTGCTTATGTGGCAAATTTTAGTTGGCTAAAGGAGAAATTCTAAATGCCGCTCTAGTTTGCTCTTTACAACCAATTGACAATTGTTTTTTTAATAGTATATTTTCATCAGAAGTTACAATCACAATCAGCATATTACATTTCATGAACAAATAATTATGAAAATCACATTACTCAAATTAAATAAACTAATAAACAACTATAACAAACTAAACAAACTAGTAACTAACTAGACTAACTCAAACTCACACTTGGTAAGACTCGAACTTGAAGTCTCAAGGCCTCTTTCTTGCTACTAAGTCAAGGTTTCATTGGCCAACCAATTGACAATTGTTATATACGTTTAAACAAAAGAAAAAAATTACAATAATTAAAGCTTGATCTAGTAATTATTATCTTTTCTTAAAAGATATTAAATCTAAAATTCGATTTTCTACCTCCTATAAAAAAAATCTTTACAATCTCTCCAACCCAAAATAAATTTTTATTTCGTCCATATTCAAAACTTTTTTTATGAAAAACCTTCAAATTTTTTATCCCAAAATTCCTAAATACTCTTTCTGCAAAAAAAAAATCCTAAATCCTCCTCCTGCCAAAAAAAAACTATGAACCATCTCTTCCATTACTGCCCAAAAATATATCCCATTTGGCAAACCATATGTAGGAACTAGAATTTTCAGTCTAACCATATAATAATTCTACTTAAAAAAAATATCCACCTCTAATTTACATTTCACATATTACCAACAAGCCATTCCTTATTCACTTTACACACCCCATCTACTATGGATCATATGGAGATCAAGGAATGAGGTGGTATTCAATACTGCTAGTACAGCCACACCCAAAATAATTCATGAAGCGTTACACCGCACTCATCTGTTGTTGGATATTTTGATATTTCCAAAAAGACTTTTACCATGTTTATTTTTTATTCAATTATTTTTTTGTATTTCAGATTTGATTAAATATTCTCTTAGATTTAGTCAAAATCCTATCTTGATTTTCTCTCAATTATGTGCTGATTTTATTGTGATTTTATTGTGATTTTATTATGATTTCCTACAGATTTTCTGCATCCATTTTTTACTATAAATAGAGGATTGTAGAACACAACTTAAAAACCCCCTTATAACTTTCTCTGCTTCTTCGCTCTTTCTTCTTTTCTAGCTGGGTTAGAATAATATTCTTTCTTTCTTGTTGTTCATGTTACCTGGGTAATCCCAGAAAAGCCTGTTGAATCCTTGGGGATTACACCTGTTGGTGAAATAATCCTTAAGGACAGTGCGATTGCAGCACGCCTCAGGCTATTTTACTACTGTTTGTTTCTTTTGACTACAACAATCTTAAGGATTATCTTCCCAAAAATATCATCAAAATCCCAAATCTGAAATGCCTCAGAGTTGCTCTCTTGTTTTGGAATCTTTTTTCGAAAAATGAGTTTCAATAGAAGCAGGAGTCTAACACATGGCAAAAGATTTTGAAGCATTGAACATGTTTCTTACCGCGATGCACCGTACTCTAGGAATCGCCGCAATCATGGAGGTAAAAGGTACAAGTAATGTACATTTATATTAGGTGGCATATTGTTAAATTGAATCATTGAGAGTTGCATGATTTAATTGTAGAGTTTAAATGTCTTTGAGGATTATATATACAATGATTTAAATTGATTTATGGTATGAAGAAAATAAAAAATATATGATTATATTTTGTGGAAATTTGGATATAATCCCATGATCTGATAATTCTTAGTATGTAATAATTTGCATAGATTTGAGATGCTGAGAATTAATATGAAATGATGGAAAATGATGGTATTGTGATGAAATGAATATGGATAAATCCATAGATTAAATAATTTAATAAATGTTTGATGTTTTGAACATTGTGAATTTACTACGAATATTTGGTGAAGTAATTTTTAAATGTTCATTGGATACTAAGAGGACCATAGTAATGGTGGGGGTCTTAGTATTGGCACTTAAATATAAATGTGATTGAAATGATATTAAAATCTTATGGAATAATTATATATAGCTAGAATTAGATAATGGTGTAGGTTAACAGGTCACGTGATTATGGCACTGGAGAAAATTATAATTACACCATTATAATGCTGGATTTTGGTTAGAAATCACTCTAGGCAGACTCCACGGGCTAGTTAGGCCTGCATTGTATGTCAATATGATTTTGCATTTCATGAATACAACTTTGCATCGAAATCCGCTTGTGTTTTCTAATATTGTTTTATGAAAGTATAAAATCCAATCTATATGTGATGTGAAAGCGATTACTCTAATAGCTTTGCTAAAGTGTTTTGGTATTATGTGACAACTGTTCAGAGTATGTTTTATGTACGCTAATGCTTTCAAACTACATGTGTTTATACGATATAAACTTTGACTATATAAACTTTGTTTTAAAGTTGTCTGTACATGGATTTTGATACTTGAGACATATAGCACTGTGTTATGCTTATGTGGCATTGTGATGTGCATGTGTGACATTGTGATGTGCCTATGTGGCATTGTTTTATGCCTGTGTGGCATTTAGGCACCTATATATGTGTATACGTCATGGAGTCTACCTGTGTAGCAATGGATACCGATATATACGTATATAGGTCTTTGAGTTGTCCGACAACTAGTCAAGACACGTACCTCAGCTACTAGATGATCACTAGTGCTGGGATGATTAATGATCATGAGATATTTGAGAGGTACCATGAATTATGGTATTTTATAGTGGATTTCCCACTGTATTGGAAAGATATGGTGATGTTAACTGGATTTCAGATTCAGATGAGATAAAATTCACTATTAGTTATGTTTTACTCTCGGTGGGGGTGTTTTTGCATGGAGATCAGCCAAAAAAACTATTATAGCTAAATCCATCATAGAATCCAAATTTGTAGCTATGAAATTAGCTAGTAATGAGACTGAGTGGTTGAGAAACCTCTTAGCTAATATTCTGTTGAATTTAAAACCAACATCTTTTGTGTATATGTATTGTGATTGCCAAGCAGCAATAGACACATTTGTTTGAGACATGATGTAATTAAGCAGCTGCTAAAAGATGGTATTATATCAATTGATTATGTGAAGTCAGAAGTGAATTTGGCCAATCCTCTGACTAAACCTTTGGGGAGAAAATTTTGAAACATCGAGGGGAATAAGACTTAAGCCAATTTGAGAATAATAGTGATGGTAACCCAACCTTTGTGATTGGAGATCCCATGAATAAGGTTCAATGGGTAATAACAAGTCACTGTTATTCCTACTAGCACTAATAAATTTGTCCATTCCTATGATGTAAGTGCTAGATTGCATGAATTTGAGAGGATGAGCTAAAGCTCTTAATGTTTTGTCATATCCCTAATGGGTGGTGTATATCATTGCAGTATACACTTGATGAGAACACCTATGTGAGTGTGGAGTGGGGCCACTCCTATGAAATTGTGGCATAATTTCTTGAGCACTCATGAAATAATCAGGCACGCCGCATGGCCTATTAGCGCAAAACAACGTCGAACAGTAAAGAATTGTAAAAGTATAGTGTGATTAATAAGACCTCTATTTTACAATAATGAGTTATTGGTTCAAGAAGCTAAAACCTTCACCAATTACTCAGTAAAATAAGTTTTTTTATTCTAGGTCTGGTTCAAGTCCAAAAGACACCAAATACAAAGCATTATACTTATAATTAACCCAGCAAAATATTTTTTCTTTCAAAAGTCTTTTGAAATAGGTGGGGGATTGTTGGATATTTTGATATTTCCAAAAAGACTTTTACTATGTTTATTTTTATTTAATTATTTTTTTGTATTTAACCTTATTTGAAAAGTAGTGTTTTGGTTTATCTAAAACTTGGACAAGATTTGTTTCAGATTTGATTAAATATTCTCTTAGATTTAGTCAAAATCCTATCTTGATTTTCTTCCGATTATGTGCTGATTTTATTGTGATTTTATTATGATTTTATTACGATTTCCTACAGATTTTCTGCATCTAATTTTTATTATAAATAGAGGACTGTAGAACACAACTTAAAAACCCTCTTATAACTTTCTCTGCTTCTTCGCTCTTTCTTCTTTTCTAGCTGGGTTAGAATAATATTCTTTCTTTCTTTTTGTTCCTGTTACCTGGGTAATCCCAGAAGAGCCTGTTGAATCCTGGGGAATTACACCTGTTGGTGAAATAATCCTTAAGGACAGTGCGATTGCAACACGCCTCAGACTGTTTTACTGTTGTTTGTTTCTTCTGACTACAACATCTATTGCTAGCCGGAAAACAGGTAAATTCAGAAGGTCAATCTCGCCCACAAATGCAAATGATCTCCTGGAGCCCACCAATACATCCTTATATTAAGTTAAATACAAATGGATCCAGTCTGGTTAATCTCGGAAAACCAGGTTGTGGAGGAATCCTCCGTGATGTTAATGGTAACTTTATTATGGCTTTCTATCATTCTTTAGGGGGTCACTGCCAAATATTATATCAGAACTACAAGGCCTTCGTACAGGACTTCAACAAGCATATGCATTGGGTATTAAATACTTCATCTGGAAACTGACTCATTTCTATATCCACCCGCTATTACTGATATCACTACAATAGCGACAGGATGTGACTTTATTCATGTTTTTTTTATCACAGATATTTTTACTCATTTTAATGATTTAATACTAATTTTATTCCAAATTTTGTTACAATTAAATCTTTTCAATCTTTTTCAAAAGTATATTTAGTATTATCCATGTTTCTTTTGTGTACGAAAAGGAAACCAAGCAGCAGACTGCCTAGCAGCTAGAGCAGTACAACTACAAGTATCATGTAACCAAAAAAAAGAAGTAAAACTACAAGTATCAGAAAGTTACACTACTGTGCTTGAATTTTTAATGCCACTCTACAATTTTGATGTCTGTAATAGTGTGATACCTAGGCTTATAAAAATTGCTGTAACTGCTACCTTTACTTTTAATTAAGTAATATAAATCCTGCCATTTTCTTAAAGAAAAAATTCATTTTAAAAATTTTAGATGGAAAATTTTGAAATTTTAAAGTATTTCAAAATGAAAACATATTAAAATTCATCAATTTAAAATATAATATTTATAACTGTCTTGTTTAGATAAATATTTATTAGAAAGAATTCTTGAATGCTAGAATGTCATGAAATAAAAACAAAACTATAAAAGAAAAATATCAAAAATATATGCAATATAGGTATCATTAGATTTGTAAAAATATATAGATATTATTAATAATATAAAAAAGAAAAATATATTATGTTTAATTAGAATAATATATTTCCTTTTATTTTATGTTAAAAATGGGTCATGTGTAAAAAAATAAGAAAAGATTTGGAGAAATTTTGAAAAACTACTGTGGATTTTCTCAAATTCCCTCTTGAATTTCATCCTAAATTTTAAAATTTTCAAATTGTTTTGCCAAACAAAGAAATTTAATTAAAATAATATTTTTTTTATTTTTATAATAATAGTAGGTTATGTGTAAAAAAATAAGAAAAAGTTTCGAGCAATTTTGAAAAACCACCTTTTTAGGTAAATTTTCAAAAGAAAACTTGAGCATATTAATTCCTTTTTAAATTTCCCCCTAAATTTTAAAATTCTTTAAAATTTTTGGGGAAATAATGAAATTTATTTTTGAACTTTTGAAAATTCTGATTGAAATAAATTGCTCTCTTAAAATTTCTCGTCCAAACACACTCCAATAGTATGTTTAAATGAGGGATTTTCAAAAGAAAACTTGAGCATATTAATCCCTTTTTAAATTTCCTCATAAATTTTAAAATTCTTTAAAATTTTTGGGCAAATAGTGAAATTTATTTTTGAACTTTTGAAAATTCTTATTGAAATAAATTGCTCTCTTAAAATTTCTCGTCCAAACTCACTCCAATAGTATGTTTAGACGAGGGATTTCAATAAAAAATTCATTTGAATTAGAATTTCCAAAAGTCCAAAATCAAATTTCTTTGTTTGGCAAAATAATTAGAAAATTTTAAAATTTAGGAGGAAATTCAAGAGAGAATTTGAGAAAATCCATCTAAAAAAGTGATTTTTCAAAATTCTTCCAAATCTTTTCTTATTTTTTTACACATGACCCATTACTAATATAAAACTAAAAAAATTGTTATTTTAATTAGGCTTAATAGCCAAATGTATCTTTAATTTTTTGCATAAAATGGAATTAAGCTTTCAACATTTTTTTGCGTGAAAATCAGTCCATAAACTTTAATTTTACTATAAATAGATCCTCACTCTTTCAAAATCATGAAATTAAGTCTAGATCTGTTAAATGACTCTAAGTGTATGTTTGGCCTAGCTTATAGAAGAACTTATCTACTTTATAAGCAGAAGTCAGGTGTTTGTCTTTCTAATTTTTAAAAATTTTAACTTATGCAGGAAGCAGATTTGAGCTTTTTGATGAAGTTATAAATTGAAACTTTTCCAAGAAGTGCTATTATTAATAATATGTATTTAGTGAAATTTTTACATTTTTACTTTGTTTTTCAATAATTTACAAAATTACAAAAGAGGATTCATATTATTTTACAATAATTAATTTATTTTGTCCCATTTTTATATTTATTTCATTTGTTTAATTTTAATTAACAAAAAATTTTATTTATTTTTATTTTTTTCACTTAAAAACTTGTAATTTAATTTAATAAAGTTTATTATTTTATTTTTTCATTTATAAAAAATATATAAAAATTCTAATAAATAGTTTTCAACATTCTACAGTATTTTTTATACTAAGTTTGCCAAACACTAATTTAATTTCTTTTAACAGCACTTTTAAAAAAGCTATACTCAAACAGAACTTTTTACAACAGCTCTAGCTAGGCCAAATAGTCTCTAACTACAGTTAGGACATCCTACATGGAAATTGACATGAATAGCTTAATCGATTGGCATGCCACGTGTGCAATACTAACGGAAGTTAGTGTCATTTAACATATTTTGTCTTAATTGCATTATTTTAAATGGTTGAAGATTTATTTACAGTAAAATAAAAGTTTATGGATAGATTTCTATGTGATAAAATGTTGAGACTTTAATTTCATTTTATGCAAAAGGTTGAAGGTATATTTAGCTATTAAGCCTTTTAATTAAATATAACATATATTTTTACTTTTTTTATATTATTAGTAATGTCTATAGATTTTTTTCAAATCTAATGATATCTGTATGGATTATTATCCTATTCACTGCCAGTGGAGTTTTTTAACTCCACAAGCGGGATTTGGATGATGAAATGTGTCCTTTAAAAATATTAAGAAAATAAAAAATAAATATGATGCATTTTTTATATTTTTATTTTATAGCATCAAATTCTAGTATTAAAAATGAATTTATATATGATGCACTGATAGTGTATAATCTTTATACACTGTCAATGCACAAGAGATTTACACCTCATCAGTAAGCCCTTTTATGAGCAAATTGAAAAAATTTATTTGTATTTATTTTTAAAGATTTGGCATATTTTTAATTTACTTATTGATAATATATCAATTTTTCGTGCATTAACAATGTATAGAAACTATATACTGTCAATGTATTATATATAAACCCTGAAAATGTTTTTTCTAAAAAATATTTGTCCAAACAATATAATTATAAATGCTAATATTTTAAATTAACAAATTTTAACATTTATTTTAAAATGTTTCAAAATTTTAAAATTCTCCTTTTAACTCACTGTAATAGATTTCTAATTATCTACTAAAAAATCTGTTTGAAAACCACCAAACTTTCACACCACGCTGCTTCTCTTACAATTGACAGTATGGTCTAAGTTATTTTTCTTCTTTTTTCTTTAACTTAAAAAAAAATTGCAAATATGTGGTTCTAAGAACCCCAAATCCCAAATAAGGAATAAAAATTAGAAAATAAAAAAGTTCTAAAATAAAAAAAATGAGTATTAGATATTAAAATTTTAGGACTATATCATAAGACTTTCAATCTATCCGACGGAACATTTTCAAGAAAGTCAAATTAGATTAATTGAATACTCTTAAAGTAAAGAAGTTTATCTGAGAACTCTATCAAAATAATGGAGCAGCTAAAGAAATTAAGATCAAATTAAAAGTAAAATTATGATGACATAAGATTATGTTAGTACCATTTTAGAATGTGCATGGTAGGGTATTAATCCTTGCTCTTATATAGCCGTAACTCATACTCGACCAATCACACTCTAGATTTAAAAAAAAAATTGTGGTAATTCATTATTATGTGTTTACGGCTAAGTTCCTAAACTTAACATGTTATTACAATTGTAATCTACTCATGTTAATGATCAAATACTTTGAATATTATAATTCAATATTTTATCTTCTTTTTCTTATTTCTTTTTTAATTTCATAATGTTATCCTTCTTTGAATGCCATCCCATTCACAATTTTTTTTTAAAATTACTCATTAACATGTCTCATTTTACCGCCACATCGAAACGCAGGTACTTTTTTGATATGAAAAATTAGAGATCCAAAATTGATTATTGAAATATTAGTTTAAGAAAAATAACATGGAAACATAGTTGATTAAAAGAATAATTAAAAATAATTATCAGGACTTGATTTAATAATTATTATTTTTTAAAAAATAAATTTGGATTGAAATTTCAAATTCTCCTTCCACTTTATATACTTCCCTGCGAAATAAAATAATAAAATTTATATAAGATGTATGAATAATGTATAATTTTTATATCTTATCAATACATTAGATGTTGAGACTTTATAAATAAGTATTTATGAATAAATTAAAAAAAATGTATCTGTATTTATTTTTAAAAAATTAATATTTTTTTTTTTTTTTTTTTTGGTTTCCCAACCGGTATCCGAACCCACTGGGTCGACTAATCCGGTCTCGGAGCGGGTCCTGGGGTTAAGGTTTTAAACTCCTCCCAACGGGCTTGCGGGGGATCGAACCGTAGTTCTCCCTACCAAGTCTAGCCCCTGGCACCACTAGACCAAGACACCGTTGGTAAAAATTAATATTTTTTTAGTTACATATTAATAAATTGTCAATTTTTAATATATTAATAATATATAAAAATTATATCTGATATGCGTATCATACACAAACTATAAAAAAATGGGTCACTTAATCTGCACTATGGCATACACGTCAGCAACAGCCGTGTCAAGGACAGCAATGCCGGTCTATCCCCCTCTTTTGTTCGCCGCAAGTAAAAATTGCATCCTTCTGCGGACAATCCCAAAAAACATAAGAAGAAAAAAACAGATCGAAATTTCTCTCGATTCCCCCAAAAAACCCATTAATCCTCCTTCACGATCTGCGCTAGCTCTGCATCACCCCGTTTATCATCATCACAACCAAACCTTTCAATCTAGGTAAAAATATGGATATTTTATTTTATTTTATTTTTGTTAGATCCGTTTCTTTGATCGATTTAAGATATAAAAGGTTTCATTTTTTTATGTTTTGAAGGGATCAAAAAAGATGGGAGCTTTCATATCGAAGTTTTGGTTCATGTTATTTCCTGCAAAGGAATATAAGATTGTGGTGGTGGGGTTGGATAACGCAGGCAAAACGACGACGCTTTACAAGCTTCATCTTGGGGATGTTGTTACTACCCATCCTACCGTTGGTAGCAACGTTGAAGAGCTTGTTTACAAAAACATCCGCTTCGAGGTAATATTTTTTTTAGAGATGTTCTAATTTCTCGATGATTTAATTTCTGGGTTTATTATTTAATTTTGTGGAAATAGTTTTTTTTAGGAGAATTTGGTGGGTTATGGTTAAAAATTCAAGGGGCCTTTTATTTTCTTCCGATGGATTGTGTATTGGTAGATTACTTCACTGGTTTGAATCTTTTTTATAGCTTTAAGTTGTTAAGAAAAGTTGTGAGGGGTTGCATCGAATAGGTTTAAAGCTTTAAAACTTTTTTGTGTGGTTTTCATGTCATGATTATATAGCCATCGGAATGCGATATTTGCTGTCTGTGATGCGGTAAATTTCTCTTTGATTGTGATTTTTTATGAGCATTATGAGAGGAAGTTAGTTGGTACATAGCTTTTGATATTTAAAATTTGGCTTTTGGAACTCTTTTGATTCGAAATCTTAAGCAAAGGGTTCTGATCTCTGGTGAGGATGCATTGTTTGAAGTAGTCTTTCATAATGGTTCACCAGGAACTTGGAAAGCAGATTGTTGTTGTTTTGTACCGCAGGCGGTGTTTTTGTGTTTATTTGGCTATTGAGGTGTATTGTAGGAAACAGATGAGTATCTAGATATGCAATATGGCTTTGGTTGTATGATTGTGATGTGTCACATCTGTTTTACCTATTTTTCTTCATTCATATGTGCATGTTTATCCATAAACGAATGGTGCATCAAGTGCTTTGGTACTGCCTACTTTCAAACCTATAAGATCCTTTTACTGGTTCCACAAACATGCTTATAATTTTCTAAATGGAAAGCCGCATTTTGTGGTTTCATTAGCCCTATATGATGTAAACATTTATGATTTATCCCTTTTATGTCATAGGTTCCTTAAAGAGTTTTTGTCTGTAAGCAGATTATATTGAAATGGCACATTAATGTGTTTCCATGTATAATGTGTCTTGAAGTAAAGAGACAGAGGAACATTAAATAAGATCAATTAGGCATATTGCCACTATTCACTGAGCTGTTTGGGTGGATCTATTCTTAGTTTTCTCATTTTTTGTTTTCCTTTATCATCATCATCATCATCATCATCATCATCATAGCTTTTATCCCAATAGATTAGCATAGGCTACATGAATCCATAATTGAATTCACGTTAAATCGTCCATATGAATTCTCTTCCTTCACACATTCCTATTCAAGGCAATGTGTTCATCCAACTCTAATGCTTCTATATCTTTTCAAATAACTTTTTTTTAAGTCTTTCTCGGTCTTTCTTTAGCCTTGACTTTTCTTTCATCATTTATAGTCTCCAATCTCCTAACTGGAGCATTTACAGGATTACATCGTATGTGTCCAAATCAACGTAAACAATATTCACACATCTTGTCTTCGATAGATATCACTCCATTTTTATAGATGTTTTCATTTCTCATTTTATCTTTTCTTGTATATTCGCATATCTACTCCAACATTCGCATTCCTTTATATTTAATTTTATTGTATGAATTGAGTTACTTTTCTTTCTCGTTTAGTTCTCAAAGTTATATAATTTGAAGTAACTTGATGGTAGAATGCAATTTAACTAGTAAGCATTTGACTTTGATTAATCATTGATCCTATTCTTGCTATGGTCTTCAGCTTGTCCTTTAAAAGATCCTATTTTCAAGCAGTCCTTTTATTAAAAGATTCATTGTACGAAAAAGGTTGAGAGTACAATTCGATAGACATAGCTCTATATGTTCCTTTTCATGGAATTGTTTGCTAAGCTAAAAGGTGGAAGAGAATAGACACTAGAGAGTGCAGTGAGGGGGTTGATTGTGATGGTTTCATATAGATTTTATGAATCTGCTGGGTACCTAAATATTTGTATTTGCCTCAGGTCTGGGATCTTGGTGGGCAAGAACGACTACGAACATCATGGGCAACATACTATCGCGGAACTCATGCTGTGATTGTCGTGATAGACAGCACCGATAGGGCCAGGATCACTGTCATGAAGGATGAGCTCTTCAGGTTGCTTGGACATGAGGACCTTCAACATTCTGTCATACTTGTCTTTGCAAATAAACAAGACCTAAAAGATGCAATGACCCCGGCTGAGATCACTGATGCCCTTTCACTTCACAGCATCAAAAACCATGATTGGCACATCCAAGCCTGCTGTGCACTCACTGGAGACGGGTTGTACGATGGTCTAGGGTGGATCGCCCAGCATGTTACTGGGAAAACACCAAGTTGAAAAGGGGATGATCAATCAAAGAGAGCTTTATTCTTCATATATTTTGGATTCAGATGACTGAAAACAGATTCAAAGTTTGTGTACCATCTACTGTGCTAACTTTTCTTATTAAAATTTGTAGATTGTTTCACGTTTCGATTTGCTTGAAGAAAATCGACATTTTCTGCATGATCAAGCTTCTCATTTAACATTTGACAATGAAGAAAATGTTGCTATAAATAGGATTCAAAAAAATTGCTGTAAAACTGTCATTTTCTGCACAATGAAATATTTCATAAGCCTCTGAGATAACTACATCTGTCTGGAAGCCAAAGCTTCTCCAAACTAAAATCATAATAATAAACTCTTCAAATCAGCGGTACTGTCACAGTATCCAACATTTGCAACCGTGAGCTTCCTGGGGGCCTTCAAACCATTGATCCCACGAGGGGTTTTGGGGGCCAGTTGTTCTGTCAACCAATGATAAGAACAATTTTCAGGAATTGTAAGAAAAGTATTAAAACGAATTACTGCAAAAATGAAATGAAAAAAAGGGGTTATTTAAGAGATGTATGTACACGGGGAGTAGAGGATCAGGCCTACTTTCCACATTACTCAGCAACCTGTCATGCATAAGAAAAACAAATTTGAATCGGTTTTGCCCTTAATTTTCATGCTAAGAGAGCAAATGCATACCAAGCATTCTTCATACTCACCCTTTGCATGCAGCTGATGCCTTGTCCATCTTTTCTACCAGCTCCAGCTCTTCCTGTGTACACAGAACATCATGGCAAGTCAATAAAAGAAGTAATTAAAAAAAAATTCTAGTAGGATCAGATCAAATGATAAGAAACCCTTTGGAAAAAATAACATTTTATGTCCTAATCTTAAGCATATAGTAAACTGTCATCAAGCGGAAGGACCTTCTCAAAATGAATGCTGCATTCAATATTTTCCACCTTTCAATATACAATACCATATTCGGTTGCAGTTATTGGAACTGATTCTCAGCATAAAATGGGAAAAAACAGCTTAATAGTTCAAGCTAATCTGCATCGTCAAATTTTCTCAAAGTGACAACTATTAAAATTGCCCAAAAAAACTATTAAAGTATACACACACATAAAAACTGTCAGAGTAGGAAAATAAAAAAGGGGAATGGAAAATGACTCTTTATATATTACAAGCTGCTCTCTTGGAAAATACTTTACAGTGCAATGTTTCCATGGGTTTGGACCAATCAAACAACTCTTCCAGAAATTTTCGGGAGCTTCTTCATAATGGCGAGATCTTTTGGCAAGTAAACTTAAACCCATGATTACAATAAGTCAAACGCTTAAAGAGATGTCAACCTGAACCCAGCATGATAAACTCCCTCCCTTATGCAATTGGACCAGTAACTTTTCATCAATAAATTGCAAGGCTAATTCCAACAAAACAAATTTTTCGAAATTTAGTAGTTCTAGCCTTGTCAAAGTATCTTTTGGAAGAAGCCTCCACACCATTTTGGTGACAATGGTAAATTATAAAGCTTCACACATGAAGCAAAAACGCATTCATATTACAAGTAAATATAGATAACAGTGTAAAGACTGCTGAATGCATATTTTATCCCAATAGATTATAGGTGCAGAATACAGTTGTTTGTTCCCAAAAGTTAAAAATAAAAGAAAAACACATTAATGTGAACTTCAACAATCAGATATCACAAACTAGAGCCAAATGTATATGAATGGGACGAGCCAAATGTATATGAATGGGACAAACCAAAAATGAAGGGCGATGAGGTGTAAATAAATCATTGAAAGTGAGCACAAATAACCAAAAAAGGAGTCAAAAATCAAACTTTAGACTCCAGAGACCTAACTACCTAACAAAACTGCAAGTTCTTGAAGTCATTGTATCTCAGAAAGAAATACCAGAACATTAGAATTCCAAAATTATGGTCAGCAGACAGATGCCTTAAACATTAGGGCTTCCACATGGGCTACCCACAATCATGACTTCTCAGCTGAGAAAAGTAAAGATAGCAGTTGCAGCAAAGGAAGAAGCAATTGAATAGTCAATTTGAAACCAGCCTTTCAAGGCCCTACTGAACTAAACCAAAGAGGTTGAATTGATGGAGGTGAAGAAAACGGCCACTGCAGTTAAGAGAATTTCTTGGGATAGCAGCAAGCTTAACTTCATTGTTAAAAAAAGCGGCCACCTATGCACAAAGCAATTACTATCTACTTCTGACTTTTCCGAATTAAAACTCCTGAACAATCGAAATCAATCAATAAATAAATCCAGGGTATCCTTATCTAGCAAAAATAAAATGGTCTGGGCGTCTGGCATAAGATAATTTCTTGGGCAACAGAAGGATTTAATCCAAGGTCTGGCATTTGCTCCATGTCCAACTTGAAAATTCCGAATCAGAGACAAAATTCAGGTGACTTGAACAAAGACAAGAACCAGGAATTGAACACAATCTGTCAACAATAAATAACAGACTAATACCACTCACAACCTAACTTCAAGAATTATCATTTCAAATTTGAAGAGAAAATCAGATAATCAATCCAATCCAAAACAATAAAAAATCAAACAACCCAAACAAGATAACCATCATTTCAGTACATAAACTACAACCCACGAACAAAAAAAAATGATCTTTTTACTAACCTCTAAGAATCTAACTTCTTGCTCTAGCCTTTTGAGTTCAGCTTGTATCCTATGCTTCCCTCTAGTATCAGCTGCTTGAAAAGATTGAACACGCTGGGGAATCGGACTCACCACGAATTGTGACCGACCCGATTGCATCTTTTTTATAATACAATTCAATACAATCCGAGACAACTAGCAAGGAGGAAAAAAACGCCAAAGCTTTAGTTTTGGACAAATTACAACCTTTGAAGAAACAGAAAAGAAGAGCCAAAAGTTGAAGCTTTTTAGCTTGTTGTATCAGAAAAAACATGAGAGCAGAGAGACAAATAAGGATGTCCTATAAATCTTCATGGACCCCATGAAAGCATAAACCTAGTCAACCAAGTACTCTCTCTTTGAAAACAGAAACACACTACTTTTTTTTGTTTTGCAGTGAAAAAGGATCTGTGGGGATTTTTAGGCTGAAAGGGGGGAAACAGAGTTGGGTATTGGGCCTTCAGAGAAAAAGAAATTGAGGGAAAGAAGACAAGAAGGCTTTTGATAAAATGGAAGAAGAAAAATTAAAAAGAAAAGTAAAAAAGATAGAACTCTTTTTTCTCTCATTTTCTGTGGTTTTTTTTGTCTCTTTCCTCTTTTTTAATTCCTGAAAAAGTAGTTTAACCCTGTTTTTTCCCATGCGATGTTCCCTACTTTAACTTTTCCAGTGAGTTGTACTGTCGTGTCTATTCAGTTTGTTCATCTATCATTTCCTGTAGTTTTGGAATTTCAGGATTATATTCTAATTATGAATTTCAAATCTTAAAATTCCTTGTTGGACCATAGATGAAAAGATTTCACTTATATACCCTGTTTTATTTGATTTTGCTCTTTAAAAAGCAGGGTTAATTTTGGATTGGTATTACATTTAAAATAGAAAGCTTTGATGAACTAATTTTTATTGACCCAACCAGCTACTTGAATCTTGAAATTTGATATTCATCTGTGCATAACAATGAATGTATTTACTTGGATATTTTTTGTAGACAGATTTTAGAAAAATAATATCTGTAATTAGCTTTCATTTAACAATATAGATTAAAATTTGGATTAATTTAATTTTTTTAATATATTAATTTGTGCACTTTTGGAAGTTAATAATTCCCACATATTAATAAGACAATTCTTTTCAATGACAAAGAAGAGTCTCCAGTCTTCAAATCGCATATTTAAATCTCATATTGTTTATTAATTTGATTTGTTTATATATATATATATATATGTAATTTCATCCAAAAAAAAACCCTCACATGTCAATCAAATTATCTTTACTTCATTTGAGAAAATGTATATGTACTTTTTATTCCTTGCATGAGAAAGTTCATAGGAACTTTTTTGTAACTCAACGAACAAATTAATTAGAATAAAATTGAAATTAACACTCTAGTTTATTTTCGACTGATTGTTTGGAAAAAATAGAGCATCAATGTGGCTTTAGACCATAATCATGAATATTCAACAATGTTAGATAATTGATTTTAAAGGTAGGGAACATTGATTAGATGAATTCTTTGTAATTGTCGAATTAGTATTGATAAAGCAAGTTATTGTAGTCAAGGTGACTATAAAAAGAACCCTTTTTGTAAGAAAGTGTTTCATAACGAAAGATGCATGTATCTTGTAATATTTTTTTTCTTCCAAAATTTCTTGAGTGATTATAAGATGCTGATACGTGTATGCGCGTGATTATACATAATAATGTTAATTATATGATTAAGATTAACAATAATTCAATATGTATTTTACTATCTTGGACGGTTAAAACAGATGAAAATACTTGTGGTTTACACTAAAAAAACATGTATTATATTATCAATCTTGAAACTTGAATAATCTCAGGATCATGAAATATATAACAAAAGAGAATCAAGGCACATTTTATTTACAAAATTAGTGGGAAAGGCAGCATGTCAGGGTTTAGAAAGGGTAGATTATTAACCCTTACTAGAAATCATAAAATCTTGAAGTCCAAATCTCTCTTTCTATCTATGTAGATGATCTATTCTCAAATACTAAGATATGAAAATCTCAATTTTTAGATAAAAAAAACTCTATATTGATTAAGTGATATATCAAGTTCATACATGACCATTTTTCAAAATATTCTCCAAAATTATCCATACCAAATCATATGTTTATTTTTTTACTTGGTTGCTATAAGAAATAATAGTAGTAATTTTTCTAATCAACTAAAATTTTTTAATTTTTTTTATAAACTGTCTTGGTAACTATAGAGCAATCCACCTTTTGTCACACGTTGAGTAAAGATTTGACAAAAAAAAAATCGTATAAGAAAGTTAAAAACAGTTCTCTAATCAATGATAGGATGCTTGATCTCTAAATTTGGAATCAAATGCCATTTTAGTTTCTATATTTCAAAATACAAGATGTTGCTTTTACCATCACTACGAGTAATGAGTAAAAGAAAAAAAATAAAAATACTAATTTTTTTACTTTTTTAGTTACGTTATTAAAAAAAAACTTTAGCACAACAAAATAATTTATTTTTTTAACTTGAAGATCACTAAGTCAAATAAAACTAATCTCTTTGTTAATAAAAAATGTTACACATATACTATTTATTTTAGACCTCACAATGTAAAAAATATTCATTGACTACTCAAAAAAAATAAAAAAAAATTCATTGAATGGCACTTTTTTATATTTATTTGCGTCATTCATTTTGAATGTGTCAAATAAAACATGACGTCTAATGATATTTAACACCAAAACAAAAAGAATAGTACATGTTTTGTTGGTTGGGACCGACAAATTATGAATTAAAGGTCAAAGACCAAAACAATATTCAATCCAAAATTAAAGATGAGGCATGCTATCAACTATTGTGTTACGAGGAGCGTATTTAACACATGATTACACGGCGCGTGACTGAGGGGGCAGTAGGGCAACGCTGCTGGACACATGGGACGGTTAACACGTCGCCGTCCTCGTGTGTCGCGTAGCATACGCGGTTTTTATTTAAACAAGGCCCATAGAATCTCCTTTTAAGGCTAGATTCATATCAATCTGCTACTTTTTATTCAAGCTTTTTTATTCCCACTAGTGTTATGTCCTTCGCTCTAATTCGAGTTAAATATTTAACACATATTAAAATAAGTTCATGATATATATATTAATAATTATAGATTTATATAACATATTGTAATAATGTTTAAATGTAAGAAAATATATTGATTATTGAGTTGAATATATACCTGAATAGATTTTTATCAAATATATTGATTTATGTTTAAGAAAAATATTTAATTAATAAAAAAATGATTAGAGTATAACAAAATGATTTTTTTAATTCAGTTTTTAAAACTTCAAAATTAATTATTTTAAAAATATAAATTAATAAAAATAATATGTATGTTTGAAAGCTTTTTTTTAAAATTTTTTTAAAAATATTTAAAAATAAATCTAATAAAAAAAGGACCAAAAAATACATGAATTTTAAATCCATACAAAAAAATTTGTCAATTCCTACAAAATAATCTAAAATACTTTTGACCCAACTAATTAGTTTTTATTATAAAAAATCCAAAATATATTTACTTAACAAACTAAACTATTGTTTTAATTTTAATAATAATGAAATGAGAAATAAAAAAATTAACTTAAAAATAAAAAATATTAAATAAGTTGAGGTTCTTTGGTGAAAAAAAAAGATTGAGATTTTTTTTTTCCCAAGTGACTAACCATGGTTTTTTTTTTGGCCAATAGTGACTAACCACGTTTACCATCATTAACCTAACAACTCAAAAAGTCAAAAAAAAAAAACCAAGTGTCAGCATATCCAGTAATGGGATTCTTTTTATATATGGTTATAGACTAGTGTAGGCCTCTCACAATTAGGGATGGCAATGGGTACATTATAAATGGATATCCGATGTTACTCGACCCGTTTAAATAGGGTTAGGGTAGTGTATAATCGGATTTGGATAGGGTTCGGATAGTGAAATTACTACTCGTCACAGGTTCTGGTAGTTATCTTAGGGTGCCCGCTACTCGAACCCGATTATAAATAATAATTAATTAAAATAATATTTATATTTTTTAAATATAAATTATTTATTATTAATGTTTTATTTAATTAAATTAAATCATTATATATTACAATTATGATTTTTAACTTTAATTTATTTTTATGAGTTAAATTAAATTTATTAATATAATGTTTTAATTAAATTATTCCAAAATTGATTTTAAATTTAAATTTAAAAGTCAAACTTTGACTTAATAAACGGGTAGTTTAACAGGTTCGGATAGTTAAACGGGTATTTTATATTTTATAGGGTTAGGGTTCGGGTAACATAAATAAAAATAATCGGATAGTTAATCGGGTTCGGATATTATTAAAGTTAATCGGGTTTGGGTTCGAGTATCCCAAATTTAGCGGGTACTCGACCCGTTTACATTCCTACTCACAACGTCGAGATCAAAAATTAAATATTTTTTATTTTAAAAAATAAATTATTTGAAATTTTATTTGAATAAATTTTTTATATATAGCTCATTTCCTGAGTTAATTTGAATCTTATTAATAAAAATATAATAATTAATTGATAGTATATATTAATTTATATTAATTATTTAAAATCAAATTTTAATTATAAAATTTTTGTGATTCATTTATTTATTCAAAAAACTATCGTATTCTATTTTATAAATAATTATTTTTATTATTTAATTCATTCACAATTTTCTTAATCTTATCATTTTTTAATTTAATAATTTAAAATTAAATAAATAAAATTATTTAATTATATATTTTTCAAATTTGATGTGAAGCAAAAACACTACTTCTAATTTGATAATAACATTCTAATCCATCCACAACTAAGTAGGTATGTCTTCTAATTTATTTTTTATTATTTTTACGGGAGAATAAAAAATAGAATTATCAATAAAAAATATTGTTTAAAATTACTTACGATGATTTAAATTTTTTGGGAGGGATTAGACCTATCCATAGATTGGAAGCTTACACAAATCCGAAGGTCTATTCAATTTTTTATTTGGTCCTAATAAAAATATTTTTTTGAAAGAGGTTCTAATAAAAATATTAAATCCATTATAAGAGCTTGAGCTAAAAAAATGAGAGTTGATAAAAAATTAGATTGTACTTAGGCTCAACATTTTAAGCCCAAACCGGTCAAGGTATATTATTCTTTATTTTTAAATATTTTCGCTCAAATTTATAAAAAATCAAATTTATTGATTGAATTTACATGTTTAATTTTTTTCTTAAAAATTATTTTAAATTATTTTCTTTCTAATTTAAAATATTTGAAAAGAAAAAAATAAAAATAGAAAATACCCCAAGTATAAGATAAAAAATATCCTCAAAAACTTTTAATATTTAAAGGACAACTTAGTGATTCAAAAAACATTAAAATAAAAAATCAAGGTGTCACGTGTCTTGAAAAAAATTTCTAAAGTATATTATTTTTACTTTAATATATTTCAAAATAAATTAAAAATAAAATTTAAGAAATATCCATACCAGAACATAAAAATATCTTCAAAAGTTTTTAGTTCTTAAGTAATAATTTGATAATTTTTAGGAGCATAAAGAAAAAAAAAATCAAATGTCAAGGAAAGAACCGGAATCATGTTTAATATTTTTTTCCTTAAAAGTCATTATAAATTATATTATTTTTAATTTAGAATATTTGAAAGAAACTAAAGAATAAAATAATAAAATAGAAAAGGTCCAAAGTAAATGTTAGAAATATTCTCAAAATATTTTAATCTTTAATGGATAATTTGATAATTCGAGAAATAATAATAAAAAAAACTAAAGTGTTGAGTATCTTAAAAATTATTCTAAATAAAATATATATAAAAAGAAAAAAAATCAAAAAAAAAATAAAAAAGTCATTAAAACCTTTTAATTCTTAATGAATAATTTAATAATTTTAAGAATATAAAAAAAATCATCCTAAGAACCCTGGATGATTTTTTTACATAAAAATTTGATTATGAAATCAATCCATCATTATTTTTACTCCAATTTATAATTGTATGGATATCTTTAGAATTTTTTTTATATAAAAGTTTGGTAATATAAATTTTTACTTGTAAATTTTTTGAAATTTGCATATTATTTTCTAATAAAAAAATTATGAAATTCAAATCTAAATGAACGCTAAAAATTCAAATCTTAATATTTTTGTCAATCTCCGTTAGCTGCGAATTATATTCGATGTAGAAGACCTGAACAATTCTAAGTTTCCATACTAGTTTTATATTTTCTAACAAAACTATATTATATTATTTAAATAGTCAATAAATCTCATTAAACTAAACGTTAGTCCAACGCATCAACATTAATTAACAAGACAAGAGATTAAGCACAGGCAAACTCAAATTATTATATCTTGAAACTTGTTACTTTGTCAAAAAATACCATATTCAACAATGGGTTTATATATAAAGCATTAACAGAGAATAGTTTCTATATATTATCAATATATCAAAGGTTCATATTTCATCAATTGGTAAATTAAAAAATATACCAACCCTTTAAAAGTAAATATAAATAATTTTTTAATTTGCTTATAAGGACTTATTGATGAGATGTCAACTTCTAATATGTTAACAATGAATAGAAACTATACACTATCAATGATCATATATAAATCCTTCAATAATACTCTATATGAAGCTGTCCATAAGTTGGGTCAAACTAAATTTATTTTGTGAAAATAATTAAAGGTACTTTTAAATTTTAAAATATATTTTAAATATTTTAATAATAATTTTAAATAAATGAATATTATTAAAGATCGATTTGAGCCATTGGCAAAGTCTTGTTGCGTTCAATGAACGAGCATTGAACTGGTGGAGCGGTTGGTTCTCGATTTAACCTACCCAATTGAAAGCATTATTTATGTTTTAAATGTATGCTTTCATATTAAATATATATTAAACGTGACAAATGCTTAACAGATCAATCTATTTGAATTATAAGTTAGTGCATTAGTGAGTTGAAAGGGATAAGAGTTGAATCATTCTACTTACCAAAAGCATTTCCTAAAGTTGGCCAAAAAATAGGCTCAAATAAGGTTCTGCTTTATCAAATTCGATATAGTTAAAAGCTTGATTGGCTCTACTTTCAGATTGAAGAAGACTCTTCCATTTAATGGGCTAGTGGCCCAAGCCCCATTTTAACTAGACCTTCCATTCTTATCCAAACTTTTTGGAGCCATTTTAACTAGACAATTATTTTTTGGTCTCAAATGTTATTTTATTTACAGAATTGTATCAAAATGTGGATCTTCGGATTTTTAAATTAAAAAAAAGCATTGTTCTGTCTTTTATTTTAAGTGAAGTTAAATAGGATTTGAGTAACTGTTATTGTACTTATGATGAAAGAGGATGTACAACAAATCTTTTAATTAGTTTAGAATAGACCTTTTCAAGGGTTGAACTATTTGCCCAAATGCGAAGGTCCGTCCGATATTTAGTCAGATTTAGATAAAAATATTTAATGCGAGTACCGGATTTAGGTAAAATTTTTAGGCCTATTTAAAAATTAAGCTAGGCCTGAGCTTGACTTTTCAAAGCCTGAGCCTGGCCCGACCCAACTTAAATATGAATATTAATTAATTTTTTTAAATATATTTACTAAGTATAATATAATTATATGTATATAAAATATTATTGATTAATAAAACATGATTATAAATATTTAATATGAAAATTGACATATAAATTTTGACAAGTTAAATTAAATTTTAAAAGAAATAAAATAATAAAAAACAAATAAATATAAAAAATTAAAATATAAAAAAATAAATAAAATTATATTCGAGCAGAGTTCGGGCTTGTAGTATCATAATAAAAATGGGCCTGGACTAAAAATCAAGCTCTAATTTTTGGACTAGGCCAGATTTGGACATACACATAAACCATTATTATATATCATGTGTCCGAATTGAAGTTGACCCATGATCAGGTTTAGTTTAGAATAGATAGCAAATTTTATTATATTTTAATTTTTAATAATAGAAAAATTATTTATTCCATGATCATAGTCAAGTGCTTGAACCATTTATTTTTTTATGTACTTTAATTTGCTTAATTTCTTAATTTTTTTGGAAAATTTTCCAACAAACATGCAGCTTTGATTAAATAGCATTCCCGATGTTTTTATAAAAAACATGTCTAACAAATATTTTACTAGTATATGAGTACAATTTCTTAGATTAACTCTTGCTAACATTAATTTGATACAAGTGAACACCTTTTACTAATTAATAAATTGATTTTGTATATATATAACCCTTAACCTTACATGAAAATCTCATTGCATTGCATTAATATATATACAAATCAAAAACCTAAATTACAAATTTGTAGGTTTACATTTTTAGATTTTTTTTTTCCTTGAGCATCAGCTGCAGCCTGCATGGTTAGGCTTTATCGAGTGGACATACCTGACAGAATGGCACACTCAAGCTTGCATCAGATGCAGGTGTCAAGGCACTGCCACGTACTTACACATGTCAATAAGTCAATTTCGTTCATGTTCAGAGTTCATTTCACAACTATAAATGGAAAAATTTTGTTAGATTTTCCTTTCAAGCCAAACATGTCCGCCGCAACCAACCTCATCAAACTTAACCTTCCATGCTATTCCTTCAAATCAAGTACAGCTAAATTTCCTCTATCGCAGACAACCGCAAAGTCTAACAATGCGGCTGCAATCCTCATAAAACGATCGCCATGGCGGCCTTTAGCTGCAAGTAAAAGCCAGGTTGACCCACCAGAAGTTGAATTCAGGAGGCCAAGCCATAAGCCTCCATCGGTTCCGCCAGACGTACCTGATATTCCTAGGACTCCTGAAGTGGACCCTTCTGATACCCCACTAGAATTCACCACCAGTGATCCTCCGCCGCTGGGTCGTCCTTAGCCTGACCGTGGGCCTGATTTTCCGAAGCCCCGCTGGGACCTCCGCCAACTGCTCCTGAAATTCCTCTCCCACCACCTGGTAGGCCGCCGCCACCTGAAGTGGACCCTCCTCTACCGCCTGATCTCGTTCCGCCGCCATCAACGCCTCCGGATTATGTGCCGCCACCGTCTGTACCTCCAGATATTCCACGACCGAGAATCCCTCCGGATATTCCACCAATTAAAGGTCCATCTTTTGTTTTCTAGGAAATAAAACTTGTTGTAATATTTAGCTTTTGGCCGTTAATAGAATGGATTACATTTCAATATTAATTATCACAAAAGGGTTAATTAAAAGACCTGTTTGAATATTGCCAATCTCCTCACACTGATGAGGGAACCCGTGCAGCATGGATCAAGACATAAGGGTTGAGACTAGTGAGGGAAATAAGCATGGAAAGACATTATATAGCCGAACCCTCACAAGGGTTAGTCCAGTAAAGGAAGAACACTTAGTTTTTTCCTTAATTACGATAGTTCAAATTTTTTTTCTTAAAATAAGGTTTTCTTAAACTTATTTTAGCCAAGTAGGTGCCATGTCATTTTATTAAAAAGAAAAACAAAGATTTAAATTTTTTGAAAAACATAAACTTCTTAATATAATATTTTGCGTTCTTAATAAACATTAAAACCTGAACAATTTGATCTTTCATCCTTCCTTTTTAAACCCTCCCAGTACAAAGGAATCAAAAACAATAGTTCTTTTAACAAACTGATTTCTATTCGATCCAGCACAAGTTGTAACAAAAAAAAAATTCGGCGGCACAAGTTGAAGCCTTCTTTTTTGTTTTTACCACTTTGCTTCCTGAATTTGTGTTGAAGAAGTGTAATTACTCGTTATTATTTCAAATGATTGATTTACCAAACAGATCAAATTTTGAGAGATATTTGTTATTTCAAATGATTGATTTACCAAACAGATCAAATTTTGAGAGATATTAGAATGTAAGGAAAAGAGAAACACAGCACCAATTAATTGTTTTAGATCTTCCAACACATAAAAATTACGAAACTACAAAATAAGAAGACAGTTAATTGTTTTAGATCTTTCAACACATATAAAAACTACATAACTGCAAAATAAGAAGACAGAGGAAAGGGGTATCTAAACCTAGGAAAAAAAAAAGAAACAATCAAATCAAGAAATTTTAGACAGAGGAAAGGGGTATGTAAACCTAGAAAAAAATGAAACAATCAAATCAAGAAATTTTAGAGAAGGAAGAATGCGAATGCAGAAATGAAAATAAAAAATGTGTGATTTTATCCAAATTAAAATTATATTATTAAGAGAAAAGAAAATCCCACCAATATATTTTTTTTTTAATTCTTGACAAATCTTTTAATTATCTGTGATTTCATCCAAATTATATTATTAAGAGCAAGAAAAATCCCATCAATGTTTTTTATTTTTCTTGATAGATCTCTTAACATGTTTATCGAGTTTAAGTTTATAAATAAAATGTTTAAAATATATAGGAAGAATAAGTCTGGAATTTCTCATAAATTGTAGGATATATAAAACCGAAGGTATCATTGTTTAGTTTTTAATAATAAAGAGTTATGATAATTAAGTTCTTCTGGAAATGACATTGAGAAAGTAGCAAAGAAGAAATGGGTTTGAGAGAGATATGTGCATAAATAGTTACATGAAAAAGAAAGGGGATGAGAATAGGTTTTAATATGTGTAAATGAAATCTTTGCTGTGGAGAGAAAACATTACAAACCGGTAGAATGAGATGTGCCGAGAGGGGGCAGAAAGGAAGACTGGAGCAGATTCTAAAGAATAAGTGCAATGACAGGTAGTGGTAGAAAGCTAAGTAAGACTGATAACAAGAATGAATAGAGAAAATAGTGTTGAGTAAGGTTGATAATAAGAATGAGTAGAGAAAATAGTGTAGAGGGGGTTTGAGAGAATTTTTGAGTGAGATCACTTGCTTAAAAATCCCTTTCAAGGACAAAAAAAACTCCTTTATATAGGTGTGGAGAATAGGAGTTACATATCTTTGATACTAATAACATAATAATGAGAATTGACAGTTACAAATAATTAATACTTTGTCTAATGAGAGTTTATTTTTTAAAGATAGCAACTTATTATTATGAAAGAAATAGGAAAAAACACTCGTACTTCAAAGAAAGGTTAAGAGAAGAACTCTTAACTATCTCCATATTTGATCCACCAAGCCAAGCTCTCCAGGACATTCTAATAGTGAAGTTAACCCAAGAATCCTACCTCATTCTGAGGTTATTTCCACTTCTTCTCAATGAAAGTGCTATTCAATGACGATGTGATGTGTTCTATGAAGGTGTTATTTTGAGAACAAGATATTCTGTAACAAGTTATTTGGTAAAAGTACTATTCTATGAAAAGTTGTTTTGTGGAGGTACTATTTTATTAAAAGCTGTTCTACAAGGAGCTGTAATTGCAAGAAGCTGACTTTCTTTTACTATAATATGAAACTTAAAAAAAATAAAATATTAGTTTCCAAAATCAAGTATCTACAACATGCTAATTTGCAGTTTTATTAAAAGGAAAGCTTATATGAAATCTAGCTTTACAAAAGTACATTGTTTTGGAAATAAAGTTTTAAATTACTCTATTTTGGAAAATAAGATGATAAATTAAAATTCAAATGGACAATTCTATATTACCTTCAAGAAACTACCTCATCTAGATACGTATAGTTTCCGTCCGGCTATTTATTGCTTTTGATCTTTATACATATTCATTTTTAGTTAACATGTATTATTGTTGGCAGAAACAATGTTGTGTTTGGAAAGGTTACTAGTGGAAAGAGTACTGTAAGGAGAATGGAAAATGTGCGAACGGATAGATCAGGAAAGCGTAACGTCCTGTCATAATTGCAGCATGTGGCATCTTGCCAGAACCTGAGTTTCGTGACTATACTCAAGGTACGCCTGGGAATATTTAGGCACACTTTTCCTCTTTACAAAGAAGAAAGCAGACCAAGAAATCTCTTTCTTCTAAAATAATAGTTCTAATAAGTCTTACTATCAGAATGAATTGATTCTTCAAAATAATAGTCCCGGAAGTTTTCCAGTGACACTTGATGAGCATGATCAAGGCACCGGAGTTCAGAGAGAGGCGGTGCTGATGATTTAGTTCTGAATCCATCTGTTCCTAGCCGCAGAGCACCACAAAGTCGCTCCACTGCTGATACTTACTCAAACCGATACCACAGTGATCAATCTCATAGGACTCCACCAGGCGGGTAATTATTATGTAGGAAACATTGCTAAGAAAAGGAAGCTTGCTTTCGACTCCGAAATTAGTAGGTTCACGAAAAAGATCATATGAACTAATTAATTGGTCTGAATTCTGCAGGAACCTTCCATGTTACAACAGTTATCACAAGAACTGGCCACCAAGAGATTACAAGAGAAACTTGAGCACCATACTCATTCCAGGTACTCTCCTCTCGCTATTCACCGACATCATTAGTACAATTGGTAATGATGTGATCACCATTTTATTATGATTGTAATTTTATTTATCCTTCACAAAACAACCATGCATGGCTTCTTTGCACTTAATTTCTTTTCTTCTATTAGTTTCCTTGATTAACTGCTTCTGCATGCTCTGAAACAAGAAACATTTCATGCAAGTTACAGATCAATCAGCTGTGCCATACAGGTACAAACCAGAGAAGAAGAGGAGGTTTCAGATGCTGAAAATGACCATGGTCTAACTTCAGCTGGAGGATTAAAGCATGGAAAGACCTCCTCACAGACAACAGACGCCCAGTTTAGGGAGCAAGATGATCTTCCTCTGTAACTAGCAGAAATTTCAAGCATGAACAACTCTGTTTCTAAAAGTAGGCTTCACATTTTCTTCCCTTCACTTTTAATGAGCAATGAGCTTTTCACATTACTACAATGTCATGCTGACTCTGTAATTAGATTTTACAATAGTTAAACTATAGATTGATCTTATTCTAGAATTATCCAAATGTTAATAGAATTATCATTTTAATAGATATAAAATAACTTAATTTTACCATAAATTAGTATAAACACATAATTATAAAAAATTTCAAATATTAATAAGTATAAAAATAAGTTAAACTATAGAAATTTTCAAATATTTATGCATGTAATAAGTTAATTTTATCATAAATAAATATCAACACAATAAAATAAGTAAAATAAACGTAAAATAAACATAAAGTAGTTTGATTTTACTATAGAATTCTTCAAAAAATGTCCCCTTCTTTTTTTTTTTTAATTTTTAATTATTTTTATTCCTTATGTAAATTAATTTAACTAACTAATCTAAATAATTTCAATCTGAATTAATCCTAATTAAAATCTTAATCTAATTCAATTAATTAATTAATCTATTAATTCTAAATCTAATTAATTAAAAAAATTAAATAATAATCCTAATTGTTAATAATCCTAATCTAAAAATGAATTCCTAAGTTAATTCTATTCTAATAAGCAAATCAATCAAATCAACTTAATTTGTCAAACTAAGCTAATTAATTAAAACAAATTAAAGTAATTAATTTTAAAAATATAAATCTATCTTATTAATCAAATTAATTCTAATATTACCTATGATTTTACAAATTAAGACTAAGACAAAATAGGATATCTACGGATGGGAAATGGTGGCATCTCACTAGCTGCAGTACCAGAAGAGTTCTACTAATGGACCATACAGTCTAAATTTATAAAGGTCGCCGTAAGAGAACTCCCATGATTTAGTTGTAGTTTCAAATGAAATATTGACATTTACGATAAACAATCTCAATGTGGGCAATGCTTTATACAGTTGCAGTTGCTGTTCTAGACTTCTAGAATTGTTAATTCTTCACAGCAAAAGCATAAAAAGGGTTATCTAATTACAGAGTCAGTATGACATTATAGTAATGTGAAAAGCTCATTGCTTATTAAAAGTGAAGGGAAGAAAATATGAAGCCTGCTTTTAGAAACAACGTTGTTCATGCTTGAAATTTCTGCTGGTTACAGAGGAAGATCATCTTGCTTTCTAAACTGGGTGTTTGTTGTCCCTGAGGAGGTCTTTCCATGCTTTAATGCTCCAGCCGAAGTTAGAATATGGTCATTTTCAGCATCTGAAACCTCCTCTTCTTCTCTGGTTTGTACCTGTATGGCACAGCTGATTGATCTGTAACTTGCATGAAATGTTTCTTGTTTCAGAGCATGCAGAAGCAGTTAATCAAGGAAACTAATAGAAGAAGAGAAATTAAGTGCAAAGAAGCCATGCATGGTTGTTTTGTGAAGGATAAATAAAATTACAATCATAATAAAATGGTGATCACATCGCTACGAAGTACTAATGTCAATGATGCCGGTGAATAGAGAGAGAAGAGAATGCCTGGAATGGCGTGGTGCTTAAGTCTCTCTTGTAATCTCTTGGTGTCAAGTTCTTATGATAACTTCTGTAACATGGAAGTTACCTGCAAAAATCAAACCTGTTGGTTCGTGGCATCTCTTTCATGAACTACCAATTTCGGAATGAAAAGCAAGCTTCCTTTTTTGAGCATTTTTTCCCATATAATAATTACACCTTCCGGGTCGAGTCCCATGAGATTGACCACTGTGGTATTGGTTTGAGTATAAGCAGAGAAGCGACTTTGTGATGATCTACGGCTATGAGCGGATGGATTCTGTTGCGAAGCGAGGCTAAAATAGACTACAATCGATTCACCAACATTATGTATCAAGAAATAAAATGTAAGAAAATAATTAACAAGGACACATAATATACGTGGTTCAGCTTATAAGCTTACGTTCACGACCGAAAACAATGAAAAATTTTACTATAACAAAAAATGAAGATTACAAATAATGCACACTCTTTCCCTGTAAACTCGAGAACATAAGTTTTCAAAATAACTAACACTCTTAAGCTTTGCTCTCTCTCGGCTTGATGCTTGGCCCCTCCGTCACAATGCTTCACATCCTATCCATACGTGTTAAGAGGCGGCAAAGAAACTTCAAGAACGTGATTGCATTAAATCTTTTACAAACAGCGAAGTACTTGCTATTGGCTAATGAAAGCAAATGAAAGTGGCAGCCGAAATTCCATTACTTCCCATTAATTGAAGGAGAGGCAGCCGAAATACAACACTGTTAAGGAAGCTTTTAATTGGTTCAAAATGAGGTGCTGCCGACTTGTACATTTAATGCTTCATTCCTTTGTTTTTTTGATAATCAATGCTTCAGTCCATTTGCTTTTATGAGATAACCAACTTGCATGAGGCCGCCGACTTCAAGCATGTTCAAAGCTAAGAAAGTGACAAACCGACTTGCATTTTCCAAGTCTTATTATAACAGATTCTGCACTAAATCATCAGCACCGCTTCTCTTTGAACTCCAGTGCCTTGATCAAGTTCATCAAGTGTCACACAAGCCAAACATAAAATTCATGACAAACATTTGCAGTTAATCTATTTTCATCATATATATATATAGCTGTCAAGTGAAAGCTCCCTGGACTTCTTCCTTCCCCCATTTTGTTGATAGTCATGAGGTGATACTCTCCTTCTGGAGTCCCTTTCTTCTTCTTCAGAATAACTCAAATCTAAATTTGAAGAATCAATTCATTCTGATAGTAAGACTCATTAGAACTATTATTTTAGAAGAAAGAGATTTCTTGGTCTGCTTTCTTCTTTGTAAAGAAGAAAAGTATGCCTAAATATTCCCAGGCGTATCTTGAGTATAGTCAGGAAATTCAGGTTCAGGCAAGATGCCGCATGCTGTAATTATCACAGGACGTCTAGGCCTTCCTGATCTATCCGTTCACAAATTTGCCATTCTCCTTACAGTACTCTTTCCTCTAATAACCTTTCCAAACACAACATTTTTTCTGCCAACGGAAAATGGAATCAGAAGCATTAAAAGAAAACCAAGAAGAAAGAGGACAAACTGAAAAAGAATACGTATAAAGATCAAAAGAAATAAAATAATTGGACAGATGCTGTACCTATCCAGATGAGGTAGTTTCTTGAAGGTAATATAGAATTGTGATCCATTTGAATTTTTTCTTCCATCACAATTAGCCATTGACAGAAGAAATGGCACATTATGACGTTGGGAAAAGTTCTCATCTGCAAATGCAATGGTGGAGATTTTTAGAAGTGCTATGCAAATCAAACAGCATTTCAGCACTCCGCAGTCCTAATGTGCGACCATAAATGCATATTTGAGCATGCTTACTCTCTTCCATGTCACAATATGATGCTAAACACATGCGTGACTTGTGTTACCTACCACCAAATGTTCCTCCGAAAATGATTTCTCCCCTGGAACCTGAGGATCAATAAACATGTGGTTTATGTAAAAGTTTATTGGGAAAATGAAGGATCTATGGAGGAAAACAAAGGGCAAGAAAACATTGCTAATAGCATACCATCTTCATTTGAAAAATCACCTCCCTGCAGAGAATGAAAATAATTCATCAATGACTTCATTATCTGTTACACTAAAGCAAATTTAAGTCCCATAACACAACAATAGTATACCTGAGCCATTTTCCTCTTTATTATACGATGAAAAGTTGAGCCTTTGTAGTACAAAGGTTTCCCTGTTTCTTTTCCGACCCCAAGCTCACCTAAAATGGCATTCGAACACAATTTCATCATAGAGAACTTTACAGAAAAAAGAAGTACCGGTAAAAGCACTTCGCTTTATAAATTTCTTAACCTTGGCAAACATTAGTTCTTCACCCTTTATTCTTCAAGGGTATTTAATACTTTCTTGCTCCAGAGGTGTCATATTATTTGAAGTTTTAGTAAAGATTTACTATAGATTACAGAGAACGAATAATTTGTTACAGAAATCTGAGCAGCATGGTGCTTCATTGTCTTTGTTCTAACAGAAGTAAGTTTACCAGTGCAAAGTGATCGGAAATTTTCTGCAGTTTTAGGAACAGGACTTTCCAGAAGCTGTCATCTCAAAACAAGGTTATTTTATACGTACCCTTTTTCTGCCAGAAATTTCTCAGGTAGCCAGAACAAAGGAAATATAAAGAAACCCATACCAAGAAATGATAGTGCAAGAAAGAGCAATTGGGGAAACATAATGGTTGCAGTAACATGAAAAGAAATGCTTACCTCTATGACAACTCTTTCAGCAGGATTCCCTTCTATGGGTATGTCCAAATAGACCTAAGAATTCTTTGTATTTCCCATATTTTCCTTGATATTCAGGATGTTAATTTATGACCTGTTTGATTGAACATAGAATTCATTACTTTTTCAAAGCCATGAAACAGGACAGTAATGCATCAACGATGTTGGCAATACTCACATGAATTACTTAACTTTCTTTACCTTAAATATCACTTATATGACTTTGGAAACTTTAACCGATGAGAAACAAACATGAATTAAATAGTTCCGATTAGGTTTAATGCAGATTTTTTTATTAAGAATCTTGGTTATTTCACATCAGGAAGTCGCAAGCTAAGATAACCAAAACTTCAAAGCAAGAAAAAGCGAGACAACAAAGTTCATTTTCTCTTGTTTTCTAGACAACCAAAAGCAATGTTATCCTGCATATTACTTGTCACATTCGAATGATCAAGGAAAAAAAAAGGCCATGAAACAGGACAATAATTCATTAAAGATGACAAACTGGCAATACTCACGTGAATTACATAACTTTCTTTACCTTAAAGATCACCTATATGACTTTGGAAACTTTAATCAATGAGAAACAAACTTGAATTACATAGTTCCAATGAGGTTTTAAAAAAAGCGAGACAAAAAAGTTCATCTTCTCTTGTTTTCTCCATTTTCTAAACTACCAAAAGCAATGTTATCCTGCATATTACTTGTTACATTCTAATCATATATATAAAAGTTGGAAAGCTACGCAGCTCACCTTTTTGCCACGTATTTCTCCATGATTTAGACACTATTCATCTAGCCTTTTACCTCTGTTTTTTGTCTGCTTATAGGTAAAATCGTCGTTTTCATTAAGCGCATGTGCCAAGACTTTATTGTTTCTGCCCATTTATTTAGGTGTCGTTTGGTATCGTTGCTTATTTTTTGTTTTATGTTTTCTGCTTTTGAAAATTCTATTTTTGTTTTGTTTTCAATTTTTGAAAACAGAAAACATGTTTGTTTAATACTGTTACATTTTGAAAACTAATATTTAAACTGATTCAGATATAATAATTTAATTCACAAAATAAAATTTTAAAAATTAAATAAAAAATAATATATTTATTAAATAATAATATGTAGATAATATTAAATAATATTATTTTATATTATTTAATACTAATATTAAATATTTTCATTTAATCATATAAAAATGTAATATAATTTAAATAATATTATAATTAAATATAAAATTAAATTAAATAATATTATTTAATTTAATTGTAATAATCATAAATTATATTTAATAATAATTTTTTATTTAATTGAAATAATAATATTACATTATTAAATAAAATATTTAACTAATTAATTTATAATAAATTATATAGTTATTAAAATATTTTATATTTAATATAAATAAATAATATTATTTAATGTTAAGTATTTACTTATTTAATAATACTAAATTATTAAATTATTTAATAGTAGCAGTGATATATTTTAAATTTAAGATAGAATATAATATTAAATAATAATATTGTTTAGTAAAATAAAAATTAATTATATTTGATAATAATATTAATTATTAACATATCAAAATTATAATAAATGATATTATTTAAAATATATAATATATTCAATAAATTATTATAAAAATTTAAATTAAATAATATTATAATATTATAGTTCAATGTAATTTATATTTAATTGTTTTTTACGTTTTCAACTTTTCTATATTAAAATAAGTATATTAATTTTAAAATATTAATTAATTAATATTTTATATTAAAATTTAATATTATTTTATTTAAAAAACTAATTAATTTTATTTATATTTTTATTATAAAAATATTAATATTATATTAATATATAAACTCTGTTTACTTACTTATGAATAGTAACATAAATGAAAATATGTTTCTGAAAACAATGGAAACAAGAAATTATTGTTTCCAACAATTTTGGAAATTTTTGTTTTCGTTTTCATTTTTTGAAAACGAAAACATGTTGCCAAACATATTTTTTGTTTCTGTTTCTATTTCTATTTTCAAAAAAACTGAAAATAAAAACAGAAAACAGGAAACAAAACGATACCAAACGACCCCTTAGTGTCTCCATTTTTTTTTCTATTTTTTCCCTCTCCAATCACGTGAATCTCAATTGCTTTTGACTTTTTTTTTGTTACAATTGCTTTTGAAATTTTTACTTCTATCCCACGAACCCATTCACCCATCAAGCCATTGCCTTCTACTGGTGTCTTTCTCCATTCGTTTTACACTGTTCATCTTCCTTTTCTGTGTTGTTGGTTGTGCGTTTGTGGGTTAGGCAGTGATTTTCATTGGGGTTTTGGTTTCCTTCGATTTTGGGCGCGTCTCCACTTTGGGTCTTTGTTCAGCCACGCCCATGCTCCTCCCTCCCCTAAGCTCGGATACAGCTTGTACTTTCATCATGTACAGTGTTTCCTATCTGCTCTTCGTGTCTCTGATTCTAGAATTTCCTCTGAGCTTTTGTGGACATCCGGTTGGTTCTTATCCTTTTTTTATTTCATCTGTCCTTGCATCGTACTTTTTCGCAGTCTCTCGATTTTTATGTTGGGTCTGAAACTCACCCATTCATTTGTTTGTTATTTCTTGCCATTTCGGATCTCTCTACCCAGTCGGCTATTGCTATGTGGTTGGGTCATTCTTTCTATTGTCTTAGGCTTCCAAATCATTGTACCATGCCTCTCCTTTGGTCTATACCAAATCCCATTCCCAATCCATCAGTGTCTCTATGTCGGTTCCATCCCCTTACAAAAAATCAGAAGATATTGTTTCGCGAAGGTTGTGGTTCTTTTTTGTGTCAAATCATCTTCTACTTACCAGGTAATCATTGGTGATTTTCCCTTTTTGTTTTCTGATTCCCTTGTGATTTCCCACTGAATTTTGACCTTTTGTGGGGTTTTTTTTGGTGTGCTCTCAAGTTTAGGGTGTTGGCTATTGTTATGAAAAAATTCCAGACTCGAATCTTTTCTCTAAGTAAAAGCCACTCTCTTAAGTTTTTTCTCCATTTGCAATTCAGTTTTTTTTTTCATTTACAGCTTTGGACAAAACTTCCATTTGCTCTTATTTTCTCGCTTAAGTAGCCAATTCAACAAGTTCATTACAGGCTATTTGTAGTATTTTTGTAGGGATTTCTTAGATTAGCTAGAAATTTTCTTTTAAAAAAGTATTTTCTACGTGGGATTGTTTAGATCACAAATCATGTAGCTTTGCCTAATGGTTCACTAAAGTAGACGTTGTATTTGATATGTTTAACATTCAAAGAGATGAATTAAGACCAATATATTTGGGTTTGAGCCTAATTGTTCCTAAATCACATAGAGAAAAATCTAAATCACTATCCTTGAAGATTTTGAACTTAAAAGACCTTTTTTATAACATGAATATGGATATTAGAATTTGTTATGTAGATAGAGAACAACTAAGGAAGTTAGCTTTTTTCCTCTTCAAATATCAAAATAGTCGAATAAGGGGTTTTACAAGCTTTGTATTTATATTCATGTTTTAATGCTATGCAAAGTTGGGGAAATTATATGGAATTTTAAGAAATAAGAAATTTGAAGAATCATTTCGTTTGTTTAGCTCTGTTTTTTTTTAACTTTTAATTGTTTTTCCAAACTAATGTTTGTGTCAAATTAACTTTTCTTTTTAATGATACATATATGTATGTATGTATGTATGCATGTATGTATGTATGTGTAAATTTAATTAGGAATACGTTTAACGAAATGGGTTTAAGGTGTTATGCTGGAAGTTTGCAATGGTAACTAAAAGGAGTCTAACTTTGTCACAATTAATTATGGTTTTGTAACTAATGAATTTGGAAATGCTAAAAACTAGAGTTTATGAGGTGTTGTTTAATTTTTATACTGGTTTGCCTTGTTGCTCATCTTAGTTGCACTGCCATTTATGTGTTTGTTAGCTGTCTTGATGCATTTACTCCTGTCCTTTATGCATGTTCTTGAAAAAACTCCACTGGTGATATAGTCAAAATTAAATACACTACTTTAGTTGTTTTCTTTGTTTCTTGGCAATATAGCTTACATGGAATATATATATATATATATATATATATATATATATATATATATAGTAAATTAAGTTTATATATATATATATATATATATATATATATAGAGTAAGTTAAGTTTATATATATATCTATATATGTATATAATATATATACACACGCACACGCATACAACACACACACACACACACACACACACACACACACACATAATTTCATGTTAATTACGGTGCCATATCATATATAATAACCATAGTTTCATATTAATTAAGTTGCCATATCATATATAATAACCAAAATCTAAAGACTAAGAGCAGAAGACTAAGTCCATGAGACTCATCACTATTTATTGATCTCATGAATAAACCAGTATCGTTCTCATAAAAAATAAATAGGAAGATACGATCATGATTAAATAGAAAGTGTTGGCTCTATAGGCTATACCGAAAAGGGGGTGAATCAGTTCTTAGCTAACTTTATGTTCGTTTTTCGATTCTTCTAAATTCTCTAGCCTATATTGAAGTTTTTTAAGTTCTCTAGGCTACTCAAGAATGCAATATAAATTCAATACAATAAGCACAAATATAATTGCAAATAAATTAAAAGAATAGGGATACAGAAATGTACGTAAGCGATTTATAGAGGTTCGGCAACCTTGCCTACGTCCTCTACCTTGAGACATTCCCAAGGATTTTTTCCAAATCCACTAACTTGAATTTGTATTACAATCCCTCTTTTTCAAGGCTCAAGAGAAACCTCTCTCTTTTTCTATGCTCAAGAGAAACCTCCCTTTTACAAGGTGTGATTCGGTTTACAAATAATGTAATCAAAGAAAGGCCTTTAGATAGGCAAGTGATTACAATGTTTAAGCACAAGGAAAATCCTATACAATGATTTTTGCTATGCTATTCTATACAAGGAATATGAGATTGATAGAAAATGAAGAATGTATAGCACTTGAGAAGTTGTTGAGGCTTTGAATATGAGGAAAATGAAGATTGAATGTGCTGAGCTCTTCCTCTTAGTTCCTTCAGCTTCTAAGCCTCTATTTATAGTCCCTTGGATGGTTTGTGGACGTTGGTTGGAGCCAAAACAGAAACTAGCTGTTGTATCTCACAGAAACTAGCCATTGGAGGCTTTCTGACATAAAGGGATCGATCTTTTTACCTAAGGGATCGATCCTTTGCTTCATTCCACACTTCCAAGAGTTTCTTCCATGAAGGGATCGATCCCTTCCTTTAGAGGATCGATCTTTTTCTTCCAGAGAGCATTTTTCCTGCACTTTTGGGTTAGAAATGATATAACCTTTGATCCTAATTCAACCCAAAACATTTTGGCATTTTTGTAGGAGTTTTCCTTGACTTTCTCTAATGAAAACATGGTCCAAAAATTCATTAAGTAATTTTCTAAAATATTCAAAAACATTTTATAAAGTATTAAGACCAATAAGAATGTATCATTAAATTATGGTCTTAATGTTTGATATTATCACTTTAAATGGTTTGAGAAAATCATGCGTCATAAAGCAAATTTACAATATGAAAGAAACATTAAGGTTTACTTAAGTTTTTGTCATTTCAAAATACATATAGCAATTTAAAGCTAACAATCTCCCCTTTTTTGATATGACAAAACTTAATGTAAATTTGCTTTGAAAATTCTTTGATAAAATACTCCCCCTCAAATAAAGCATGAATTTGTAAAGCTCCCCCTCAATATAAGCATGGTTTTCAATAGAAGTTTTCAAATAATTATTTCTCCCCCTTAATATCTCTCCCCTTTTTTATCATAGTAAAAGAAAAAAAGATAAAAAAAATATGCTCCCCCTAAAATTATGGCTATGTGAGAAGAGATAAAATATGCTTCATCCAAAAAAAATGTTAGTACATAGGACTAATAGCACAAATAAATAAGTCAATGTCCTTAAAAAAATATGAGATGTTTAGGCATGCAAAGGACAAGGCTTATATTCCTATACCAATTGTTTATAAATAATTTTGCAAGAAGTTCAAAATTGGTAAATTATGAAGCAAGTTATTTATAAATTATCTATTAAGTTCTATAACTTGTTTATTTCAATTCTATCAAGCACCTAAGTATATCAATTGTTCTTTAAGGTCCAACTAAGGTGCATGACAATACATCATGATTATGAGTTAAAATTAGATGACATATCATATGTATGAGCTCATAAATCATTTTCAAGTAAGAAAGTGCTTAGAATTAATACAAATATCAATTATCCACAAATTCTAGCACAAAAATTATCTCATGCAAAAATGTCTTAATTCTTCCCTATTTGTCATTTGAATTTAAAGAACACAAGAAGAATTGTCAATTTAGAGCTCATACCAATTGTCAATTCAGTTTTGGCTTCTACCAATTGTTGAAAATATTGTTACCAATGATTGACTTAGATATTTTGCATTATGCTAATTGTTATGTGTGGTGTGCTTAGTGAATAATCAAGTCAAACATGTAAGAACACAATCACACACTATCAAACGTGCATATGGATTAATTAGACATTAGCATCCTCTCATAAAATGTTAATCCATATTCATCAGCACAAATGGAAGATTCAAGAATTTATATCATTCAAATGCAGACATTTTCTTCCATAGCTATAAGCACTAAAATCCTATGCTCATTTTCCAATTCAAGCTCTTAACCAATTATGAGCAAGGAAAAGTTCAAGATCGTCAAATTAATCAAATTATAGTCATATCCCTAAGTGTTTTATCATTTAAGGTCTAAGGGGTATATGCTATATATTGACCTTTAATTACTTATATTCCACTAAATGTAAAATTATCATGAGACCTAGTGTGGAATAGATGTGTCAAGCTAAGAGACATAATTGTATAAGCATGCTTGACTAAGATGAACTAAAGTATGAACAATTCTCATTATGCATAAATTCATCAAATTCTCATATATATACATATACAAATCAATGAAATAATTCTTAACATAATGTTTAAGCATTCATTGAGAATATATTTCAAGATTATTTCAAGGTTTATGCAATTCATGAATGTCTTTAATAAGAAAAATGAATTTGCACTTTTAAGTTCAATGAAAGTAAGATATTAATTGTTGAAACTAATACCAATTGATGAAGTTGAGGCATGATATCAATGAAAAATGATTTTTCATATTGTAAAGATCATTAAAAAGAAGTTTAAATATTGAATTTTAAGTTGAGAAGAAAGAAAGTATTAAGATAATGAAAAGTTCTTCTCAATTTCGGTTGAAATAGTGCAGGGAAGGCATTCTGCCTTGAGGAGATCGATCCCTAGAGGAGGGGGATCGATCCCTCATCCACTTTTTGCAGATTTTTGATAGAAAATTGAACTTGTGAGGTGCAAAAACTCTATTTTTGAGTATTTTAAGTCCAAGTAAGAGTTTAAACATTTGTGTAACATGATTTTGGAGTTGTGTGAGTGAAAAATATGGATGAAAAACCATTTAACAATAGATTTTACAATTTTGGAAGGATTTGCATAATAAAATGCATTTTTGGTCTCAAAAGAGGTCATTTTAAGAGTTATGCATATTTGTCAAAACCAATGCATTGAAATACATAAATATGTCAAGACAAACTTGTTCACATAGATTTTAAGCATATATCATCAAAACACTACACTTGTGAACATCATGCCATGATTTCTAACATGCATATTTCTTCATTAATGCTCATGACATGGAATTTTGCATATATGACATATTTGGCAACTTTAGAGCAAGTAAATATATTTTCAACTCATAGCAATCTTGCTCAAAATACAGTAATCCAATAATCATTTCAAAATCATTAAACATGTTTTTCATCCAATCATCAAGAACTATTCATCAACAATCAAAAATCATTTATCATGCATTTCATTCAATCATGCATCAAGAATCAACAAAATATCTCATCAAGTCATAAATAACTTAATCAAATACAAGTTTTAAGGAAAAGAGATTTAATCTTACAATACTCCTTTTCTAGAAAGTGCTTTACCATGATTCTTTAGTCCAACTTGAGCAATCTTTTGAAGAATGGTATGTAACTTTGCCAAGAATTGATCCTCAAGCTTTTCATCTTCCTTATTGGCACAAGCAAACTCCATGAAGGTGTGTAGAGCATTCAAAGTCCATTGTTTCTTTGTAACTCCATGCTCTAACACTCCTACAACAAACACACTCATGCATGTTTTGGTACCCAAATTTTCTTAGGTCCATGAGAGTTAGTGCAAATAATTTTTGATCCTTTTGGGATCCATTTCAAGCACAATTCATCATTATTTACAGTATGCTATGGCACCCACATTTTTCTAACCCATTTCAAGCACAATTCATCATTATTTACAGTATGCTATGGCACCCACATTTTTCTAACTACTCTTCCTTTAAATGTGGTTTTTCTATAAGTGCATGCTTGTGAAGAGTGGCCAATCCTATTGCAAAGTGAGCATATGAGAGATGTATCATGCATAGAATTTTTGCTTACTAGGAAATTCTTTAGATGAGTTTCTTTTTGTTTTGCATTATAGCCTAACCCATCTTTGTCAAAGAAAGCTCTTTGGGTCTCTAACATATGAACTAGCTTTTGTTGACCCATGTAGAATCTAGAAAATGAGTTATGCAAATTTAAGTTTTATTTACTTCATCAATTTCTAGATTTGCTTCTTCTAATTTCTTCTCAAATTCAAGTTTGGCATTTAATAGCATTTCATTTCTATTTTTAATTTAGCAATGATTTTCTTATACTTGGAGTTCATGCATTGAAATTCATTTGCTAATTCATTAAAGGCATTTTGTAGTTCATCAAATGTATAAATATTATCTTCACTAGAACTACAACTAGCCTCATCATCACTAATAGCCATAAAACATGTGTAGGCTACCTCATCATCCATGTTATCCTCATCGAAGCTATCACTATCACTCCATGCAACCACAAATGCTTTCTTCTTAGGTTTCCTATCCTTTTCTTTCCTAAGAGGCAATCTAGCTTAGGTGACTTGGTTCATTACATTCATAATACATTAAGAGGTCCTTTTCTCTTCTACTTGACTCTCCTCTTTGATGTCTCCTATTATTTTCTTTTTCTTTCGTTCTCATGAACCTATTAAATCTTTTGGCAAACATTGTCATTTCCTTTTTTTCCTCATTTCCACTTTCATTACTATCATCTTCAATGATCTCATGAGTGGAAGACTTAAGTGCTACCCTTACTTTCTTTGAAAGCTCTTCATTTCTTTTTAATTTCATTTCATATGTAAGTAGGGAGCCCATAAGTTCATCCAGAGACAAGGTGTTAGGATCCTTAGATTCTTCTATTACGGTCACCTTTGCCTCCCAAGATTTTGGCAAGCTATTCAAAATTTTCTTAACTATTTCTACATTGGAATATGTCTTGCCTAATGCCTTAAGTCCATTAATTATGTTATTAAACCTAGTGTACATTTCACTCATGGACTCATTTTCTTTCATCCTAAAAAGCTCATAGTCATGTGTGAGCATTCCTACTTTGGTTTCTCTAACTTGATTTGTCCCTTTATGTGTGATGGCTAATTTTTCCCATATTTGCTTGGCATTTTCACATATAGAGACTCTATTGTATTCATTGGGACCTAATGCACAAAAGAGGGTGTGCATAGCCTTGACATTCAATTGTGCTAATCTCATGTCATTTGTGTCCCACTCATCCTCACTCTTAGGGACATCCTTTCCATCTACTTTCTTCATTGGGACTTTAGGACCATTAAATATAACTCTCCACACTTCATAATCATTTGATTGCACAAATAACATCATTCTTGTTTTCCAATAAGAGTAATTTTCTCCATCGAAAAGTGGAGGTCTAACTAAAGAGTATCCCTCTTCTCCTAGGGGTGTGCCTACATTCAAGTGAGCCATTTATGATCGTTTTACTCGATAAATGTTAATCTAAATCAATCTCGAGCCCAAGCTCTGATACCAATTGTTGGCTCTATAGGCTATACTGAGAGGAGAGTGAATCGGTTCTTAATTAACCTTATGTTCGTTTTTCGATTCTTCTAAATTCTCTAGCCTATATTGAAGTTTTCTAAGTTCTCTAGGCTACTCAAGAATGCAATATAAATTCAATCCAATAAGCACAAATATAATTGCAAATAAATTAAAAGAATAGGGATAGAGAAATGTACACAAGCGATTTATAAAGGTTCGGCTACCTTGCATACGTCCTCTACCTTGGACACTCCCAAGGATTTTCCCCAAATCTATTAACTTGAATTTGTATTACAATCCCTCTTTTTCAAGGCTCAAGAAAAACTTCCCTCTTTTTCTAAGGCTAAAGAGAAATCTCCCCTTTACAAGGTGTGATTTGGTTTACAAATAATGTAATCAAAGAAAGGCCTCTAGATAGGCAAGTGATTACAATGTTTAAGCACAAGGAAAATCCTATACAATGATTTGTGCTATGTTATTCTATACAAGGAATATGAGATTGATAGAAAATGAAGAATGTATAGCACTTGAGAAGTTGTTGAGGCTTTGAATATGAGGAAAATGAAGATTGAATGTGTTGAGCTCTTTCTCTTAGTTCCTTGAGCTTCTAAGCCTCTATTTATAGTCCCTTCGATGGTTTGTGGATGTTGGTTGGAGCCAAAACAGAAACTAGCTGTTGTATCTCACAGAAACTAGCTGTTGTATCTCACAGAAACTAGCCGTTAGAGGCTTTTTGACATAAAGGGATCGATCCTTTGCTTCATTTCACGCTTCCAAGAGTTTTGCCATGAAGGGATCGATCCCTTCCCTTGGGGGATCGATCCTTTTCTTCCAGAGAGCATTTTTCTGCACTTTTGGGTTAGAAATGATTTAACCTTTGATCCTAATTCAACCCAAAACATTTTGGCATTTTTGTGGGAGTTTTCCTTGACTTTCTCTAATGAAAACATGGTCCAAAAATTCATTAAGTAATTTTCTAAAATATTCAAAAACATTTTATAAAGTATTAAGACCAATAAGAATGTATCATTAAATCATGGTCTTAATGTTTGATATTATCACTTTAAATGGTTTGAGAAAATCATGTGTCATAAAAGCAAATTTACAATATGAAAGAAACATTAAGGTTTACTTAAGTTTTTGTCATTTCAAAATACATATGAAAATTTAAAGCTAACAGAAAGATATGACATGATAAAGCAGAGTTACAGTACGTAAAAGCTTCTACAATGAATAATTCAATGTGATGTTTGCATTTGAGAATTAAATCCTATTTATAGTTGAGTTCTACCTTTTTGTTTGTCAATTGATATGCTTTCTCATTTTTCTTCTTACATAGGAGTCATAATGATTGCTTTGTTTCTCTTGCTTTCAATGTTCCATGGATATATTCTATGTACCTTGAGTAAATATGTTTTTTGTTATTTCTCTTTTCATGAAAATTTCCACTCGCACAAAGCATTCAAACCACATGTACTCCGTGAATTGATCCTTTGTTATATGATGGACATGTTTAATATCTCCTTTGTAATGATAATAATTTTTATTGGATTTATATTCATCACTGTTGGCTCTATAGACTATACCGAGAGGGGGGTGAATCGGTTTTTCACTAATCTTAAGCTCGTTTTTCGGTTTCTCTAAATTCTCTAGCCTATATGAATATTTTCTAAGTTCTTTAGGCTATTCAATCATGCAATTCAAATTCAATATAATGAGCACAAATATAATTGCAAGAAAGTAAAGAGAGTAGGGAAAGAGAGATTTACACAAGCGATTTATAGAGGTTCGGCAACTTGCCTACGTCCTCTACCTTGAGACGCTCCCAAGGATTTTCTCTAAATCCACTATCTTGAATTTGTGATTACAATCCCTCTTTTTCTTAGGCTCAAGAGTAACCTCTCTCTTTTTCTAGGCTCAAGAGAAACCTCCCTCTTTTTCTAGGCTCAAGAGAAACCTCCCTCTTTTTCTAAGGCTAAAGAGAAACCTCCCTCTTTTCTAGGCTTAAGAGAAACCTCTCCTTTACAAGGAATGATTGATTTACAAATAATGTAATCAAGGAAAGGCCTCTAGATAGGCAAATGATTACAGAAATTAGGCACAAAGAAAAGCCTATACAATATTTGTGCTAAGCAATACAAGAAATAGATGAATGATAGAAGATGAAGACTTTTTATCTCTTGAATTGATGTTGAGGCTTGAGGATTTAAGGAAAATGAGAATTGGAGTTGATTGAGTAGTTCCCCTTCCTTTCTTTAGCTTCTAAGCCTCTATTTATAGTCCCTTGGATGTATTCTAGCCGTTGGGTGAAGCTAAATCTCGGATATTACCGTTGTCTCACAAAAACTAGCCGTTATAGGCTATTTTCGTCCAGAGGGATCGATCCCTTTTGTCCAGAATTTGATTCTTGGCTTCAGGGACCTTGGGAAAGCATTCTGCCAAAAAGGGATCGATCCCTTTCCATAGGGGATCGATCCTTTTCTTCCAGAGAGCCATTTTCCTGCACTTTTTAGGTTAGAAATGATGTAGACTTGAATTTAATATAAACCAAAACATTTATAAGCTTTAAGGGAGTTTTTCTTGACTTTCTCAAAAGAAAATATTGTCCAAAAACTTATAAGTAATTTTCTAAACTTATGTTCAAGAATTCTTGAGAAAATTACTTAATATTGAAAACCATTTTATAAAGTATTAAGACCAATAAGAATATATCATTAAATCATGGTCATAATGTTTGATATGAACACTTAAAAATGGATTGAGAAAATCATGTGTGATAAGGCAAATTTACAATATGAATTAAAACATTAAAGCTTACTTAAGTTTTTGTCATTTCAAAATATATATGTCAATTTAAAGCTAACAATCACTATTTATATCTTAAAACAATTCCCATTGTTATCGAACTTTCACATTTTTACTGGATTTATAATCATCACTATTTATATCTTGAAAAAAATTCCTATTGTTATCGAAGTTTCACATCATCTATATTAGATTTCACTTTACATTCAATAAAACATATATTAACATATTAATAAAGCACATGCTACTTTGTAATAGAAATATGTATGTGCTTTGCAACCACTTTCTTGCTTTTATATGATGCCACCAATTTTAGATTTAAGTTCATGCGTAATGGAACATATATTAAGATCTTAATGCTCCATATGCTTTCCATTTAATGCAAACATATATTTTAAATTATCATCCCTTTTCATATATTTGTAAAATTTAAACGCATTGCTGCATTGATAAGTCCTTTTAAAAAGCTTTTAGCATTTTTTAGTGTATTATTTAGATGTTTGCCTTCATGCATATTCCATATCTTTCCATCGTCTTTGACCTTATCTGTTCCTCTTTTCCTCTTTATCCCTGCGACATTACATTGGCATTAAAATTGGTTATGTTATTGTGTGTGATGTTTTCATTTTTTGTTGTTTCATTCTAAATTGAAATTATTTCTTCTTTTGAATGATTCAAAATTGTTTATTCAGTTTTTTTTTTACTTTTTGTGTGATTTACATAAACATATCACACTTTTGATTCTGTTTTTGCTATTTCTGCCTATGTTGTTTCCCTTTGTACAGTTCAACATTTGTTTCTCTAAACGGATTGGTCTTTTTAGCAATGATCTTATTGTTTAATTTAGTCTTCCTTCTATTGCTTTGTCGTTTACTCACATTCATGTTCTCATTTTTGTATTCATATCATGTTTGATGTCGTCAACTCTTATGATACAGCCGCAATCGAAATTATAGCTTCATTCCTTAAAAAAAAAACTGCGCTATTATTGCTTTATTCCTTTGGTGTTTATTATATGCTCCTTTATGTCATTATGTTTAAGTCAATTGCTCAATTAACTGTGTTCTTTCAAATAGAACCCCTAATCCCTGATAAAAAAAATAGCCTTCTGTTAACTACGTTCTCATGTATTTTTTCCATTGCCACAAGCATATTCGTTTTTCTGCTTGGTTGCTCTAAAAGTAATATGAATTGTTAATAAATATCTCAAATAAAAGGAACCAATGAGTTCGTGTATCTTATTTGAACTAGATGTAATTTGAACTTCACAACTTAGTGTTATATATATATATATATATATATATATTACTTTTATCTCATACATACATACACACGCACACGTGTGCATGTGTGTATATATATATACACACACACACATGCACACGTGTGCGTGTGTGTGTATGTATGAGCTAAAAGAACAAAGGATTTCATTTTTTAAACCAACTATTGCTACTAAATTTTCTTGTTATAATATCGTCACTTGCTTTGTATGGTTATTTTTTGAACTTTGACTTGCAAAGACCCATGGCTTCATTGTCTTTAAAGGTTCTCTTAATTTTGATGAAACGGCAATATATCTTAGCATGCATATAATATCGAATTCATAGTTAAGTGTTTTGTTGATTAAGGGCTTTCTTTGTTTTTTCGTTTGTTCTTTTTCTTTTTAATTTAATTTTTCATTTTTTACAAGTTTATTGCTTATTTCTTTAATTAATTGCATATTTTGAAAAGCTTTGTTGATTTCTCACTTGATCTCATTTTCCCTCCTCTTCTTTTTTCTTTTTTTTTTTGGCTCAAGAATGAATATTTTTAGATCTCAATTACAATTGCCTTTGTCCAAGTTTCTTTCCATTTGTAAAAAACTACTTGAACTCAAGTAGATAATCTTAATATATATGATGATTTTACTTTAAATATAAATACGTATTTGTTAAAATTTTATTTTCCCTGTAGAACTAATTTCAACCAAATTCATCTAAATTTTTAATTCTTTCCAGTTATCTATTTCAAATTAATTTGTAAATTCTTTAAAATTTTTGATACAATTCTTCCTTTTGTTGACAGAAGAAAAATCTAAGTTCTATACATATTTTTGTGTTATCCTTATTTACAAAACATGTTCTAAACATTAAAAAAAAAGACTAACAGGTTCTCAACAGTCAAAAATTTATGTAGAGAGGCTTTCAAACTACATAGGCACCATGCCCCTTACATCCTAAACTATATCTTTAAATAACGACAGCACGTTACTTGCAGCATAGGTTTTCAATTTTGAATGTTGTTGTAATATTTTGATTCCTCTATGATCATTTCTTTCCCTTGGTTTCATTTGACTGTTTCTAAAAATTCCCATTGATACGAGGATTAAATCACTAAATGTATCTCAAATTCTATATTATTTTGAATATGATGGAAATCTTAGGTTCAATGTTTCTATAACAAACAAAATAACTGCTCCTCTCTGCATCTTTTGAAACACTTTTATTATTTTAAGTGTAACTTTTATGCCCTGAATCTTCTCTGTTAACTTAAAAGTTGATTAGAAGGTTATTAATTATATCATATTTTCTCTTTATTTATCGCCTTAAATTTACCTTCCTTCATATATGCCAACTTTATGAGTACATGTTTCGTTTCGTTGGCTTTTTTTCTTATGCTAAATAAAGGAAATCAAAGGCTTAAATATGAAAACAAGCAAAGGATCTTTTAAATTGAAACAAAAAAAATATTTTGTGATTCCTCCATGACATGGATACCCATATTTGGAAATGAAGCTTGACTTGGTGCCTGCCTCCTTTTAAGCCTATAGAAACTGCGATTTTTTCTTTCCTTCCTTCCTGGGTTTAACTATTTTCCAGCCTTTCTTGATTATTGCTTTGTATTATGTTTGGTTTGGTGCATGCCACAAAGCTATGAAATTGAGAAAGAGAATTTTTTTTATTGATGTTATTTTGTTTATAATTTGTCCAAGTTAATTGTATGATGATCGTAAAAAAAAATTCAAGACACAAGGCATTAAGATGTGTTGTCCTCTTTTGCTCTGTTCTTAGATTTATTCATGGCATTGTAGCCTCATACATTCTATGCAATATGTTATATCTTCTAGATGATAACTGTTCCTTTCCATTTCCTTTCTTCTCTTCTAAACTTTGTGTGTTATTATTTGCTTACTTTAATTGTTATTTCCAAAAAGAAAATGTTCCTATTTTTAGGTTTGAAGGTTTTTATCTCTTAAGTAACTTTCTGATCTTTGTTGTTATTCTGTCATTTTTGCTTTCAGCTCAATCTGATTTGATCCAATCTTGCGGTTTATTTGGACAGAGGTTCGTTTCTTGCTTATTTTTTTAACATTCTTAATAATGTAGTTATGTATTGTCATGTTGGTATGTTGTAGTTGTCCAATACTATTCTTTTTTTTTCTACTCTTCTTAATGGCGTATGCATGCATGCTTATTCTCCTAATATACATATATGTTTAAGACATACTAGATTTTGGTCTGAATTTTTTTTTATCTGGTTTGAATGGGAAACGAATTGTTGAATTATTACTTATTTTTGTACCTTATTTTTTAAATATATTTTTCACATGCTCATTTTTGTCAAATAAATTGTCTTGCAATCAAACACTAGGCTAAGCTAAAAAGTCAGAACTTTGAATTTCCATTTTTCAAGTCTTTGTGTGCAGTTGATACCACGTTCTTTCTTGATTTTGGATATCAATAATATAAAAGTTGTAGATTTTCTCGGCCTCCTATTAAACCACATTTTTTGCCTGCACAGGTTTAGTTTGATTCCGACCAGCTTCTTTTGCTTTGCACAAGTTTTTTTCATTGCTTTTATCTCCTCTTTGCTTTGCTTTTTTTCTTCTCTTTTTCAAAAAGGTTGTGAGAAAGATTTCCTTTGGCTTGAGTTTAATTAGGAGGTTCTGATGATTCAGCTTGGATGTTGATAATTAAATCTTGATTTAAAGCTTTTTTTTACAATTTTTGTTGATTTTTGTCGTTGTTTGATTCTTTTGTATTTCCCAACATCGTCATTGTGAGTACGCTTTGGTTCTAGGTGAGCCTTCTCCTTTGTGTGGATAGTTTTTGATCTTCTTTTCCATACTTCTCTTTATTTCTAATCAGTATTTTGAGAAATATTCGTTGTTGTGCTTGATTTCCTTTTTTTTTTATTTTTTAAAATCTTTATTACCTCATATGTACTAGCTTTGTCTGTTCAAGTTTCTTTTCTACTTGGTTTTTAAATGATGCTAAAGAAAAAGCAAGGAAGAATTGAATGCAAAGAGAACTAACATTAGGACAAATTTGCCTTGTGGTCATTTTTAATGTGCTTTTAGTTATTCCTCGATTTTTGGGTTCTGATTGCATTTTGTTTGTTACTTTGAGGTGCTCTGTGGTTCATTTTTCTTTTCCTTTCTCTGCATGAGCTCTTACATTTGCTGTGTTTTGTTCTATGAAGGTTGCTTTTTAATTGTTCCTTGCTTTTTGTTTTACATGATTTATGATGGTTTGCTTAATCTCTATATCCTTTTATGGGAATTAAGCTTTAAAAATTAAAACCTTAAATTGATGATGTTGTGTTCTTGCATGTGAAGAAATTAATGATTTGCTCATTGCTTGATTAAGCAAAGAATTGATACTCCTTCATATGTTAACCATTTTACCTAAGTTCATGTGCACTATTGTTCATAAACTGCAATGATTTCAACTATTATAAAAACTCGATATAACTGACATTAGATTTGACTTTATGCTTGATAAAGCATATACTAAGATTTTGATGCAGCAAATATTTTCCATGAAGTGCAAGCATGTATTTTTCAATAATCGTGCCTTTCCATTTATTCATGAATTTAATTGCATTAATAGAACAAGGATCCTGTCTTTTTCCTAGCTTTCTACTCCATTTATAGCTATTATCATTTTCTATCTTTTACTTTGTTATGAACTCTTGACAACCTCTTGGTATTTTGATGCAACTGATCAACTCTTTATTAATCTAATCATTCTTGAATTTTTAACTTTTTCTCTTTAGCCTTATCTCCTTCCCTTCTTCCTTATTTCTGCAGCATGGCGTGGGCATCATGCTAGTGATCATGATAAAGAAAAAGCTTAATGTAGTAAGAAACAAAGAAAGGAGCTATAGCTAACAAGTAACAGAAATAGGGAGAACTTCACACCATTTGCGACAAGAAAAGATAAAGAAATTAAAGGAAAGAAGATAAGGAAAGATTTATGGCGTGTTTGATTCGCCGGAAAGGTGATTCCTTTCCGGCTTTATTCTAGATGCCCCACAACATCAGGGGTTTGGTTTGGGATAAAGAAAAGAATAGGTTTTCTGTGCAAAAAACCTAAAGCTGTCGAGAGAAGAAAAGTGAATCTTCTCCCCAAGCCAAGAATAAGTTTTCTGTGCCATTTTCAAAATTTTTGGAGTAGCGTGTCCCTAAAAAAATCACAAAATTACATAAAATGCCATTGTCATTTCCCACCAAAACTCACTTGCTGCTAGTCTGCTCGACTCCTCCTCTGTCAAATTTTTATATCTTAATCTCCCCATTTTTTTTTAAATTTCAATCTATAAAATACGAAGTTGAAGATCATTACTCAGCTTACATTGTAAATTTTTGTAAGTTAGGGTATTCCAAATCCATTTTTTTAATTTTTTTTCATATATATATATATATTTAACTTTTATTATTTTTGCTTTTTTTTTTCAAAAATTTATCCAGCTCAAATTCATACCTTTTTTTATGGAGGGAATTTCTGAAAAGTTGATTGCTAGATGATGATTCTCCCACCTTTTGCTTCTTTTTGGCTTGCGAAGGAATTGTTGAAGGAGGGGATTTATTAGGATTTTTCATTCTAGCTTGTCTTGGAGCCATGATTAGGGTAAAATTTGCAAAAAATTGATGATTTGTTGAACGAAAATAAGGATGGGTTAGTGAAAGTTTGAGTTGGAAAGAGAGAGCATCGAGTGTGGCTAGTGAAATTTAAGCTAGAAAGAGTGAGGGTCGAGGGCTATTTTTATAGTTGTCACTCGGGAATTCAAATGCCTATAATGGGGCATTCGAATTCCCCAAGGCATTCTATTTGCAGAATGCCTTTCAACACCGGGCATTCGAATGCCCATAATGAGACATTCGAATTCCCCAAGGCATTCTGACAGAATGCCTTTCAACACGAGGCATTCGAATGCCTATAATGGGGCATTCGAATGCTTTGTGCTGAAAGATGTTTTCCAATTAAAAGATAATAAAATTTAAATATTTTATAAACTATTTATAAATTTATATTTTTTATAAATTAATTTTAATTATTTAGAAAATAATAATTCTAAATATTTCATAATTACTTGTAAAGTTATATATATTTTATAAATAAATATTAATTATTTAGCAAATAATAATTTTATAAATAAATATTAATTATTTAGCAAATAATAATTTTATAAATAAATATAAATATTTTAATATTAATTTTATGATAATTTTATAATTTTATATATTTTATAAATAAATATATATTTTATAAATTTATATAAATTTTTATATAAAATATTTAATTTTATAAATTTATATATTTTAATATTAATTTTATAAATAAATTTATATATTTTATAAATAAATTTAAATATTTTAATATTAATGGGTATTTTTGTTATATGTATAGCAACAATATTATGGTGAATTTTATAATTACAATATTAAAATTCAAATTTTAATAAATTAATATTAAAGGGTATTTTAATTGTGATAGCTATATATATTTAAAAAATAAGGAAGAAGGGTATTTTAGTAATTGTGCTAATAACATGTTTTTTGTAATTACTGTAGGAGAGGGTATTTTCGTAATATTAATTTAAATGCAAGGTATTTCAGTAAATACTTAAATTAGAAAAAAATTATATTCAATTTTAGTAAATTTATATTAAAAAGGTATTTTGATCATTTTAATCTTATTCCTACCTTATTCCTTCTCTTAAACCAATAAAAAAAACACAAAAAAATTATTTTATTCTACCAACCAAATAACATAATACATATTCTTCCTATTTTCTATTCTTTCAAAATATATTTTTCATTCATTCTCTTTTACATTCCGTGAACCAAACGCCATTTTAGTCTTAAAGAATACCTTTCATTCCCATATGAGCAAAGAGAAGGAAAGACGAACGAGGATTATGAGCAAGGAAAAGAGGGAAAACATTTTATATAGGCTTCTTGGGTAACCGAAAGATTATGTAAACAAATCAGGGCCTTCCACGTCATCTCAAAAATAAAATGCCTAAAACTCTTACTAGTCTTTTTCAAATTTCTAAAGGTCAAATATTATAAAGATTATTAATATTCAAATACATAAATATGATATTTATATATTTTTATTTGTTTAATTTTTATTAATTTTTTGTATTAAACATTTGTTGAATTTATTTAACAACAAAAGAGAACTTTTTATATTGAATAGATTTTATATAAACATTTTCTGTAAAAACTTTCTAAATTTTTCTTGATGGAATTGCAAAATTTTTTTTACTTATATAAGAATTAAAAAAATAACATTTAATTTTTTTTTTTCAAATCCTATCATGTCATTTATATTATTATCCTTTTATTTTATACAATATTTTTTCATATTTGAACTTATTTAATATTAAAAAAGGAAAATTATCTTATACACTGTCAGTGGAGTTTTTTTAACTCCACAAGCGAGATTAGGATGATGACACGTATCCTATTTTGTTTATTTATTATTTTCTTAATACTTTTAAAGGACACGTGTCATCAATCTAACCTCGCTTGTGGAATTAAAAAACTCCACTGACGGTGTATAGGATAATAATCCCTTCTCAAAATTATGTTCTAATTTTTTTTTAAAATTCTATCATGTTATTTATAATTTATATGGTTGTTATTTTATTTTGTTTATATATATATTTTTCATATTTGACCTTCTTTAAGATTTTTTAACTTTTATTAATTTTTAAATTAACTCAGGCATTAGAATAATTTTTTTTTACTCTTTAAATGAGATTAATGGGGCAACACAAGACTTGGTGATTTGTGTTTATTGGGTCGAGTAAAATTATATTCCTATCATATAATAAGAAAATTTTGTGTCGACATGATAAATATAAAACATTATTTTTAGTTTTTACCAAATTTATATGTAATTTTTATTAAATTTTAGATTGTGTCACCATCGTATTTTTTTCGTATTATTTTTAAATCGTATTTAGAATTGTTACGTTCTTTTTAAGAAATATTAAAAAATAAAAAAATTAAAAACAAAAGTGAAATGTGCGACAATTCTCTAATTTTATTATAAAATTAAAAAAGTCATTATCAGTGATTTATCAGTGATGAGATAATAATTCTTAAAAGAAATAATAAGTTTAATTAGAAAAATAACATGTGATAATTTTTTTAATTCGATTTGTGACGATACAACAAATTTTAACTTTTAGCGTATCAAAACTAACCCTTTAAAAAAATCAATTTAAGTTATTCTTTTAGTATTTTGATTATAAAGTTGAATTATTAGTGTTTCTTCATCAAATTGAATCATCTTTGGGAGCTCTATTCCATTCACTCAGTCTGACAGTCACTGTTACAGCTATAAACCGACCAAAAAGAGAAAAGCCGCTCTTCACACAGGCCAGAGACTTGTACATCCTGCAGTCTGATTAATTCTATTTCACTGGGCAATTCAATGTCCGCTGAGAAAACCGACTCGGTCAGAGTTCAGAATTTTTTTAATTATAAATATGTTTATTTGTTTTATGGATTAAAATTAATTTTGTTTGGATTGAAAATGATAAATAATAAAATATTTTAAAAATGATGATTTTAAAATTCAAATAATATTAAATATTTAGAAAAAAATTTATTTTCTCTTTTCCTAATCACTTACGGGATAAAATTCAGAAAGCTTATGCACGTAGAAACAACACTCGATTCCATTTCCAAAAAGAAATATCCTACAAAGTCAAATCGTATTTCCAGAACGGGTTTTGAAAGGTCGAAATCAAAGTCTAAACCGTGGACCATGACTCTGTCGCTACTTATTTCTTACGTGTTGGTCGGCTCCTTGGCTAAGTAAACTATTTTATTCGCATCAAGTTTTCCATCACTAGTCTTTGCCACAAATTTCAAAGCGTACAACCGTACTCGATGGTTTCTGAGCCAACACAGTAAGATCAATCAAACCGCGTGGACAGCCATGCACATTTATAGTTTCCATTCGTTTCCTTTTTTTATTGACTTGGGTTGTCACTTTTATGTCTTTAGATCCCCTAATTAAATTAACCCATAACAACGACAAAATCCCACCATTTACAATGTTTTTCCGTAAATTTGGAAAGGATTTTATTTATTATCAGTAAAATTTTTTAATTTTACAAGTAGAATTAAAATGATGATATATATTTTTTAAAAATATTAAGAAAATAAAAAATAAATAAAATGAAACATATGTCATCATCTTAACCTCACTTATGAAGTTAAAAAATTTCACTGACAGTGTATAAGATAATTTTTCATTTTGAAATAGATTATTAAAATTTAAATTTTAAATTTACCTATATATGTTGAACCGAATAAAAAAAATTTAATATTTTTTAAGTAAAGTTTCAAATTTAAATTTTGTAAATGAAAAAAAATAATGTTAGAAGAATTTATCTGTTCGAGATTCGATTGTAATTGGATTTCGAATTAATTGTGATCTAAAATAATATTCGATTATTGCAAATTTTCAACAAAAAAATTGGAATCTCATATTTATCGATTTTTTTACATTTTTAAAGTAAATAACGTAGATGTGAATCAAAATTCATATATTGAAGTTGAAATTCACCATTAATGGTCTTAGGCTCTTACGCGGTCAGAAGATGGTGAAGAAAGGTACTTATGGAAAGAGGTGTGAACAGACCGTTTCCGAGCGTGTTGAAAAACAGGTTAAGGGAGGTTGGGCTCGTGCAAGCAACGCAGCGTGCTTTCTGGGGTTGAAAACAGAGTACACATCTCCCCAGACTCTCATACTTCTCTACTTTGAATGCTTTTGTGGTTTTGTCGCCTAAGCATCAAACCTTACAGCTGTCTTAAAGTATTAATTTCCCTTATCTTATTGACTAGTATACAAGCACAAGGCAAATTAACATGTTAATTACTCCCAAAGACTTTTTTTTTTCCTTTTAAGTTTTTGCTAAATCAAGTCTTCTAAATATATGAAAACGTCTTGATCTTAGACGGCTGGAGAGTGGAAATAGAAAAAATTAAAGCTATTTGCGAATATTGTAACAACCAACTTAAGTTGATTTGACTATGTCTATTATTATTATTATTATTAAACTCTTTTAGTTTTAATTAAAACTTTAACAAAGAAAATTTCACTAAACCTCCTTGCATTGGAATTCTACATAAACCCAGCTAAGCTTGAGCTATACTCAACATACACACATACTCTTTCTTTCTCTCTCTCTCTCTCAAACTTGCCAATTTTCTTGAGGTTTTCTCCTGCAACCAAAAAAACAAGAATGGCAGATACACTGAGTGAAGAACAGATTGTTGAGTTCAAAGAAGCCTTCTGTCTCTTTGACAAAGATGGGGATGGTGAGTTTTGTTCTTCTGGATACTTTATGCTTCATAATTCTAGCTTTGGTCCTTTATGTTAATAACGGAGATTTGCATGTTTCTTAGGTTGCATTACTGTGGAAGAATTGGCAACGGTGATTAGATCCCTGGATCAAAATCCCTCGGAGGAAGAGCTCCAGGACATGATAAATGAAGTTGATGCTGATGGAAATGGAACTATTGAGTTTTCTGAGTTCTTGAACTTGATGGCCAAGAAAATGAAGGTAAAAAAGAAAAAAAATTGTCATTGTAAGCACATTTTAACGGTTTCATTTCTGTTCGTTATGACAATTGCAGCCAGAAAAGGAGAGTCAAATTAGCTTACCTGCATTTAGCAAAAGAACTGAACCATTTTTTTCTGTCAAAACCAGGAAACTGATGCAGAAGAGGAGCTTAAAGAGGCTTTCAAGGTTTTTGACAAGGATCAGAATGGGTATATCTCTGCTACTGAGGTAAATTTTGGCTTTCTTTTTTATCTTTTCATTTTTGTTTTTTCTTCCGAGGATTATTCAATGAAAAAAATTTTGTCTTGAAGACTCAATCCAAAAATCTTAAAGCACCCAACTCAATTTGAAAGTTTGACCCGGCTTTACAGTCTTGCATCTTTTAGCTTTGCTTTCATGTTAACAATTATGAAAAATAAACTATATACCACCCATGAAAGTTCGCTGAAAACTTTTCAAACCTTACGGTGATAGCTGGCATTTTAATGTGAAGAATAATGAAAGAAAAGAGAGAAAATAATTGGAAAATAATATCAAATATATAAATTCTTACTAATCAAAAATATCTGTTTTGCAATGTTTTCCATTAGAATTTGAACACACATAAAAAAAAAAAGAAATAAAATTATTTATATGGGTATTATACAAGTTTTGACCTAGGTGAAATAAATATTCATGTGGGCATCCATATAGGTGATAGGCTGTAATGTCTTTTACATGCAATGAATATTAGCCATTTTTTTCAATAAAACACGGCATTTGGGGTTTTGCATCTGAATATTTTTATTTCATGGTTTAATAAAAATCTAAACCAAATTAAAAAAATAATAATAATTTTCTATTTTGGTTACGTGTAGCTGAGGCATGTGATGATCAATCTCGGTGAGAAATTAACTGATGAAGAGGTTGAGCAGATGATCAAAGAAGCTGATTTGGACGGTGATGGTCAGGTTAACTATGAAGAATTTGTCAAAATGATGACTGCCGTTGCATAAAAAAGAATTGAAGATTTATAAATTTTTTTTCTTAATTTTGTATTCAAAATATTCTCTTTGCTTTGTTTCTTTTTATCAGCAAAAGTAATTGTTATATGTTGTATTGTTATTATTATCGTTGTAGCCAATTAATGTTGATTAGTTTTTTTTGGTCAGAATAATGTTAATTAATTAGAATGACCCATTTTATTCTTGTATTAATTCTTCTGGAAATTTTCAAAATTTTAAGTGAATTTTGGCAAATGAGAAACTTCATTCCAACTTTGACCCCAATATAATAATATATTTATATTTTGATACAATTATATATATATATATATATATATTTATATTTTGGATGTGGATTGTTATGTAAATTCAGTTAACAATAGTGCAAAAATGATTATTAAAAGTCAATAACCTTTTGATTGATTGAGTGATTAAAAATGAATTGTGACATATTGTAAGTTTTGAGTTTAAATCTAAGCACTCTCATTTTTAATTATTTAATATTTCCTTTACAACCAAAAAAAAGATTACTAAAATGTAAATTGAATACTGTGTCAAAGGTTCCAAGACGATATTGATTTGATAAGAGATCAACAACAAAATTATAGTATATTGTAAAATATGAATTTGAATCAAAGCAATCTCACTTCTATTTTTAATTATCAATTTTTTTTGTAAAAAAATTATAATGTCTCATGTTCGAACCATTTAAATTTATATTTTTAAAATTTTATAACATTTCTTTTGTTCTAAAATTACTAATTAATATGTTTAGTTAATTCGTAGGAAACAGAATTATTAGCATCAGTCTTGGATTAGGAAAAAAAATTTAACTTTGTAACCAAAAAAAATTAAAAAGATTTTAACTTTTTATTTAGAATTTTTAGGGGAAAAACTTCAATTGGTGATCTTTTCAGCATTATCATAGCCTTTATCTTAATATTGAAATAGGTTATATGAACCAATATATGATCACACGCTAAGACGTCAATATGAATTCTCTTTCTTCACTTATTCTTATTTAAAGCAATGTGCTCGTAAGGAATGCCCAACAAATTTCATATAATGATTTATCTCATAAAAATCAGACATATCTCATAAAATTAGACAAATTTTAAATAATTAATTGTCTGAACCTATCACCAACCTTCTTTCTTTTGCCATGATTTTATTCCTGGCTTTTATATTGAGTAAATGTCCTCTCGAATACAAAGTATGAGAGATATTCATTATTTTATTTTAGATGATAAACTCACGTTGAAATGAATCTATGATTGAAATTTTAGTAATTTTAAATCTATTTATCAAGTAATTATTTTAGAGTTTATATATGATGCATTGACAGTGTATAGTTTCTATACATTGTCAATGCATCAGATGTTGACACCTCTAATAGGCCCTTATGGGCAAATTAAAAAAATTATTTATATTTGCATATAAGAACATATTGATGAGGTGTCAACCTCTGATACATTGATAGTGTATAGAAATTATACATTGTCAGTGTATCATATATTTATCCTTATTTTAAGGATTTGTATATGATACACTAACAATGTATAGTTTTCATACACTGTCAATGCATCAGAGGTTGACATTTTATCAATTGGCAAATTAAAAAAATATATAAAGCCATTAAAAGCAAATATAAATAAATTTTTTAATTTGTTCATAAGGACTTATCGATGAGGTATCAACTTATTATGTATTGACAGTGTATAGAAACTATACATTGTCAGTGCATCATATATAAATTCTTATTTTAAATTATGAAAATTAATTTAAATAAATAAATAATATTATTTCTAAAATTAATTAGAAATGCGTTAATCACATTAAAAAAATGGTGAAAAATTCATTACTTTTTTAAACAGAAGAAAGATTCCAAAAAGAAGTTCGTCGATCTACTCCTATTCACTATTCAGTTATCCATTCCACGTTAGCTTTTGCTCCTATTCAGTTATCCATTCCACATTAGCTTATGCCTTTTTGCATTCAGAGCTTTGGCTTTTTCTAGAAAAAAGAAAGGAAAACTAATGGGTGATTTGGCGCTTTATTAGGGCAGTGATTGTTTTGTAATGGGAATGCTGAAAAAGTTTTGATGAGAGTTAAAATGACGGCAAGATAATATTGCACTACTTGATACGTATTATAAACTGTTGTTTGAAATGTTTAAAAAAAAATTATTATAATATTTGATAAATTAATATTTTATTATAAATGTAATATTAATATTTGAATATGCCTTCAGATATAAAATAATTTTGATAAATTAATATTACATTAAAAGGTTAATAATGTAATTATTAAAATTTTTGTTCTCTCATTTCTTTTTACTTAAATTTTTTAATTGTTGAAATATTGTTTAGTTAAAAAAAATTATTGTTGTTTTTGTTGATGCCAAAAGGCATACTAGCTTCTTCTATGGTGGATAAGCTTATTTCTTATTGGATCAACTTGCAAATAAATGACCACTGGAGTATTTCCAGCGAGATTTTCTCCGATGCTAAAGTCAATAAAGTATTTAAAAGGCTTAAGTGTAAGTGTAGAAATGAGGCAAAATAGTCGAACCTGTTTCTGCTGTTTCATTCTCCCTCATATAAGCTTTCGCATAGGACTCCCCATTATTCCCTAAACATGCAGCCATAGGCGATCGTGGGTGGAATGAGTGGTTATGTTCGGTGCATGGGCGGTTATGGCCTATTAAAGGCGATCGTGGCTTGGATCATGAGATAGTGGGCAATTATACCCTATGCGTGAGTAAGTGAGTGTTTAGACCCTTGACTGTGCTCACATGTCAATATTTTTAAGTTAAAGAGTATTATAGCCCATTTGGTGACATTGTGTGAGTATGGCTCGCGGGTCACCTGTTATTAGGTTAGGCGGTATGGGCCGATTTGATCTTGGTGCAATAGTACTAACAATTTTCACTTCACACTCTTAATTATTTTTTAAAATAAGAATAATTTAAATAAAAAATTCAACTTAAAATATTTTAAATTTTATGCAAAATTAAAATGGTTGGATCAAACTTTGTATTTATTTTATTTTTTAATTAATTATTAGTTAATGATTAATTAATTAATAATTAATTATTAAGTAATTTATTAAATATTTGATATTATTTAATTATTAAATAAGAATAATTAATTACTTTTTGTTAATTAATTATTAATTAATAAAAAATAATAATAAAATTATTGAAGGTATAATGGGGTTTATAAAAATTGCTTTCGTGATTCAATGTTGTGAGATCTGAAAATTTCATAAGTTTGATTTAAACGATTAAATTATTGGAGTTCAAATGGATTAAATAGGGAATAGGAGTGAATCATCAAGTTAAAATTATTATTATTATTATTATTATTGAATGTGTAATCGGAGATTTATCAATCTAATTAAAATTGATATTGGATGAGTAGGAAACAAATGATCAATTTGTATTGATTTAACCATAACTTTTGGTAGAAGAATCCAATTACATGCCATAAAATTTTTTGGAAAGCTAATTCAAAGAGCTTTCCAACTGTTGATGCCAAAAAGGTTGTTGGACTTGTTCATAATAGATCAACTCTTCCCTTCTTGGTTTAACCTGCAAAATAAGGACCACTGGAGTTGTTCCCAGTGGGACTTTCTCCGATGCTTAAGTCAGCAAAGTGTTTAGAAAGAATAACAAGGTTGAAGAAGATGAGTATGTAGTCTTGTACCTTATTCCTACTGTCTTCGTGTCCTTTTATAGGCGATCATGGGTGTAACGGGTGCTGTGACCGGTTACACCTTATCATGGGCGGTTACGTCCTATTGTGTAAATGGGTAGTTATGTCTCATTGTGTAATAAAGTGGGCGGTTACACCCATAGATGCTCTTACATTATTAGCCCAATTCTATAAGATTAAATGAGTGTGGCTCGTGGGCTATTAGTTACTAAGCTTGGTGAGATGGGCCTATTGGGCCTTGTTTAGTGATACTAACATAATGCCCACTTGGCGAGCACTAATTACAAAGTGATTAGTGGTCACCATATAATATTGTAGTCGTCGTAAAAGATTATAGTCCCCTTTTGCTTGTAAGGTTTATCGCTTGGTGAGAATTTCAAATTTTAAAATTGCGCTTGTTCTTTGATTCGTATCTTGAGCCGCACCCAAAATTGATTGTGTTTCTGATCGTATGACGTGAACTTTCCACGTGTTGCCTTCTTAGTGGAATATGGTCCTAGATTGTCGTACACCTCCTTGTTGAGCCTTAATTACAATATCAGTTAAGTTCGTACATCCATGTGTGTAATGGTTATTGGTTCACCAATTGGCTACTCCTCTTAGTATTCTTTCTTTTCCCCTATATAAATCGACCTTTTGGGTTCTTTTTCACCATATTTGCTGCAGTGGTACGAAGTTTTTGCAAGTTTTCTATCGATTTTCCTCAACCGTTGTTTCTGCCATTTCAAGTTTCAGTAAGTCTCCGTTCCTCTTCATTTAGTTTCTATTTTGCGAAAGATGTCTACGAAAAACTTGTCTTCAGTTAGGGTTGGTGGCCGATGGTTGGCCGATAATGATCTTATTGACATGAGGCTTACTAAGATCAAGCCTCACTATTCTTTCGAAGATATCGTCGTTAGGATTCCGGCGAAGGGCAATAGGATTAGTGTTGTAGGTATTGTAGATGGACCTATGGAGGCAAATTTCCACTGTGCTTCCTTAGATAATGGCTTAAGGTTTCCCTTAAAACCTTTCTTTGCGGATGTCCTTAATGAATATGACATTGCCACTTTGCAGTTGATGTCAATCGCCTGGAGTGTTCTAGTGGCTTTTTACATAGCTTGTAAAGATAATGATATTGAGCCTACCTCTTGCCTATTCAGATCATTTTACACAATAAGGACATCACCGAACTCTGGCTTTTATCATTTTTAGGCGAGGGCTGGTCATCAAATAGTTATAGGTTTGCCTTCTAATATAAAGAGTTGGAAGGATCAGTTTGTTTGCCTAAAAAGAAGAAATTTTGGGGTAAATTTGGAATGGCGAGTGGCGAATGCTGCCATGAATTATACTTTTGAATTAACTAGGGAAGAACAAGTACATAAGACTAGGTTAGAAGGCATTACCATTAATTGTTCAGTTCTTAAAGATAGAAGGCCACTAGAATTGTACTGGCCAAGGCCTGTTGAGGTTCATGCTCCCAGTCTAGCAATCTTAATTGTGGAGAATAGGCGAGGTAGGTCTCAAAAGGCTTTAATGATATGGGCGAAGGAAGCTCTGGTGATCTTGATCATGAGCCTTTAGGTACTATTGTTGTTAATAGATTTGATTAGAAAATATTTTGCAGTAACTTAAGTTTGTGCACTAAATACCTTCTTTTTCAGGTAGAAGAATGCAAAGAATAAACATAGCTCGCCTAAGGGAAGTTGCTTCAAGGAGGGGTTCATCACACTCCCAAACACAAGGGGCTTCTTCTAGGGCGACCAGCGGACGAAGTTGAGGACGGGCCATAACAAGGTCGCCATCTCCTCTAGCTTAAAATATTCCAACAAATCCAACTCCTCTGACTCTAGTGAGGACCTCACCTGAACAATAGTCTTTAGATTCACAAGACTCTCGACCAGTGGAGTTAGTTCGGCGGAAGAGAGCAACTGTTTGCTCACCAAGTCAAGATGAACCAAGAGCCTCCAGGCTTCGGGCAGATCATCCTCCTAAGCTCAATGCTGAGGGCCGAGACATTCCTCCCTTTAGATGGGGAGTTCAATTAGAGCAAATAAGGAACTTTCCCATGCCCAGCTCTTCTTCCAACAGCATTATTGTCAATAGTCGATATGCCTTGGATTTCTTTAGGGCATTTGTTCCCGAACGTGATCTCTAGTATTTTCTGGGCCATGAGATTATGGAAAACTTAGAAAGCACACAAGTTGCTGCTACTCGAGTAAGCCACTGTCTTCTTTTCTTTCCAATGTTTTGACTAAAAACATTTCTAAGTATATTTCTTTTCAGCTTATGGCTAGTGTCACCGCTCTTTTTGACTAGTTTGCCCATTATGGGCAAGCTACAAGAAACGCCATGGATGCAGCAAATCATGAGAGAGATAAGGCTGTAAGAGCTAGGGTGGCCGCTGAAGAGAATCAGAGGAAAGCTGAGTCAGAGAGGAATGCTGCTCTAGAAGAAAGAAATGCATGTAGGGCTTATCTTTTGTTGCTAGCTAAGGAGCATGAAAGGGTTCTGGCGACGACCCGATCAGAATTGCAGACTCAGATCGCTATTAAGCAATCAAAGAATACTAAGCTACAGAGAACAGTGGCCAATCTCCAAGGGCAACTGGCGGGTCAAAGTCAGCGTATTGAAAAGTTGTTGCTAAGATAATGGAGAGGGCACAGGAGAGTCTAGCGAGTGATGTTCATCATTACAGTATGAACGGTATGATCTACCAACAATCTACTTTGTTTATGATAAAGTAGAGATACCTAGATCTTAACTTGGATGACATCAACTTTGACTTGTTGGAGGGGGTTGATGAAGATATAGATGCGCCTGCCTCTACTTGTGATGAAGATGCTCCTGCCCTAACCATTACTGAGAACCCTCCAAAGGACGAGCCTCGCCGCAGATCTTTTAGTCGATGGTGATGAGGGTCCATCTGTTTAGTGATCAACTGCTGATGATGGTGTTACCGTTGATCAACTAGTGGTTATTGATGATGGCGATGAGAGTAGTGCTGAGCCTGGCTGCTAACTTGTGTATTTTTGAAGACTTATTTGTAAAGATACTTATATTTGATTTTGCTATTAATGAATATATTTTCTGACTTGTTTGTCTTCACTGATACTGTATTCGCTTGCTGACAACCTTCCAAGTGATGTTTTTATTCAAGTACTAGAAGTATTTAGTAGATCGCCAGAATATCTTGTCTATGAAATAATTAGGTTATCTAATCTCGAATGACTTTCATACTGATTGCTTAATCGGTGGTTTTTATTAACAGATCCCGAACTGGGAACTTGAGCAAATAATATAGAAACAAGTGTTATGTCATTGATCGCCAAAACATTGAGTACAATGTTAGCTCCCGAACAGGGGACTTAGGCAAATGAGATCAAATGATTTTCCATTGATCGCCCAAACATAGGGTTACAATAGTATTTCCCAAACTGGGGACTTAAGCATTTTGATAACAGATGAATGATCGCCCATTCGTGGGGTTACACTTGAGATTCTCGATCTGAGGACTTAAACATAATATTTCCTTAAATGTTGTGCATTCCAAGTTCTTGGGACCTCACTGCCATTAAGATGGGCAAGTTTGTATGCCCCCTGCCAAGTACTTTTAGAATTCGATATAGACCTTCCTAATTTGGAGAGAGTTTTTTCCTTTCGCTTGCAGGTTTGCTCGCCTCACAGTTTCGTAAGACCAAGTCATTTACTTTGTAGGTCCTATTATCAACTTTTCTGTTATAGTATTGAGTGACCTTCTATTGCCTGGCTGTAACTTTAACTCTAGCTGCTTCCCTGAGTTCTCCCAGTAAGTCTAAGTTTCTCCTAAGTTGTGCTTCATTTTCTCTAATAATTGCATTGGAAGTCTTAAGTGTATGGACCCCAATTTCTATTGGGATTACTGCTTTTGTTCCAAAGGTGTGGCAGAATGGAGATTCACCTGTAGATGAGTGAGCCGTGGTTTGGATCGCCCAAAGTATACCTGGTAATTCCTCTACCCAAGCGTTAGCCGTGTCATCTAACTTTTTCTTTAAAGTTGTTAGGATTTTCTTATTGGCAGACTCCACTTTGCCATTAGTTTGAGGATGTGATATAGATCCAAGATAGAGTTTAATATGGAAATTTTCGCAAAAGGGTGAAACATTTTACCAACCAACTGAGGCCCATTGTCAACAACCAAAGTTTGAGGAACGCCAAACTTGTAAATGATGTTTTGCCAGATGAACTTTTCTACCACTGCTTGGGTTATGGTAGCCACTACTTCTGCCTCAATCCATTCGGTGAAGTATTCACAGACAACTATTACAAACCTCTTTCTGGCTTTAGCGATTGGGAAGGGACGTAACATATCCAATCCCCATTGGGCGAATGGCTAAGGCACTGTTACTGTGTTTAAATTCTCGAGCAGGCGCCTATTTACTTGAACGAATCTTTGGCATGCATCACATCTCTTTACCATGTCAATCGCATCCTTCTTTAATGTTGGCCAGTAAACTCCATATCTTAGTGCTTTATGAGCTAAGGCCCTACCTCTTAAGTGTTGTCCATATATACCTTCGTGGATTTCTCTAAGAGCATACTCTGCCTCCCCTGGGCCTAAACATTTCAAGTATGGTAAAGAAAAAAGACTTCTTGTATAGCTCGCCATTGATTATAATAAATCTGGAAGCCCTTTTCTAGATTTTTGCTTCTTCTTCCCTGCTCATATTAATTGGACTGTTTTCCAGATACTATAAAATTGGTGATCGCCAATCATCACTAGAAAGCTTAAGAACCTATTGGGAATTAGGAAATCTAGGAGCACGCCGATGTTCTATCATCACCCCATTCGTTTCAGGATCTTCACTTGCTACCATTCTAGACAACTTGTCCGCTCTGGAATTCTCACTTCTAGGTATTTGTAATAGTTGCACAGTTTCAAACTGTCTCCAGAGTTCAATAACTATTGTATGGTATTGTTGTAGAGTAGCATCTTTCGCCTCATACTCTCCAAGAACTTGCTTAGCAACTAGCTATGAGTTTGTAAATATCAGCACATGAGATACCTTTATCTTTTTGGCGAGCTCCATTCTTGCCAACAATGCTTCATATTCAGCAGCATTATTAGTAACAGGAAATCCAAATCGGATACAGTACTGAAATTCTTCCTTCTTGGGTCTGACAAGAATTATCCCAGCTCCGTCACTTTCTCTACTTGATGAACCATTGACGTATAACTACCATTGTTGGCTCGCCAAATATTTTTTGCTTGTTTCCTCGCCATTAGTCTTTCTATTTGCTGTAATGAATGTGCATTCTGCCACAAAGTCTGCTAAAGCTTGAGCTTTGACTATCTTCCAGGGTTGGTATTCTATGCTGAATTCACTGAGCTCAATACTCCACTTCACCAGTCTTCCAGATGTGTTTAGTTTTTGTAAAACTTCCTTTAAAGGATGATTAGTCAAGACAACAATGTGATGGCTTTAAAAATATGGCCTCACCTTTCGAGTAGCAACTATTACCGCATAGACTATTTTCTCTATGTGGCTATAATTTGGTTCTCTTTTGTTTTTAAAGTTTTACTAACATAGAATACTGGTAACTGCATTCCTATTTTCTCCTTGACCAATACAGCTGCAATGTTTTGGTGGATGCATTTACATACAAGAAGAGATCCTCTTTAGGGTCAGGGTTGGCGAGGAGAGGTGGTGAGCTAAGGTATTTCTTTAAATCTTCAAAAGCTTTCTGATAATCTTCACTCCATCTGAATCTAACTGCACTTCTAAGAATCTTAAAGAAAGGCAAACATCTTTTAGTGAACTTGGAAACAAATCTGCCTAGTGCATTTACTCTTTCATTAAGAGTTTGAACTTCTTTTGGCGAGCTCGGGGGTTTCATGTCTAGGATTGCCCGAATCTTCTCCGGATTTAACTCTATCCCCCTCTCAAAGACCATAAACCCAAAGAATTTACTAGCTTCAACGACAAATATGCATTTTGTGGGACTTAACTTCATTTGTTATCTCCTCAGTGTGGAAAATGCTTTCTCTAGATCCCCGATATGTTGCTCCAAGCTCAAGCTCTTTACCAACATATCATCAACATAGACCTCAATTGATCTCACAATATGATCAGCGAAAACTTTATTTACCAGCCTCTGGTATGTTGCTCCTGCGTTCTTCAATCCAAAGGGCATTACGTTGTAGCAATAGATACCATCTTCAGTTATGAACGCCATTTTCTCCTGATTGTCCGAGTTCATCATTATCTGATTATAACCTGAGAATGCATCCATGAAACTCAACACCTTATGGCCCGCAGAAGCATTTACCAATTTGTCAATTGAAGGCAGCGAAAAACTGTCTTTTGGGCATGTCTTGTTTAGATCGGTGAAGTCTACACACATTCTCCATTTCCCGTTGGCTTTCTTCACCATAACAATGTTAGACAACTAGTTAGGGTAATTGACCTCTCTGATGTAGCCCACCTTTAACAATTTCTGTGTTTCTTCTCGTGCAGCTTCTATCCTATTAGTTGAGAACTTCCTTTTCTTTTGTCTAACTGGTTTTACTATAGGATCTACATTTAGGCTGTGACAAATAACAAAAGGATCTATACCTAGCATTTCAGTTGTTGACCAGGTGAATATATCGACATTTTTTTGAAGTAACGATTTTAATGATTCCTTCTGCCTTTCGGATAATCTACTTCCAACTCGAGTTGTCCTGTCTTGTTCACCATCGATAATTACTTCATGAGTTTCTTGTAGAGGTTGGTACTGTTCTTGCTCTCCCCTTAGATCAAGTCCTTCTAGCGGTAATGGATCATGGTTTTACTGCTGTATTGCAAGAATATCCCTAGAAGTGGACAGTTCTCCTTCAGTGGTTAACTGAATAGAGCGAATGTGACATCTTCTCTCCGTGGCTTGATTGGCCTTAACAAACCCTAGTCCCGTCGAAGTTGGAAACTTGATGGTTAAGCAATAGACAGCTATAACAATGCTGGTTCGTTTCATTATAGGTCACCCAAAAATTGTATTGTAAGCTGATGGCTGGTCTACCATAAGGAAGTTGGCCATAAAATTTAGGGTATGTTCTCTTTGCCCCAAAGTCACTGGTAGACTGATTACCCTTTTGACTTTTATTTGTTGGTTAGCAAACCCATAGATTGGTCTTGCTGTCTTCAACTAGTTCTCATCTAGTCCCATCTTCAGAAAGGCACTCCAGGATAATATCTCCAAAACACTTTCATCATTTATGAAGATGCTTTCTACTTGATAATTTCCAATCACAATCGAGATCACAATTAGGTCATTGCCATTATCAAGTAAGATGTCTACATCCTCCTCCTAAAAATTAATTTACCAACTACATTTAGATCTAGGCTTCCTTGGCAACATATCAGTAGACATGACACTCTTCAGATTGGCTCTTCTTTTGTTTTCAGAGGTCACCAAATCCTCCTCTGTTCCGACTACTGTTGTGATTACCCTTATAATTGGGTGTTTTCTAGCTGCGTTGTCTTCATCCCACTGATTGTTCCCCCTGTCATTAACATAAGCTCTTAAATGCCCTTTCTTGATTAGGAATTTTATTTCATTTTTTAACTTCTGGCAATCCTCAGTAGTGTGCACGTAGTCCTTGTGAAAGGCACAATACTTGGATTTGTTTGCATTTGGATTGGGCCACCCAGGTTGCTGTCTCTTGACATAAGGTTCATTTGCAATCGCATTTAAGATTGCTTCTCTACTTGTTGTTAGAGGAGTATAAGACTAGAACCTTTTTTGGGATGATTTTGTTCTGACCTTCGGTTTATTGCTCCTTCTATCCCTTTTTGCTCGTCGGAATTCCACCTAATCATTCCTTTTTTTTGGCTTTACATGGGCTCTTTCCAGATTCCTCTCCCTGATCTCTTCTGCTTTAGCCAATGTATTAGCTCTTTGTAATACCTCATGTAGGGCTACCAACTGCTCATTGCATAATACATAATGGACATGGTTGTTAAGCATTCCTGCTCTGAAAGCCTGAACTGCAAAGCTGTCATTAGGATCTTTGACATCGGCATAGGTGGCAGTGAACCTTCGGATGTAATCCCTTAGCTTCTCCTTGGGGTGCTGAACAACTGACATAAGACTTGCCGAAGTTCTTCTTTGTTTCTTATTGGCCAAGAAGTGTCCGACGAACAATTTGCTAAGCTGATTACAGCTAGTGATTGAATTGGCCGATAAAGAATAGAACCAAGATCTAGCTGATCCTTTAAGTGTGGTTGGGAAAGTCCTACACTTTACTGCATCAGTGGTCCTATAGAGGTCTAAAGTCGCCTCAAAGCATAATATATGATCTTGGGGGTTGCCCGTGCCATCGTATGTTTCTTTGGGAACTTTGAAGTTATGGGAGACCACTTTTTCTTGAATTTTTTCAGCGAGGGGATTGTCGGTTCGCCTGACACAGTGGATAATCTCTTATTTTCCTTACTTCAGCTCCTTCAACTCTTCGAACATGGCATTAGGCCTCTTATGGATAGACTATTTCGAATGGTTTGGGACTTCTCTGGCCTTTTTGGTGGGTATTACTGGGGAATTAACACTTCTTTTTTCTCTTTCTCTTCTTCTCCTAGAATCACTATGGCTCATAATGGGATCAGGCTGCTGGTGTAGATTTATGTTTGGTTGTGGTGAGTTGGGTATATGTGGATGACTAGCAGTCTCTTGCACCTGTTGGCGTTCACTTTGACTAATCGCTTGGCGTTGGGTGGTCAAGGTTTCTATGATTTTAGCATAATGCTCTAACTTGGCATTTAGGGCTTGACTTTGGGCGAGTAGCTGGTTGTATTGGTCGGTGGTTATCACTTGAAATAAAGGTGAAAAATGAGATGTTCCAACCGTAAATTGGGGTAACGAGACTGCAGTTGGAGGTAAAGTGGTATTTTGTGTGGTGGTGATCATTGCCTCGATGAAAGGATTATGGGTATTATTGGTTGTAATTCTAGTTATCGGAAACAAGCGAGTCGGTTGAAGTGGTGAAATATCTGTACGTAAGGTTAAGGTAGTTATTGGTATTGTCATGGTTGACTGTAATGGTGGCTATGAAACTTGAATATTTTTGGGATTAGTTGTTTAAGAATTCGACATGGCTTTTTCTTCAGTTTCCCATAGACGGCGCCAAAATGTTGATGTCAAAAAGGTTGCTAGACTTGTTGATAATAGATCAACTTACAAAATAAGGACCACTGGGTTGTTCCCTAGTGGGACTTTCTTCGATGCTTAAGTCAGTAAAATGTTTAGAAAGAATATCAAGGTTGACAAAGATGAGTATGTAGTCTCGTTCCTTATTCCTCCTGTCTCCTTGTCCTTATATAGGTGATCATCGGTGTAACGGGTGCTGTGACTGGTTACACCTTATCATGGGCGGTTACATCCCATTGTGTAAATGGGTGGTTACATCCCATTTTGTAATAAAGTGGGCGGTTACACCTACAGATGCTCTTACGTTATCAGCCCAATTTTATAAGATTACATGAGCATGGCTTGTGGGCTTTTTGTTACTAAGCTTGGTGAGACGGGCTTGTTGAGCCTTGTTTAGTGATACTAACACCAACCATATATGGTACATGGTCTGATTCATTGTATATCAATACAGGTGAATTTTTAATGTGGCCCTACGTGTAAAAAATTATATTTGTAGATCAATTGGTAAAGAGTTGTGTATAACATTTGGTATGAAACTCCAATAGATGTGATTTCAAACTTTGTTGGAAAGTTAACTCAAAGATCTTTCTAATCATATATAGCACACATTCTTTTTTTTTTTTGGTATAAACCACAGGTATCTTCATCCGTTTTAATGGTCCAAGACTAATCTTGTTCAGGGCTAAGTCACAGTTAAGGCTTTTCACCCTTCTCCAAAGATGTGTTAGTGGGAGTTGAACCCGAGAGCTCTTCCCACAAACTCAGCTTGCGTTGCTAACTGAGCCACAACCTATGGATATATATATATAGCACATATACTACTTTATTGTGGATTTATACAAGTTATATTTAAATTTGCATCCTGTCTCCGTGTCCTTATATAGGTGATCATCGGTGTAACGGGTGCTGTAACCGTTTACACCTTATCATGGGCGGTTACATCCCATTGTGTAAATGGGTGGTTATGTCCCATTTTGTAATAAAGTGGGTAGTTACACCTACAGATGCTCTTACGTTATCAGCCCAATTTTATAAGATTACATGAGCATGGCTTGTGGGCTATTTGTTACTAAGCTTGGTGAGATGAGCTTGTTGAGCCTTGTTTAGTGATACTAACACCAACCATATATGGTACATGGTCTGATTCATTGTATATCAATACAGGTGAATTTTTAAAGTGGCCCTACGTGTAAAAAATTATATTTGTAGATCAATTGGTAAAGAGTTGTGTATAACATTTAGTATGAAACTCCAATAGATGTGATTTCAAACTTTGTTGGAAAGTTAACTCAAAGATCTTTCTAATCATATATAGCACATATTCTTTTTTTTGGTATAAACCACAGGTATCTTCATCCGTTTTAACGGTCTAAGACTAATCCTGTTCAGGGTTTAGTCACAGTTAAGGCTTTTCATCCTTCCCCAAAGATGTGTTAGTGGGAGTTGAATCCGAGAGCTCTTTCCATAAACTCAGCTTGCGTTGCTAACTGAGCCATAACCTATGAATATATATATAGCACATATACTACTTTATTGTAGATTTATACAAGTTATATTTAAATTTGCATTATGTGTAGGGAATTCGACTAGCAAACCAAGTTGTAAAGAGTTACATATAACTTTTGATAGGAAAATCCAATTGATGTGATTCAAATTTTATTGGAAAGTTAATTCAGAGATCTTTCCAACTATATATAACATGCCCATTAATTTTTTGTATATTAATTATTTAAAATCCTACCATTTGTGGAGTTAATTGGAAAATTAGGGCTAAATCGAATAAGGTTTAAGAGAACTGGGCCATATTTTGGTTGAAAGAAATTTGAAAGGGCTAAATGATTAACATTATCATACCATGCCACAAGTGGAATAATTGAAAATATTGCATTAAAGGGGCAAAGAATTTTATCAATGTTTAAGGACTTAAGAGCAAAGATTCCAAAGGAAGATAGTGAGGCCACTACAAGCTACCGGCCAAAACAGAAAAAAGGGAAAGAGAAAGAAAAGAAAAAGAAAATAGGAAGAAGAGAGAAGATAAGGAGAGCCATTCAATCAAAAAAGAAAAAGGAAGGGAAAAAGAAAAAAAAAAGGAGAAAAGGAGAAGACTTTGTGAAGATTTTCCTAGGGCTAGCTTGACTCCTGAGGAGCTTTATTTTTGTAGAAGAAAAAATAAATTTGAAGAGGTAGAGAGGGGGTTCGACCAAGCTAGCTAAAGGGGGTAAGAAATTTGTAGTTAATTTAATAAATTTTTATATAATTTTATATATTTGCTTTATGCTATATTACATGATTTAATTGTAGAAAATCCACCTAGGTGGTGACTTGTGAATTTGGCTGAGGCTTGAGATTGGTAAAGTGCTAAGCTTGTGAAAATTTGGTAAGTTACTTTTATAAGGTAGAAGTTAGTATTATATTGTATAGGTTAGAAGTGAGTGATATATGATTGTTTGAATTTATGGATTTTTGGAGAAAATGAAATGGTTATGTGGAAGTTGAGATTTGACCATAAGTGGATATGTACAAAAAATTGTGCAATGTGATAAGTGGATATGGTATATTACCCACCTATAGAAATGTGACCTTGGTACCTTGTGGAAATTGAAGTGGGAAATGATATGTGAATTGTGATAATTGGCCATAGTAAATTATTTGAATATGGTGATGTGATTTTTTTTTTGTTCATTTGGTGATGTGATTTTGACATCTTGTGAGATATTGTTGGAAAATATTTATATGATATGTCAATTGCGATAATTAGCCATGGTAAATTAATTGTTGTGGTATGCAAAATTTAAGTTGAAAACTGGAATTGTGATTGTGACATCTTGTGGGATATGGTTGGAATATATATATTTATATATATGAATATAATGTGATATTGTCGCCTAATGAAGCATAATTGCCCGTAAGGTGTTTATGGCAATTTGATAAAAAAACTGATTTGCATGTGATTATTGAGGTATTAGGAAGAAGAATTTAGGGTTAGAAAACTCTCAAACTGGAATGCTAAATTTTGGGGTTAAGACATGTAGGTTTGACCAACACCAAGTTTTAGGAGTTCGGATGTCAAATTTTGTGCTTAAAAATCACAATTAGTCTTCATTAAGGATTTGTGGTCAATTGGGACCAAGAGGGAAAAGATCGGGTCTTAAAACCAAAAGGTTGACTTTTTGGTTTAGGATTTGACTTTTTGAAAGAAAAGTGGGCTTGGTGTAATTTGGGGTTTGGAGTGATTTTGAAGATCCCAATGATGAAAATGAGGCTTAGATAAGCTTCGACAAAGGCAACTTAGGGTTCGATCAAGTTGAACTTTTGGGTTTGACATTGATTGAAAAGTCAAATAGTTTTTGACCAAGAGAGGAGACTAGGAAATTAATAAAAGTAAATGCAAAATGCGAAATTGATTGGTCAAAGTGATTAAGTTTGGGGTTTAACTTTTGTAGGTACACATTGACTTTGATTGCAAATTGATCAAGGCACTTTAATGTGAAATTTGGGGTATAAGTGTGGTAAATTGCTAGGAGATGGTAAGTATTCTAAACCAACCTTTTAGTTTTCTATTAGTGCCATAAAGCATCTATTTTGTGAAATTTAGCTAAATTATATATGGTCTGCTTTCGATGAAACTGTGTTTATAACTAGTTTTATAAGCATTGAGATTTTGAATTGTGTTGCAAATAATGCTTTGTGCATGTTTTCGATGTGTATATGATTAGGCCATGTGTATATATTGATTTGATATCAATTTGTGTTTTATGTGAAATTGACTATCCTTGCTGTGATTTCGTACTTGTGTCTTGTGAAATTGTGGGTTCGTTCATTGTGTCTTGATTTGGAGATTTGGGCGCTCCATTAGAATTGTGTAGGATTTGTGACCAATGACTAAAATACATCCCATGAAGGAATGAGGACTGAATGTCTTATGACTTTGGATTGATCTATGGGTTGCACCTATAGAAATGAGGACTGACCAAGGCATCGATGGGTGGAGGGATATCCAATCCTAGTGCATGAATACGGGACCCATTGTAGTATGCATATTACTATTTTGTGTGCTTCCTAGCGGAACTAGTTACTAGAGTGTATGTGTGGCACTAGTGACTTTTGACCAGCGATTGGGGCAAATGTATACATTCTATGAAGGTATGAGGACTCTGCCCATGTAGTGGCCTACCACTATTGTTCTAGGAGATTGCATGCCCTTATCTTACTTACTTTGGTAGGATTGTAGTTTTCAATATAAGATTTTGTACACGAGATTTGTATATGACTTTGAGGCAAACTATGATAGGATTTTGTAACTGTATTTTAAGATATGCTAAGGCATGTACATTTTATGTTTTCTTACGATTTTCGCGTGTGCATGTACTACTATCATGACATGTACTTACTTTAGTTTTGTTTCATGAATAATACTCACCATTTTGAATTACTTGTTTGAAAACTCATGCCATGATACTTTTTATAAGAAATGTGATTCTAGAATAATATTTTATCAGTCTTCATGTGGTATTAATCTATGCGCTTGCATTAGTTTTTTACTAGGCGTTAGCTCACTAATTCTTTTTTTAACCCTTTCTAGAGGGTCAAAGAGAACGCAAGATCCTAAAAAGAAAGTAGTATGACATCTTTCTTGTGCTGGAAACACGGGATCACTCTTTGATGGAATTGAAATGGAACCATCTACAAATTAAAGCTTGTTTTTTTGATAACAATGTCGTTTTCACTGCCCTAAAACAAGAATGATTGTTTGATCCTATAAGGACGGACGAGACAAGAATCAAAGCAAAATTCTCATTTGGGTGAAGGAATAAATGGCTGGAAGGTGATTTTTCTGATCTGATTGAATACATGATTGGAAAGAAAGAAACTTTTTGGAAGGAGAGAAAGTTGAAAAAATAAAGATGAATTCGATAAAGAAAAAGAAAATTTACAAGTTTTGATACCGTGTCAAATTTTGCTTAGAAAAATTTTGCTTATTGTATTCAATTGAACCGAAAAGATTTTATATCATCAACATTGTTTATATGCAAAGCTGATATTCAGCTCATTAATCAAGTAGCAGTTAGCCAACTAACTGACTTAACTAACAGAAAATAATAAGTACAACTAAAAATAAGAAATTCTACACATGAATTCTCTTCTATAACTGTGTGCCAAAATCTAGTGTAGTGTACTTGTATAGACCGCTGTAACTGTATCTGTCATGAAAAATATGGTATATTAAATCAGAATAAAACTTCAGATTCATCAATTATAACTTTACAGGGAAGAACTCCCTTATCTTTCTCACTTACAAATAAAATGAAAATTATCATAACAAAGACAGCGAAAGCTGCCCAACTTACAATTGTCTTCCCAGACCATACAAATTCTCTTCCTCAACCGACAGATCTTGCATCAGCAGGCCAGCGTAAGTCTATACAAAATACAGAATGATATAAAGAAAAAAAAACCATAGTTACAACTTACAAGTTTATTTCACTCTCTATATCATTTCATCTCAAATAAATTTATTAATTCATAGCTGATCTCTCCTCCATCCAGAACCTTATTTTAGAAAACTTGAAATATAAAAAGAAAAAAAAAGCCCATCCCAACCAACCAAAACAGATTAAATAAAGGAAAAATGAGACTGAGAACAGGAAAAAAGCAGTCCAAAGTGTTTAATTTATGACAGTTGCACAACACATGCAGGAGCCAAAGAGAGAAGTCCTAGGCTTGCGCTTCTGTTTACCTTTTGTTGAAGCAGATGTTACGACTTCCTTAGCTGATACCTTGGTTGCAGTCTTTGGAGCAGATTGGTTGTCTTGTTTCTTTGGAGTAATTGACATCTGATCAGCTTCTTCCTCTTCTTTCAAGAAGCCAAGGAATGGAGTTTTTGACTTCTCAGAATCACTTCTTTCTAACGTATCAACTTTCTCCTCTACTGCCATTGCTTCATATTCTAATGAGTTTTTACCGTACTCGGTGCTTGCTACTGATTTTTCAAGATCAGAAATATCAGCATGGCTTGGGAAGCTCTCGATTCTAGTCGTATCCTGATGCAGCAGAGGGGTTTGATCTGATTCTTCTGCTCTTGCATCAATTCGGAGATCAAGATCAAAGCTCGGGGATTTCTGCATTTGAGCATGAATGCTCATGTTATCAGGATTCGATTCGCTGCTGAGCCTCCCCACACTTTCTTGCTGGTAATAATCACCATTAGCAATTGCAGATGTTTCAGCAATTGCGCGTTGCTCGCTGGACTGCTTTAGTGAAGGCTTAATCTCTACCATTGTCACTGGAGTTGGTTTTTGACATTGTGAAAGATCCCAAGGAGGTTTCTCACCAGCCAATTCAACTAGAGAAAGTAAAGTTTTCTCTGTTAAGTTTTTGGTTACAAAAGAAGCTTCAGTGGTAGAAAACTCACCAGAACATTCTTGCTTTAGTTCTACCATGGACTCGTAGCTATTATGAACTTTCTTGCGTTCCATATGACTGTCCTGTTGTTGCTTCTCTGGCAGAGCATGGAGAAAAGGAGATAGGCTCAGAAATGTTTCTGCTTGTTCTCTAGGATATGAGCGAGATATACGTTGCTCTCCATTTTCTTTTCTTGATGTATGATTTCCAATGGGATTTGAATCTTCCATTTTTTCGATCATTTCTTCGATAAATTTCTTCTCTTCTGATTCTTCTTCTTCTTTGTATTTTTGATCCGTGAGAAAAACGTCTGCAGAAATCACTGCAGGGTCAGTGACCAAGTGAACTTTTTGTGAGTCCTTTTGTTGTTGCTGAGTAGCTTCATTCTGGTAGTTAATAGACTGATCAACCAGGTGACCATTCTGGACAATCTTTGGCTCCTCAAATTGAATACAGCTCTTGGAATCACTAGAAGCATCTAGCAGACGTCTTTTTTCCTCGTTCAGATGACCATTCTTCATAAACTGAGGCGGAAAGGCATTTCGCGCATCAGCTTTTGATCCTTCCTCAGATCCCAAGCCATTTGATTTTTCAATCGACTCCTGTCCAGATCGAATTTGGCAATGAGAATGCTCACCATTACCAATTTCTGATCCTTCCCTGACCAATGTGGCTTTTTCACTAAGAACCATTCCTTTGTCTTCAGTTCGGGAAACCTCCAGTAGGAAGTTCTGTGTCTTATCTGACAGAATAGCTTCTACCTGTGATTCAGGGGAATCATTTTTGATTGAGTTCATTTCACTTGGCAACTCTCCATTGCATTTGACTCCATGACCGTGAGGCAAACCGGTCATTATTGTGGTTGTATTTCCGGAATTATTCGCTGCCTCATCCTCATCCTCAAGTTCAAATTTCTCTTCACTTCTCACTCCTTTTGTTGCCATCTCTTTCACCGAAAAGCCATCCCTTTCCTTTTCTACCTCCAGACATGGATCAGGGATAACTCTGTCAACCATATCAGTTGATATGCTAGAATCTAGAATGAATCCCTTTTCATGTTCGGGGCATGTTAAAGTTGGAATGATCATATTCTCACTTTTCAGTGGCCCATTGCACACTTTTACCGGTTGCTCAGTGTGGATTTTGGCCAATTCATGTTCTTCTGGCTCTAGAACTGCAGGTTCTTGAGGTACTGCATCATGTGAAGTACAAGATGCTGCATCTGAAATTGAATTTCTAGTGCCTTCATCCTCTGTTGCAAAAAAGTGTCAAAGAGTTTAGGTGCATTTCTTGTGTTACATTTATATCTAAACAAAAAAGCTTTTAAAAACAAATAGATTTCTATGTTGTACCAGTATCTCCTATTACTAACTAACAGAAAAGTGCTGACCTTTCATCATGGAATTCTGATTCTCAAAATGATGACTTGTTCCAAGTAGATTCTCCTCGAAACTTGATTCTTGTTGCATTTCATGATCTTCCAAGTTATTGGATGAAGAAGCTGGTTGGCTTTCCCTACCTTCACCAACGTCTTGACTTGGTTTTTCTTCAACTTTTGGATACTCAGTTGGAGAATGGGGTCCGGTCTTTCCTTGTTCTATAAACATGAAAGAACCAAAATATGTTTCAAAATGATCACTGGATGAACAGATGAAATATGCAGCTCAAACAAATGGCCAAATAGACTAGACTTTAATTTGTGCATGCTATAATGAGCATTTACTAACCTTGCCCTTCCAATGTCTGGTTATCCAGAGTATCTCCTACAACAACTAGATCACCAAAATCCAATTCTGCCCCTGCGTTATTACAGTCTTCACCTTGAGCTGCTGGGATTATTAGGTTTTTTTCTTCAATATCATCCGCATGAACTTCTTTCACCTGAGGTTCAGCAAGCATGTTGTCCTCTTCTGCATTTTTATCGGGATTGTAAATAGACAATAGTATATTGGCACATCAAATGCTGCATTTACTAACCTTTCTCATCCTGTATTGGATTGTTAGCATGAGGATCCGCTGTTCCCTCAGGATCACTGGAAACCAACCCTGTTTCACTAATTCCGTGAGTATTTTTATCTCCAAATGTAGGAAGTAGTTGATCTTGCCTTTCGACAATATCCGTGCATGCAGCTTCTTGTGAGGATTTTTCATTAGCTTTATCATTTTTGTTAATATCTTCTGTTGCACCAATTCCACAGCATTATAAGTATACAAACATAATTTAGCAAATGTGATGCTGAACTTATGTTTTTCTGCATTTGTTCATTGTGATTGTAACATATTGGCAAACAAATGCTGTATTTACTAACCTTTCTCATCATGTTTCTGGTTATCAACACGAGGAACTGCCACTCCATCAGGATCCCTAGAAACCAACCCTGTCTCAACTTCATCACTATTTTTATCTTCAGTTGCAGGTACTAGGTGAGCTTGTGCTTTTATTTCATCTGTACTAGCAGCTTCTTGCAAGGATTTTTCCTTAGCTTCAACAAGATTTGTGCTATTATCTTTTTCTGGGCAAGTCCATTATCGTTATAAGTAGAAAAAAATATTGTTGCAAGGTGATGCTGAGATTGTGCAATTGTAAATAGAAAGCCATATACGAGCAAGCAAGATATACTCAACGTACTAACCTTTCTCATCCTGCATCCGGTTCTCAGCATGATGAGATGTTATGCCATCATGTTCACTAGAAACCAACTCCTTCTGATTTCCAGGAGTATTTTCATCTTCAGCTGCAGTAACGAAATGATATGTTACTGCTTTAGTCCATTGGGATTGCAAATAGACAAGCATATAATGGCAAGAAAATACTGCAATGACTAACCTTTCTCTTCCTGTCTCTGGACATCACCATGAGGTTTTGCCAATCCCTCCAGATTAATAGAAGCCAAACCTATCTCTTTTTCTTTTATATACGTATCTTCAGATGGAGATACGTCATGATTTTGTTCCTTGTCATCTTCTTTTCTAGCAGCGTCTTGCAGAGATTTGTTGCCTTCAGTTTTCATGTTATCTTCTTCTGCATTAGCCCATCAGAATTAAGAAAAAAAAACATATTTTGAGCATGTCAAATGCTGAATTTACTAACCTTTATTATCTGTTTTTTGGTCATCACCATTGGGATCTTCTCTTCCTACATCACCAAAAACTAACCCTGTCTCTTTTCCCTGAGAATCCTTATCCTGAGTAGCAGGAACTAAATGATTTTGTCCTTTCAAATCCTCTGCGTAAGCAACTCCTTGCTGAGATTTATCCTGAGCTGTGTTATCTTCTTCTGAAATATTACGCCAATTGCCTGCATTACAAGTAGCCAAACATGTAGTATTCTTTAGCAGTAATTAACTCAAATATGAATTTAGAAACACCTTGTGATACGCTTACCTTGCAATTCAGAAGTGTTGTTCCCCATTTCAGTTCCCATGTTCAATTCACTAAGCTCTGAATATAATGAAGCAGAAAGATCAATGCTTGGGGGATTCCACTATGATAGCAAGAGACTTTCCAACTGAAGTTTGTGAACTAAAGGGAGCCTAATTCAAAATTTATGGGTCCAAAAAACCTTACCATTATGATGATGATATTCACATGCAAGTAACTATAAACATTTGAGTACAGCTTGATCTCTGTGGAACTGCCAGGGTGTAACAGCAGTTGATGAAATGGTTAGTTCATTGACATTGCTTAAAGCATAAGCCTGAGTCGGGTCAGCTATCAGCCTAATTGATATCTCAGTAAAAGTAGCAGAACATTTGCTTTATTCTCCTTTACTTTTTGTGTGAAATTGACATTCTGTGACCATAAAATTTATAGAATTACTATCCATTAGTACAATATTAACTAAATAATCTTCACTGTTGGCGACGGCGACTCAAATATACCTATTACTGTCTTGGACATAAAAGTATGATTCTTAAATAGGATTATCCTGAATTCTAGGTAAACTAGGAGGTTCAGGTGGCATGTTCTCAATTTGCTAGTCCTAAGAACAGATACATAACGCAGCCTGTTGTAGTGTTTTTCAGTTTCCCTCTTATTCTTCTCAGTTTGCAAGCAGAAACACGTTGGAATATAAATGAGTTGGAATTTTTGGTCGGCTGATCTTAGACAGTTGAGAAAAATATAATAAAAGACCTTATTTTTCTTAGATCATCTTCTCATTTCAGTCTGACATTGGTATATTAAGCATGCAGAGAAAAGACCTACATAGCTGTCTAAAGCTAACCTTTATAATCAAAAGATGGTTAAAACAACATGATTAGAATCCAAGCACAACTAGAAAAACCCAGCAAACTTGTGACTTTTATGGCCCAGGTGAACTAATGTATTATCATCGACAGATCTCCAACATCTCTAATCCAGTGAAGATTATAAGTACTGTCTTGTTTAAGATGTTGAACTGGGATTGGCCAGCTTTAGGTACCCCACCATTCTTTACCCTGCAATGAGCATGGAATGATTGCTTTGGTGAGGACATGAACAGGTGGCTCTGTTCTTCGAACATTTCTTGGTCTTAAAGTTTGTTGTTGTTGCTTTAGGGTGGCTAAGGACATTTATATTTTAATGCCAAACTCATCATGGTTGTGTATTTGCTTTTATAAATATTTACCTTTGAGCATTTACCTTTGAGCAAGCTCAAAAGCAAGAAATTGGACCCCTTCCATCTTTTTTGCTTTAATTGAGGAGAATGGCGAGAATGGTGGGTGGATATCTACCATAATCGCTTCTTTAACAAAAGATTAGCCATTGAAATGATAGTATCATTGGGGGGTTGTGAGTTGTGACTTTCCCATTTCCCTCTAATCAAACTAGTTAGTTAAGCTTGTACATAGATATTAAGGTCTTTTGGTCAGCCTATTACAGGAGACTGGCTCCATATCTTTTATTGAAGAAACTAGAAGCCATGATTATGGCTACCCAATATGCATACAAATATATAGATTAGTGATCTTGGGACAACACATTGAAATTGCTCTTAATATCACAAGTACAGTAAAATCCTCTAAGTTAATACTTTTGGACTCATCATTAAGTATTAATTTAGAGGAGTTATTAATTTAAAGGATTTTATTTTGTAAATTATTATTGTCTTAAAAAATATGTTTGTTTAATTTTCACATTCTTTAAACCCCTATTATAACTCTATAGTTTTAATTTAATAAAAGATTTTCCTACAAATATATATATTTTTTAATATATTTTTAACTTTTTACAAATTAACATCTTGAAGTACTTTTTAGTTCTTGAATATTATAAAATATATTTTATATTTTTTATCAAATTATTAATTTATATTAAAGTCAGGACTGAAATTTACATTAGGTTTCAAAATAAAATCATTAATTATAACAATAGAGAGGTTTATTATTTTTTTATATTATATAGAGTTGGGACCATATTTTTTTATTAATTTAGAAAATATTAATTTAGAGAGATTATTCCGTAATTGAAAAATAATTTGTTTCATAGATTGGAAGTTGGGTTTTTAATTTCTTGATGGCCCGGTGATGTTTGTGTCTATTAAGGGTTTGAGTTGCAGCCCTTTATGGGCTCTGTTGGACCCCTTTGATTGGCATTGCTGGGCGTAGCCCCAATTTTATTGGCTCTAGCCCATAGTCTTGAATGTAAATTTTTAACAAATTTCTTACATACCTTCCTTCCAATTTCCACGGTTTATTCCTACCACCTTCCTCTCTGAGAGAGTGAAAGATGATAAGCTCATGGTTTCTTCTTTGCAATATAGCAATGCTATGTGGTGTAAAAGAAGGCAAGCTTTCAAACCCATATGATAGGACCCTCTGGACTCGGCTTATTTAAACAAATAGCATTGAGTTATTGACCAAGAAAAACAAGAAAAGATGAGGAATATCATCACACTTTTTGCAGCATCTGATTCTTATAACGTGTAAAAGGAAAATAGATATTAAATTCTGTAAAGCAGGAAGCAACTTCCAGTGCATTTGAAGCTGGTGCTTCCCTAAAAGAGGTCGGTATACCTAATTAACTAATTCTTGATTGAATAATAAGGTAATTAAGCTTCTAACTTCTTTTATTAATTATAACATTTTTACTAATAAATTAATTCGATGATCAATGACCATGGTATTCATCCTAGATGTTAGAAGCATAATCTTCCATACAGCCCTTTTTTTGTTAATATGACAGACTTGATTTGATTTGAATTCAAATTTTACACAAAATTTTTTATATTTTGGACTTGCTCAATTTAAATCTAAAATAGATAGTGAAAATAAATCTCATTCTAAAATAATAATAATTTTTTAAAATCTGATTTTAAACATTTAAAAATATAATAAGTTTTAGATAATATTTATTTAAATGGACAGACAAAATCGGACCTTAAACAAACCTCTAAAAATCTTAAGTAAAGCAACCTAGATGACCCGATCCGACCCAAAACGTATCCACCGACTCATTTGCCCTATAATTTAGTAAGCAAGTGGCTGCCCCGTTCTTGCATGCTTCACATCGTTCATTATCTTAACATTATTATTATTATTTTCTATAATTAAGAATGGAATTTGGATTGTTTAGATCTGAATATCTTAAGAATGTCGCAATTCTTTTAATTATTGTAATTAATTTATTAATTATTAAAGTAGCAGTTTTCTAAACAGGATTAAAGTTGTATTTTTTTTAATTTAAAAAAAAGCAAAAAACAAAATACATGTTTTCAGCGTGAAAGCTATTGGAATAGTTGGATGGAGTTTTAGTGCCCAAGATTTCTATAAAAGGCATAAAAATTAAGAATTATTATTTAATACATTATTACTAAAATTTTTAAATTCAACAAATAAATTAAGATAATAACATATAAATTTTAAAAATAAAAAAAATAAAATAAGTATGTGTCATTATCTTAGTTTCGACACATTTAAAATTTTCATAATCTTAATTTCAATTGTCAAATTTAAAATTTTCATATGAGATAATAATCTGTAAATAAAAATAATGGTGAATTGAAAGAACAGTTGTCCAACTTTTATAGTGGTATCTGGGCTCGAAGAACGTCCTATCCTAGTTCTAGGCATGCAACTTCGAATAAAAAGACAATGAAAGAGGGCAAGAAAGAGATTCAATAACTGATCGGCGGGTCTCAAAAATGATAAGTTAGATACCCAATAAATTACGATGTAGGAAAAACGAAAAAAGAATATTTTCCACGACACACCAAAGTTTTTGGTAAAAAAGATGAAAAAAATAAAGATGAAAAAATTAAAAATTCAATGATTATATTTTATAATAATTTTTTTATTTTTTAATTAAATTATTAGATTAACAAATTTTTTATTTTTACCTCTTTCTTTTCTTCCAAACAAAGTCGGAGGGAAAGGAAGAAAAAAGCGGAAGACAAAACAATCAAAACATAAAAAAGCCAGCACAGAATAAAGCGAAAACGCGACGATAAAAGGAGACGTAAACTTTGCTTCCCCAGGAAGCCGGAAATGCATAAATTTTAATTGTATTGATTGATCTGACGCGGTGCTTTTTGGCCTTTTAAAAGCCATTATCTTCCTTCTGTTGATCAGCCAAAATCGAGGTGTCAGCTAAGTTTTCATTCTTTTTTTTTTTGCTCAGAAGTTTTCATTCATTTCAAGGAAGTTAAAGTTTGCCATTACATCTTTGTAAAGCAAATATAGTAAACATTTCTTTTCCTTCATTGTCTATCATCTTTTTTTTTCTTCTGCATTGCTGTTTCTTTTTTCGTGATTCCGATGACTACCATTCTTCAATCAAACTTACTTCCGATTGAATGTGTAATTCAATTCCCTGCCACCCTTGGCAAATCCAAGAACAAATGGCACTCGGTTTTCACTACTATCTATTGCTCGAGAGCATTTTCATCCCTTGTCATCAAGTCCGCTACAGCCAAACAAAAAACCACGGTTTTTCCACGCTCACCATCTCTTGTTTCACTCACTGTTATACAAGAAAACACTTCCTTCCGAATCGATCAAACAACTCTCATTGAGCTAGTCAAACTGAAAAGCATCGAGAAGTTGCAGAAACTTGACGGCGTTGATGGTGTGGCTTCTGCTCTTGGAACCGACACCGAAGTTGGCGTTTCTGGCAGCACCCAGGACATCGCAGGCCGACACGAGGCATTCGGTTCCAACACTTTTAAGAAACTGCCAGCGAAGAGCTTTTTCTATTTTGCAATTGAAGCTTTTAAAGACCTTACTATAATGATTCTTCTAGGCTGTGCAGCTCTTTCACTTGGCTTTGGAATCAAAGAACAGGGCCCCAAAGAAGGCTGGTACGACGGTGGAAGTATTTTTGTAGCTGTTTTTCTTGTCATTGCTGTTTCTGCTGTAAGTAATTATAGGCAAAGCAGACAGTTTGACAAGTTATCAAAAGTCAGCAACAATATTCAGATTGATGTTGTACGAGGAGGTCGGCGCCAACAAATTTCGATATTTGATATTGTTGTTGGAGACATTGTGTGCCTAAAGATTGGAGATCAAGTTCCTGCTGATGGATTGTTCTTCGATGGGCATTCCTTGCATGTAGATGAATCAAGCATGACTGGGGAAAGCGACCATGTTGAGGTAAATCCCAGCCAAAATCCGTTCTTGCTTTCAGGGACCAAGGTGGCTGATGGTTACGCTCGGATGCTTGTGACTTCGGTCGGCATGAATACTACGTGGGGCCAAATGATGAGCCAGATCAGCCGCGACAATAATGAACAGACACCCTTACAAACGCGTTTGAACAAGCTGACCTCATCGATCGGTAAGGTTGGCTTAGCCGTTGCATTCCTGGTTCTTGTCGTTCTGCTGGTTCGTTACTTCACAGGCAATACCACAGATGAGAATGGAAACCGGAAGTTCAATGGAGGCAAGACAAAGACTGATGATATTATAAATGCTGTCGTGGGAATTGTAGCTGCCGCTGTTACCATTGTTGTAGTTGCAATACCAGAAGGCCTGCCACTAGCTGTCACATTGACTCTTGCTTATTCTATGAAGAGAATGATGGCGGATCAAGCAATGGTAAGAAAGCTCTCTGCCTGTGAGACGATGGGCTCTGCCACCACGATTTGTACTGACAAAACAGGTACTCTCACACTCAACCAAATGAAGGTGACAAAATTCTGGCTTGGCCAAGAATCTATGGAAGAGGGTGCTTCTTCAATTTCTCCGTTTGTTGTTGACTTGATCCATCAGGGAGTTGCTTTAAACACAACTGGTACCGTTTACAGAGCTTCCTCAGGAACAGAATTTGAATTCTCAGGCAGTCCTACAGAAAAGGCAATCCTTTCTTGGGCTGTCCTGGAACTGAATATGGATATGGAGAAAATGAAGCAGGGTCGTGCAATACTACAAGTTGAAGCCTTCAATTCTCAGAAAAAACGAAGTGGGGTTTTGATTAGGAAGAATATTGATGACACTGTCCATGTTCACTGGAAAGGAGCCCCAGAGATGATACTAGCAATGTGCTCGAGCTACTATGATGCTTCTGGAAACGTGAAAGATCTCAATGATAGCAAAAGAATGGAGTTCGAGAAAATTATTCAAGGCATGGCCGCGAGCAGCCTCAGGTGCATTGCTTTTGCCCATAAGCAAATTCCAGAAGAAGAGTACGAAAATCTGAAAGAGCAAAAAAAGCTTAAAGAAGACAGCTTGACCCTGTTAGGACTTGTGGGAATAAAGGATCCATGCAGACCTGGAGTGAAGAAAGCTGTGGAAGATTGCCAATATGCTGGAGTAAACATCAAAATGATCACCGGTGACAATGTTTTCACTGCAAGAGCCATAGCTACCGAATGTGGGATTCTCAGGCCTGGTGAGGACATGTCCAGTGGTGTGGTCGTAGAAGGTGAGGAATTCAGAAATTATACACCACAGGAGAGGTTGGAGAAAGTTGACAAAATCCGAGTTATGGCAAGATCGTCTCCTTTTGATAAACTTCTCATGGTACAGTGCTTGAAACATAAAGGACATGTAGTCGCAGTCACTGGTGATGGCACAAATGATGCACCAGCACTCAAGGAAGCAGATATAGGGCTATCCATGGGCATTCAGGGCACTGAAGTGGCGAAAGAGAGCTCAGATATCGTCATCTTGGATGATAATTTCGCTTCTGTGGCTACAGTCTTGAGGTGGGGAAGATGTGTCTATGTTAACATCCAGAGATTCATTCAATTCCAGCTTACTGTAAACGTTGCTGCACTTTCTATCAACTTCGTAGCAGCAGTTTCAGCGGGTGAAGTCCCCCTTACGGCAGTCCAGTTATTGTGGGTGAACTTGATCATGGACACCTTGGGTGCTCTGGCTCTTGCAACAGAGCGGCCTACAAAGGAGTTGATGGAGAAACCGCCAGTTGGTCGAACAGAGCCACTTATCACAAATATCATGTGGAGGAACCTACTAGCTCAAGCTTTATACCAGATAGCAGTGCTTCTTACCCTGCAATTCATCGGTGAATCAATATTTGGCGTAACAGAGAAGGTAAATGATACCTTGATCTTCAATACTTTTGTTCTTTGCCAGGTATTCAACGAATTTAACGCAAGGAAGCTAGAAAAGAAGAACGTATTTGAGGGGATACAAAAGAATAAGTTGTTTATGGGAATCATTGCGACAACCATTCTTCTTCAGGTGGTGATGGTAGAATTTCTGAAACGGTTTGCGGACACAGAGAGGTTGAATTGGGGCCAATGGAGTGCCTGCGTCGCAATTGCAGCTGCCTCATGGCCCATTGGTTGGGCTGTCAAGTGCATTCCGGTTCCAGAGAAACCCCTTTTCAGCTATCTCAAATGGAAGAAGTAGGAAATCATAATTCAGAATTGCAGCTCACTGTTATTCTTTTATTATTCTTTAATATTATTTTGTTGCTAATGAAATATTTTTAGTTTTCCCATCTGTACGGAGAGAATTATTTTCACATAAATAAAATAATAATATCATTCTTTTAATCGAGGACAGTTTCCAATTTGTTTTGGATACGTAATAGTTTTTGAATGTGAAACATGGACAACTTAACTGTGACAACCTGGTGCAATCTCCTGCTGGTTGAGTTCCCAGAAATATCTTTCATCATGCGGGCCTGACTTGGGTGCCCCTGTTTCATATACTCTGTTTCTGCTTTTAGCTGACATGCAGCCAATGCCGAGTGACGATAATGGAAGAAATGGAAATAGCTTGTCTCCAAAAGCATAAAATTGTAAGTCAAGATTCCGACAGGCAGATTGCGTGCAATAATGAAAATAAAACGGTGGACTCAAGGAAAATTAGCAGGTCTTCGCAGGATCAAATAACCAGCAAAGAAATTTATCACTAAAAACATAAAACTAACCCCGAAAACACGTATGATCAAAGCAGAATCGAAAGCGGTGAATTGAGATCAGAAAAGCTGTTCGGTGATAACCATTTGCCAGAGAAAATAAGTAAAAATCTTACTAGTTTAGTCGCAGGCAACCAGCAGAGGGAACTGTTAGTCAATTATGATGCAACTATGTTTAAGAAAGGAGGAATGGGAACTGGAGTAGCCATTTAGAGATTGATAAAGGAGAATTGTTTCAAGGAAGCTAGTTTCTGTATATTCTTTCATGGCAGAATGTGTGGCACTAAAAGAAGCTATAGTTTTTGCACTAGAAATGGGTATGACAGAGGTGGAAATGAAGGGGATTTTGCATTAGTAACTGCCGCTGTAAGAGGATCTTACACCAAATGTTCATAACTTCTGAGATTCACTTCCAGCCATTTACAGAGTCGTTGAAAAATCCTTGCACTATTCCAAATTTCTCTAGCTGCAACACGGTTTCGGAGGACATGTAGCGTATCTTCATCAGCAGTACCACAGATTTCACATAAAGCAGTTTGAGACATACGCCAACTGGCTTGCAAGAATTCTGTCTCCTTTAACAAGCCATAAGAAATAAAGCCACCTCTGTGGCGCAGGAAGCTTCCATACCCAGCCCAAACTTGAATTTTCGTCCTCAAGTTACATATGATTACAAACGTATTGTACTAGTCGATAGTTTAAGGTACACTGAAGTTAGGCTTTCATTGGTTATTTATTGTATTTTGCGAAATTAAATTGAGTGACGGATTGTTCCAACGCATAGCATTGGTAGCACACTCTTAATAGTTAAAAGACACCATGAGTATTATCTTCAAAGTTAATGTTATTTTTTCGTTGGAAGGTAAAATGAAAGAAGAGAGATTCAAACCTTTGACTTGTCCATTCTTAAGGAAAGGCAACAAGCGTTAAGCCACGGCTTGGTTGTTACCTTTATTACACATAATTGGTCCAGCTGGAGTTTAGTTTTTTAGCTTAACTGTACAAGTGTTTGCTTTGTAACTAATTACAAAGATTAGTTGTTATGTTTTCTACCTAATGAGGCAATTAGTTGCTGGCCTCTACGTGTATATATATGACACATGATGACTAATACAATTGAGCTCTCATTTTCATCATTTCAAATATTCTAACATGGTACCAAAGCTTTTAAATTTCCCGCTCGTTTTCTTTTCTCTTTTCTAGTTCCCGCTAGTTTTTCTAGCTTTCCAAACAACTTCTCTTCATGGCTACTTCATCAATCACAGTGCGGCCAAAAGAAACTCCATCTTCACCTTACTTTCTTCATCCTAATGAAAATCTGGCGCTGGTGCTGGTTTCGTCTGTACTTGATGGATCTAATTACGCTTCTTGGTTTCGAGCCATGAAGATGGCTCTACTTTCTAAAAATAAGCTCGATTTTGTTGATGGATCCATACCTGTACCAACTTCGAAGGATTCTTTGTTTCCTGTTTGGGAGCGCTGCAACACAATGGTTCTCTCATAGGTTTTGCATTTGATCTCACCATCTATTGCGCAGAGCGTCATCTGGTTTGATGTTGCTGCTGATGTATGGAAGGACCTTAAGGATCGATTTTCTCATGGTGATGCGTTTCGAATCGCAGCTTTACAAGGAGAGATCTACTCTTTTCAGCAACGATATCTCTCTGTAACAGATTATTACATTAATTTGAAAGTGTTTTGGGATGAGATGATGAATCTACGACCTCTTCCTAAATGCATTTGTGATCCACAGTGCAAATGTGGAGCAATTGATCTCACTCGACAGTACAATAACAATGATTGTGCGATCCGATTCTTGACAGGTCTCAATGGCAACTTCTCCACTGTCAGATTCCAGATAATGTTGATGGATCCCTTGCCTTCCATTAACAAGACTTTTGCTCTTGTTATTCAGCAAGAACGACAAATGAATGCTACCTCTGTTTAGTTGCATCTTGATTCTTCAACTTTTGCCAATAAGGTGTCAGTTAATTCACATAGCACAAACACCTTTTTTGCTCAAAGGTCCAATTTTCCTTCCAAACGAATTGTGCTCTTTCTGTGGCTACCATGGACACACTGTGGATAAGTGTTACCATAAACATGGCTTTCCACCTGGTTATAAGTCTAAAGGCAGATCTGGAGCTGTTAATCAAGTGACAACATGTTCTTCTGGTTTTTCAGAAAGATCTGATGTTGAGATTGTTGCCCCTAAAATCAATGCTAGCGAGTCTTCAGTCATGCTCACTCAGGACCAGTACAATCGTTTAATTGCATTGCTTCCTTCTGCTAACATGTCTGGCTCCATTTGTTCCCATGATAATGCTGTTACTGATGTCCCATAATCGATAGGAATGAATTCATCTCATTCTACACAGCCTTTATCCTTTATTCTCGATACTAGAGCAACTGACCACATCGTTTGTACTTTATCTTGTTTCAAAGCTTATTTTCCAGTATCGAATTCTGTTGTGAAGCTTCCTAATGGACAACATACTAATGCAACACATATGGGAGTAGTTCACTTATCCTCAGATATTATTCTTCATGATGTCCTTTATGTTCCGACTTTTTCTTTTAATTTGATATCAGTAAGTAAGTTGTCCAAAGCTCTAAATTGTGTACTGATATTTCAACCTACATTTTGTGTTATTCAGGATGTAAAAACATGGAGGATGATTGGTTTAGCTAAGCACAATCATGGTCTATACCATCTTCATAGTGTTTTTCCCCCTCACACCTCTGTTATACCAACTGTAAATGCTTTAGTGCCATCAACTACTATAGACTTGTGGCATTGTAGACTTGGACATGCTACTAATCATAGAATAAAATTGTTGAATCGTATTGATCCTTCCATTGTTGTGCAACATCACTCTTTGTGTGAAACTTGTCATTTTGCTAAGCAGAAAAGGTTACCTTTTCCAATTAGTGTTTCTTCCTCCAAAGCATGCTTTGATCTTGTACACATTGACATTTGGGGCCCTAATCCTGTACCCTCTTTGTATGGCTATTTTTATTTTTTAACTGTGGTGGATGATTTTATTAGGTATACCTGGGTTTACCTTATGAAATTCAAGTCAGAAGCTAGAGCTTTGGTCCAAGCTTTTTGCTCATTTGTTGAAACCAATTTTGATCTCAAAATTAAAACAATTCGAACCGATCATGAGCAAGAGTTCAATATGTCTTCATTTTATTCTTCTAAAGGTATCTTACACCAGACATCTTGTGTCCAAACACCACAGCAAAATAGTGTGGTTGAACGCAAGCATCAACACCTTCTTAATGTTGCCCGAGCTCTTAAATTCCAAGCTTATCCTCCTAAAAAATCCTGGTCGGATTGTATTTGTCAAGCTATTCGTTTAATTAATCGGATTCCCTCACCTATTATCCAGAATATGACACCATTTGAATTACTGTATAATCATCTACCAACATTTTCTCATATTCGAGTATTTGGTTGCCTTTGTTTTGCTTCCACCTTAGCTCATCCAAGAACAAAATTTCAACCTAGAGCTATTAAGTCTGTCTTTCTTGGTTATGTCAATGGCACTAAAGGTTACAAACTTTATAACCTTCATACCAATCAAACTTTTATCTCCAGGGATGTTATCTTTTATGAACACATTTTCCCTTTTGCTACATTTGATTTTTCTTCCACTTCTGAATCACTTTCTTCTAATTTTGTACTTCCTTCTTCCAATCCCAGTTCTCGTCACTATTTAGATAATATTTCATCTATTCTTGACTCCTCTTTCTCCCCTTCTATTGACTCATCTTCCACTTCTGGTCCAGCTTCTTCTTCCTCACCACCTATACCCTTAAGAAGATCCTCTCACCCTCGGTTTCCTCCTTCATACCTTCAAGACTATCATTGTAACTTAGCTACAGCAAATCAGTCCACATCTTTACCTTCTGCAATAAGCAATTCAGGTTGCAAGTATCCTCTTTCTTCTGTTCTTCATTATACCAAATGCTCCTCTTTACATAAATCTTTTATTTTTAATATTTCCTCTATTGTTGAACCTCGTTCTTATAGTCTGGCAGCAACACGAGACTGTTGGCGTCAGGCCATGCAAGCAGAATTGGATGCTTTGCAATTAAACCATACCTGGATTTTGACTGAGTTGCCTGTTGACAAACGAGCTATTGGTTGCAAATGGGTTTATAGGATTAAACATCGATCAGATGGTACTATTAAGAGATACAAAGCCAGGCTTGTGGCCAAGGAGTTCACTCAGCAGCATGGGGTAGATTATACAGATACATTTTCCCCTGTTGCCAAGATGACTACCATTCGTGCTTTGTTGGCAATTGCAGCAGCCAAAAATTGACATCAACTTGATATTAATGACGCTTTTCTTCATGGTGATTTATCTGAAGAGGTTTATATGGAACTTCCACCAGGATATTCTGGAGCCAAACCAGGTCAAGTCTGTAAACTTTTGAAGTCTCTCTATGGGCTCAAGCAAGCTAGTCGACAGTGGTATCACAAACTCACTACTGCTTTGCTTGGTAAGGGTTTTACATAGGCTCCATTTGATCACTCTCTGTTTGTTAAGGCTTTTGATTCCTCCTTTATTGCATTGTTGATCTATGTTGGTGATATAATCTTGGCTAGTGACAATGATCCACTCATTGAAGAAATGAAGTTGTAACTTGATTCTACCTTTCAGATCAAAGACCTTAGGACTCTTAAGTATTTTCTTGGTCTTGAAGTAGCACGATCTTAGCAGGGCATTCATTTGTCTCAATGCAAGTATGCTTTAGACATCTTGCAAGATAGTGGATTTCTTGGGAGTAAGCCTGTTTCTACACCGATGGTTACTTCCTTAAAACTTTCTGAAACGTCTGGTGAACTCTGGATGATGCTTCTTCCTATAGGAGACTTGTTGGTCGACTATTGTACCTTACATCTACACGTCCTGATCTTTCCTATCCTGTCCAGCAGCTTTCTCAATACATTGATAAACCTACAACAACTCATCTTCAAGCCGCTCATCGTGTTCTTAGGTACATCAAAGGTAGTCCAGGGCAGGGTCTTTTCTTTCCATCTACTTCTACTCTTCACTTGAAAGCCTTCAGTGATTCTGATTGGGCTTCATGTGTTGACACTCGCAAATCGATCACTGGCTTCTGTATCTTTCTCGGTGATGCTCTCATTTCTTGGAAGTCCAAGAAACAGAACACCATTTCCAGATCTTCATCTGAGGTTGAATATCGTGCTATTGCATCTGTCACTTGTGAACTTCAGTGGCTGTTGTATCTTCTTCAAGATCTTCATGTCCCTCATCCTTCCTCTGCTTTGTTGTTTTGTGGTAGCAATTCTGCCATTGCCATTGCAGAAAATCCCGTTTTTCATGAGCGCACAAAGCACATTGAGATCGATTGTCATCTTATTCGACAGAAACTACAAGCTGGGATCATATGGTTACTTCATGTATCTTCCTCTTCTCAGCTTGCTGACATCTTCACCAAACCTCACTCTGCTGCCAGCTTCAGACTTGTTCTTCCTAAGCTTGGTCTTCATAACCTTTATGATCCAGCTTGAGGGGGGCTATTACACATAATTGGTCCAGCTGGAGTTTAGTTTTTTAGCTTAACTGTACAAGTGTTTGCTTTGTAACTAATTACAAAGATAGTTGTTCTGTTTTCTACCTAATGAGGCAATTAGTTGCTGGCTTCTACGTGTATATAAATGACACATGATGACTAATACAATTGAGCTCTCATTTTCGTCATTTCAAATATTCTAACAACCTTCGAAGTTAAAACTTAAGAATGCATAAAGCTTCTAAAATAGGAAGAAAAATTAGAGGAAAGAGCAGATAAACTTTGCACAAGAACACAACCGATCCCATAGCTATCGATCATGAAAACTCGCCCCTTTTGCCAAATCTGGTTAACCAAATAAGCCTAGATTCCAGTACTGGAGTCTGAACTATGGTGGAAGAGGTAAATAATGTTGTTTAGGAATTCGTATCTATTTTAATGGTTAAAACTTAAACCATCAGAAACCGACTAGAGATATTTTGCAGCAAGACTGATTGCCTGGTTTCTACTTTTGGTTCTGTTTGGATTAAAGACAATCATGAATTACTTTTCACCCATAAATAAGAATGGAAAGGATATTTCCAAATAGCCAAACTGCGTATAAACCCCCATGTGATCTGTTCTCTCCCTAGTTTGTTCGCCTTGTTAAAGATTTTTTTTATTGATGTATTTGTTCTACGATTTCAGAGTATGAGAATCCTTGAAACATTTCCCGGAACCCATGTTCATTAAGAAGAACCACACGATATGGTACAATGTGCCCTCATGCTTAAGGCCAGGGCACCGAGGCTAGATTCCATAATGGGCATTCTAATTACAGGGAGGCAAGTTTCATGTCTCTGTACCAATACCTCGCACGATTTTATTAAGAGATTTGGACAGAGAACCTTAATAGAGCCGGATCACACATTGGAGATAAATAGTATGTGTTTCTTCCAATCAGATTGCAATACATTATGATACATGAAATTCATCTAAGCAGGAACAACTTCATTGACTCTGCCATTGTCTGATGGTGTCAAGCGGCCACAGTATTCAACCAGCACTTTCCAGCCACCGGGGCACATAAATCCATCAGGGGGGTTCTCTTTGTTCTTTGCAAGTGTCCGCATCTCTAGAATGGCCTCAAGCATTTTGTGAGATAGAAGTTGTTTGCAAACAACTAAGATTGAAATCAAAATGCTGTCTTTCTTGCTCGTGTTTATATTTCTTTTTTTCAACTATTTCTTGTGATTTTTATAATACTGGATGTTAAAATCTAGTCAATAGTAATAATAGGAAAAAGAAGGCACCTTGGTGCCTGATATGAAGAGGAAGTCTTGAGCCCTTGAGGGATCAAAGAATGCCACTTTGCCTTGGGTCTTATCATACGTGTAGAAGTAGTGTAAAACAGAGGAGTTTTGAGAGAGGCAAGTCTGAGAGAGCAAGAGATATCTATTTCATTTCATTTTTGAGTTACATATATAAAAAAAAAACAACTTCAGCAGATAAAACAAAAGGTTTGTCTGCCTAACTTGCTCAACATAACAAGCAACAATCTATTTTCAACTAATCTACCAACTATGACAGAATAGTTAGTAATACAAAGCATGTTTATCAGCAAAAGTGTCACTTGTATGTCAGATTTCAGTGCTGACTTCTAACACTCCTCCTTGGCACTTTGGCTGGAAACACCAAGTTCAGTTCTTAGTGTTTCGAATCTTGCTTTGGGTAATGCTTTTGTAAGAATATCTGCAACTTGATCTTCTGAGTTGCAGTGCATAATCTTGACTTCACCTTCAGCTTCGGCTTCTCTAACGAGATGATACTTGATTTTTATGTGTTTAGTCCTCCCATGAAACACTGGATTTTTGGCCATTGCAACAGCAGACTGGTTATCACAATAAATCTTTGTGGGATCACTTTGTTTCTGGTTTAAATCAACCAGAATTTTCCTCAGCCATATGGCTTGATTAACAACTACAGCAGCTGCTATGTATTCTGCCTTAGCTGTTGATTGTGCCACAGTCTCTTGCTTCCTTGAGTTCCAGCTGAACACACCTGTTCCAAAAGTGAAAACATAAGCTGAAGTGCTCTTCATATCATCTTGAGATCCTGCCCAGTCACTATCTGTAAAACCAACAAGCTTCAAAACTTCAGATTTCTCAAACTTGATGCCAAGATCAATGGATCCTTTAATGTATCTTAGGACCCTTTTTGCAGCCTTGAAATGCAACTCACTAGGACTTTGCATAAACCTCGAAAGTAAGCTGGCTGCATACATGATGTCTGATCTTGTTACTGTCAAATACAAGAGACAACCAATCACACTTCTATAAACAGAACTATCTATCTTCTTTACTCAATTTCTCATTCTGAATCAATGGAGTACTGACCGGTTTGCAGTTGCTCATGCCAAACTTGCTTAAAACTCCATTTGCATATTTCTTTTGGCAAATGAAAATTCCTTGCTGGTCTTGATGAACCTCCATACCAAGAAAATAACACATTGTGCCCATGTCTGTCATCTCAAACTCTTTTTGCATCTGCTCTTTAAATTTTTTCACAAGATTAAGATTAAGATTGTTTCCTGTTACTAAGAGATCATCCACATACAAAGATATGATCATTTGATCATCATGAGCTTGCCTTACATAAAGAGTAGGCTCACTGATGCTTCTTTTGAATCCTAGCTTCATCAAATAGTCATCAATTCTGCTGTACCAAGCTCTAGGTGCCTGTTTCAAGCCATAAAGAGCCTTTTTAAGAAGATAAACTTTGTTTTCAGAACCAGCAACTGCATACCCTTCTGGTTGTTCAACAAAAATCTGTTCTTGTAGATAGCCATTCAAGAAGGCTGACTTAACATCAAGCTGGAATATTTTCCAACCTTTTTGTGCTGCTAAGGCTATCAACAGCCTTATGGTGTCATGCCTTGCAACTGGTGCAAAGGTTTCTGAAAAATCAACCCCATATTGTTGAGAGTACCCTTTAACCACAAGCCTGGCCTTGTACTTGTTGACAGAACCATCAGGATTGAGCTTAGTTCTATACACCCATTTTAGTCCAATGACTTTCTGATTGCTCAGCCTCTCCGCCAACTCCCAAGTATTGTTTTTCTCAATCATATACAGCTCCTCCTTCATTGCATTTCTCCAACAATCTGAAGCTGTTGCTGTAGAGTAACTTACAGGCTCAAGAAGGGCTGCATTGCACCTTTCATAAACATCAGATAGAGGTCTTGTGCCTCTTACTGCTATCTCAGTATTTTCATCTGAGTCATATTCTGTTTCAGAAGCATCTTGCCCATTTAGTTGACTGACTCCAAGTGGAATATCTCTTGAGGATTCAACTTCATGTTTGTCCCAATTCCATCTGGCTGCTTCATCAAACTTTACATTTCTACTGATTTGAATCTTCTTGGTTTTCAAATTAAACACCCTATTGCCTTTAACATTGCTATTATACCCAAGAAAGATTCCAACATCAGCCCTTTCATCTAGCTTATCTCTCTTCACTTCAGGAATATGAGAGTAGCATATACAACCAAAGATTCTAAGATGATCCATTGCTGGTTTGACTCCTTGCCAGGCCTCAAATGGAGTTTTATCTTTCAAAGCCTTAGTAGGCAATCTATTGAGAAGATAAGTTGAGGTGTAGACAGCTTCTGCCCAAAAACTCTTGGGAAGTTTTTTTCAAATAGAAGACATCTTGCCATTTCCATAACAGTTCTGTTTTTTCTCTCACTCACTCCATTTTGCTGAGGAGTATAAGCAACTGTAAACTGGTGTTCTATACCAACTTCAATGCAAAACCTTTCAAACTGTTCTGAGGTATACTCAGTCTCATTGTCTGATCTTAACACTTTGATTTTGCACTCAGCTTGATTTTCAACCAAGGCTTTAAACTTGTGAAAAACACTAGCAACATCGGACTTGAACTTCAAAAAATACACCCAGCACATTCTTGTAAAATCATTAATGAAAAGAATGAAATACTTGTTGCCATTTAAAGACTGAGTCTTATGAGGTCCACACACATCAGTGTGAATTAGTTGCAACTTTCCAGAAGCTCTCCAAGCTTTGTTTACAGGAAATGGAAGCCTCCTTTGCTTTCCAAGCTGACACACTTCACACACTTCATTTTTAGCTTCAATGACTGGCAGGTGCTCTGTTAGATTCTTGTAGGCCATATTTTTCAAAGATGCATAGTTAACGTGACCAAGCCTTTTATGCCAAAGAATAGATTCATCAATAGATGCAGCATAAGCATTAATTTCTGGTCTGTTCCATTTGATAGGAAAGCTTTTATCTCTCATCTTTATAGTCATTAATTTGCAACCAACATGATCAACAATGGTACATGACATATTTTGAAAATGTAAGGAATAATTTTTCTCAAGCATTTGTCCCACACTAAGTAGGCTTTGGTTGATATCAGGTACAAAAAGAACATCTGATATAAACTTCATACCTGTTGGAGTATCAACAGCAATCACTCCTCTTCCTTTCACTTCCAAAAACTCACCATTGCCAATCCTCACCCTTGAGTTGTAAGTTCTGTCCAGCTTCTTAAACCAGCCTTCATTTGGACACATATGGTTGGTGCAGCCACTATCTATCAGCCAAGACTCTGAGTTAACACTTGTTGAATGGCATGAAGCAACAAACAACTGCTCTTCTTGTTGCTGCTGATTTTCAGCAACTTGAACTTGTTGGTTTGGTTGGTCTTTTTTGTTTTTACACACTTTTTCTATATGGCCAAATTGCTTACATGCTCTACATTGCACCCCAGGTTTGAACCAACAGAAGTTTTCTGTATGATTCTTCTTTTTGCAATGTGGACAAGGAGGATACTTCCCTTTTCTGCAACCACCTTTGTTCCCTTGAGGCTCTTTCTTATCCTTCTCTTTTCTTTCATTGTTCTGCTTCCTTCATCCACCGTTTGGTGCTTTTTCTTTTTGTTGAGCCACAAAAGCTCCTTCAGTGGCTTGTTTTTCCCTGATGGCTCTTCTTTGTTCAAGAGCTTGTAGAGCATTGACAAGCTCTGTCAGGGACATGTTGGTGAGGTCTCTTGAGTCTTCCAATGAAGAAATCTTGGACTCAAACTTCTCAGGTAAACTCACTAACACTTTTTCAACAATCCTCTTGTCTGTGAGCTCTTCTCCAAGCAGCCTTATCTGGTTTACAACCTTCATTAATCTGTCAGAATATTGCCTAACAGTTTCATCATCCTCCATCCTCAGGACTTCAAACTCCCTTCTGAGATTGATGACCTGCATTTGCCTGGTTTTATCACTGCCTTGGAACTCCTCCTTTAGCTTGTCCCAAGCTTCTTTTGCAGTTTCACAAGCTATAATCCTTGTGAAAATTATATCGGTCACAGCTGACTGAATACAAGACATGGCTTTGTATTTCTTCGCACACTCCTCACTATGTTGCTTCATTTGAGCTATGGTGGGGTTTGCTCTTAGTGGAGGAGGTTCTCTACCGGTTTCAACAACCTCCCATAGATCAAGTGCCTTGAGGTATGTCTTCATCTTCACAATCCAAATTGGATAGTTTTCTCCTATAAAAACAGGAGGAGGCAGAGGAGTAAAACTGTTTGAAGCCATTGCTAAACTCACAAGATTGCTGGAAGGTTTTATAGTGAGGGTATTCTTGCTTGTTTTCTCTCTTTACAGCCACTCTAAGATCACTTTTTCAAGCTCTGATACCATGTAGAAGTAGTGTAAAACAGAGGAGTTTTGAGAGAGGCAAGTCTGAGAGAGCAAGAGATATCTATTTCATTTCATTTTTGAGTTACATATATAAAAAAAAAACAACTTCAGTAGATAAAACAAAAGGTTTGTCTGCCTAACTTGCTCAACATAACAAGCAACAATCTATTTTCAACTAATCTACCAACTATGACAGAATAGTTAGTAATACAAAGCATGTTTATCAGCAAAAGTGTCACTTGTATGTCAGATTTCAGTGCTGACTTCTAACAATACGCAGCAACCTGCAATTAAAACCGGGGATTTAACATTTTATGCCACGAGTAGTATCTAATAGGAAAGATATGCAAAGAATAGATTCTTTGAATTAAAATCGATTCCCTGCTTCTACTTGCTGGACTGTTCTGGCTGTCGTGCTAACGTTGCGTAGACTGGTGAGTTTGAAGTAGAACGTGGTTCTTGGACTGAAGCAGGGATAGCAGGAGCTAGCGTGCGGGTGAGCAGGTGCTGGTGGACCGCTGAACCAGTTGCGTGAAGTCGAGAGGGCTGCTGCTTTGCCGTTGTCCTGTTGTGCCAGTGCTGGAGTATAGGCGTGGCTGCTTGAGGCACGAGTAGCTGGCTGTTTGAGGTTGTACGTTGCTTGCAGGGGAGGTGGTTAGCATGGCGTGGCTTGGCAACAAGCTTTTGGCTGTGCATGACGATGGTTCACGGATTTCATTCTTAAATTGCATAATGCTTACTGTTTCTTCATTATTGGTTTTATTTATTAGTTTAAGGTTTTAATAATTAGTTGGTTATTTTATTATATCACTTTAATAGCTATTTATTATTTTAGTTCATTGGGATTAGTTATTTTATATTTGTTTGTTTAAATAATATAATAGGTATTTACATTATAGTAATTTTAATTATGTTTTTAGTAATTTTATTTTATTTTCATGACTTTTTCTTTTTAATTTTCATGCTATTTGCACATTTATTTCAAGTGTTTTAGCAATTAATTAATTTAATTTGAAAATTTATTTTGTTTGAATAAATCTAAGGTGAAATAATTTTAGTACTTAGCTATAACAATTCTAATTAATCCTTGTGGGAATGATGCTCTACCCACTACTTAATTACTTGTCGTGACCTATGCACTTGCGGTATAGGTTTAGACGCAACAAGTTATTAGCATCATTGCCAGGGATGAGATTAGGTTGTTCTTAGTTAATTTTAATACCAATCATACCTAGGTTTAGTTCAGATCCTATATTTTTTAAAAAAATTCTCTTCCTCTCTTATATCTTTTTCTAATATTTTTCTTTTTCTTTTTTGGTTGATTTTGAGAGGTATCATGGCTTACTGTGCTATATCAAGAATAGTCGGAGACTACGCAATGTCTTACATTATTCATTCAAGCATTAAGATGCCAGAAATCGAAGTTGTTTTTGAGATTGATCCAGACCTTATCATGTTAATAATGAATTTGGGTCAATTCGAAGGGTAGCTCACTGAAGATCCATACAGACATATAGTCAACTTTGTAGAGATATGCAACTTGTGCAAATATGGTGGCGTTACTAATGATGTCATTCGACTAAGATTGTTCACCTTCTCACTTTGGGATCAGGCGAAGGAGTGGTTGTGGTCACTTCCTCATAATTCGATCGCTACATGGGATGATTTGGCGTATAAGTTCTTAGCCAAACTTATTTCACCGGCACTTATAGTGAAGATGAGGAATGATATCTTGTCCTTCATTCAAGACAATTTTGAGCATTTTTGTGAAGCATGGGAAAGATTTAAGAACTTACTTCGAAGTGTCCTTCTCATGGATTACTCATGTGGTTACAAGTTCAGACATTCTACAATGGTTTGTGTGATCCTTCGAAAGCATGGATCGATGCAGCAACAAGTGGAGCTATTATGTGGAAGACTGTTAGGGAAGTATATGATTTGATTGAGGTAATTACTTCCAATGAGTGGTACTATGGAAGAGTTATGCTTGAAGTAAACACTCAAAGTGTAGATCTTATTATGACTTCGACCTCTCAAGAAGCCACCTTACCTAAGGAAGTCTTTCAGAGTCTCTTTGTGTATTGTGAAATATGTGAAGGGAACCATGCTAGAGAGAAATGTCCCATAAATTGGGATTATGTCACACCAGTTAACATTGAGAATCTAAGTATGAGGAGTCAGTCCACCTATTCTTCAAACAACATGGATAAGCATTCACCACCTTCTTTGGAGCCACTAGAAGCCACTGTTAATTATGCATATCAAGCTCCATTGCAAACACCATTTGAAGAGGTGCTAATTGAATATGTTGAAGAGCTTAGACCACCTAAGTTTATTGAAGAAGGATGTGTGATTAAAATAATAGAAATTGGGGATAGCCATTCTTCAAGTATCTATGAAGGGCAAGCATCATCTTCCTCGGAGCCATTGAACATAGTTGACTTTGAGTGGTTGACAAAATGGAATTGGAGAAGAGTGAGGGAGAAGAAATTAGAAAAGAAGAGCTTAAAATAGAAGTCCTTACTCCAAAAGTTGATGAGCAATTTTATAAGGTACCCTTCATTGCTATTCAGGGCTATCCACAAGCTAATGACTTGGGCTATGTATTAGAAGAAATTGAAGACTATGGAGCCATGTTCTGTGAACCGAAGAATTTGTTCAAGTTTCCTGCCAGGGTGGGGCATTATGTGCATCCATTCATTTTCAGAATTTTTGAACCACCGTGATGGAAGACAGACATAGTCAGGCTGATGACTATAAACCAAGAGTTTCTAGGGAGGCAACCCTAGCATTTTATTGCTTTCTTAGTTATTTCTTTTAATTCTTAGTAATCAACCTCCACCACTAGTCCAGTACATATCAACAGCAAATTCAAACCTTATCAAGATGGAGTTTTTTTGAAGAGTTGGGACTTAAGCAAACAGATTCATAATGCTCAACTACAAGAGTATAATGTACCTGTGAAATTGTTAGAAGACAAGGACGGCAGAGTGAGGGAAGATAAATTCCAATTTGTGGAGGGATGGTGTCATTTAGACCTATGGAAGAAAGATCCAGGGCTATGACCCTCTGGGGTTGGCCATCGCAAGTAATACCAATCCAATTGCAAATAGAAGTAGCTGTAGTCCAATTGTTAACCAAGATACTCTGATTTTCGGGATTGATATGGGCTTTCAAGGCTAGAAGCGCAAACTGATCAGTTGTTAATGAATGAAGATGGGGTATAAACAATATAAAGAACTGAACTAACAACACCAAACTATGAAAGCAAGGAATCTCCATGACTGTAAGATTGAGAAATGGACGCTTATGACAATGGAGGAAGAGAAATCAGACAAAACTGAAAAATAAATGGCCTAATTATAGCAGGATGTACAGAATCAGAAAGAACATATGAGGATTGACCATAACTAGACTGGATTTTACTGCCTTAAGGATGGAGACCTGAAGAGTTAAGATGCAGGTTCGGTTCTTCCTTCTTTATCTAGGATTTTGTCTTCGCATGGAACAGACCCATCCTGCCTATCTCTCTAGGGCATTTAGCCTGCAGTGGGATAGTCAAAGATTGGTTTTGATACTACTTGTCATCAAAACCAGCTTATTAGAGTTAACAGCGCCAACGTGACCTTCCTTTAGTATTTCATGTGAGATCGAAGCACTCTGGTTACTATTCTTTCAAGCGCTTGTTGTGACAATAAGAAGTACCGAAAACATTGATCCATTAAACTGAGGCTAATGCCCCCTGCTGTACATAACCAAACAGATTTCCCAGCAATCCTCAAACCTCAATTAGATCAATACTAGGAACTAGGAAGAACAAAGTGACAGAGGGGGAGTTACAGATCAACAAGGTTGGCTGGTGAGTTATAGAGGCGGAAAGGGGGAGCACAAGCTGTGAAACAAATCGCAGTTTATGATCCTTCAGAAAAAAGGGTGATCACTAAAGTATAAGAAAGCAAGATTCTTCCTGGGTGGAAATTAACACGGAGGATATCCATCATTACCTCTTTTTTAATTATTATTTCATCAGTTATTGACTTAAAGCCATTCATGAACCTAATCAAAGCAAAACATTATACTATTGCTAAGAATTACAATACGACTCATCGGTGGATTGATTGGCCTTCAGATAAGAAAAAGCTTCCTCAAAATTAGTTAAATAATAATGGTAGCAAAAGACTTACAGCAGAACTTCAATTCAACAGAAGCTTAGACCCAACTTCACAAGTGACCCAGAAAACCAGAAAGCAAACAAGTTCATGTTTGCACCTGGAAGAGAGATTACAACTACAGAATCCACAAGCTGGAGCAGCTAAGCTTGGACTTGAAGGAGTTCGTGTTTGGCGATGTTTACAAGCCACTGAAGCTACAAAGCCTGGAATGGAACACCCCCCACAGTTCCACTACCCCCTCCGAAACACGAGATCGAAACACTTTATGACATGACAGAAAATTAAGTTTTTACTTATTTTTCTTCTTTTCTTCTCTATCAGGCTTGAATTACACTTCATAGATAGTCTGTTAGACACGAGGATGACAAATAAGAAAAATGATACAAAATAATACAAGAGATATAAGATAAAATTTAATAAAAATTGTACATGAATTTATTAAAAATTTAAAAAATATTCTGTATTTTGCGTGTCAAACAAATAATTTTACGTGAATAACTGTGAGAAGAGAAGAAAAATTTTCAACATGACCTAAAAGATTGATTATAGATTATTTTAGGATATATACAATGTCCCTAAAAGACCCTATGCCAAAAACATATAAGGACTGGTCTGCCTCCTTTTGTCACATTTATCATCTTGGGAGCTATTCAAGTCAGACCAAACAGAGTTTGGATCATCTTAGTATTAACAAATTTATTGGTTGAGTTTACTGACAAATTTCCTTTGTTTCTGTTTCCTGCAGTGTTATAATACTCATCATATCATAGTTTAAGCAGGGTAACAAAAGAAAGTTTTGAAAGTTGCAACACAACAGATGCACTCAGAACATTATAAAATGGAAAAACAATCACTCTGTCGAATGCTGGTACTAGGTATTTTGTTTGTGCGACAGGTTGCATTGTCGGGGGGATGAAGCTTCAAGTAAATGTCGAAGGCGATCAGACAGCTTCCACTGTTGGTGCCTCCGAAGCGCAGCCTGTAACTGCAATTCCGCAGCCTTCTTCCAAGAGCAACAATCCTTCAACAGTTATTCCCACTTCAAGTGGGTGCACCATTGTTGGACTTGAATCTCCTGTAATAGCTGCCTTCCTATGTTTGACTGCTACAAAGTTGCTTTTTCTGTACCATACGTGAGACTAATGTCCATGGCTAAGCATCATTACTGCATATGGTATCAAAGTTGTTTTGCATTGTTTAATTTTGGGCAGATTATTTAAAGTGGAGTTTTTCCTTGAGAGGATGCAGCATAAGAAGGTGATCTTCATTCACGGCTAAGATCGACCGATTTCATCGACACTATGCTTGAACGATGATAGCTGACATATGCTTGAACTCAGAATTCTATTTAAAATTTAAAATATAACTAGATAACTCTCGTTCGTTGGTTAGGGTAGTTAAACTCAAAGGATAAACCGCAATATTTATTGTCAACTTAAATGCCAATTCATTTTTTGACAAATTTAATAACTTAAGCAAAATCTAAATTCACTATAATATTAACATATCTGATGTTAAACATACTATTGCCGTTCAAGACAACAATGATATAATGATGACATCATATCTTTGATTGTCGTGTCACGTGCTACCAAGAACTTTAAAAGGAAAAAAATGATCAGAGGGGTATAGGGGCTTTCTTTTACGCGAGCACTCCAATTCTTAAGTTAGATAGGATTTTGGCAAAGGTGGCCATGCCATCCAGGATGACTAGGAGTATAGGCCTCGTCAGCTTGGGTTGGCCGGAAGTGTGAGCCCTGTCGGCCTGAGTTGGTCGAAAGTATGAGCCCCATTGACTCAAGTTGGTCAGGTATGTGGTCCTCATCGACTCAAGGTGGCCAGAGTGTGGGCTCCATCGGCCTGAGTTGGCTGGAAGTGCAGGCCTTGTCGGCCAAGGTGGCCGAGATTGTGGGCCTCATTGACCCATGGTGGCCGAGATTGTATGACCCATTAGGCCTAGGTGGTCAGGTGTGCAGGCCTCGCCACTCGAGATGCCTGGGAATGTGGGCTTAAAATTTGATTATGTGCTCTAACTATAATTTAAGTATAATTGAAACCAACATATGATAAAAGAAGCATTGGTGGCTTAGTGGTGTGATGCCTTGTCATTGTCTTAGTGGCTAGGGAGAACTCTGTCGACCATATCAGTTGATATGCTAGAATCTAGAATGAAACTCTTTTCATGTTCGGGGCATGTTAAAGATGTTATGATCATATTCTCACTTCTCAGTGGCCCACTGCACACTTTTACCAGTTGCTTGGTGTGGATTTTGGCCAATTCATGTTCTCCTGGCTCTAGAACTGCAGGTTCTTGAGGTACTAAATCATGTGAAGTAGAAGATGCTGCATCCAAAATTGAATTTCTAGTCCCCTCATCCTCTGTTGCAAAATAGGTATCAAAGTGTTCAGCTGCATTTCTTGTGTTACATTTATTCCTACTTCACCAACATTTTGATATCTAAACAAAAAGACTTCTAAAAACAAGTAGATTTTTATGTTGTAGCAATATTTCCTAATACTAACAGACAGAAAAGTGCTAACCTTTCATCATGGAATTCTGATTCTCAAAATGATGACTTGTTCCAAATAGATTCTCCTCAAAACTTGATTCTTGTTGCATTTCATGATCTTCCAAGTTTTTGGATGAAGAAGCTGGTTGGCTTTCCCTGCCTTCACCAACTTCTTGACTTGGTTTTTCTTCAACTTTTGTAACTCAGTTGGAGAATGGAGTTCAGTTTTTCCTTGTTCTATAAACATTAAAGAGCCAAAACATGTTCTTAACTGATCACTGGATGAACAGATGAAATATGCAGCTCAAACAAAAGGCCAAATAGACTGGAGTTTAACTCATGCATGGTATGACAAGCATTTACTAACCTTGCCCTTCCAATGTTTGGCTATCAAGAGTATCTCCTACAACAACTAGATCACCAAAAGCCAATTCTGCCTCTGCGTTATTAGAGTCTCCACCTTCAGCTGCAGGGATTGTTAGGTTTTTTTCTTCAATATCATCCCCATGAACATCCTTCGCCTGAGGCTCAGTATCCATCTTGTCCTCTTCTGCATTTTTATCAGGATTGTAAATAGACAATCACATATTGGCACATCAAATGCTGCATTTACTAACCTTTCTCATCCTGTTTTCGATTGTCACTGTGAGGATCCACTGTTCCCTCAGGATCACTGGAAACCAACCCCGTTTCACTAATTCCATGAGTATTTTTATCTCCAACTGCAGGAAGTAGTTGATCTTGTCTTTCTACTACATCTGTGCTAGCAGCTTCTTGTGAGGATTTTTGGCTAGTTTTATCATTTATGTTAATATCTTCTGCTGCACCAACTCCACAGCACTACAAGTATACAAACATAATTTAGCAAATGTGATGCTGAACTTATGTTTTTCTGCATTTGTTCATTGAGATTGTAACATATTGGCAAGCAAAATGGTCTATGTACTAACCTTTCTGATCCTGCTTCCGGTTCTCAAGATGAGGAGATGCTATGCCATCATGTTCACTAGAAACCAACTCTTTCTCATTTCCAGGATTATTTTCATCTTCAGCTGCGGGAACTAAATGATACTGTCCTTTTGCTTTATCTGTGTAAGCAGCTTCTTGCAGGGTTTTTCCTTAACTTCAGGAATCATGTTAATATTTTGTTCTGCACCAGTCATCATCATTATACACATAAAAAAAAAAAAAACTTTAACAAGTTTGATGCTGATTTTTAGTCCATTGGGATTGTAAATAGACAAGCATATAAAGGCAAGAATATTGTAATGACTAACCTTTCTCATCCTGTCTCTGGTTGTCACCATGAGGTTTTGCCACTTTCTCCAGATTAATAGAAGCCCAACCTGTCTCCTTCTCTTTTAAATATGTATCTTCAGATGGAGGAACGTCATGAGTTTGTTCCTTGTCATGCTCTTTTCGAGCAGCTTCTTGCAGAGATTTGTTGCCTTCAGTTTTCATGTTATCTTCTTCTGCATTAGCCCATCAGAATTAGAAAAAGAAGAAAACATATTTTGAGCATGTCAAAAGCTGAATTTACTGACCTTTATTATTTGTTTTCTGGTCATCACCACTGGGATCTTTTCTTCCGACATTACCAAAAGTTACCCTGTCTCTTGTCCTTCAGAATCCATATCCTGAGTCGCTGGAACTACATGATTTTGTCATTTCATGCTGCATGAGCAACTTCTTGCTGAGATTTATCCTGAGCTATGTTATCTTCTTCTGAAATAGTATGCCAGCATTACAAGTAGCTAAACATATAGTATACTTTGGCAACCATTAACTCAAATATGAATTTAAAAGCACCTTGTGATACGCCTACCTTGCAATTCAGATGTGTTTTTCCCCATCTCATTTCCCATGTTCAATTCACCAGGCCCTGAATATAATGAAGCAGAGGACCAATGCTGGAGGGATTCCACTATGATAGCCAGAGACTTTCCAACTGAAGTTTGTGAACTAAAGGGAGCCTAATTCAAAATTTATGGGTCCAAAAGCCTTACCATTATGATGATGATATTCACATGCAAGTAACTATAAACATTTGAGTACAGCTTGATCTCTGTGAGACTGCCAGGGTGTAACAGCAGTTGATGAAATGGTTAATTCATTGATATTGCTTAAAGCATAAGCCTGAGTCGAGTCACCTATTAGCCTAATTGACATCTCAGTAAAAGTAACAGAACATTTGCTTTATTCTCCTTTCCTTTTTGTGTGACATTGACATTCTGTGACCGTAAAATTTATAGAAGTACTATCCATTAGGACAAAATTAACTAAATAACGTTCACTGTAGGCAACTCAAATGTACCTATTACTGTCTTGGACATAAAATTATGTTTAGCTAGATTCTTAAATAGGATTATCGTGAATTCTAGGTAATCTAGAGAGGTTCAGATGGCATGTTCTCAACATGTTAGTCCTAAGAACAGATACATAACGCCGCCTGCTGTAGTGTTTTCCCTTTTATTCTTCTCTTTTTCCAAGCAGAAACACGTTGGAACATAAATGAGTTGGATTTTTGGTCGGCTGATCTTAGACAGTTAAGAAAAATATAATAAAAGGCCTTATTTTTCTCAGATCATCTTCTCATTTCAGTCTGACATTGGCAAATTAAGCACATAGAGAAAGGACCTACATAGCCGTCCAAAGCTAACCTTTACGATCAAAAGATGGTTAAAAAAACATAATTAGAAATTTAGAATCCAAACCCAACTAAAAAAACCCAGCATACTTGTGACTTTTATGGTCCATATGAACTAATCTATTATCAGACGGACAGATCTCCAATATCTCTAATCCACTGAAGATTATAACTACTGGCTTGTCTAAGAAATACGTTGAACTGGGATTGTCCAGCTTTAGGTACCCAACCATTATTTACCATGCAATGGGCATGGAATGATTGTTCTAACAAGGATATGAACAGGTGGGTCTGTTCTTCAAACATTTCTTGGTCTTAAAGTTTGTTGTTGTTGCTGCAGGGTGGCTAAGGACATTTATATTTTAATGCCAAACTCATTATGGTTGTAAATTTGCATTTATAAATATTTACCTTTGAGCAAGCTCAAAAGCAAGCAATTGGACCCCTTCCATCTTTTTTGTTTTAATTGAGGAGAATGGCGAGAATGGTGGGTGGATATCCACCATAATCACTTCTTTAACAAAAGATTAGCCTTTGAAATGGTTGTACCATCCGGGGGCTGTGACTTTGCCATTCCCCTCTAATCAAACTAAATTAGTAAAGCTTGTGCACAGAAATTAAGGCCTTTGGTCAGTCTATTACAAGAGAATGGCTCCATATCTTCTATTGAGGAAAATAGAAGCCATGATTATGGCTACCCAATATGTACACAAATGCGTAGATTAGTGTTCCTGGGGCAAAATAGTGAAATTGCTCTTAATTTCACAAGTATTTGAAAAACAAACTTGTTTCGGAGATTGAAAGTTGGGTTTTTAATTTCCTGATGGCCTGGTGATGTTTGTGTCCATTAAGGGTTTGAATTGCAGCCCTTTATGGGCTCTGTCGGACGCCAAAATCCAACTGGTGGACAGCATCTTTGCTTTTCATTGCTGGGCTGAAGCCCCAATTTTATTGCCTGTAGCCCATCGTTTTGAATCTGAATTCTTAACAAATTTCTTACGCACCTTCCTACCAATATCCTCAGTTCCCACTAACTTTTTCCCTGAAAGAGCGAAAGATGATAAACTCAAGTTTCTTCTTTGAAATATAGCAGTGCTAGTAGAGTAAAAGAAGACACGCTTTCAAACCCATAGGACTCTCTGGACTCGTCTTATTGACCAAGAAAAACAAGAAAAGAAGAGGAATATCATTACACCTTTTGTCGTATCCAATTCTCTTCTTCTCTAAGAATCTAACGTGTAATGTGTAAAAAGAGAATAGATATTAAATTTGGTAAACTCTGAGAATATTATACAAGCAGGATGCAACTTCCAACGCATTTGAAGATGGTGCTTCCCTGAAATAGGTCCGTATAGCTAATTAACTAATTCTTGATTGAATCATGCGTGCATCTATGCTATGAGTAATTAAGCTTCTAACTTATTTTATTAATTATAACATTTTTATTTTTCTTTTTTGTGTAACCATAGGTTTTTTTTTATTCATTTTACGATTTTAGACTAATCCTCTTCGAGTTAAAAATGGCAAATAATAAAACGCTACCAATAACGACAACTTCAGAAATCGAACTATTTTCAAATGCATGAAAAAACATCTATTATTTTACTTTCACTTCTTCTCATCATTTGTTGGTATTTTTATTAATTAATTAATTTGATGATCAATGACTATGGATGTTAGAAGCATAATCTTCCGTACGGCTTTTTTTTTTTAAATTCAGGATGGAATGTGCTGTTGGAAACTGTGATGAAGGTTGTAACAGTATATAATTTGGTCAACAACTAGCTCTAAAATTTGCTAATTAAATTCTCTAGCATGAAACTTTCCCCCCCAAATTCGTTGATATAATCTCATAAATTAATTTGTCTAACATATTGGATTGAAACGAAAGGAATTTTTTTTTATTTTATAATTGAGAATGGAATTTAGATTGTTTAGATCTGAATATCTTAAGCATGTCACACCTCTTTTGTTGTAATTAATTATTAAAGTTGTATTTTTTTTAAATCAAGATTAAAGTTGTATTTAGTGTCCAAGATTTCTATAAAAAACATTAAATAAAAAATTATTATCTAATATACTCTCAATAAAATTTTTAAACTTCACAAATAAAATTCGATAGTGACATATATCAATTAAAAAATTTTTAAAATATAAAAAAATAAATAAAATGAAAAATGTATCATCACTTGTATGTATTTTCAAACTTTCATCGTGGTATCTGGGTTTTAGAAAAAGAACTTCCTGGTCTAGGCAACGCAACTTCGAAGAAAAAGGAAATGGAAAACGGCAGATATCTATCACAATATGAATATATTCATGACATATCTAACGCGGTGGATTTTTTGCCTGCCTATAAAAAAAGCCTTACAACATTTCTCTTCTCCATCATTAGTCAGCTTACCGTCTGTTGATCAAGCAAAACCAAGCTGTCAGCTAAGTTTTCATTCATTTCAAGGTTTGCCATTGTATCTTTGCAAAGCAAATATAGTAGACATTTCTTTACCTTCATTGTCTATCATCTTCATTCTTTTTTTCTTCTGCATTACTGTTTCTTTTTTCGTGATTCCGATGACTACCATTCTTCAATCAAACTTACTTCCGATTGAATGTGTAATTCAATTCCCTGCCACCCTTGGCAAATCCAAGAACAAATGGCACTCGGTTTTCACTACTGTCTATTGCTCGAGAGCATTTTCATCCCTTGTCATCAAGTCCGCTACAGCCAAACAAAAAACGAAGGTTTTTCCACGCTCACCATCTCATGTTTCACTCACTGTTATACAAGAAAACACTTCCTTCCGAATCGATCAAACAACTCTCATTGAGCTAGTGAAACTGAAAAGCATCGAGAAGTTGCAGAAACTTGACGGCGTTGATGGTGTGGCTTCTGCTCTTGGAACCGACACCGAAGTTGGCGTTTCTGGCAGCACCCAGGACATCGCAGGCCGACACGAGGCATTCGGTTCCAACACGTATAACAAACTGCCAGCGAAGAGCTTTTTCTATTTTGCAATTGAGGCTTTTAAAGACCTTACTATAATGATTCTTCTAGGCTGTGCAGCTCTTTCACTTGGCTTTGGAATCAAAGAACAGGGCCCCAAAGAAGGCTGGTACGACGGTGGAAGTATTTTTGTAGCTGTCTTTCTTGTCATTGCTGTTTCTGCTGTAAGTAATTATAGGCAGAACAGACAGTTTGACAAGTTATCAAAAGTCAGCAACAATATTCAGATTGATGTTGTACGAGGAGGTCGGCGCCAACAAATTTCGATATTTGATATTGTTGTTGGAGACATTGTGTGCCTAAAGATTGGAGATCAAGTTCCTGCTGATGGATTGTTCTTAGATGGGCATTCCTTGCATGTAGATGAATCAAGCATGACTGGGGAAAGCGACCATGTTGAGGTAAATCGCAGCCATAATCCGTTCTTGCTTTCAGGGACCAAGGTGGCTGATGGTTACGCTCGGATGCTTGTGACTTCGGTCGGCATGAATACGACGTGGGGCCAAATGATGAGCCAGATCAGTCACGACAATAATGAACAGACACCCTTACAAACGCGTTTGAACAAGCTGACCTCATCGATTGGTAAGGTTGGCTTAGCAGTTGCATTCCTGGTTCTTGCCGTTCTGCTGGTTCGTTACTTCACAGGCCATACCACAGATGAGAATGGAAACCAGGAGTTCAATGGAGGCAAGACCAAGACTGATGATATTATAAATGCTGTTGTGGGAATTGTAGCTGCCGCTGTTACCATTGTTGTAGTTGCAATACCAGAAGGCCTGCCACTAGCTGTCACCTTGACTCTTGCTTATTCTATGAAGAGAATGATGGCGGATCAAGCAATGGTGAGAAAGCTCTCTGCGTGTGAGACAATGGGCTCTGCCACCACGATTTGTACTGACAAAACAGGTACTCTCACACTCAACCGAATGAAGGTGACAAAATTTTGGCTTGGCCAAGAATCTATGGAAGAGGGTGCTTCTTCAATTTCTCCGTTTCTTGTTGACTTGATCCATCAGGGAGTTGCTTTAAACACAACTGGTAGTGTTTACAGAGCTTCCTCAGGAACAGAATTTGAATTCTCAGGCAGTCCTACAGAAAAGGCAATCCTTTCTTGGGCTGTCCTGGAACTGAATATGGATATGGAGAAAATGAAGCAGGGTCGTGTAATACTACAAGTTGAAGCCTTCAATTCTCAGAAAAAACGAAGCGGGGTTTTGATTGGGCAGAGTATTGATGACTCTGTCCATGTTCACTGGAAAGGAGCCGCAGAGATGATACTAGCAATGTGCTCGAGCTACTATGATGCTTCTGGAATCGTGAAAGATCTCAATAACAGCGAAAGGATGAAGTTCGAGAATTTCATTCAAGGCATGGCCGCCAGCAGCCTCAGGTGCATTGCTTTTGCCCATAAGCAAATTCCAGAAGAAGAGTACGAAAATCTGAAAGAGCAGAAAAAGCTTAGAGAAGACAGCTTGACCCTGTTAGGACTTGTGGGAATAAAGGATCCATGCAGACCTGGAGTGAAGAAAGCTGTGGAAGATTGCCAATATGCTGGAGTAAACATCAAAATGATCACTGGTGACAATGTTTTCACTGCAAGAGCCATAGCTACCGAATGTGGGATTCTCAGGCCTGGTGAGGACATGTCCAGTGGTGTGGTCGTAGAAGGTGAGGAATTCAGATATTATACACCACAGGAGAGGATGGAGAAAGTTGACAAAATCCGAGTTATGGCAAGATCGTCTCCTTTTGATAAACTTCTCATGGTACAGTGCTTGAAACAGAAAGGACATGTAGTTGCAGTCACTGGTGATGGCACAAACGATGCACCAGCACTCAAGGAAGCAGATATAGGGCTATCCATGGGCAATCAGGGCACTGAAGTGGCGAAAGAGAGCTCAGATATTGTCATCTTGGATGATAATTTCGCTTCTGTGGCCACAGTCTTGAGGTGGGGAAGATGTGTCTATGCTAACATCCAGAAATTCATTCAATTCCAGCTTACCGTAAACGTTGCTGCACTTTGTATCAACTTCGTAGCAGCAGTTTCAGCAGGTGAAGTCCCTCTTACAGCAGTCCAGTTATTGTGGGTGAACTTGATCATGGACACCTTGGGTGCTCTGGCTCTTGCAACAGAGCGGCCTACAAAGGAGTTGATGGAGAAACTGCCAGTTGGTCGAACAGAGCCACTCATCACAAATATCATGTGGAGGAACCTACTGGCTCAAGCTTTGTACCAGATAGCAGTGCTTCTTACCCTACAATTCAGCGGTGAATCAATCTTTGGCGTAACAGAGAAGGTAAATGATACCTTGATCTTCAATACTTTTGTCCTTTGCCAAGTATTCAACGAATTTAACGCAAGGAAGCTAGAAAAGAAGAACGTATTTGAGGGGATACACAAGAATAAGTTGTTTATGGGAATCATTGCGACAACCATTCTTCTTCAAGTGGTGATGGTAGAATTTCTGAAACGGTTTGCAGATACAGAGAGGTTGAATTGGGGCCAATGGGGTGCCTGCGTCGCAATTGCAGCTGCCTCTTGGCCCATTGGTTGGGCTGTCAAGTGCATTCCGGTTCCAGAGAAACCCATTTTCATTTATCTCAAATGGAAGAAGTATTTAATTCGGAATTGCAGCTCACTGTTATTCTTTTATTATTCTTTAATATTCTTTCGTTGTTAATGAAATATGTTTAGTTTTCCCATCTGTATGCTGAGGATTCTTTTCACGTCAATAAAGTAATACTATCATTCTTTAAATTGAGGACAGTTTCTTAATTGTTTTGGATGCGTAATAGTGTTTGAATGTGAAACTTGGGCAACTTAACCCATAGTCTCCAATTGCAGAGAAGAAGACAGATTTCCAGTCCCTTCCTGCTTTTCACTAATAAATAAGAATGGAAAGGAAATTTACAAATAGCCAAACTGCGTTTAAATTCCCACGGGATATGTTCACTCCCTAATTTGTTCACCTTGTTAAAGATTTTAATCTAGATGCATTTGGTCTAAGATTTCCAGAGAGTATGAGAATCCTTGAAACATTTCCCGGAGTCCATGTTCATTAAGAACAAGCACACAATATGGTACAATGTGCCCTCGCGCTCAAGGACAAAGGCACCAAGGATAGATGCCATAATGGGCATCCTAATTACAGGGAGGCAAGTTTCATGTCTCTGTATCAATGCCTCCCACGATTTTATTAAGAGATTTGGACAGAGAACCTTACTAGGGCCGGATCACACATTGGAGACAAATAGTATGTGTTTCTCCCAATCAGATTGCAATACATTATGATACATGAGATTCATCTAAGCACGAACAGCTACATGAACTCTGCCATTGTCTGATGGCATCAAGCTGTCGTAGTATTCGACCAGCACTTTCCAGCCACCAGGGCACATAAATCCATCGGGGGGGTTCTCTTTGTTCTTCGCTAGAGTCCGCATCTGTAGAATGGCAGCAAGCATTTTTGAGATGGGAGTTGTTTGCAAACAACTAAGATTGAAATCAAAATGTTGGTCCTTCTTGCTCGTGTTTATATTTCTTTCTCCAACTATTTTTTGTGATTTTTATAATACTGGAAGATAAAAACTAGTCAATAGTATTAAAGTCAAAAAAAAAAGATACCTTAGTTCCTGATATGAAGAGGAAGTCTTGAGCCCTTGAGGGATCAAAGAAAGCCATTTTGCCTTGGGTCTTATCATATGCCGCAACCTGCAATTAAAACAGGGGATTTAACATTTTATGCCACGAGTAGTATCATTGTACTAGAAAATAACAATGAAACTAATGCTTGTTATACCCTGAAAGGAAGGATGTTCAGCCGCTCAAGTCCTGGAGCCATGCTCAAGACCTTTTTCCCGTGATCAGCATCATACAAATCTCTCTTCTCAACTGGATGCCCCATGCCAGCTGGGTCTCTACCAACAATGTAAAAATCGGCTCCAGCATTAATCCGAGCCTTAGCATGCCACTGCACTTCAGTTGGGCCAGCATAGTGCATAGGAGATGGGAATATAGAGACCACAGTTGTTTCAGGATCAAGGACACCATCCTCAAGCACCTGATAAAATATATTCATCATTAAACTGTCAAGCATTTGCATGTAAACTTACACAACAAATATATAACCATTTTCAAATTAGCAACTATTTTCAAAGGATTTGTGTAGACCCTGAATAAGCAAAGTAAAAAACTCAGGCACATGGGGGCCTATGTTTCTATCATTTTTCCCTCTGTCAAAGAGTGGGTCAAAGAACACACTAAAGGATCCTATAAGACAGCCAAGAATTTATCAGATTCAATGATGGGCTAAGGCAAATAACGTTTTACTATTATCAGTGAAACATGAACGGCTAGAACAACCTTGATATAGAAACAGTATAATTATTAAAATTCAGGTTGAAAAAATACCTTCTCATGTTGTTTCATTCGCCAAATAAGAGGAACATCATCTGCCTTTGTGTAGCCACCCAATGGATGAAGCAAAAGTATGGGGTTCTTGTAGCCCATCTCAAGAAGCCGACGACGAGTATCTGTCATTAGCAAAGCATGGCCATTATGAACAGGATTCCTGAGCTGGAAAGCAAATACAGCATCAGCATTGCGCCTTTTGAACTCTTGACGTAGTTGCACAGGTGACAGCCGAAAACGATCAAGACCGTCATGGTACTTGATTGGCTCTATAACCTCCAAGTCACCTCCAATCAGCCAATTTCCTGCATTTGTTATGGTTTCTTCAACATATGGTAGTCCAGGGGCAGTAGTTCCCCAAGTCCTTGCTATCCTTTCTTCCTTGGGGTGCTTGTAAATCTCAATGCTAAAACAATCCAGTTATAAAGTAAAGAATGAGACAATGCAGTCATTACAATAAAAAAAGACAATATAGTCATTGAATTAAACAGAAAGACACCAATGATTTATGAATAAGTGGAATCTCATGTAACTTGTTCGAGTCCAAGAAAGTTTATATTACATGAACTGTGTTTTCTTGCTTCTGAAGCAAATATGGTCTCCCAAGAATTGAAACGACTGTTATTGTCAGCAGAAAAAGCTTAAGTTTATTCCTTTTAGTCGGAAAACTCACACTCCGAAATCATGACCCAGACAATAAGATGTCTCAAATTGAGCCAAGTTTAAATAATTTCCCATCTCCTTGGGTTGTACCAAGGACCTAGGAAAATGATGCCTTCACCAATGATCATATGAGGTTTAAACTAGGGCAGACCGGCAGAGGGCTGCAGCAAACTCTCATCATCATCCTCTACCATCCCCCACCCCAATTTCATTGAACATCAGCAAGAAGCAGGGGCAATTCTATTTTCTAATCTAGAATACCGTTGAAACAAGAGTGCATATCGAAGTGATCTAATCACTTGTTTACATATCAGAATTGAGATATTCCAACAGTCGAAAATTTTCATATTAGGCATGTGGTCAGGGGGCAATCAAAAAGCGATACAATTTAAAAAAAATAAAAAAACCTTTTTCATGATGAAAGAAAGTCCAACCAAACTAGCAAAAAAAAAAGGTTCCTTTAAACAGCAAAGTGTGAAACTAAACAGAAATAATAAAGGGAGAAAATAAACATAGTTCCCATTACATAATCACTCTATTACGAGTTTATCAACTTACTTGGTGAGAATCGCGACAGGGTTATCATTCGAGTCAACGAGAGCGACACTGTTGGACCCACCGATCCTCTCCTTCTGAGAGTCATCGATAGCTAAGACAATCGGCACCGACATATTGACGAAGGAACCATCTTCGAGTCGGAGCGAATTGAAATGAAGAGTTTGGAGGAACTCGGATTCTCTCATGAATCCGTTGAGCGGGCTAGCCCAGCCTTCACTCAACACATGCACCCATTGCAGGTCGATCCTAGTCAGCTTCACCCTGGGCAACAAAGCCGCTTCCCGCTTCTTCAACTCCCGCTCCGACTCCGCCACGTGGAGGTCCACTAGTTTCCCACCGTCTGGCTCTATCAATCCGGCACGGACCGAGAAGCGTTTGGGGAGGGTGGTTCGGGGTTTCAAAGAGAGGGAAGCGGGGAGTTTGAATGAAGGAATAAAATGGGCATTCAAGGATTTGTTCACAGACTTGGATGGAAACGAAGTTTGGATGAAAATGGAGGAAGCCATTTGAAGAGAGAAACAGAGAACCAAAATGGTTTTGGTTCTGCTTCCTCTCCTCTTGAGTTGGTTTTTCTTTTCGGAAGATTGACTGGTGACTTAAATAATATCAAGAGAGGGGGTAGAGACGTAGAGTACTAAAGTTAGAACCGTATAAGGGCAGTTCAGAAATATAAAAAATTTCATTTCAAAAAAAAAAGAAATATAAAAAATTTTAATATTACACATTTTTCACAAAATAAAATTAAATTTTTAATATTTAATAACATAAAAATTAGTTACAAATATTTTAAAATAATAGATTTAAATATATTTACGTAATATTTAATTGTGTTAGAAAAAATTAATAAAAATATTTTTAATTTTATTATTTTAAAATATTTAAAACTAATTTTTATATAATTAAACGTTAAAAATTTAATTTTATTTTGTGACATATATAAAAAACATATTTAAGTATTAAACTATATAAAAATACTGTCTTGATTTTAGACGAGAAACTGAGGGAAAGACAAGGGAGATGATGCTTATGTAAGTTTATCAGGGGATGAAACTGGGAGTGGGAAGGGAGGCGGAATACACGTTGGATTTTATTTATAAGTTGGGTTAAGCTGTGTTTGGGAGGATGAACCTGGACATTTGCTTTGATTTCTTGTTGTGTTCGTAAAAAAATAATTTATTTATTTGTAATTTTTTAAGTCAAATTTGGCCAGCCATTTAGTCAGTTATTACTGTAATTATCCCACCTTTCGAATCTTATCATGCTTTTAATTAGATTCCTTTATCCCTTTAGATTACAACGATCCCGTTATGCTATGTATGGTTTTTATATTATTATTATTACCAGAGTTTTTATTTTAATAATTTTTGTATGAGAAATAAAAAAAAATTTCAAAAAATAGAGATGGATTTAATTTTTTTATTTAATTTTTTTAAATTAAAAACGCTTTTTACTTAAATAAATACTTTATATATAATTTTGTCTTTAATTTTTCACCTTCCATATTAAATACAAGAAAAAGAATCAACTTCCCCTTCTCTTCTTCATTTATTTTCTTATCTTTTTATATTCTTTTTTTTTCTTTCCTACCAAACATAGCATTAGCTTTTGTTTAACAGTGATGAAATAGAAAAATAGAAAGATACGGAAAAATGAGAGAGGAAAGAACTGAAAGCATAAAATCATATTTTATTTCATCGTTGTGCTTGGTTATTTCAGTGTTGCATCGCAACAATTGTGTTCTGTTTACCACTGATAATGAATGGTAAATTTGTTAGGTATTTTTATGAGAGCAAGGGGAGTGAGACAACAAGATCCTGTAACCTGTTCTTCGTTTGTTCTCGCAAGATTTTAGACTTTGCTTATTACTTAAAATGCTAAAGGTCAATTTTACTTTGTTATGTTTTGCTTACGATTTCTCGGACTCGATCCCATAAATGCATTTAGAGTTAGTTTAAATGAACCATTAAATTGATCTCGATAAAATTAAAATATTTATTTTTAATAAATAATAAAAAACTAAAATTAGAGATGAAAGAAAAAATTTTACTTAAAAAAAGATAATTTTACTTTTTTTAATGTCTTTTTTCTACTTTTTTTAGTGGTTTAGTGAGAACCAAACAAAGTCTTAAAATGTACTTCACGGTACGATTTGGGGCTCACCCTCTAGTGGACCATTGGAGTGAGGTGAGAATTAATTTGCCCACCTTATCTTCTTTTATATTTTTTTAATTTTTCTTAAATTATTTTTAGTTAAAAAATTAAATTATTTATTTTATTAATTCCTTCCTTTATAACTTTTACTTTTAATGTTTTATTTTTTATTCTTTCATTTTTATCATTGCATATTTTATTCTTAAAGTTTTATTTTTATTATAAATAAAATAATTTTAAAATATATCAAAGTATTATTTGATATAAAAATAATTTTATTGATCTTTAATTTATTAAAAAAATTTGATATAAGATAATTTTATTAACTTTTAATTATTTTGTTAAGTTTATAAAATAAAATATATTATAAATTTCATTATATGTAAATTTTAATAAAGACTTTCATTATGATGCAGATGATAAATTTTAATTTAATGTTTTAATGGTCTTTTTTTTCTCTATAGTTATCTCCTCGTTATTATTGCAATTACATCCAAACATACTATCATTGTTACATTATCTAATCTCACCGTTATAGTGACTAATCTCATTGCCACCGCTATTTTCATTCTCACCGCTCATCTAAATAGAGCATGCGGGTTAATTTGGATGGATGGTAAGATTCAAAACAACGATGGCAGTGAAATTAGTTACTATAGCAATGGGATTTAGTAATGAAATAGTGATATGTGTTTAGATGCAATCGCAATAGTTGTAATAATGTGAGTGTAATGAAAAGAGAAAATAATCATCAAGGATACTACGTTAAATTTCATATAATGAAAATTGTAATATATTTTTTATATAAAAAATTATTAAGACAATTTAAAATCATTAAAATTATTTTATATTAAATTTCATGATAAATTAAAAATTAGAAAAATTATTTAATAAAAAAGAAAATATCAAAAGTGAATAAAAATTAAGGGTAACAATTTAAAAATATTATAATTTATTAAAAATTAATAATGTAATAACTTGTATTCAAATTTTAAAAAATATTTTTTAAAAAAATCAAAGTAAAAAAAAAAGAATGGATAGGAAATAAATTTCCATTGCAGATCCACTACAGGGTTTTTTCCCCAACTGCACATCAATTTGGATAAGCGATACAATTAGCTCATGTGAGGTTAAAAAAAACTATTAAGAATACATGTCTTTTAATAAAATAATAAAAAATTAAATGTAAACATTTTTTTAGCTAACTAATCTCACCTCACTAATTCCCATCATTGTTAGAGATGACAATAGGTACCCTATAAATTAGTTCGGGTAGTGAAATTACTACCTAACCCGTTTAAGTAGAGTTATAGTAGTATATAATCGGGTTCGGATAAGGTTTGGGTAGTGAAATTACTACCTATCACAGGTTCATGTAAGGTTCATATAGTTATTTTAAGGTACCTGCTATTCAAACCTGATTATAAATAATAATTAATTAATATAATATTTATATTTTTATATATATAAATTATTTATTATTAATGTTGTATTTAATTAAATTAATTCATTAAATATTATAATTATGGTTTTTAACTTTAATTTAATTTTTTTAATTAAGTTATTCCAAAATTGATTTTAAATTTAAATTTGAAAGTCAAACTTTGAGTTAATAAACAAGTAGTTAACTAATTTGAGTAGTTAAATGAGTATTTTTTTTATTTTGTAAGGTTAGGGTTCAGGTAACATGAATTAAAATAATTCGGTGGTTAATTAGGTTCAGATATTATAAAAATTAATCGGGTTCAGGTATCCCAAATTTAACGGATACCGACCATTTACATTCCTATTGATGTCCCAAATTCACCTCCATTGGTGGGTGCAATCAAAATGCACCTCATCGATACAGTCATTTTTTTTATTCTTTAGACTAGTGTGGTGAGATCCAAACCTGTCCTACATCTCTAACTGAAAAAAAAACTGTCCTACATAAGATTGTAAATGAACCGAACATGAACGAACAAATTGATATCTCTATTCGTTCATTTGTTTTTTAGCATCGTTCGTGTTCGTTAAGGAATTTGGTTTTCACGTTTGTGTTTGTTTGTTTGTTTTGAGAGGGATTGTTCGTTAAATGTTCGTGAACAAGCTCATTCATCCTAAATGAATACGTTTGCGAACAAGTGTTTATAAATCATTAAACAAACACATTTACAAATACACGTTCATAAACACATGTTCATGAATAAGTGTTCATGAGAATAAATTAAATATTAAATATTAAAAAACCTACATAAAGATTAAATCTCATATGTAAATTGAAATCATTCAACATGAAATCTTAAATACAACATAACTTAAGTGAGCAATGTTTTATTAAAATTGATAAAAATTGATGATTACAATTTTAAGTACAATTTGTATCATATACATATACATATACATATATTGGTATACATATATTAAAGTATCATATATATATATGTGTGTGTGTGTGTTTGTGTGTGTGTGTGTACTCATATGTGTAATGAATATATAAATGGTCAATGGATAAAAATAAGATCTTAACTTATTATGAAACTCTTTTTAATTTAATTTCAATACATTATGTTTAAAATTTTAAATAATAATTATTTTAAGCATAATTAACTAATTCAATTTTATTATTGTATAAATATGTTAAAGAATTAAGTACTAAAATTTTAAGTTAATATCTTAAAAATAGGATATATATTATATAACTTATATAATATAATTAATTTTTGTATTTTAGTAAATAACAAATGAATAATGAATGAATAACAAACAAACAACAAATAACACTTTAAATGAACGAGTTATAAATGAATATAAACGAACGAACAACAAATGACACTTTAAATGAATGAACAATAAACAAACATAAACGAGCATGTTCGCGAACAAAAATGAACGAACCACACCTCTGTTCATGTTCGATTCGTTTAATAAATGAACACTAAAATATTATTCATATCCGTTCATTAAGCTTAATAAACGAACAGAAATTGAACAGATTCATGAACTGTTTGTCAAACATTCTATTCGTTTACACCCCTAATCCTATGTCAACAGCGAAGATCTTTAAAAAATAAAAAAGGTATTTGGTTTCAAGAATGAAACTTTAAATTTTTAAGTACCAAATATCTGAAAGTTACTTTTGTTACAAGAGGCCTCACTAATAGAGGTCGTGATCCTATTCCTATAGTTAAAAGAAGTCATTGTTAAGATCAATAATTGGGCTTCTAAGTTTGTATTTTATGCATGCAGGCTTTGACTTATTCAATCAATTTTCTTTTATATTTAAAACTATTGGTGCATGCATATTATTCTTTGGCTTAATAGCCAAATAAGCCATCAACATTTAGCCCAAAATGGAATTCAGCGCTCAACGTTTTATCGCATGAAATTCAGTCCATAAACTTTTATTTTAGTGGAAATAGACCAAATCTGTTAAATAAACTAACTGCCGTTAGTTTTGCATACGTGGCATGCCACGTGGCAGCTAACTAAGCTATCCACGTCAGCTGCCGCGTATGCAAAACTAACGGCAGTTAGTGTCATTTAACAGTTTTTGACTTAATTGCATAATTGTAAAAGGTTGAGGGTTTATTTCCACTTAAATAAAAGTTTATGGACTGAATTTCATGTGATAAAACATTGATGGCTGAATTCCATTTTGGGCTAAAAGGTTGAGGGCTTATTTGGTTATTAAACCTTATTCTTTTTAAGAGTTTCATGAAATGGAAAATTTTCTATATATTTATATTTTTTTGTTTTTGCAAACTTTGAATTTTTGTAATTTAATTTAATTTTATTTTATTTTTTAATTTGCACTCAATAATATAATATCATGTGGCCATTAAAGGAAAAAGAATTCAACACACAAATAGTCTACCATGTTGGCATTTTTAGACATATAATCAATCTATTACACATGTCACATCAAATAATGGCTGTCCTATTTTTTGTTGATTAAACATTTTAATTTGAGGCTTAGATTCAGGCTTTAGATGATTATTTAATTTTAATTTAGAATTCTGTATATTTTTTTAGGCCAAAAAAGAATTTATTGACTCATGAACAGTACATTAGAAAACATCAGTATTACAGTAAAATCCAATTTACATGAGTTTACTATCTTCAACTCTAATATCAGATTAAAAAAACAAATTCAATTAACTTGGTGGAGCTGGTAACCCATCCTTATCCAGAATTCCAACTAAAGTATATAGAAATGGCCTTAGTCTACTAGACCAACACATCCCCTTCACGGCATGAGAAGCCAGCCAGTTTGCAGCTTTATTAGCTGTTCTGTGTATCTTTACAACTCTGTAGTTAGATCTTTGCATCATTAAATCCTGTAAATCCTTTATCACAACACTAACTTTCCAATTAACAGAGATTTTGTTCATGACCATATTACATACTTCCTGTGTATCAACTTCAAAAATAACCTTTTCATAACTATTCTATAATGCCAATCGAACACCATCTCTTAAAGCTAAACATTCCATAGCCAAAGCACTATCTGCTAAAACCTATTACTCCAACCATCTATTACATCACAATTAGATTTTCTTGCAATCACACATAGACCAACAATCTTTGTGCTCATGTCAAAAGCCCCATCACAGTTTATTTTAATCCAGTCATCCTCCGGAGCTATCCATCTTTCATCACTTTCACTGAAATTCTTGAATAAATTTGCTTCTGCAACAACTGTAGCATTACTGTAAAATTTAGCAATCCCACATCTTACTTTAAAAATTATGGCATCAATATCAAATTCTTTCTTTCTAACTACTTTATAACATCTTGTCTTCCAAATATACGAACATATAAATGCCACTTCATTCATCAAATTATTTCTACAAATATTAGTAAGCTTACCCCAAATCCACAGTAACCATTTATCAAAAGAAGAAACCTCACTGTTATCAAATCTAAGCCCAAAACAGACTTCAAACCAAATAGCCCTTGTCCATGCACATAACAACAAGAGATGCTCTGCTGATTCTTCATACTCATTATAAAGGCTGCAAATTGGGGTTTCCGAAACCTTCCTTTGCCATAGCAACTTTCCAGCAGGTATTGCATTCCAATAGGCCCTCCACAAAAATATTCTGACTTTATTCGAGACCTTTAAACTCCATATTACCTTTCATACAGCCATATCAATAACATGAGAGCAAGAGGGTTTATCTAGTCTGATTGCTCTCAAGCACTTGAGCACCTTATAACCAGATTTAACACTATATTCCCCATTTTAACATAAGGCCATATTAGCTTATCCTTCAAGATCCCCTAACCAATAGAAGTACTCCTAATAGCACTCTGCTGCTCCTCATTTAACCAATGCTCAATTTGATCTAGCTTCCACCTCTCATTTTCCTTGTCCAAAATTTTAGGTACTTTATCAGGCAAATCTATACCGATTATTCCAAGATATCCTAATGTTCGACCAGCCAAACTTGGAATCCAAGCATCATGCCAAATTGAAATTTCTTCACCAGAAGCTACATGCTAAAGAACATTCTTTTTTTAGAAAATCCCTCCCTTCTAACAAACTACTCCACGTCCATGAAGCTCTCCTCCCCTTTACTGCTGATAGAATATCTCCATTGTGGAAATATCATCCCTTTAATATTCTTACCCATTGTGCCTCGGGTTCTCTAATCATTCTCCAGCACTGCTTAGCAAGTAAGGCCATATTAAACACATTCAAATCTCTAAACCCCATTCCACCCAAATTTTTAGCCATGGACATATACAACTAACTTTTCCAATGTATTTTCCTTTCATCATTTTTCTGACCCTACCAGAATCTCGTAGTAGCAGCATTCATCTCATCACAAATCCTCTTTGGAACCTTAACACATGCCATTGTATATGCTAGAATTGCACTAACAACAGCCTTGATCAAAACCTCCTTTCCACTTAAAGATAAAGCCTGTTGCTTCCAATTCTTCAGTTTCTTGAAAACTTTTTCTTTCACATATGCCATAGCTTCCCTTTTTGCTTTTCCCCAGAAGTTAGGAATGCCCAAGTAAACACCTGGATTCTTTGCAACCTTAATACCCAAACAGTTTTCAATATTTTTCCTGACTTCACCCAGTGGATTAGCACTAAAAACAATACTTGACTTGTCGAAGTTCACTAATTGTCCATAAGCACAACAATAATCTTTTATGCAGTTAGCCATCCTCCTACAATTATGAATATTAGCCTTTAAGAAGAAAAGAGAATCATCTGCAAACAATAAATGGGTTAGTTGAGGACTAAATTTACTCAACCTAATTCCTCCTAAAACTCTAGCTTGTGCGTTGCTCAAAATCATCTAGATAAAACATCAACTACAAAAAGAAAAAGGTATGGAGATAAGGGATCTCCTTCTCTAAGTCCCCTAGTAGGATAAATCTTGGTTGAAACTTTTCCATTTACTACCAAAGAATAAGACATTGTTTTAACACATTCCATGATCCATTTCACCCACTTTTCAGAAAAACCAAGCTGCTTCATCACACCCTCCAAAAAATCCCACTCAACTCTATCATATGCTTTATTCATATCAAGTTTAAGAGCCAAGTCATACTTCTTTCCTTTCTTCTTCATATTCAAAAAATGAAAGGCCTCTTGCGCAACAATTATGTTATCATGGATCTGTCTTCCTACCACAAACGCACTCTGATTCTCAAACACCAAATGGCCCAAGTGAGGCTTTATTCTATTCACCAACACCCTGGATATTACTTTATAAATGAAGTTGCAAAGGCTTATAAACCTAAAATGACCCACTTTTTCAGGGCAGTCTTACTTAGGAATTAACACAATGTCAGTATCATTCAAGCCCTTTATCATTCTTCCTTCCACAAAAAACTGTTTTACATCTTCAACAACATCATCTTTAACAATATTCCAAAAATTTTGATAGAACAAGCCATTGAACCCATCTGGCCTAAGAGCCTTATCTGCTCCAAGCTAAAAGACAACATCCTTCACTTCCTCCTCAGATACCTCTCTTTCTAACTCATTATTCAAATTGTCATCTACTAGACAAGGAACTTTTTTTAGCACTTCCCTCTAATCTCTGTTACCTTCAGTTTCAAAAAGCTTCTTAAAATGACTCACAAACATGTTGCAAATCTGCAATTCATCCTTTTCCTAACTATTATCTTCCCTTAACATCCTTACTATCTTATTTCTCTTTCTTCTCTGCATTATGGTTTGGTGAAAGAATATTGTGTTTTTATCACCATGTTTGAGCCAATTTACTCTCGCCCTTTGCCTTCAATAAACCTACTCTTTCCCAGGCTTCCTTCAACTTATTTTTAATCTCCACTAATTTATTAAATTCCATAACATTCCCACAATTTTCCTGAACCATACCAAGTTCCTTCTCTAGGTCTTCAATAACTTTTTTAGTATTTTGGACTTCCTTCTTACTCCAATCAATTAGCGTTTTCCTACACCCATTTGTCTTTTGAATTATTTTCTCACCCTCGAATCCACCCATTTCCCTTTCCCATGCTTCTCTGATCACCTTCTCACAATCTTTCCAAGTTAACCAACAAGCTCCAAATTTAAATCTTCTAACTGCCCTCTTATCACACCATTCTGAATTAAACATTATTGGAGCATGATATGATCTTATAGCAGCCAAATTAAATCACCTACAAATTCGAAAACTCCTCAAACCAGTCTAAGTTCACCAACACCCTATCCGTTTTCTCCTTAATAATCTCCCCTTCTCTAGTTCCAAACTATGTAAATTTTTAACCTTTTGCAGGAACTTCATTAAGATAGCATCCATCAATGAACTCATTAAAGCAATCCATTTTCCTTTTTTCCTATTTGCCCCTACCTTTTTTCTCCCTTTCCCATCTTATATCATTGAAATCACTAATACACAAAATAGGTCCCTTACAATTAGTTATCTTCCTTTTCAGCTGTTCCCATACTCCACGCCTTTCTTCAAATGTTGGAGCACTATATATCCAAAAAACTCTAACAAGATTATTCTTACCTGACAACTTCAGAGTAGATTCTATAAAATTTTTATTGCCCAACACAATTTGAACATCCAAATCTTTCTTCCACCATTAAGCCTTACAGGATCCACATAAACTCCTTCCTCCATACCCACTTTATTTCTCAAAGCCTCCATTCTAGTCCTCCTATTTTTAGTCTCCAATAAAAAGATACAATCCAGATCATATTTCTTTCTATGCCTCTTAAGGGTATGAATTGTCAAGTCTGATTCGGCTCCTTGACAGTTCCAAGAAATTGCGATCATGGCTCCCTTGTGGTTGTTATAAGCCAGCCACCACCACCTTCTAACAGCTCTGTAGTCTTTGAACCATCCTTATACGAACTTTCTCCCTACCTGTCATCAAAACCATCACTCTTTAAAACACCTTTCCTGTCTTTCTTTTTACTTCTATATTTCCTCCGATAACCCCTCTCCCTACCTAAACTCCTTCCAATTTGCAAAGGAAATGCATCTACAACCTCTACATTCCTCACTTCTCACTACTTTTTTCCTTTGTCTTGCCTCTTCTTCCTCATCCTTACGATCAACCCTTGCCCTTTTAATCTCTAGCTTTCTAAATTCCATCACTAACTTCCTGTTCTCCTCTTCTTTAACCAAAAAACAATTCCTCAAAGGCTCATAACATACCATCTCTCCCTTTAGAGGTAATTCAACTATATAGTGATTTGTTTCTTTCCCTTCCTTTTTTACCTTCTAAAGTAGTCAGATTATTCCTATAACACCTTTTTCCCCCAAATGTCATCTCATGTTTAGTATCCTCTTTAGTTCCCACAAATATTTTTTCTTTACTCTGTATCTACGAAACCTCCTCTGCATACTGACTTTCGGTCTCGTCTATAACAGCTAACTCATCACTTATAATCTGACCTGGCACACCAATTAAAGTCTTAAGGCTTACAATAACCTTCTCAGGGGCCCCACTATCCTCCCTATCCTTTAACAATCTATTATTCCCGCTCAAATCATCAGGTTTAATAGAATTCCCGCCCAAATTACTGGCCGTAACAGAATTCCCGCCCAAAACAAGACTCCCGCCTAAATCACCCATATTAACTTCCCTACGCGCTTCATTTACACGCGCCACCGTTCCTACCTTAGTTGTTTCCTTCTCCCTTTTAGAGTTTTCCCTAGTCTCACGTGCCACCTTACCTCCCTCTAATTTCAGCAATTTGTTTTCTTCAGACCCCGTCTCCATCTTCTCATGTTTGCTTCGATAATCTCCCAACCTCCATTCCATTCCACTATTAGACCTCTTATCAATCTTTTCCAATGCCCTGCTTCCACCTTTGAAAGGCAAAGTTTTCATGTGTGGGCTAAATCTCGGTTTAGATTTATCATTCGCTGCCATGCTCAGCTCCTCACCGCAACTTTTCAATAGGTGCTCTAACCTACCACAAACAAAACAAAATTCCGACAACCTTTCCTACTTTAGATTTATCCATTTTCGATCACCTTCAGATCACCTTCTCCTATAGGACACCAAAATCCATCGACTAAGGGCTTCTGAATTGACATGCCAACCCTAGTTCTCAAAAAACCTCTATTTACTCCATCTTGAATCCAATTTTTATCTATCTGTATCAACCTTCCCAACTTATTTCCAATCAATTCAGCATTTCTCAGAGTCATCAAATCAAATGGTAAATTGTGAATCTAGATCCAAAAAGCAACTTCCAGAAATTGAATATCCTCCACTATTGTTTCACCATTCCACCGCATAAGAACCAAGCAACACCCCATCACAGACCAAAGACTGTCTTCAATGGCTCTAATCATGACCTCTTCTGACTTGAAAGAAATACTATACAAATTCTTCCCAACCTCACACATACATGGAGCCACATCAATGGCATAAATCCCCCTTAGAATGGCCAACACACCTTTCTTATTCAACAATTTCTCTAAAACTATTTTCTCGATCACCAAAAATTTAGTCAGAGCTATACTCTGTTCATCACCATCTTCCATGTGAATCTCCATATCCTCCTTGTGTACAAGCCTCTAGATCTTTCTGATCCACAAGTAGAAATAGATCGGATGTGTTTAACACTGGTTCTTCTTCAATAGTAAAGAGATAGAACAACCAAGAAATCTTAGACCTAAGCAAAAAAAACAAAAATTCAATAAAACCTATAGATCCCTTTTCTGTGATTAACCTTCCTCACTAAGCATAAGCCAAGAAAGAAATGCAAGAAAATCAAAAAATAAAAAAAGAAAAAAGAAGAAAAACCATTAAGAAAACTCTTAGAACAAGAGATTAGAGTCGAGATCGAGAGAGAGAGAGAGAGAGAGAGAGAGAGAGAAGATTTTTTTTTATAAAAAATTAAAGCTCCATATTTTTGTTATTGTTTTTTATTTTTTAATATTTAAAAATAAAAAAAAACGAAGAAAAACTATTAAGAAAACTCTTAGAACAAGAGATTAGAGTCTCACGAGAGAGAGAGAGAGAGAGAGAGAGAGAGAAACTCTCAAAGATAAGATTTTTTTTATAAAAAATTAAAGCTTCATATTTTTGTTATTTATTTTTATTTTTAATAAAAATTAAAAAAGCAAAAATAAAAATAAAAATAATTTTTTATTTTTTAATATTTAAACGGCTGTAGTATGCAGGCTTTGCATTGCTTTTCCAAGAATCTTCGCTATTTGAATTCAAAGATGCAGCATGACACTTGTTCCCGTATTTCTTAATATTATAATAATAGGACAATGAAACTATGAAAGTCATCGCCTTCAGAAGCACCTTCCCTTCCCCACCCTGAACTTGGTCCCTTTCACAGCCACATTCACAAGAGTTGTTTCGAATGATTTTTCTTCTAAATTTTATAGCCAATTTTCACTTTTTGCATTTTGTTTGTAGACTTTATCCAGAGTCGAGTTACCCGCTCTGTTTATTTTTTGGGTTAGCTCGAGTTAAAATATTAAGTTCAATAAAAAGACTTAAACTTAAAAATTAAGACCTAATAAAAAATTAGTTTGGGTTTATTATTTTAAATTTAAGTCCGATTCATACTAAAATAAATAAATAAAGAAATTCAAGTCCGGTTTAATAATTATAATTTTTTATACTAATACATTTTTAATAATTTTTATTTTTTGTGTAATTTAATTTAAATTTGTATTGATTTTTAAATTTTAATTTAAAATTTTCAACTTATTGTAGTCTTTTTACAAGAATTTAATTGAATTTTTTCTATTACACTTACTAATTATTTTGTTTTTTAAAATTTTTTATATTTTATTATAATTAAAAATAGTATATGAACAGATTTGAACTTATTTATAATTTATTATATGTAAAACTGAACTTAAACAAAAAATTAAATCCAAAAATTTGAGACACACTAAACTTAAACTCACTTTCAGTATCTTAATATTGTTTTTGAGCTCGGTATGATCTCGATTAGATCTAATCCATAAACAATTCTAATTATATATTTATTTAATACGATAATGATATGAATGAATGATGATGTGTCCACCATTTTTGTTATTGAACGTCGCATTCATCAACCCATTAAGCGACTTTACGAGGCACTAATGCTTTAAGATCTCAATTATCTGCTAATTTATTAAGCTTAATTAACCCTATTATTATGCTTTATGTTTTTTTTCACTCACTTCTGTCAGAGCATTGGTTTGATAAAAAGATTTATATATAATACACTGACAGTGTATGATTTTCATACACTGTCAATATATCAGAGGTTGACACCTCATTAATAGGTCTTTATATGCAAATATAAATAAATTTTTTTAATTTGCCCATAAAAATCTATTAATGAATTGTCAACTTCTGATGCATTGACAATGTATAGTGCATCATATATAAACTCTTGATAAAATGTATACTTAAGATGAAACAAAATAAGCTGAGTTGATGCGCAATTGATCATGTGATTATATATATTAATTATTTGCTTAAATAAAATTAAAATCTCAATAGAAAAAAGAAAGAAGTTGAACGGTCATGATCAAAGCTTATTTTGCATTTAATACATGTCATTATCACTTTTATGTAAAGAAATTATTAAGATTTTGAAAGGTATGCATAATGCATTGCAATGTGAGAACAAAGGTTGTATTCTTATAATTTATCATTATTAATACCTACGATTCCCTATTGATTATTTTACACAAAATGACCTATCTTCCTCTAAACAGGAGAGGTATTTTTAAACACGTGCAATTGAAACTAAATATCACCTAACATTTTGTTTGATTAATTATCTGTTTAATTGGAAAGTTAGGATATGCTATTTCACCTAAATTAATAATTTAGCTGATTTAGATCGAGCATGAAAACAACTTGGATAACTAATTTCTGTCTCGTGTCGATGGATCGGTTTTTTAAACTCTTTAATAAATATTAAAAAGTTTTAATAAAACTTGAAGTAAAAAAAATAAAACATTAACTTAAAATTGAAAAAAACCAAAAAATGTAAGGGATAAAGTAGTGAAATTGTTAAAGAAATATTTAAATTATTAAAAATTGATTTTAAAAAAATCTATTTAAAATGTGAGAGATAGTAAATATTAATTTTAAAGAAGTGAAGATAAAAGGTAATTAATTATAAATTTATTATGTGACATTAAAAAAGGATGTCCATGTAGACGTTTATATAAATTATCTTATCAAATAGGCTTGTATTCTGTAATATATAAAAATATATATATATATATATATATATATATATTGTTAGAAAACAACATAATTGTATTCTGTAATATAATTTATATTTATATAAAAAAAAAGAGTGGAATTTGTCGTTGGGAACACATAGGCAGAAAGATCCTCATCTGTGTGTGTCATATGTTGTCGGTACTTGGAAACGTGCAATATTTACAGAATTTGGGTTCACGGACGACAAAGTTCATCCACACATCTATTTGTCAGGAGTCAATACCAACCGACCGTGGACCCATTTATTTATCCATGTTCCCAATAGGGTTTGCTGTATACCAAACAACCTCCTGCATCTCTTCAGATTAGAACCGTACGAATTTTATTTTGCCGTGGAAACCATAAATTTACTGGATTTTTCCCCATTGAACTGAACCAAGACAACGTTGTTTCACAAATTATTTGGTAACTGAATGAGTACAGTTAGCCAAAAACAAAAGAAAGAAAGAAGAAGAAAATGGACCTAAAGTCATAGATACAAAAAAGTAGTACTTATAATACATAGGATCAAAAAGGCAAATGTAGGCTGACAAAGCTTTGCAATTATTTATTGGCAAAATGATGGAGGCCCATGAAGCTCACCAAGCTTACCAAGCTCAAATTATATTTGTGATAATCGCAATTCTATAAGTATCCATAGAGGTCCAATAATAAGAATTAAAATTAAGAGGATGTAACAAGCTTTGGCTAGTTTCATTGATATTGTTAGATAGAAAGCCTAACAAAGCTTGAGCATAGTGAATGACAAAGTCTTCTACAACTTGATTTAAGCCCAAGTTCAACATTCTTGAAGATTTATATGTATTAGACCAAAATGCAATTAGGTTGGATGCATAATGTGGGCCTAGTGCAATTAGGCCCAATTCTATACTTATGTTAATTAGTTATGTCTTATGGGGCTTGTCATTATCTTAATTTAATTCAAGCTCAATCTTATTTTTTAATAGGTTATTAAGAAGGATTCCTATTTCTTATTTTGCAAGTTTGCTATTTGTCTATAAATAGGCATGTAACCCTTTTGGTAGAACATAATTGATTTGAGTTATAATATTGAGAGACTTTTCTTTTTGGTTCTCTTAAGAACTCTTGAACTTATCAAGGTTTTCCTTGTGACGTTCTTCTACTTTCCACCAATTAGGTTCTTGTTTTGTTAAGTAACGAGTTTAGATTCAATACCATAGGTTTTTATATTTCTATACAACAGATCTTGGTTTCTATCTTTAATTTTTTTGTTTTTCTTTGCTAAGTTTTTGGATTGTTCTTCATGTGATCTTTGTATTCTTCACGTTCTTCGTTGAATCTCATCTTCTTTTGGTGAGGTTCATATCATTTAGCATCAAAGCTTAGGTTCGATTCATGGGAGTCTCGTTCTATTACGTTCTTGTGTTTTTTCTACTCTTTGTCTTTTTGTCTTAGCCGAACCTTGATCTTGAATACTTTCTAAGCTACCACCAATATTGTTTGTTCCTCAAACATATTGTCTTTATTAAAATAACCTATCTTTACTTAGCAACCAAGTAAACCCTAACTTGTTCTCCAAGAAACCTCAACCCGAAAAGTTTTATTGCCCACCAATAAACCTTCAAAAGCTCTACTTTCACATAAAAACTATCTTGTTTCACAAGCCACCATTCCTTTTTCGATTCTTGCCACACAAGCTATCACAAAATTACCTTATTTTCTCAAAAGTTGCATTGCTTTCCAAGTAAACCTTTCCTCATCATTTAGCTTGCTTGTTTTCGTTTTTGTTCGTTTACTTTAATAAAAAAAGAAAAGAAAGAAAAAAAAGAGAAAGAAAGAAAGAAAATAAGAAAAAAAAGCAATTCAAGAGGTAATTCATTATAGGGGAATGCTAAGGATAGTCACTTTTGACAGTCACTTTAAAAACTTTAACTCTTATTGGACCATATCACTTTCTAGTTTTACGTGAAGATGGGTTACGCATGTAAGAGGCAAAAAGTTGAAGTTTGTGGATGCTAAAAAATACTTTCAAGTAACCTGTAATTGTAGGTAACCGATCTTTACGTAAAACTAAAAAGTAACGTGGCTCAATAAGAATGAGAGTGTTAAAAGTGGCTATCAAAAGTGATTGTTCTTAGCATTCCTCTTCATTATATCGTGTGTAGCAAGCACAACATCAAAGTCAATCCGAAGTGTGCTTCTCAAAATCTTAAGTTTGTCATTCATTCTTGAGCTTGGAGATGTCATTTTTGCTTAAATCTAAAAATTCATAGTTTTTTTCTTACCCTTAATTCCTAAAATTACCTTTTGACCCTACTCCTTGAAAAGACCAAACTACCCCACCTTTACTTGAACCTAAAACAACCTACATTTCCTTTAAGGTCTATATTAATTGGAGTTTTGTTGAGTTTGGCTAAGTCTTGTTGAGTGTTCATAATTTTCTTTTCCATTGATTAAAGTTTTGTACTCATCTTGGTTGATTGTTTGTTGATAGTTGGATTTTATAAGCTGATTTTTGATTGAGTCTTGAGTTTGATATAAAACATATAGAGAAAAGTCATGTTAGGGAAAAAGGAAAGACTGTTTGAGTAACATTAGTAAAGAAAAGCCATATTAAAATTGTGTGAGTATTACATTCTTGTGTGTATTGAGTGTAAACACGTAAGGTCATACTTGTGAGGTCATTTTCTTTTACTATTAATGTTTCTTACAAGCTACAATCATGTCTTCTAATAGTGAAAAGCCTGATTTGAGTAACATTGAGTTCATGCTCCAAGCCATGCAACAACAAATTTCAAGAATAGAGTTGAGGTTTGGTAATATTCATGATAAGTTGGAGGATCATGATGCTACACTAACTAAGGTAAAGCATGGTGATACTATTCATGTGAATAGTAATGTTTTGAAAAATGATTTTGATGATAAAATTGATGATGAGTTTAGAATGAATACAAATGTTAGAGGTAATTGTGGTAATAAAGGAGGTCGTAAAGATAAGTTTAAATGAGGTAGGAATTATGATCGGGTGGATTGAAATCTAGGAAGTATCAAGTTGAAGATTCCTTCCTTTCAAGATAAGAATGATCTTTAGGCTTACTTAGAGTGGGAAAAGAAAGTAGAGATGGTTTTTGATTACCATAATATTTCGAAGAAAAAAAAGGTGAAACTTGCTGTTGTAGTGTTCACAGATTATGTAATCATTTGGTGGGACCAACTCATGCTTAGTAGACTGAAGAATAGAGAGCCACCTATAGCTACATGGGATAAAATGAAACGTATTATGAGAAAAAGATTTTTCTAGTTACTACTATCGAGAGCTTTATCAAAGGTTACAAGGTCTCACTTAAGGCTCTAAGAGTGTTGAGAATTATCATAAAGAAATGAAAATTATCATGATTAGAGCTAATGTTGAAGAGGATAGTGAAGCTACTATGACTCAATTCTTGCAAGGATTGAATCGTGAGATTGCTAATATAGTGGAGTAACATCACTATGTGGAGTTTGATGACATGTTGCATATGGCTATAAAGGTTGAAAGGCAACTCAAAAGGAAAAGTTTTTCATCTCATTTTATGCAAGGTTCTGGTTCGTCTTCTTCTTGGAAACTGAACACCTTTCAAAGAGATGATAGAATTACATTCAAGCCTAAGACCGAATCCTCTTTTAAGCCTAAACTTGAGGTATCCAAGCCTAAGGTCGAGAGTGTCCAAAAGCTGAGATCCGAGGCTACCCAAGCATCCTAAGTGAAGAGTAGAGACATTAAGTGTTTTAGATGTTTAGGAAGAGGTCACATTACATCACAATATCCAAATAAATGAATCATGATTATGCGTGATGATGGTGATATTGTAAGTGAAGAATCTGATGTTAATGATGAGATGCCACCATAAAAGGGCATCGATGAGGATGATGACCTCATCGATGCCCACGTTAAGTTTGCTGCCCATGGTGAAGCAATTGTAGCTCATTGTGCATTAAGTGCTCAAGTTAGGGATGAAGATGAAGTGCAACGAGAAACCATTTTCTAGATTAGATGCCACATCAACAATAAGGTAAGTTCTTTGATTATTGATGGTGCAGTTACACTAATGTTGCTAACACTTATTTGGTTGATAGATTGAGTTTGTCGACCACAAAACTTACAAACATCAATGGCTCAATAATTGTAGTAAAGTAAATGTAATAATGTTAGAATATTTTTTAAAATAAGTGGTGTCGTAACGGCTTCGCTCGACGATTTTGAAAACGATTAAAAATAAAAAGGAATCGCCACCAATCTTTTTTGTCAAGGTGTGATTGGTCACCTAAAATATTTATCTTTTTAACAAAATCTCAAAATTAATTAAGTTTTATTAAAAAGATAATTTTTGGTCTGCAAAAACAAAGTTGGGTCCGGGAGTACGGTTACGCGTGGGGAAGGATTAGCACCCCCACGACGCCCGTTAAAAAACGGTACCATAATAATCATGTGTTATCCTTTAATTTTAATAAAATGATCTTGAATTAATATTTAAAAATAATTCTTATTTTATTGCAATCTTTTTATTCAAAATCATTTTTTTATTGGTAATTTTATTTTGTTTTATTTTAAGAGGTTAAATTTTATTTTTCAAAAGTAAATGTGAACCTTTTTGTATTGAATAATTAAATCAAATACTCCAATACTTTTGGCAGTATTTAAAATAATTTTCCTCACCTAGAGATTTCTTAAGAATCACTACTTGTGACTTCTACAGAATCTCATCCTCGGAAGATTCACACTTACTTTGAAATTAAATGGATGCACATGATGCAAACAGATAATATATGATGCAAATGAATTTTTTGATTTTGAATTTCATTATTTATTTATTTATATTTCTTTATTTTTAAAAAAAACTTATTTTCTTTTTATATAAAAATTTAAATTATTGAAAAATCATACTAAATATCCCAATACTTTTGGCAACATTTAATACGACTTTTATCACTTAGGGATCAGCTAGGAATCACTACTTGTGACTTCCGTAACATCCCATCATCGGACGAATTTAATTAAATTTAAATTTTATTATTAATTTTAAAAGAACTTATTTTATTTTCATGTTAATAAAAATTTAAATTATTGAAAAATCATACTAAATATTCCAATACTTTTGGCAACATTTAATACAACTCTTCTTACCTAGGAATCAGTTAAGAAATCACTACTTGTGACTTCCGTAACATCCCATCATCGGACAAATATTTGTTTAAATTTAAATTTTATTATTAATTTTCTTTTAAAAACTTATTTTTATTTTTAACAAAAAAGTTAAATTATTGAAAAATCATACTAAATACCTCAATACTTTTGACAATATTTAGCAGACTCTTCTCACATAGGGATCAGTTAAGGAATTACTACTTGTGACTTCCATAACGTCCCATCATCGGACTTTCTGTTAAATTTTAACATTGTTAAATAATATAATAAATGAAACATATATAGTTTTCATATTTCCTTTATTTATGTTTGTAAAAAATATATATTTATATAACATATCTACTAACTAGAGGTGGCAAAAGTTGACCCGACCCAAAAAATCCGCTCAATTAACACGAATCCAAACCCGACCGATCCGATTTGACTAAAAAAGTCAACAACCCAAATCCAACCTGATCCGAATCCGAATTGATCCAAAACCAAATTTATCCGAATTTACATTGATCCGAACCCAACTGGATCCGAACCCGAATTCATCCGAATTTAGATTAACCCGAACCCGAATTGATTCGAATCCGAATTGATCCGAATCCAAATTGATCCGAATCCAAATTGACCCGAATCCAAATTTACCCAAACTTGAAAAGATTCAAACTTAAATTTAATATTATCAATAAATATTTAAATGTTAAAATTAAATATCAAAGTATTTTAATATAGTAAAAATATAATTTTTTCAATAATATGAGTGTTATATATTTTTTTAATCTAGTAAAATTTAAATATTTTATATTGCTTTCATTTGAACTTAATGTATAATTATTTAATGGTTAATCTATAATAGAGTACAGAAGCTATATCATCTACACTAATGTTTTCAATTATTCTATAAAAAATCAAAATAAATTAAAGAGATATATAGTACTGTTTTATGATATTTAATAGAGATTATTAAATCACTTTGATTCAAAAGTTATTAATTATTGTAGATAATAAAAATAAAATGAAAAAATGTAATTAATTTATGAATGTTGGTAAATATATTATAAAGAAAACTATCATACAGATTATTAAATATTTTGATTATTTCAATCCCAATTGTACTATAGGTCATGTAAGAAGAAAATTTTATTTTCATGAGTTTTGTAACTCTTAGAAATATGGTTTCAGTTGATTTTCATATCAGATAAATCACATCAAGATGACCAAAGCTTAAAATATGTTAAATCAACCCTAATCCAAATTTGACCGACCCGAATCTAAATCCGATCAACCCGAATCCAAATCCGATCAATCCGAATTGACTAAAAAAGTCAACGACCCAAACCCGACCTTATCCGAACCCGAAATGATCCAAACCCGAAATAGACCGATTTTTCCTTGACCCGAACCCGACCTTATCCGAACCCGAAATGATCCAAACCCGAAATAGATCGATTTTTCCTTGACCCAAACCTGACCTTATCCGAACCCGAAATGACCCGAATCCGAAATGATCCGATTTTTCCTTAACCCAAAATGATCCGATCCAAAATGATCCAACCCAAACCCGATCCGACCCGCCCATTTGCCACCTCTACTACTAACCATGTGTCTTTCAAAATTTATTATTCAACATATATATAATCCACATATTTTCCTAAGGTAATAATAATAATAACAATAAAACACAATAATAATAATAACAATAATAATAATAATAATAATAATAATAATAATAATAATAACATAATAATAATAAATAAATAAAACACAATAATAATAATAATAATAATAATAATAATAATAATAATAATAATAATAATAATAATAATAATAATAGCACCAAAATTATTAAAAGAAATATACCTAAATTGGTTTGGGCTAAGAATCCAAAGGAAATGCTTGCAAACAACCCAACCAGGTTGGCCCAAGGCGTGTGGAAATGGTCTCCTTGGTGAACAGCGGTGATGGTGTTGGGTAGGCAATGGTGGTTCACGATGGTGAGGGGAGACAAGCAGAGGCTGTGTTGGGGCTGTTTTGGTTGAATGGGGACTAGCAGACCGAGAGGAAAGAAGCCCCCAATCCCCTTATTGTCGAGAAGGAAGGAAAGAGTGAATGATTGACCCCCCTTGATCGTGACCGGATGAGGGTTTTTAGAGGGAGTGAAACTTGGCTTCAGGGTTTTCAGAGATGGGACGGGGGAGGCAGGAGGCTATGGTAGCTGGTAGGCTGGCTGATGGGCAGTTGATGGGAGAGGAGCTGGTAGTAGCTGATTGGACAATAAACAATAATAATAACAAAAAATAATAATAATAATAATAATAATATAAATAATAATAATAAAACAAGTAATAAAAATAAATACAAATATAATAATAATAGTATTAGGACAAAATTAAGTGTCAACAGCTGCCCCTCTTTGCTCATTGCTGAGGATCAGGAATAGAGCAAAGATAATAGACACTAATTTTGTCCGGCTTATGACCTAATCTCTTCTTCTTTTTTTGTATGCGCTCTTCTTGCAGTAGAGGTGATGAAACTTTAAATTTAAATCATCCATTTTTTTGTTTTTGTTTGTTTTTTTTAAATGTGCTCCTCTTGCAGCAAAGGCCATGAAACTTTAAATTTCTTTTTGTTTGGTTTGTTTTTTTTCCTTTTTCAAGAAAGCTCCTCTTGCAGCAGAAGCAATGAAACTTAAAATGTTGTTTTTTTCTTTTTTTTTTCGAAATGTGCTCCTTTTGCAACAGAGGCAATGAAACTTTAAATTTAAATTTGTTTTGTTTTTTCTTTTTTCGAGAAAGCTCCTCTTGCAGCAGAGGCAATGAAACTTTAAATTCCTTTTTTGGAATGTGCTCCTCTTGCAGCAGAGGCAATGAAACTTTAAATATTTTGCCCGGAGGACTTAAATTCTTTTTCTGAAAAGTGCTCCTCTTGCAGCAGAGGCAATGAAACTTTAAATTTTGCCCGGAGGACTTAAAATTTGTGCCCGGAGGTCTTATGATTTGTGAAATTTGCGCCCGGAGGACTTGAAAATTTATGTCCGGAGGACTTACAATTAATGCCTGGAGGTCTTAGGATTCATGCCCGGAGGTCTTAGATTTCTTTTCTGAAAAGTGCTCCTCTTGCAGCAGAGGCATTGAAACTTTAAAAATTTTGCCCGGAAGACATAAATGCTTTTTCTGGAAAGTACTCCTCTTGCAGCAGAGGCATTGAAACTTTAAAAAAATTTGCCCAGAGGTCTTAGGATTCATGCCCGAAGGACTTATGATTTGTTCCTGGAGGACTTAAATTCCTTTTCTAAAAAGTGCTCCTCTTACAGCAGAGGCATTGAAACTTTAAAATTTTGCCCGGAGAACTTAGAATGCGCTTTTTTGGAAAGTGCTCCTCTTGCAGCAGAGGCGATGAAACTTTAAAAATTTTGCCCGGAGGACTTGAGATTTGTGCCCGGAGGACTTATGATTTGTGCCCGGAGGACTTAAATTCCATTTCTGAAAAGTGCTCCTCTTGCAGCAGAGGCATTGAAACTTTAAAAATTTTGCCCGGAAGACTTGGAATTTGTGCCTGGAGGACTTGACATTTATGCCCGGAGGACTTAGATTTATGCCCGGAGGTCTTAGAATTATGCCCGGAGGACTTAGATTCTTTTTCTGAAAAGTGCTTCTCTTGCAGCAGAGGCATTGAAACTTTAAAATTTTTGCCCGGAGGACTTAGAATTTGTGCCCGGAGGACTTGAAATTTGCTTATCTTCTGAAAATCAATTTTTAATCTTGATTAAACATGGCATTGGTAAAACTGGGTTTGAAATTTTCTTTATCATGAGCAAACTTGCCCCTCTCTTTTTTTCCTCTTCTTCTTCTTTCTCTTCTCTTCTTTCTTCTCTTTTTTCTTTCTCTTCTCTTTTCTCTTCTTTTTCTCTCTTCTCTCTTTCTCTCTCTCTTCTCTCTTTTTCTCTTCTCTTCTCTCTTCTTTCTTCTTTCTTTCTCTCTCTCTTCTCTCTTTTTTCTTTTTCTTTTTAATCTTGGAAAAGGTTTCATAACCTTTGAAATCTTGATTGAATGGTGTTGAGTCTTCAGCTTGAGAAACATGTTTTAATCTCAAAATTTTACACAAAAACTTTCAATGTTGATGCTTGATATTGTGTATGTATGCATGTATGCATGACACTCAATCCTGTACATTCTCTAACTTTGAAACTCTATCTTGTCTTGCCAAAAGAGGCACATCATTCGCCTGTTTTGTCTCCTTCGCCCCCAACATGATCATGAAAGCTCCTCTCTGTTTTAATCTCATTTCTGCAGGGTTCTGGTGCTCATCATAGCCTTTTGACGAAAAGCACTGAAAATTTTCTCATAACTATTTTCCAGGAGGGAATTGAATCTAAATTTCACAAGTGATATTTGATTCTTTCAAAATATTAGTGATTACTTTTCAAGATGAGCGACATAAACCCTACTCGAATCTCTTCAACTGGATAATTGAAAGTTTGATGCACCAGGTGTTTTGTTTGAGGAACATTTTGCCACTTATCCAAAAATAATGGTTTCTTTCTTGGCTCAAAATGGTTTTCTTAAAATACCATCGTTTTTCTTCCCTTCTTTTTTGAACAAAATTTTGAATGAGAAAAGAAACAAAATATTCACAACTTGATTTGACAATCTCTCAAATTCTTAAATAATGACGTTCTACAAATGCCAAGATCGGGCATGAATGACTGGCATCTTTTCTACTTAGGAAGAGTCTTTACAAGAAGGAAGGTTCAAAAAAATGTCCGGTAATCAAATGACATCAAAATCTTTGGATATCTCGAGGATTTTTCAAGACTTGTTAATTCTTTTTCCACATTTTCAATTCATGTCACTGCTTGACTTGGTTGCATGAAAAGTTCATTGTTCGCTCTAGACTGCCCTTTTCGGGTTTTCACCCTAGAGCTTCACTCTTTCTTTTGTTTTCTTTTCTCTCTTTTTTTTTGTTTTTGTTTTTGTTTTTGTTTTTGTTTTTTGATTATTCCACCATGCATTCGAAAATTCAAATTTTATTCAAACCAAAGAATGACAAAAATCTTCCAAAGAATAGCTCTTCGATACAAGCATCCATACTTGATCAAAATGGACTTTTAGGTACGTAATGTAGGCCATGGTTCAGGGTTCTGAAAGAATAGATAAATAGGCCCAAAATGTATTTGAAGGTGATCAATCCAAGGATCATTTCTTCTCATATGGTTGTCCATCATTTTCACTCTTCAAAGCACCTTTCTTTTTCTACTTTTTGATGTATCTCTTTATCTTCTTCTTTTCTTTCTTTCTTGTTTTTTTTTTAAAATCCTATTCATCCTTTGAAGCATCTTTCTTTGTGTTCTTTCACATGTATCCTTCCTCCTTTCTCTTTCCTTTTTTCTTTTTTCTTTTTTCATTGATTCATATCCAAGATTTCAAAAACATAGTAAATGTTATTTGATCAAAAACAAAAGTTGAATCATTCATTTTCTTTGAAGAGATATTTTCTGCACATGCTCCCCAGTGTAGAGGGTGATCCTTAGAGGAGGTTTATTATGAAAGAAACTATCAGGCTCAAAAGGGGTAGCAACAGGATAACGTTTATATTTGTGAATTGAATATGAAAGACGGCCATTCATCATCTCAAATTAAGATGCTTCTATTGAAAAGCAATTCTTAGGACAAGTTTTTTTTTTTTTTTGCTTATGAAATCATCTGAATATCCTGTTTGCATGGTGTCACAATCAATTTCATTTTCATTTTTTTCGATCTTTTTTTTTGTTTTTTTATTTTCTTGCAATGTACCACTTTAATATGATAGAACTTGACCTCACACACCACATCTTCGTTTAAGGAAACAGGTGATGCCCAGCTCGAGGTATTATGCAAATGGACATTGATGGAAAAATCCTTGACTTTGGTTCTCTTCTTTTTTTTTTTTTTTTCGTTTTTATCTTGCCCCAAAACATGGGCAAAAGGCATTTAGGGAATACAGGGTTGAAGAATTTTGGGATTTGTACAAGAAGAAAGGTGGAAAGCTGTTTCAAAATGATCTTGACAAATGTTCGACCACCAATACCCAAAATCTTTGAGATTGTCATAAATTGACTTCCAAATTATTCTAAAAAAGTTTTGCATGTCGATCATCATCATTTTTAAACCATTAACAAAAAAAGTCTCGTCATGTTCAAATGGGAACAAGTTGAACTTTCAAAATCTTATACCCCAATTTAGCTTCAGGTTTTATTGAAAAATTATCCTGGAATAATTTAAGACATTCATCTTTGACAGTAATCACTGATTTTCTTGGAATCATTTTTATCATTAATGTGAAGAAGAGAAACATTCCTGTCATATGCCATTGGAAAATAAATTATGCAAAAAGTTGTGCTCATACAATTGTCACCTAGGCCAACGGAAACAACAAGCATTTTCCAACAAAATACAAACTTCAAAATCTTAAGATCTTCATTTCCTTCCAGATCGATCTGTCAAAATGCCATAACTCTACGCCAAAGTGAACTTCCATTGTTCCATAAGTTTCGGAGTCAAGATTCCACCATTGATGAGCTCTTCAATCCTTTCCTTCAATTGCCTGCATTTTTCTGTTGAATGCCCAATTGCCCCCATGTGATAGTCACATATGCTATTCGGGTCATAGCTCTTGGCCAACGAGTTTGGTGTTGTCCTCAAAGGTATAGGAGTCAAATATTGGTTTTTTACCAAAAAAGGCAAAAGATCGGAGATCGGGATTGGGATTTTTCCTTGATTGCTTCTCGATCTTTTTCTGTTGTTTATTGATGGTTGAAGAGGTTGAGCTACTGGCCTGGGTATAAAGATAGGCGCATGAGCAACCGTTGGAGGGTAAGAGCTTGCTTGGAATCTTGGTTGATGGACTGGTGAATAGAGATAAGGATCATAGGAGACACTGTTCAAGGTTGGATGGTATGATGGTTGAGCCAAATAGGGATGAGGTGGAGCGGTGTTTTTGGGAAATTGCCCCTCAAATGTTGCAACTTCTTCCCTTCTTTCTGACTTGTTATCAGCAATGTCATCTATCTTGATCTTGCCCCTCTTGATTGCATTCTCAATCATCTCTCCAGAGGCTACCATGTCGGCAAAATTCTTAGTAACATTCCCAATCATTCTATCATAATATGGTGTCTGGAGGGCACTAAGAAATAGAGTCGCAGTCTCTTTTTCTGTGAAGGGAGGCTGGATCTGGGTGGCAACATTTTTCCATCTCTGGGCGTATTCTCTAAAGCCTTCAATAGCTTTCTTCTCTATGGATTGCAAAGATAAACGATCTGGGGCTAGATCCACAATATGCTTATATTGAGCGACAAATGCCCTTGCCAAATCTTCCCATGAGTGAACATCGCCCCTGCCCAACTGTGTATACCACCTAGCAGCAGATCCTTTAAGGCTATCTTGGAAGACATGGATCAACAGTTTGTCATCATGCACATGTGCTGCCATCTTTCTACAGTAAATAGTGATATGGGCCTTTGGACAAGTGGTCCCATCATATTTCTCAAATTCTGGAGTTTTAAACTTTAAAGGAATGACGACACCAGGTACTAGAGATAATTTGGCTGCATCTAAAGATCCACGAAAATCCATTCCTTCAACAATCCGAAGCCTTTCCTCTATAAGCTCTATCTTTTGTCGAGAATTTAAGCCTTCTTTCACTTGCGACATCCCTTGCTCATTGCGACTATCGAAATTGGCAACCTGAATTGGTTCGAGGGGGTTCATGGTAGGAACTGCATGCCCTTGAAATTGACTAAGGTCGACTACAGACGGCATATTAGGGCATACATAACCCTCGGTGGGCATTGCTTGTGGCTCTTGAGATGATTGGGTTTCTCGTGAACCAATGTTAATTGGACAAAAAGAATCCTCAGTACTTCGGAACCGATGCCCATCTTGGGTAGCTAGTTCTCTCATTTTTCCATTATTTAGCTTCTCCCACAAACCTGCCATCTGTGACAATTGCTCTCTCATCTCTTGTTGAGCCTTTTCCATCCTTTCCATCCGAGTCATTTTTGTCTTTTCCGTGTCCCAAAACTATCTCTGAAGCTTTTCAATGATCAAGCTATATCTACACCAAATCCTGTCACAACCTAAAATTAGATGTCATGCTTGCCATGCTAGTGTGAAGCTTTCATTGTATTAAAATTGTATATCTACATGTAAAAGAAACTTCAATCTTTATATTATTTTACAATATCACAAGTTACACATCAAAAGAAAAAAAATTATAAACAAATTTTTTTTGACCGTTTATTTACTTTCTTCATTTTCATGTTTCATTTTTTTGAGGAAAGAATTATTGCTAGCCTTATTATTTTCTGTCAAAATCATGTTATGCATATATGAATGAAGTGAATGCAAACCTATATAAAATCTTGTAACATTCATAGTCACATAGGAATTGTTTACAAGACTCAAAATTCCTTACTAACTCTCCTTTATTCTAATGCCCTCAACATTCAAAGCCTTTCAAAAACAAATCAAGCATTGTAGATTCCTTGTTGACCACTTCATGAAAAGTCGATCTGTTTCCACTTGCTAATGATTCAACATGTAATTGTTCTAGAAACGACAACGACCCTTGAAAATCAAGCATCTGCATTATCTCAGCTTACTTTCCTTTCATTCCTCGTGTATCATGTCAGCAAAATTCTTCTTGATTATTCTCCAAAATAGTAAGTATAGCTTCAAATTGATCTCCGATATCTTTGACTTCCTTTAATCCAAAAAGACAAATACTCTCCTTATTATGTGATGTGAATGCATGAATGTAATGAAATATGACATGCTAAAGAATCAAAATTTTCTCTTATTTAAATTCAATGAATGAATTCTCTCCTTTTTCTTTATTTTAAATTTTGATGATTTCTCTTTTTTTGTAAAGAATAAACTTTTCTTTTTCTCCTTTTTTATTTTAAAAAAATCTTATTTACACACCACAATTTATTATCTTTAATTTCCCTTTTTATTTAATTTATTTTTAAAGGAATGTGACGATGCACTTACCTTTTATTTTCTTATCAAAATTCCTCTTTCTTTTTCATATCTATGCATTTGTTTTAAAAAAATAAAAAACATTATTGTTATTGTTCAAATTGTATTAAAGAATGAAGGAATATTTTCATGTTATTTCTGACAAAGAAGAAAAACCGAATAAATCTTTGTTTTATTCTCTAAAGTCGTAAAATTGTAAAATTTTATTTGAAAACAAATACCTCTTGATTTTGTGAGATTATGAATTTGAAAAATCAATAGAGTTATGATATGAAAAAATGGGTAGTAAAATGTTCCCTCATGTGTCCTAATTTCAGGATAATTTTTACAAAAATTGGACATGGCTCTAGCTAGGATCGGCTTCTTAAGGCCTTTTACATGCTGGGTTGGGTCTCTAAAAGGTCAAAAAGTTCCCAAATTATACCTTACTGTCATCCACACTGGACTAGTAAGATTTAATTTGAGTGGGAGTATTTCGATTGCCATTGCGGAGGTGATTATCTCACGAGAGCAAAGGTACTCTACTCCCTCCTAAGAAGGACGGAGCCCGGGTATAGAGCTCATGTTATGCAAATGTAAGTGCAAGTGTGTGTATGAGAGAACATTTATCAAACCATAACCCTTATTCTACCCCAACAATTTATTAAGAATAATATATACAAATAAAGAATACTATAAAATAATCAACGTAACTAATTATTTCAAAATTAAAGAAATTAAATTTAAATATTAATTAAGACCTTTAAATTAAAACTTAGGATAACACATGATTAATAAATGGCTTGACCCTCAAAAAGCATCCCCAGTGGAGTCGCCAAGCTGTCGTAACGGCTTCGCTCGACGATTTTGAAAACGATTAAAAATAAAAGGGAGTCGCCACCAATCTTTTTTGTCAAGGTGTGATTGGTCACCTAAAATATTTATCTTTTTAACAAAATCTAAAAATTAATTAAGTTTTATTAAAAAGATAATTTTTGGTCTGCGAAAACAAAGTTGGGTCCGGGAGTACGGTTACGCGTGGGGAAGGATTAGCACCCCCACGACGCCCGTTAAAAAACGGTACCATAATAATCATATGTTATCCTTTAATTTTAATAAAATGATCTTGAATTAATATTTAAAAATAATTCTTATTTTATTGCAATCTTTTTATTCAAAATCATTTTTTATTGGTAATTTTATTTTGTTTTATTTTAAGAGGTTAAATTTTATTTTTCGAAAGTAAATGTGAACCTTTTTGTATTGAATAATTAAATCAAATACTCCAATACTTTTGGCAGCATTTAAAATAATTTTCCTCACCTAGAGATTTTTTAAGAATCACTACTTGTGACTTCTACAGAATCTTATCCTCGGAAGATTCATACTTACTTGGAAATTAAATGGATGCACATGATGCAAACAGATAATATATGATGCAAATGAATTTTTTGATTTTGAATTTCATTATTTATTTATTTAATTTATTTATATTTCTTTATTTTTAAAAAAAACTTTTTTTCTTTTTATATAAAATTTAAATTATTGAAAAATTATACTAAATATCCCAATACTTTTGGCAACATTTAATACGACTTTTATCACCTAGGGATCAGCTAGGAATCACTACTTGTGACTTCCGTAACATCCCATCATCGGACGAATTTAATTAAATTTAAATTTTATTATTAATTTTAAAAGAACTTATTTTATTTTCATGTTAATAAAAATTTAAATTATTGAAAAATCATACTAAATATTCCAATACTTTTGGCAACATTTAATACAACTCTTCTCACCTAGGGATCAGTTAAGGAATCACTACTTGTGACTTCCGTAACATCCTATCATTGGACAAATATTTGTTTAAATTTAAATTTTATTATTAATTTTCTTTTAAAAACTTATTTTTATTTTTAACAAAAAAGTTAAATTATTGAAAAATCATACTAAATACCTCAATACTTTTGACAATATTTAGCAGACTCTTCTCACCTAGGGATCAGTTAAGGAATCACTACTTGTGACTTCCATAACGTCCCATCATCGGACTTTCTGTTAAATTTTAACATTGTTAAATAATATAATAAATGAAACATATATAGTTTTCATATTTCCTTTATTTATATTTGTAAAAAATATATATATTTATATAACATATCTACTAACCATGTGTCTTTCAAAATTTATTATTCAACATATATATAATCCACATATTTTCCTAAGGTAATAATAATAATAACAATAAAACACAATAATAATAATAATAATAATAATAATAATAATAATAATAATAATAATAATAATAATAATAATAATAATAAATAAATAAAACACAATAATAATAATAATAATAATAATAATAATAATAACAGCACCAAAATTATTAAAAGAAATATACCTAAATTGGTTTGGGCTAAGAATCCAAAGGAAATGCTTGCAAACAGCCCAACCAGGTTGGCCCAAGGCGTGTGGAAATGGTCTCCTTGGTGAATGGCGGTGATGGTGTTGGGTAGGCAATGGTGGTTCACGATGGTGAGGGGAGACAAGTAGAGGCTGTGTTGGGGCTGTTTTGGTTGAATGGGGACTAGCAGACCGAGAGGAAAGAAGCCCCCAATCCCCTTGTTGTCGAGAAGGAAGGAAAGAGTGAATGATCGACCCCCCTTGATCGTGACCGGATGAGGGTTTTTAGAGGGAGTGAAACTTGGCTTCAGGGTTTTCAGAGATGGGACGGGGTAGGCAGGAGGCTATGGTAGCTGGTAGGCTGGCTGATGGGCAGTTGATGGGAGAGGAGCTGGTAGTAGCTGATTGGACAATAAACAATAATAATAACAAAAATAATAATAATAATAATATAAATAATAATAATAAAACAAGTAATAAAAATAAATACAAATATAATAATAATAATAGTATTAGGACAAAATTAAGTGTCAACAAGTGGATGAATTATTGATTAAATATAAAATTTAATCAATGGAATTAAAAAACTAATGCCTTGGTAAGGTTTTGGGTTAAGAAAATCGAAGTAAACTCAATTAAGTGAAGCTTGGAAAGGTAGTCAATTGCCTACATAGGGCAATCAACTGCCCTTGTGTAGAAAAGTTCCTGTTTTAAATTTACACTAAAGTAGTTGGATGCCTTGGGGCTAGTCGACTGGCTTTATAAGGAAGTCAACTACCCATATAAGGTAGCTAACTGCCTATAATGCAATCAAACTTTTATACAAAATTAATGCTAGGGCAGTCGACTTCCCTAGGAGGACAACCGACTACCATACCTGGAAATTGTTTATTGTTTTAAGAATATACTAGGGCATTCGACTGCCATTCTTGGGCAACTGATTGCCCTGTATAAAAGTGTATACAATGGCTAGTTTCTTCTTGAAGAGTTGCAAACTCTTCCGAAAGATATTCTTCCACTTCTGAATGATTAAGAAACATTACCATTTGTTTCTAGAAGTTGTGACTTTGTTAAACAAGTGTGTTTGTTGAATCAAATAACACAACTGAAAAACTATATCAATTGATTAAAAGTCACATCACTTGGAATTAATCTTTATAAATAAAGATGTCAAGTTCATACTTGAGATATACCAAAAAATTTACTAGAACACACTAAGAATCATAAAGAATTCTGATATACTCTCTTCCCTCTCACTCTCAAACTAAAGTTAAATCTTTTAGGCATTATTTGCTACAGCAGATAGTGACTAAGACAAGATACTTTTGTATTTTTCAAGGGTATTTAGTGGTCTATTTCACTAGTGCAAAGTGATTTTAAATAGGGGCTTCTTGGTATCCTATGAATAATTTAATAAACCCCTGTTGCATACTGTAAATGGTGGGGGCAAAATAATGCTAAGGAAAGTGGCATTATAGCAGCATGCCTAGAAGCCATTTCTGCACTTGTTTGTGATTACCAAAGAGATTAAAGTTCAAGGTGATTCAAGGAACTCAAGAAAACTCAAGGTTATCTTCATAGCCACCAAGGAGGTTTAACGCCAAAGCACATATCTCTTGTACAACAATTTTAGGATTATTTATGGCTACCATGAAGATAGATTCCTTGAGAGAGATGGCTACCAATTTTCAAAAATTGAAAAGATTTGATGGAGGAAATTTTCTAAGATGGCAATAAAAGACGTGGATTCTCCTCACCACACTCAACATTGCACATGTCCTTACTACTACAAAGTTAAAAGAGAAAGAAGATGAATCAAGTGAAGAAGTTCATCACAGACAAAAATGGAAAAATGATGACTACACTTGTATGGGTTGCATTTTGAACGGCATGTCTAATTCCCTATTTGATAAATATATCACAATTACTATAGTAAAAGAATTGTGGGATAAGTTAGATGCAAGATACACGGCACAAGATGCAACTAGCAAAAAGTTTCTAGTGACAAGTTGGAATTCTTTCAAAATGAATGAATCTAGACCTGTCATGGAACAATTTGATGAGACTGAAATTATTTTAAATAAGTTCAAGCAATGTAATATGTCTATGGATAAATCAATCATTGTATCTTCTATCATTGATAAACTCCATCAACATGGAAAGATATTAAGAAACCTTGAAACATAAAAAGGAAAACTTATCTCTTAAATACCTTGCAAGTTATCTTCAGATAGAAGAACAATATCGCAAAGAGAATGAAAAAGAAAAGAAGATTAACATCTCTAAGGTCCATATGGTGGAGGATGTTCAACCCAACAAGAAATCCACAAAGAAAAAGGAGCATTCCATCAAAGGTCAGAAATTCAAGAAGATATGTGCATGTTTCCATTGTGGAAAACAAGGGCACTGTAAGAAGGATTGTTGCATATTCAAAAAGAAGAAAGGTGCTTCTATGACAACCAAGGACAACTTTGTTGTTGTAATGTCTGAGATCAATGTCCTTAAAGACAAAGAAGCATGGTGGATTGATTCCAGTGCTACAAAGCATGTGTGCACAAACAAAGCCCTGTTCAAAACTTTCCAAAAAGAAGAGGAAGGCAATGTGCTTTACATGGGGAATTCTTCAACAATTGAAATTAAAGGCAAGGGACTATAGATTTAAATTTTACTTTTGGAAAGATATTAACTTTAACTAATGTTTATTACGTTCCAAAAGTTAGGAAAAATCTTGTGTCAGTAAGTTTGCTCAACAAATTTGGTTTGAAGGGGATAAATTTATATTATCCAAGGGTGGAATCTTTGTTGGGAAGGGATATGAAAATGAAGGCAAGTTTAAACTTAATGTATCTTCTATCAATAATAAGATAAATGATTCTATTTACATGGTTGGCTCTTTTGATTTAAGGCATAGTTGATTAGGTCATGTACATTATGATAGAATGTTCAATATGTCTAAATCAAACTTGATTCCTTTCATAAATACAAGTAATAGAAAATGTAAAACTTGCATGCTTACAAAGAGAACAAGGAAATCATTTCCTAAGGTAGAAAGAAGTTCTAAATTGCTTAAATTAGTACATAGTGATGTAGGTAATTTGCATGGAACCCCATCTATAAGAGGTAAGAAATACTATGTTACTTTTGTTGATGATTTTTCTAGGTTTTGCTATGTTTATTTGATGCATTCTAAGGATGAAGCATTAGAAAATTTTAAAATTAAATGAAATAGAATTGCATTGTGATGTTAGAATTAAAACCTTGGGAACTAATAGGGAGGTGAATACATTGATCAATCATATTTTGAATCTATTGAAATTGTACAAGAAGTAATCTCACCATATAGTCCTCAATCTAATGGTGTGGCTGAAAGAAAAAATAGATCACTAATTAAAATGGTGAATGCCATGATGTCTTATTCCGGTTTAGGACAAGGTTTTTGGGGTGAGGCAATGTTGACTGTATGTCACATTCAAAATAGAGTTCCAAACAAAAGGAACAAAGTAACTCTATACGAATTATGAAAGAAAAGAAAACCTAACTTAAGTTATCTTAAGGTATGGGGTTGTAGATCAATAGTAAAAGTCCTTGAACCTAAAAGAAAGAAATTAGGTGAAAAGGGGAGTTGAGTGCATTTTTATTGGTTATACACAAAACATTAAGGCTTATAGGTTTTTGGTCATTGAACCAAATGATTCGATTTCGATTAATACGGTTATTGAATCTAAAGATGCCTTGTTTGATGAAGGAAAATTTAATTCAATTCCTTATGCTAAAGACATTGCTCAAAATAGTTTAAAAGAACTTGAGAATGGTTCCTACATATTTCAAGAAGAAGAAAACTTTGTACCTGAGTAAGTAAAAGAGCAAGAAAAGCTAAAACTTATGGGGTCAGATTTTCACATGTTTTTTTGTTGAAGGAATAAGAAAAAATATAGATAACCATATTGAATATTGCATAAATATGGAATCCGATCCTAGGACATTGAAGAAGCTATGAAGTCTCAAGATGTAGCTTTTTAGAAAGAAGCTATCATTGATGAAATGAATTCAACAATGGGAAATAATACATAGATCCTAGTAGATTTGCCTCTAGGTTGCAAGTGGATTTTCAAAAAGAAAATGAAAGTTGATGGATATTCATGTTTGGTGTGGGTGCAGTTTCTTAGGGATCAAAGAAACAAACAAACATAACAGATTCTACTATGGCTTCGGATTTTGTGGCATTAGCTTCGAAATTTGTGGCATTAGCTTCGGCAAGTAAGGAAGCTAAATGGTTGGAAAACCTACTTTATGAGATTCCTTTATGACCAAAGCCAATGTCACCTATCGCAATTCAATGTAACAGTGAAGCAACACTATCAAAGGCTTATAGCCATGTTTACAATGGGAAGTTTAGACATATTGGTCGAAAACATAGTTATGTTAGACAACTTATTCTAGATAGGGTGATCACTACAAATTGTATCAAGTCAAGAGAAAACTTGGTAGATCTATTGACAAAAGGACTTATAAGAGAAGTTGAGTTTAAGGCTTCCAAAGGGATGGGTCTCAAGCCCATTAACATAGTCACACATGATGGAACCTCAGCTTAACACTTAATTGGACATTAAGTCTTAAGTTTTAATGAGTCTAAGCATATCATATGAATATGGCTATAAGACATTTTAAATAATCATCCCTAAGTGATAAAGTGCTTGAAATCATATGAGAAAGAGGGAGGTTGAGTTTTTACTCTTAATAGATCCATAACACGTAAATATAGTGTTAGAATGTTTATACGGTTACATTCCTGATGGAGTTTGCCTATATAAGTGGAAGTGGTGCTGCTTCTAGGAGCTAAAGGGTTGGCTCTTAAGCACTCACGAATAGATACAAGACACATGGCTAGTAAACGTGTCGAGCTTTTGCTAAATGACTCTTGACGAGTTTTGAAGTCCTTTGTGTGAATTAGTGTATGACTAATCATATAGAACTGTTGGTTCAAAGAACTAGTTCTACCATGCCGTTTTGATTAACTCAACAACATTTTGCACTAAGGTAGAAGTTTTAAATCAGGATTGATACCTTCATTTGTGCATAAGGATTCCATAAGTATTGGATTTACTTTCTTTTGAAAATGGTGGGGGATTGTTAGAATATTTTCAAAATAAGTGGATGAATTATTGACTAAATATAAAGTTTAATCAATGGAACTAAGAAACTATTGCCTTGGTAAGGTTTTAGTTTAAGAAAATCGAAGTAAACTTGATTAAGTGAAGTTTGGAAGGGCAGTCAATTGCCTATATGGGGTAGTCAATTGCACTTGTGCAGAAAAGTTTCTCTTTTAAATTTGCACTAAGGTAGTTGGATGCCTTGGGAAAGTAGTTAAATGCCTTGAAAGGCAATCGACTGCTTATATAAGGCAGCCAACTGCCCATAACGCAGTGAAGTTTCTGTACAAAATTAATGTTAGGGCAGTCGACTGCCCTAATTGGAAATTGTTCACTATTTTAAGAATACACTAGGGCATTTGAATGCCATTCTCGAGCAGCTGACTGCCCAGTATAAAAGTGTATACAACGACTAGTTTCTTGCTTGAAGAGTTGCAAACTCTTCCAAAAGATGTTCTTCCACTTCTAATTGGTTAAGAAACATTATCATTTGTTTCCAGAAGTTGTGATCTTGTTAAACAAGTGTGTTTGTTGAGTCAAATAACACAATTGAAAAATCAATCAGTTGATTAAAAGTCACATCACTTGGAATTAATCTCTATAAATAGAGATGTCAAGTTCATACTTGAGATATGCCAAAAAATATACCAGAACACACCAAGAATCATAAAGATTTCTGATATTCACTTTTCCCTCTCACTCTCAAACAAAATTACAATCTCTTAGGCATTATTTGCAGCAGAAGATAGTAACTAAGACAAGATATTTTTGTACTTGTCAAGGGTATTTAGTGGTTGAATTTCACTAGTGCAAAGTGATTTTAAACAAAGGCTTCTTTGTATCCTAGGGAGATTCGATAAACCCCTATTGCATACCGTAATTGGTGGGGGTGAAGTAATCCTAAGGAAAGTAGCATTATAGCAGCATGCCTAGAAGCTATTTCTGCACTTATTTGTGATTACCAAAGAAATCAAAGTTCAAGGCGATTCAAGGCACTCAAGAAAAATCAAGGTCATCTTTATATCCACTAAGGAGGCTCAACACCAAAGCAAATATCTCTTATACAACATACAAAGCAAGTATTGGTGACATTCTCCATTGGAGGGTACAAAGATAAAAGGTTGTGTGATGTTGTGTCTATGCATGCTAGTCATTTGCTTTTGGGAAGACCATGGCAATTTGATAGACATGTCATTCATGATGGATTCACAAGCCGTTATTCATTTACCTTGGATGGTAAGAAATTTACACTTGTACCGTTGAGTCCTAAGGAGATTTATGAAGACCAATTGAGGTTGAAAGAGTAAAATGATTCAGAACAAAGATCAAAGAATCTACATAAAAGCAAAGATGGAAGAAAGAGGGAAAACCCATAAATGTTTATGCAAAAGAAAGTGATTTCAAGGATGCATTTCCAGAAAGATAGCCTATATTTATGCTTTTGTTTAAAGATTCTTACTTTGACACTAACAAGATTAACCATTCTTTGCCTAGAGTTGCTAAATCTCTTTTACAGGATTTAAAGAAAATTGTTTTGATCGTGGTAGTTGTGTTAGGGTACATATATGTAAACAACAATGACGTCGTTCCAAGTTGCGATCTTGAGGAGATGGATCATTTCAAGTGATTGAGAAGATCAACGACAATGCTTATAACTTGGATCTCCAAGATGAGTTTAATGTTAGTGCTTCATTCAATGTTTTTGATCTTTCTCCCTTTGATATAGATGATGGTGATTCTGATTTGAGAACAAATTCTTTTGAGGAAAGAGGAATGATGGAGGCCCATCAAACCCGCCAAGCTTATCAAGCCCAAGTCATGTTCATGATGATCGTGATCTTATAAACATCTATAGAGGTCCAATGACAAAAGTTAAAACTAAGAAGATGTAATAAGCCTTGGCTGGTTTCATTGATATTGCTAGAGAGAAAGCCCAACAAAGCTTGAGCATGTTGGTTAACAAAGTCTTCTACAACTAGATCCAAGTCGAAGGTTAACCTTCATGAAGATTTACAGTATTCGGCTGAAATGCAATTGGGTCAGATACATAATGTGTGCCTAGTGCAATTGGGCCCAATGCTAAACTTATGTTAATTAGCTATGTCTTATTTGGTTGAACATTGTTTTAATTTAATTTAAGCTTAATCCTTTTCTTTAATAGGTTATTATGATTCCTATTTCTTATTTTGCAAGTTTGTTAGTTGTCTATAAATAGGCATGTAACCCTCATTGGGTTGAACATAATTGATTTGAGATATAATATTGATAGACTCTTTTTTTGGGTTCTCTTGAGAACTCTTGAACTTATCAAGGTCTTTCTTATGGCGTTCTTCTACTTTTCATCAATTTATACCTTAGGTTCTTTCTTTGCTAAACAACAGTTTGAGGTCGAATACCATAGGTTTTTATGTGTCTACACAATGGGTCTTGGTTATATTTTTAATTTTATTTTTCTTTGCTATGTTTTGGTTTATTCTTTTTGTTTTTCGTGCATTCTTCATGTTCTTCATTGAATCTCATCTTCTTTTGGTGAGGTTCATATCACAAAAGCTGATCATATCATCAACAGCAAGATAGGATTGCTCGTCCTTTCATTATTTTCAGTTGCATCATAGTCTATTACTGTCAAAAGTTTTAGGACTAATTTGCATGAATAGTAAGATTAGCAGTGGTGAGATTGAAAACGGTAAAGATTAATTGATATAAGTGAGATTAGATAATGTAATGCCGATATGTGTTTGGATGCAATCATAAAGGTGGTAGGTAGATGAGTGTAATGAAAAAAATTATAAGATCATTGATTAAAATTTATATATAATAATATTTATAACATATATTTTATATTAATAATAAATAAAATAATTAGAAATTAGTAAAATTATTTTTATATCAAATAATACTTTTGATATACATATTTTAAAATTATTTTATGCATATTTTAAAAATAAAATATTAAGAATAAAAGAGAAAATTAAAAGAGTAAAAAAGTTAAATAGTTTAATTTTAAAAAAATAAAAACATTTCTTAAAAAGAAAGACGAATGTGATTTTTGTCTCCACTACAGTTTAGACACTAAGCCCTTACTCCTCCAATGAGCCAGTACAAGGACAACTCAATTCGACTGAATCGTAAGTCTTGCATCCAAATGCACTTTGCGATGCATTTAAAATAATTTTGGCCATTGGATTCCATCGCATTCATTGTGAGGTGGAATCCAAATTGGCTTTTAGTGGATACTAAAAGCTATTTAGTGTTTTTAATATTTAATTAATTAAACCTATTTTTAATATAATTAAAATCAATAAAATTTTAATCATAAATTAATTTAAATGCACTGTTATCTTTGAAAAATAGAGATCATGATCCTTATTCCTTAGCATATACATGACCCTTAGCTAGTAGTAGCCGCCTAAGCCTGGTACATAATCCGATTCAATCCAAGAGAAACTTGGATCAAGGAGTCCATTTGTTTTTCTCTGGGCCTTTCCCCAACAATGTTCAATTATTGTAGATTTAAGTAGAAATAAGGATAAAGTTTTTGTCCAATTAGGAGACAAAATCATCATTAGAGATCTTAAGTCTTAACTTAAAAACCCAGAAGTCGTGGCAATCCAATGGCCCCCAACACGAGAGAAAACGACAAGCTGAAAACAAAATCATTGGTTGGAACCAACAATTCTTTACCTTTTTTTTCTCCATTAATTTCAGTAGACATTGATGGTCATACGTAGGAGGGTTCAAAATATGAAAATAATTCGGTTAACCGATCGATCAAATTTAATTCAGTTAATCGATCGGTCATCGAATTAAATTCGGTCGGTTAACGAAAATGATATTTAAAAAAATTCGGTTAATAGTTAATTCGTTTCGAAAACCGAATTTATTTCGATTAACCGAATTAATGATATATATTAATATATTTATTTATTTATATATAATATATATACTGAATTATATATTTATATATTATATATATATATATGTGATTTTGTTTGGTGAAATGAGACATTTGTGAAAAGTTTGGTTAATTCGGTTAATTAACCGAATTAATCGAATTATATTTTGGTTCGGTTAATTTGAAAATATATATTTCGTTTCGGTTAACGAAAGTAAAATTTCATAATTCGGTTAATTCAGTTTTTGTTAATTCAGTTTGAAATTAACCAAATTAAATGAATGAACACTCCTAATCATACGGTGGTAATTTGCTTCATTTTTTTAATTCATCAAATATCTTTCTGACATCAATTTGGGTACGGAAGATTAACTGAATTAGAATTTGCAAAGCCAATGTCATGGGAAATAATATATGCGGAATATACCTTAAATATTTTCAAAAAAAAGTTTTAATATTTTTTCATATATTGTATAAATTTTTAATTTTTCAAAATAATAAATTAAATTCAAATTTGTTATAAATTTTTATAGTAAAATAAAAGGTTGATCATTTGTAAGGTTTCAACATTTTATTTATATAACTTAATTGTGATATTTTGATAGATTAAGAGTTTATTTACAGTAAAATAAAATTTATAAATTTTTATAATAAAATTAAAAATTGAGAGTTTGTATCCATTTTATTCAAAAGATTGAGTGTATTTTGACTATTAAACCAATAATATATGCAATGTCCTCATAGATTAAAGAAAAAAAAAAGGAAAAAGTCTCAACTCTTTAATTTTCAGTCTTCACTAAAAAAAAATGTTTGGTCAGGCTCCTTTAATGCTAATTCATTTATTGGTTTTACATTGGTGCTATATGATTAACTGAAAAAAAATTAACAGCAAAAAAAATTAAATACTGAATTTATGATATAAATTATTTTGTATGATACTGAAAATTAAATTCTGAATATATATTTTTTAATCTTTTGTAAAAGACAGATATGATTTTATAAATATTTTGCATTCTGATAATAGTTATAAAAAGTGCTTACATTGATATAACTTGAACTTTGCTCTAAGAATAATGATAGCATTTGTACAGCAATTTACAAGAACTTTGCTAATGTATTTGACTGTTTTGCACCATTCTGTTAAAAAAATTTGAATTGAAGCAAAGTAGCACATATTATATCAGGTTAGAACATTCGAATGATAATTTACATTATCTGTAGAAATTAGGGTTGTAAATAAATTGAACACGAATGAACGAACTGATGTCTCTGTTCGTTCATTTAGTTTTTAGTGCCGTTCGTGTTCGTTAAGAAGTGCGTTCGTGTTCGTTCGTTTGTTTGGTGGGGATTGTTCATTAATGTTCGCGAATAGTTCATGAACATGTAAACAAACGCGTTCGTGAACAAATAAACGAATGCATTCGTGAACAAATAAACGAATGAATGTTCGCGTTCACAAACACATATTCAGAAACTAGTATTTATAAGAACAAACTAAATATTAAATATTAAAAATCCTACATAAAGATTAAACCTAACATAGAAATTGAAATCATCTAACACAAAATCTTAAATACAACAAAACTTAAGTCAACAATGTTTTATGAAAATTGATAATTATTATTTTAAGTACAATTGTATAATATACATATACATATATTGATATACATATATTAAAGTATCATATATATGTGTGTGTATACACACATATGTGTAATATATATATATATATATATATATATATATATATGTGTGTGTGTGTGTGTGTGTGTGTGTGTGTGTGTGTGTGTGTGTGTGTGTGTGTGTGTGTAAATAGTCAATGGATAAAATTATAAGAATTAAATTTTAACTTATTATGAGATTTTTATTAATTTTATTTCAATACATTATGTTTAAAATTTTTAAAAAATAATTATTTTAAATATAATTAACTAATTTAATTTTATAATTATTTTATTAATTTTTTAAGTCAACAAAGTTATATTGTATAAATATTTTCAAAATTAGGTACTAAATTTTTAAGTTAATGTCTTAAAACTAGGGTATATATTATATAACTTATATAAGTAATTTTAGTATTTTAATAAATAACAAATGAACAATAAAAAAAACAACAAATGAACAACAAATAACACTTTAAATGAACGAGTTGTAAATGAACATAAACGAACGAACAACAAACGAACAATAAATAACACTTTAAATGAACGAGTTGTAAATGAACGTAAACGAATGAACAACAAATGACACTTTAAATGAATGAACAATAAACGAACATAAACGAACCTGTTCGCGAACAAAAACGAACAAACCATACCCCTGTTCATGTTCGGTTCGTTTAGCAAATAAACACTAAAATGTTGTTCATGTTCGTTCGTTAAGCTTAATAAACGAACATAAACCGAATAGGTTCACGAATGGTTTGTCGAACGTTCTGTTCGCTTATACTGTAGTAGAAAGTTGGACTACATAAAACAATAAATTGATGAAATAACTTGTTAAGGCATATGATTCACGTAGACAAGCCTGTAGGAGAATATGGTCCTTGGATGGTTGTCTAGCTATGGAAAAGAAGGAAGACAGTCGCGAATCATGCAGAGAATCAAGGAAGGAATTCAAATCTGGGATTAAGATTTGTGATTTTATCAAACATGAACGTACAAGGAAATAACCAGCCAATTAGCAATGTTCAAGCCGAGTTGGGAGGAGTTGCCAAGGAAGGACACCATGCTAAGCAAAAGAATAAAAATAAAGAAAAAGTGGGTCAATGGGGGGTGACATTGACCCAATCCAATCAGAGTTTAAGGACCCATTTAATGGATCTAAGCTAGCATAGAAGAATGATGAACTGAGCCCAACTCTAAAATTTCAGCCATCAGCCCAGATGAGGAAAACTCAGAATACATTGAAGAAAGAAGGATTGGTTATTATGGTATCTAGCACCAAAGGGGTTCTCAGACGAACTGCAAAGATGATGGCTGCTAATAAAGGAGGGTCTCTTGGAATTTTGTCAGAGGATAACATGTTAGTGGAAGACCAACCACTCAAACATCTAGACATAAATTCATAAGAGACGGTGGTTTCGGATTCACAACCACAATTGGACCTAGTTGAAGGAAACCGAAACAAACATGCAGCGGAATTTAAATCATTCGGCCTCCACCAAGATCGATTCGGAGAGTTGCCTGATTAGGGTTTCGAGATTTTACCTAACGTTTTCTCTGATTTCTGTCGTTGGTCGAGTCACAAGCAACAACTTTTCGTTCCTGCCTCTATGGTATCCACACGAACGGATCTCACGACTCTTGAACGTCTCACGATCAGAAGCCTTAAAGAGCGTTTTTGATTCTTATAATCGATTTGCTAGCTTCGATTAAAAGAATAATTTTTGTTCTGTTTTTTGTTGTGCGGCTTTGTTTTAGAAAACATCCTTTTATAGGCAGTAAATTTTACCCTAAAATTTACTGCCAAACAAAACTCTAATCCTATTTAGAATATGATTAGCTATATCCTTAATCCAATTCAGAATAGGATTAGATATATCCTTAATCCAATTTAGAATAGGATTAATTAAGCTCCTCATTGATCCGTTCTAAGTGTGCGACCCAATAGGTTCTCAAAACAATGGCAATGACAAAATTGTCATAGGCAATGAGCGGTATCTAGCAACACATCATTGCTACCCATGTAACGAGAATGTCAATGACTCGACATAACCTTACTCGTGATAGATGTTACCGTGTAGTCTAATCCCTTTATCCTTTGATGTCTTGATTAGACACAAGTCATGGAATGTGTCACACTTGTATAGTCTAATCAGCGTTTCTTGATTCCTGAGTAGACTAATTAAACAAATAAAATCAATATCTCATATTGACTTATTCGAGCACGGCCATGCATTTCTTAGTCTCACTCTATCAAAAGGCCCAAGACATCACTCTTGTTATATAAGAGGGATAAATCCTATCTTGATCACTCAACATCCCTCTACATAGATCAAGGCATACCCAATTACTACCTTTATAGTCCATCCTGTTACGAATGACATCTAGCAGCATTAAAGTATGCAATTCTCTATGTTGGGATCTCTAATGATCTCAAGTCAAAGGATCACATACACCATCATCACTATGAGAATCGCTTATGACACTCATATAACAATCCATGTAGCGTTCTCATGGAGGGTCGATCCAGTACATAGTTCTCTAACATGTACCTATGTGATGACTTGATATCCTATATCCATGACAATAGTCATCAATCAACCACATACTAGTCTTATCGTATCATTGTTATCCTTGTTCACAATAATACTTGACTAGGGATATTTTAAGAATAGTGTGTTATTACTATTCTAAGGACATTATCATATAAGATTACATTACGCAGTTATAAGACAAATATAATAATGAACTATAAATAAAATGTCATGATACATAAAAATGCCAAAGTCAATCATCTAATGAATGGTTCTAAGGGCATAATCCAACAATCTCCCACTTGCACTAAGACCATTCACTCATGTATCTAATACCTAGTGACCTAGTGTGACGATCATGTCTCTGCTGCGTCAAAGGCTTCGTCAGTGGGTCGGCGATGTTATCGTTTGTTGGTACTTTGCATATCCTCACATCTCCTCTCTCGATGATATATCGAATGAGATGGAAGCGCCGTAGTATATGTTTGGATCGTTGGTGAGATCTAGGTTCCTTAGCTTGTGCGATGGATCCATTGTTGTCACAATAGAGCTCAATCGGATCTATAATGCTAGGAACAACTTCAAGCTCAGTAATGAACTTCCTGATCCAAACAGCCTCCTTAGCAGCTTCAGAGGCAGCTATATACTCAGCCTCTGTTGTAGAATCGGCCACGGTCGCCTACTTTGAACTCTTCCAGCTCACAGCACCACTATTAAGGCAAAACACATAACCAGACTGCGATATATAGTCATCTTTATCAGTTTGGAAGCTAGCATCAATGTAACATGTTACAATGAGCTCTTCTTCACCTCCATATATCAAGAATGTATCCTTAGTCTTTCTCAAGTACTTAAGAATATTCTTGACAGTGATCCAGTGACGTTCACCAGGATCAACTTGATATCTACTCGTCATGCTCAAGGCATACGAGACATCGGGACGTGTGCATAACATGGCATACATAATGGATCCAATAGCAGATGCATATGGAACTTTACTCATACGTTCTCTCTCTTCTTGTGTTGTAGGACACTGTTCTTTTGAGAGAGTAATGCCATGTGTCATAAGCAAGAATCCTTTCTTGGAATCCTGCATGCTAAACCTCTTTAGCACTTTATCTATGTATGCACTTTGACTTAGGCCAATTAATTTCCTTGATCTATCTCTATAGATCCTTATACCCAGTACATAGGTAGCTTCGCCCAAGTCCTTCATTGAAAAGCAATTCCCTAACCAAGTCTTTACAGACTGAAGGGTAGGGATGTCATTCCCAATAAGTAGTATGTCATCTACATACAACACCAGGAAGACAATAGTGCTCCCACTGACCTTCTTGTAGACACAAGGTTCATCTTCGTTCTTGATGAAACCAAACTCTTTGATTGCATCATCAAAACAAAGATTCCAACTTCGAGAAGCTTGCTTTAGTCCATAAATAGAACGTTGCAGCTTACAAACCTTTCCAGCATTTTTTGGATCAACAAAACCCTCAGGTTGTGTCATGTACACATCCTCGAGTAGCTTTCCATTAAGAAAAGCGGTCTTGACGTCCATTTGCCAGATTTCATAATCATGGTATGCAGTTATCGCAAGCAAGATCCTAATGGATTTGATCATCGCGACTGGTGAAAAAGTTTCAACATAGTAAATACCATGAATTTGTTTAAAACCTTTTGCAACCAATCGCCCTTTATAGGTATGAACATTTCCTTCCATGTCGGTTTTCTTCTTAAAAACCCATTTACACCTTATAGGTTTTACCCTTTCGGGTAAGTCAACCAAGGTCCAAACTTGGTTGGCATACATGGATTCCATCTCAGATCTCATGGCTTCAAGCCATTTCTCAGAGTCTGGCCCTGTAATAGCCTCTTGATAGGTAGTAGGCTCATCTTGGTCCATGAGCAATACATCACCGTTCTGAGTCATTAGAAATCCATATCTCTGTGGCTCATGATGTGTTCTAACTGATCTACGCAAGGCTTGTGTCTCTTGAGCAGGCGGTTGCTCCACAACAGCTTGTGGTTTTGGTTCCACAACAACTGTGGTGCTTGCTCAGGCTCCATCTCAACATCGGGTACACTATCTTGTAGCTCTTGAATTTCTTCAAGTTCTACTTTTCTCCCACTAGTTCTTCTAGAAATGAATTCTCTTTCTAAAAAGACACCTGTTCGAGCTACAAACACTTTGCGCTCGTGGGATTGTAAAAATAATATCCTTTAGTTAATTTAGGATATCCCACAAAATAGCACTTATCAGATTTAGGTGCAAGTTTGTTAGAGACTTGACGTCTCACATAAGCCTCACAACCCCAAATCTTTATAAAAGACATACTGGGACGTTTACCAGTCCATATCTCATATGGTGTCTTTGGAACCGATTTAGATGGAACACGGTTCAGTGTAAAAGCAGCTGTTTCTAATGCATGTCCCCAAAAGGATTCTGGAAGATCTGTATGACTCATCATTGATCGAACCATATCTAATAAAGTTCGATTTCTCCTTTCAGATACATCATTCCATTGTGGTATACCTGGAGGAGTGAGTTGTGAGACAATCCCACACTCTTTAAGATAGTCATAAAATTCTTGGCTTAAGTATTCACCACCTCGATCTGATCGAAGTGCCTTAATGCTCTTGCCAAGTTGGTTTTGTACTTCATTCTTGAATTCTTTGAACTTTTCAAAAGATTCTGACTTGTGTCTCATAAGATACACATAGCCATATCTACTGAAATCATTAGTAAATGTAATAAAGTACATAAACCCACCTCTGGCCTGTGTGTTTAAAGGTCCACATACATCTGTATGTACTAAACCCAATAAATCACTTGCCCTTTCACTATGTCCTTTGAAAGGGGCTTTAGTCATCTTACCCATCAAACAAGATTCACATGCCTCATACGATTCAAAATCAAATGAGTCCAAAATTCCATCTTTATGGAGTTTGGAAATGCGATTCTCATTTATGTGTCCCAAGCGACAATGCCAGAGATATGTTAGATTTTGATCATTAGATTTGATCCTTTTAGCATTTATGTTATAAATAGGCATATCAAGATTTAGAATGTAAAGACCATTAATTAGTTGTGCACTACCATAAAAGATATCATTTAAATAAATGGAGCAACAGTTGTCTTTTATTATAAATGAAAAACCCTTCTTGTCCAAACAAGAAATAGAAATAATGTTTTTAGTGATGGAAGGCACATAATAACAATCATCTAATTCTAAAACAAGCCCTGTGGGCAATGTCAAAATATAAGTTCCTACAGCTAATGCAGTAACCCTTGCTCCATTTCCCACTCGTAGGTCGATCTCGCCCTTAGTCAACGATCTACTCCTTTTGAGTTCCTGTACATTTACACAAATGTGAGAACCACATCCAGTATCTAATACCCATGATGAAGAAGTAGATAGATTAACTTCTATAACATAAATACCTGAAGTGGAAGTCTCACTGCCTTTCTTCTTCTTTAGCTCTTCCAGGTATTTGTTGCAGTTCCTCTTCCAATGTCTGGTCTCACCGCAATGGAAGCATTTCCCTTCTTTGGCAACCCCACCTTTAGGCTTCAGTGCAGTATCATTGGGCTTGAACTTGCCATTGGCTTTATTACCTTTTTTCTTGCCCTTTGCATTAGCCCTGCCCTTAGCTTTCTTAACTATTAAGACATCTTTGGGCTTGGCCTTTTTCATGTTGGATTCAGCTGTTTTCAACATGCTAAGTAACTGTGGCAGAGTCTTGTCAATTTCATTCATGTTGTAATTAACAACAAACTGACTGTAGCTGTCTGGCAACGATTGCAGAATCACATCAGTGGCCAACTTTTGGCCCAAAGGAAATCCCAATCTTTCAAGGTTTTCAATATACCCAATCATCTTGAGCACATGAGTACCAACGGGAGTCCCCTCTGCCATCTTACACTGAAACAATGCCTTAGAGACATTGTACCTTTCTTGCCTAGCTTCCTCTTGATAGAGGTGTTTGAGATGCTCGATCATATCGAACGCATCCATTTCCTCATGTTGCTTTTGAAGCTCAGGATTCATGGAGGCAAGCATAAGGCAACTAACATCCAATGCATCATCTTGATGCTTCTTATAAGCATCTCTTTCTGCCCTTGGAGCATTAGAGGGTGGTTCCTCAGGTAAGGGAATCTCAAGGACATACAACTTCTTTTCTTGCTTGAGGACTATCCTCAGGTTCCTGTACCAATCCAGGAAGTTTGTCCCATTCAACTTGTCCTTTTCAAGGACAGATCGCAGTGAAAGTGTGTTATTTGTGTTTGATGCCATGATAATCTACAACAGAAATATGCAAAATATAAGTATCATGAATGCATTCATTTAATTAAATATTTATTTATTAAATGATGCTCTCACTATTTTTATCGAATCAACAACCCTCACTATTAAATCGAAAAAATTATCACATAATTTCTCTAGTGGGCCAAGATCCATATTTCACCTTATCTAGAGTTAGCTTTGGCTAATCGCCCAAGATTTGGCTATTTAGGTAGGCAACACTTACCAATTACATCTCATGTAACTCTTGGATAGTTGGGTGAACAACACTTGTTCTAATTCATCTCATGAATGGAAGCCCAACTTTATGCCTCTAAATTCCCAATCCTATTGAGGAAATCTAGTTAAGTCAACCCAATTTATAGCCTTTGGATATCACTATTATCCCATCGCGTCTTACTAAGATAGATATGATATTTTGCTTTGGCAAACATAACAAAATCGATTCTAGCCTTGACGAGTGCTATTCATTGGTAGGCATATATTATTGACTTAATTTAATTTGAGGGATTTTCTTAGTTTATTGAATAAGATCTCACCAATTTTACTTTTTTTTAAATTATCATATGATTTTCATATCATAAACGTACAAAATAAACCATGCATCTCATGCAATTAAGTAATAAAATAAACGTGACATAGTTATAGCCCAAACTAAATGGATTTCCCAAGCCAATGAGAAACCCTAAGGGTTAACCTAAGGGTAACAGCATCTTCTCCAAGTGCCTCTTTGGTCATCCTTTGCATGGTTGTCAGCTTCATTAGTGTTGATCACCATCAACTCATACTTAGCTAAATTCTAACCCTATACTACGTTACCATTACATAGTTTAAGAGAAACCTCGAGTTACATTCGAGGGGAGTAAGATGAGAAAAGAATGTACAACTAGAATTTCAAGAACAAGGCACGACACGCAGGTCGTATTTATTAAAATTTACAACCACCAAAATACAATCATATTGGGCTAGGGCTATAACTATGCACCATGCTCAAACAACAACCACCGTGTTATACAAACAAGTGTAATGCAATTTCAACTTTTAGTTTTATTAATGAGGCACATTTGAAAGGAATTATGACCCTGACTGCGGGGTTCCCAGGGGCGGCCCTTATCCGGAAGTGTCCTAATCTTATCAGGATGTTCCAGCTAGTATCTCATACTGACTATAATTTTAGTCGCATTAGAACACTTTCGACATTGTTCTGTTTCTTCCTTAACATTTATGCAGAACAGAAACCGCCATTAATAATTCGCATCACAGATTATATCTCACATATAAGTTGAATCGAAATTGATATATATCATATATATAATTTCAACAATTCGATTTCTAGCCTCTGAATATATCATATACATTCTAATCCGTATTAATCTCATTAAAACGATTGCATGTAATCATAAACAGAAAGTAACCAGAGATCATGCTTTTATCAAAACAAATCAGGGACTCCGAATCTGGCTCTGATACCAGTGAAAGAAAACGAAACAAACATGCAGCGAAATTTAAATCATTCGGCCTCCACCAGGATCGATTCGGAGAGTTGCCTGATTAGGATTTCGAGATTTTACCTAACGTTTTCTCTGATTTCTGTCGTTGGTCGAGTCACAAGTAACAACTTTTCGTTCCTGCCTCTATGGTATCCATACGAACGGATCTCACGACTCTTGAACGTCTCATGATCAGAAGCCTTAAAGAGCGTTTTTGATTCTTATAATCAATTTGCTAGCTTCGATTAAAAGAATAATTTAATTTTACCCTAAAATTTACTGCCAAACAGACTAATCCTATTTAGAATAGGATTAGCTATATCCTTAATCCAATTCAGAATAGGATTAGATATATCCTTAATCCAATTTAGAATAGGATTAATTAAGCTCCTCATTGATCCGTTCTAAGTGTGCGACCCAATAGGTTCTCAAAACAATGGTAATGACAAAATTGTCATAGGCAATGAGCGGTATCTAGTAACACATTATTGCTACCCATGTAACGAGAATGTCAATGACTCGACATAACCTTACTCGTGATAGATGTTACCGTGTAGTCTAATCCCTTTATCCTTTGATGTCTTGATTAGACACAAGTCATGGAATGTGTCACACTTGTATAGTCTAATCAGCGTTTCTTGATTCCTGAGTAGACTAATTAAACAAATAAAATCAATATCTCATATTGACTTATTCGAGCACGGCCATGCATTTCTTAGTCTCACTCTATCAAAGGGCCCAAGACATCACTCTTGTTATATAAGAAGGATAAATCCTATCTTGATCACTCAACATCCCTCTACATAGATCAAGGCATACCCAATTACTACCTTTATAGTCCATCCTGTTACGAATGACATCTAGCAGCATTAAAGTATGCAATTCTCTATGTTGGGATCTCTGATGATCTCAAGTCAAAGGATCACATACACCATCATCACTATGAGAATCGCTTATGACACTCATATAACAATCCATGTAGCGTTCTCATGGAGGGTCGATCCAGTACATAGTTCTCTAACATGTACCTATGTGATGACTTGATATCCTATATCCATGACAATGGTCATCAGTCAACCAAATACTAGTCTTATCGTATCATTGTTATCCTTGTTCACAATAATACTTGACTAGGGATATTTTAAGAATAGTGTGTTATTACTATTCTAAGGACATTATCATATAAGATTACATTATGCAGTTATAAGACAAATATAATAATGAACTATAAATAAAATGTCATGATACATAAAAATGCCAAAGTCAATCATCTAATGAATGGTTCTAAGGGCATAATCCAACACTAGTGAGATCTCAATGAGTTAACCATCTTTTGAATACTAAAGTGATGATGACTGGCCATCCTAGAAGGTTGATGACTCTAGGACAAGATGGAGATTCTCTTAATGAATATCTTGCAATGGAACAGTAGAAGAGTAGGTAACAAAATGTTCCTGTGAAATATTAAGGAACTGATATAGATGCATAAACCAAGTATTTTTCTAGTGGTTAAGGCTTGAATTGTAGGGTAAGAGCGACAAGGATGGTGAAAAAGCTCAAATTTAGTGACTTTTTTATAGTTGATTCTAAGGGTCTCTTAAGTGGCCTTTGGTTATGCTAGAATAAGCCTGATGTTAACATAGAAGTTCTATCTTCATCTTCTCAATATATTCATTCGTTGGTTCATAATAAAAATCGTTCGGATTGGCTTTTCTCATTTATCTATACGAGTTAGACACTAGGTGTGGAACGATTGCTATGGAAACATTTAAAAAAGTTTGCTCCCTCTGTATCCATCCTTTGATTGATGCTAGGAGACTTCAATGACATCTCAAATAGTAACAAAAAATTTGGCGGCTTAAGTATTTCCTATAATAGATGTGCTTAGTTTAATAACATGGTTGATAATTTCAATCTATTAGATCTTGGCTTCTAAGGTTTAAAGTATACATAGACTAATAAAAGGCAAGGGCTCGCTTGAATTTAGGAGAGGCTTGATAGAGCTCTTGCAATAGCTAGTTGGTGACTTTTATTCCCTGATATGGTGGTTAAGCAATTACCATGTACCTATTTAGATCACTGCCCCATCTTGCTGCAAGGAATGGATTATAATAAGGAGAATATGGTTTAGAAGCCATTTTGTTTCCAAGCCATGTGGTTAACTCAGGATTTGGGAAAAGTGGTAGAGAATAACTGAGAGTACTCAAATAGCTCTTTTGTTGAAAAAACATCCACTCTGAAAGAGGAGCTAAAGTTATGGAACAAGTTGTCCTTTGGTAATCTCTTTGAAAATAAAGGAAAACTTTTGGTTAGAATTGCTGGAGTGCAAAGGACATTGGAGAATAAATGGACACATCAACTGCACGTTTTGGAAAAACAATTAGTTTGGGAGTTTAACATCATTTTGTTTCAAGAGGAACTCATTTGGTTCTAAAAGTCAAGAACTAAATGGATTGTAGATGGAGAAAGGAATACCCGATTTTTCCATTTATCAACCATTTGTTGAAGAAGAAAGAATAAGGTAGCAATGCTGAAGGGTGAAGACAGCAACTGGGTTTCTAATAATGATTCCTTAAAGGAAATGGTAGTTGATTTTAATAGGCTGTAAATGATGAGTATATCAGATTAAATGGTAAGGGAATACATCCCAGGCTTACTGATGAACGAGTGTGATCTTTGAATGAAAAGCTTATTATGTCAAAAGCGCAAACAATTCTGTTCTGAATGAAACCATGGGTAGCCCTAGTGATGGATGGCTTCCAATCAAGGTTTTATCAACAATATTGGGAGGTTATGAAGAATTCCTTATTTGAGTTGGTTAACCATGCATTAGAGATGAGTTTGTTTCCTTTTGAACTTAATGCTACACTGGTGTCTTTGATCCCAAAAGTTGAAAACCCAAAAATGGTAAGATAGTTCAGACCTATTAGTTTTTGTTGTGTAGCTTGTAAGCTAATTACGGAAGTTTTAGTTAATAGACTACACCTATATCTGAATGAGTTAATAGCTCTGGTTCAAACGAGCTTCATACCAGGATGTCAAGCTACTGATAATATTGTTATAACTTAAGAGCTTGTTCATTTTATCAGAAAATCCAAACGGAAGTAGGGTCTAATGGCAATTAAGATAGATCTTGAGAAGGGATATGATAGGGTTCATTGGGAGCTTTTGTCAGAGACACTTGAGGTATTTGGATTTCCTTCTAAATGGATTAACTTAATCATGTTTTGTGTTGGAAACACCTCTATGTCTATTATGTGGAATGGTAAACAAACTGATCCTTTGGCCCCACAATGTGGTTTAAGACAAGGAGACCCTTTGTCTCTTTAATTTTTTGTTCTTTGCATGGAGTGCTTAGGCCACATAATTGATGAGTCTGTTAAAAGGGTTTTTGGAAGCCAGTTGCGGTAAAGAAGGGAGGACCAAGTATTTCTCACTTATTATTTGTTAATGATCTGGTCTTGTTTGCAAATGCTTTGGTTACTCAGGTGACTAGAATTAAAGAAGTCTTGGATTTTTTTTGTGCCACATTTGGAGCTAAAGTCAGTTTGGCAAAATCGAATAGTTATTTATCTTGTCTAAAGCTATGGGTGGAGGAGCTTGGGAGATAAGTATAATTCTTGGTATTGGCTTGACAAGCAATCTTGGTAAGTATCTAGGGGTTCCATTCTTTATGGGAGAGTCACAAAAGCAACTTTTCAAGGTATTATGGAGAAGGTCAAATCCAAAATAGCAGGTTGGAAATCAAAAGTTCTAAGTATGGCAGGAAGGGTAACGTTAGTCCTTTTTGTTACGTCTTCCATTCCAACATAATAAATGATGACTTCTTTATTGCTTGTTGTAGTTTATAAAGCTTTAGATAAACTAATTATATTGGGAGGATATGGTGAAAAATGGCTTGTCTTGCTTTTGAAATGGAAACAAGTCTGCACTCCAACTAGCTTGGGCGGACTGGGTATATGGAGCATGATGGCCTGTAACAATGCTTTAATTTAGAAAATGGCTTGGCAATTTATTTTTGAACTGGATAGCCTTTAGGTTAAATTGTTGAAAGCAAAGTATAAAGTCACTGAAGATGTGATTAGTTTTGCTTGTGAGTCATCATGTGAAAAGTCAAATTGGTCACACTCATGAAAGGGATTAGTGGCTACTCTTAAGCTACTATTCGTTGGTTTACAGAAAATGGCTGGAAATGGTGAGCATACTTCTTTTTGGTTGGATTGCTGGCTGGATAAGCCTCTCATTGAGCAGGTGACTAGTTGGCCAGGTAGTGTGGATTTAAATGCTAAAGTGTGTGATTATATTAATCGAGATGTAAATTAGGACTATAGATTAATCTCCTCTCATCTTCTAACTGATATTGCTCTAAAGGTTGTTGGATATCCTTTACCAAAGTTCTGTAATATGCAAGATCAATGGATTTGGGGTTTATCTCTGGATGGGATTTTTACTTTAAAGTCAGCCTAGTATACTTCTTGCATACAGGATCAAGAAGTAGAATTGGGTGACGTACGATGGATATGGAAATTAAAAGGGCTATAACGTTGGCTATTTTTTCTATGGCTAGTGAGGAGAGACAGTATAATGACTAATCAAGTTAGGTTCTAAAGTGGAATGTGTCCTATTCCTAATTGCTCTCTTTGCAATAATTCACCATAGACAGCAATCCACTGTCTGTGAGATTGTGAAGTCTCGAAACAAGTGTGGAAGTTCCTTTTACCTTCTTGTTTTTAGAGTAACTTTTTTAATTACTCATTGGTTGACTGGCTAGAATAGAACCTATGAGGTGAAGTTGCTGTTGAGAAGAATTTTGGTGGTTGGAGTTTTATTTTCTTAATAGGTTTATGGAGACTTTAGACTCGTTGATGTAAGGTAGTATTCGAAACTAATGAAGAAGATATCAACAATCCATTACAAGTAACTGAGCTTATTTTAATAGGGGCTAAGGAGTTACAGCAAGTATTCTTGAGCAAGTAGGAGGGATCAAAATCTAGTAATATGGTTTATTAGTCTGGGCCACTTGATGAAGTAATGAAATTAAACACAGGTTGGGCTTCAAAAAGGAATCCAGGTTTATTAGGGGCGGGTGGTTTAATTTGTTCTAATACTGGGCAGTGGATTGTGGGATTCAAAGTTCATCTATTTGCTCTAACACATATGTTGAATTGCAGGTGGTTAGACAAGGATTACAATTAGCAACGTAAGAAGGTTTCACTAAAGTTATTTGTGAGTTGGATGCAATGGTTGTCATTGTGATAACCGCAATTTTTCCTGGACCTTTATTATTTTATTAATTATTAAATTTTCTATACATATTCGATAATCTAATGGTAATGTTTTGGAAAATGGTGTAAGGATGCAAAGAAGCAAACATGTAAGTGAGCAAATTTGTCAGCATCGAACTCCAAGGCAACATCATTAACTGAGACAAACCCCAAAGGGGTCTAAGTGTTGACTTAAACCCTATGTCGCCTAAGTAAGGCTAACTACATGGCACTATAGTTAGAAATTAATTCTAGCCATGTATTAAGTTAATTAATTTAACTAAATTAAACATTCATGGTTAATTTTAAATACTATGGTAATTAACATGAGATAAGTAGTAGTTCAATTTGGATTACAAGTGCCATGTAACCATAAAAAAAAATATAATTAATATTATAATTAAATTAAATACTAGAGTAAGTGAATAGTGGAAATTCATAATGTTATAATATTAAAATTAAACCTTAAACCATAGGAATTAATTTTAAATAATTCTATAGGCTATAACATTAAATTAAATAAACATATAATATATATTTACAATTATGAGTAAAGTGCAGGTATAAGATATTATGTGTGTGTGTATTTATATATATAAACTAAAACACATGTGACAAAAGGAGTAAAATATTGTTTAAGGTTGTGGCTTCTTGAAGAAGCTGACTTTAACTACTCCCACTACCTGTTTTCATTATCGGCAAATAGGGCATTTGTGAGGAAGCCATGGTTGGTTGCTATGAAGACCAAGAGAACAAAGAGAGGAGAGGGAATGAGTGTTTCAATTGAAGAAGGAAGATAGAAGAGAATAAGGGCTGCATTGCTTGGGTTAACTAGAAACTGATTAGGAGAGGTGTGAAAAGTTTTCTCTCGAGCAGCAAAATAGTTATGGTGAGAAGAGAAACTCGAAAAATCAAAACTTGTAGTAGCAAAAATGAAAGGGCTTTAGAGGCCAAAAATAAAGTGATCAAAGGTAGTTCCTTGGTGCTGATTTGAGAGCAGTTTGAGGGTGGTACTATTGTATGAAAATCTCCTTAGTGTGGATAGTGTATTGTTGCAAACAAGTTGAAGAAGAAATTTTGGTAGGCAAGGCACTTCCAGGAAGCTATCTTAAGAATAATAGTTTCCTTACACTGGTGTAAATGGTTTAGGAAATATCGCTCCCAGGATACAATGCCTACTCCAAGAGAAAATCAATTGCGCTTTGAGTTTCTCTTTTGAATTCACTTGAACCAAACTAGAGAATAAAGAGTGCAAGAAGAGAATTTGATTTTAGAACAAAAGAATGTAAAAGATTGTATTAAATTCCATGAAAGTGGATGTATTTCTAGACTCAAAACAGTGTTAGAAACACCCTTTCATGATTAGACATCATTTGAATAAAGAATCATGACTTTTGGAATGAAAAAACATGTCTAACAGACACATTTTTTGAATTTTCAGAATGGGAAGTCGGATGCCCAAGAAAAGGAGTCAACTTTCCTATTGTATTTTCAAAATAGAAATCATTTTCACTTAGGCAGTTGGTTGCCCCTTTAGAGTAGTCGGTTGCCCTATATGGAAGTTGAATTCACATGCCAAAAATATATCCAGAAGGCTTTGATACATAGGGCAGTTGAGTGCTCTTTTAGGCAGTTGACTAACTAAGTATTTCCGTCATTCCAAACTCATATGTATACTTCCAATTCCATTTCAATTAACATAAATGCTATCTAAATTATTATAAACATGTTTCTTTATTAATACATACAACAATCTCGTACTTATTACCAAAGTATACAAGTGTACACAATTTTTGCAATCTTAAGAAAAATGATAGTGGGTTCTTATGTAAGGTGTATGTCTAAAGGTGGCCAAAGCTTGAACTTTTAGATTGAATATGAGAAACTAGGAAACATATTCACCCCTTACATTGGTTCGTGAGTTCCTCAAAAAGTTAGTGCATTTTTGTCATGGGACTTCGCTTTTATCCTATGTTAGCAAGTACTTTAGGATTAATCGAAAATCTACAGAAGCATTCTCTCTTTTCTCTACTTGCATAGGAAGACTTATCAAGAGTGCATCACAACCTTCTTTTTTTTACAAAACACTCCACTCATAAGAAATATAAGTCAATTACGGATTTTAGTCCAACCAAATGTTGTGATTAACAATGCATCTAGATGTAAGATCTTATTAGGAATAGTCTTTAATTTAATTGCCCCCACTATTCCAAGAAGCAATGTACTGAGAATGCCATATATCTCATATATGAACTCCTTGGACAATTCATGACTGAAAGCCTTTTGAACTCTTATACACAATGATAATCAAATGAGGAGATTATCCTTTAAACTTAAAAGATCAATTTCCTAAATGACATCAATGAGATAGAGCTGAAATCAATCAAGATCATCTCTACTAACCGGTAGTAATCCCATACCTCTCATGGTGTCAGCATTTTTATCAACTGATAAGGGTTTAGTTAGGGGATCAACTAACATTTGCTCGATAGGTAGATACTCTAAATTTACCTTACCTTTCTTTACAACACTTTTCACATGATTGTACCTCATAGCAATATGATTGCTATTTTTAAACAATCTTTTTCTCTTAGTGTTGTTTCTCATAACAATCTAAAGTAATCTTATAACTTGAGATAAATAATCAATCACTTGCTGATTTGGAATTCATCTCATCCAAGTTCCAACTTATTTACACAATGATAGATTTAAAATCTATCTTCTTAAAATTAACATACCTTGTAATTGGAAGACTTTTGATTTGATCCTCTTCATTTGTTTTACCTTATCTTCTTGTTTACAACTCTTACCTTACACTTGATGTATTTAAGTCTTCATCCATATCATCATTAATGACAATATATTTATGCTTCCCCTTGGAGTTTTTCATGCTTGTAGATTAAAGTATCAATACAACTCTTATAAAAATAATTTTAATAACAAAATAAAAGGTTTCAAGTAGTCTATATCTTCCTTTATATTATAACCTTTGGTTATAATTATCTTCCTTTGAATTTTCTAATTCACCAATATGGCTTGAAATAGAAAATTTCAAACTCACACTAGTAATTCAACAAGTTAGTGGAAGATCTCATAGTAACTCTTAAAGACACACTTTGAAGGAGTGAATATAATATGTAACTCTTGAAAATCATTCACTAATGTTCATCATCCTCACTTTCACAAAGTGAATTTTAGTGAACATTATAATCATGTAATATCCCACATTAATTTGTTTCCAAATTTATTACCTTTGCTTAAATGATACACTTTTTAAGTGTTTATTGCATTATATGGACTTTGAAACATTAACTCAGAATTTCTCAAAAATTAAATAGGTTAATAACACAAATCTTAAATATATAAATCTTTAATCATGAATATGATTAAAGTCATCAAGCATAAATATCACAACATAATCCTTAAGTTCAACAATATATCACAATATCACAATGCATGTGAACTTCAAGATTTACTATTTAGTCATGCATCAAAACATATTTATGATTAAAACTATAATAAATATATTTAACCAACTCATGAAAGTATTCTTCTTGTGTTTCTTTATTTTCATACTTATTAAATTAATGTTACCATCATGCACGTTCACAATAAACAACTATATAACATTCTAAAATGATTCTTAGAATAATCATGTGATCACTAACAAAATTGTGAATTACAATTTAAGTCAAAGAACTTATCAACTCTTCAAAAAATAATGAAACATTCTAATCAACTTATAAGTTACGTAGCAATTTATCATAACCTTTCAATGTGTAATCTAATTAATATTACTAGTAAATATATTTGGTGACTTTTATAATTTTGTCATGAGCTTTTAGTGTTTTTGACCTAAGAAACATATCTTTTCAAATTGTGTTGATTAATCAAACAATTTATATATCTTGAGTTCACAACTTTTGAAACTTAAAAGTTGTCATTGACAATTCATATATTTATTTATCCACTTTTTCAAACTTCAATCCTTGATTTAAAAACATATATATATATATATATATATATATATTTAAAATCACTATCAAACAATTAAACATTTGAACATATGGATATAATTTATATTACAACTACCATACAAAGTAGTGCAATAAATATTAATTGCATACCTTGATATTTAGAAGAAAATATTTACTCTTCATGACACTTACCAATTTTCTTCTTCGTTCTTGAATCATACTTACTCTTATTTAAGTTCAAGATTTAAAGCATAAGAAATTCAGAAGATGAACTTTATGCCATACTTGATCATTTTCAAGAAATTTTTTCACTGCATAAACATAAGGATTGAATGCAGGAGTCGCCATCTTGAAGTTCTATTGTTCTTAAATTGTTGTACGAAAATCTCCTTAGTGTGGATGGTATATTGTTGCAAACAAGTTGAAGAAGAAATTTTGGTAAGCAAGGCACTTCAAAGAAGCTATCTTAAGAACGATAGTTTCCCCACACTGGTGCAAATGGTTTAGGAAACACTATTCCCAAGATACAATGCCTACTCCAAGAGAAAATCAATTGCACTTTGCGTTTCTCTCTTGAACTCACTTGAACCAAACCAAAGAATAAAGAGTGCAAGAAAAGAATATGATTTTAGAGCAAAAGACTGTAGAAGATTCCGTAAAAGTGGAAGTATTTATAGATTCAAAACAATGTTAGAAACACCTTTTTATGATTAGACATCAATTGAATGAAGAACTATGACTTTTGAAATGAAAAAACATGTCCAACAGACACATTTGTTTGAATTTCGAGAATGGGAAGTAGAATTCCCGAGAAAGGGTAACTTCTCAAGTGTATTTTCAAAACAGAAACCATTTTCACTTGGGGCAGTTGGCTACCCCTTTAAGGCAGTCGGCTGTCTTAAATAGAAGTCGAATTCACATGCTAAAAATATTTCCAAAAGCTTCGATACATAGGAAGTTGACTGGTTTTTTGGCCAATTGACTAACCAAGTATTTCCTTCATTCCAAACTCATATTTATACTTCCAATTCCATTTTATTTAACATAAATGCTATCTAAATGATTACAACACATGTTTCTTTGGTAATATATCAACAGGTACAACATAGTAAAAGATAAGGGCTGGAAGTGGGAAAGGAGATGGATTGAATAGGGATTGAAGCATTTTGATCATTAAGAGTTTTCCTTGGCTCGGTTCAGAACATCAAAGCAACAAGGAGCTGTGGCATCGTAGCTAGCCTTCTCTTGACAACAGTGGAAGGCATCAGTTCAGAAGAGAGTAGCCACAAAGGGAATTGTTGGCTACTTCTCTCGGCAAGGATAAGGCTATTCACTCTTAGCTGAAGTGAACCTACTGTAAGTGAAGGTAACCTAATAGGGAAGGGAGGTGTTTCAAGGAGCTGTTGGAAAAATATGGTTAACCATTGCTTTGAGAAGAAAGAAGACAGCTAAAACTAAGTTTAAACCGAGAAGGTGAGCCATTTTGGACTTTTTTAATTTATTTTACATTATATATACATATATTTAAATATATTATGAAAAGGTGGAGTAGTGATGAGTAATGAAGATTTTATGTTGGTGTAGGATCTTGGAGAAACATTAAGAAAGTTTGGTGAGAATGTTTAATCATTTTGTAAAGAGCAAGAGCAAAGAGGTTGTTATATGCTTATGTATACATAAATGAATGTGTGTGTGTGTATTCAAATATACAAATATGTACATTTGATGGTAATGAGGAATTAAGAAAAATAAAAAAAATATAGTGTAGGGATCTTGAAGAAAAGGGGAATTAAAGGGAACTTGGGCTAGGCATGGTGCATAAGGAAATAAGGGTAAGATTTATCTTGCTGTTGAGATTAATATACATGTAATGGAAATAATATATTTTATAAGTGGTTTGAATTATGCTTAAAATTTTGTGACATGGTTAGGCTAGGTGGAAGTAAGGGTAAGTGTTGAGGTATGACAAAAAGATAATATTTAATTTGATTAATAATACTTTGGTGCAATATATATATATATATATATATATATATTAATATTGATATTGATATTAAATCGTGATGTGTATTGGTTGTAGAGAAAAAAACAAGGAAGTGGGAATAATACCCCTAGGTTAAGAGTGCAAGGGTAGCATTGGTACTATAGATAAGATTTATATGCAAGCTGATGTTATGCTTATATTGGTATTTAGTAATGTAAGGTTTTTATACAAAGGTTATTATATTTATATTACTTGTTTCAAGTGATTAAATCGTGTTTATATGTCTAAGTGAATAAGTGATCATTGGTAGTTGTAGCTTAATGATATATTTGATTTTGCATATTATATTATATATATATATATGGATTTGAGGTGAATATATATATATACATATATATATATATATAGGTTGGAAATGAATAAGAAGTAGTGATGTGGGATACTAAGAGGACCCATACTGATGGTCTTAGTATCGACACTTAATTGTAAATGTGATTTAAATAATATCAAGGTCTTGTGGAATTATATGGAAATGTGCATAGGCTTGTTAAGACCATGTAGGGTCATGAATAGTGAAACTTAGAGTCTTGAGGAATATACAAAGCATACCAAATAGTGTTAGCTTATGTTATGCACAGTACATGTTGTTGACATTACACTCCATGAGAATTATTTAATTGAGATTCAAATGTTTTATAAGTGTATGCATTGTTTTAAAGTGATGTATCAAGCCTTTTCAATACAGTGAAATGATTTATCATGTGATTGACAGCCATGTAAATAATTTATATTCTTTGATGGGAGTTACAAACATGTACCCCTTGTGTTATTTCGTTTTGATAATATGTTATCATAAAGGCTGTCTAAGTAAAAGATTTGTTTTTTTTTTGAGACTTATGGTATCCTAATTGTATGTCTATGGATATTGTGGGCATGCATATATGTATAGTTGGATGGCCGCCTATATGGCAAGACCTTTATACATATGTGTGTGTGTGTGTGTGTGTGTGTGTGTGTGTGTGTGTGTGTGTGATGATTTGGATATTTGTGGGTGTGTTGATATATATAATTGGAAGGCTGCTTGTGTGGCAAGACCCTTATATATACATATGCATAGACTTAGAGATACTGTGTGATTACTTTTTGGCAACGTGAGGTATGACAAAACTAGTCATTACCATGACACCAGTGGCTAGAAGTATAGTGGCACTGGGAAGATTTATGATTATAGATAGTGTGCCCTTGTAAAGGGAGTGTGTGATATGAACCTCACCGAAAGAATATAAAGTTCAATGAAGAACACAAAGAACACTTGAAGAAAAACAAGAACAAGTTAAAAACGCAGCAAAAGAAAACAAAAATTAGAGATAAAACTAAGACCCGTTGTGTAGATACACAAGAACATATGGTATTGGACCAAGACCCGTTGCTTAGAAAAGCAAGAACCTATGGTATATATTGGTGGAAGGTAGAAGAACGCCACAAGGAAGACCTTGATAAGTTCAAGAGTTCTCAAGAGAACCAAAGAAAAGAAGTCTCTCAATTTTATTACTAAAATCAATTGTGTTCTCCCCAAAGGGTTACATAACTATTTATAGGCAACTAGCTAAATTGCAGCACAAGTAATAGGAATCCTACTTTCCTAACTTGCAAAATAGGAAATAGCAAACTTGCAGAATAGGAAATAGCAAACTTGCAGAACAAGCAATAGGAATCATACTCTCCTAACTTGCAGAACAAGTAATAGAAGTCTTACAAAATCTATTATTTAAAAAGGAATTGGGCTTAACTTAAATTAAGACAATGTTCAACCAAATAATACTTAACTAAATAAAATATGCATCCAGCCTAATTGCATTTCAGCCCAATACTTGTGTGTGTCTTTAAGAAGGTTGAACTTGGGCTTGGATCATGTTGTAGAAGACTTTATCATCCTCCATGCTCAAGCTTTGTTGGGCTTTCTCTCTAGCAATATTAATGAAACCAGCTAAGGCTTGTTGCAATATCTTTGATTTAGCTCTTGTAATTGGACCTCAATGGATGCTCAAAGGATCACGAACATCACGAACATGACTTGAGCTGTGTGAGCTTAATGGGTCTCCATCATTCCCCCTCTCCTCGAAAGGATTTGTCCTCAAATCAGAATCACCTATATCAATATCAAAGGGAGAAAGATCAGAAACATTAAATGTAGCACTAACATTATACTCACCTGGAAGATCCAATTTATAAGCATTGTCATTGATCTTCTCAATCACTTGGAATGGTCCATCTCCTCGAGGTTGCAACTTGGAGCGACGTTTAGCAGGAAATCTCTCTTTACGCATATGTACCCAAACCCAATCACCAGGTTCAAAGACAACTTTCTTGTGATGCTTGTTGGCTTGAGTAGCATATTGCTCAGTCCTTTTCATAATGTTTTGATGTACCTTTTCATGTAATTGCTTAACAAAATCAACTTTCTTTTCCCCATTCAAACTAGCTCTCTCCTCAATAGGTAGTGGTAAAAGATCCAATGGATTGAGTGGATTAAAACCATAGACAACTTCAAATGGAGAATAACTAGTAGTAGAATGCACACTTCTATTGTAAACAAACTCCACATGAGGCAAACAATCTCCCCAATTCTTCAAATTCTTTTGAATAATGGACCTCAACAAATTAGGCAAAGTACGATTGACTACTTCAGTTTGACCATCGGTTTGTGGATGACAAGTAGTGGAAAACAATAGCTTTGTTCCTAACTTTCCCCATAATGTTTTCCAAAAGTAGCTAAGGAACTTCACATCACGGTCATAAACAATGGTCTTGGGAACACCATGTAGACGAACAATTTCCTTGAAGAATAAATCGGCAATGTTGCTTGCATCATCTGTCTTGTGACAAGCAATGAAGTGAGCCATCTTAGAGAACCTGTCAACAACAACAAAAACAGAATCTCTACGTCTCTTTGTTCTTGGTAACCCCAAAAGAAAGTCTATAGAAATGTCAATCCAAAGAGCAGTAGGAATAGGCAATGGAGTATAAAGACCATGATTCATAACTCTAGACTTAGCTTGTTTACAAGTGACACATCTTTCACGCAATTTTTCAACATCTCTTTTCATGTTAGGCCAAAAGAAGTGATCATGCAATATATCTAAAGTTTTCTTTACTCCAAAATGTCCCATTAACCCACCACTATGGGCTTCTCTAAAGAGTAATTCTCTTAAAGAACTCCTAGGCACACATAATCTATTTTCCCTAAATAAGAATCCATCATGCCTATAAAACTTTCCAAAACCAGTTTTCTCACATGCAATGAACACATTTTCAAAATCCTCATCAGTAGCATACAAGTCTTTAATATACTCAAATCCAAGTAGTTTTGCATTAAGAGTAGTGATTAGAGTATACCTTCGAGACAATGCATTAGCCACGACATTTTCTTTACCTTGTTTATATTTGATCACATATGGAAATGTCTCAATGAACTCCATCCACTTAGCATGATGCTTGTTCAACTTGCTTTGTCCTTTCAAGTGCTTCAAGGACTCATGATCAGTGTGGATGAAAAATTCCTTGGGCCATAAATAGTGTTGCCATGTTTCCAAGGCCCTCACTAATGCATACATCTCTTTATCATATGTGGGATAGTTAAGGGCAGCTCCACTTAACTTCTCACTAAAAAAAGCAATGGGGTGCTTCTCCTGCATTAAAACAGCTCGAATACCTATGCTTAAAGCATCACACTCAATCTCGATTGTTTTCTCCTTTTGCTTAACCTCGGCTTCACTCACTACTTTTTCCTCACTCTCTTTTAATCTTAATTGATCCTCATCTTTCAGTAGCACACTTAAAGTTTGACATGCTATAGATTCCTTTCCATCCATGGGTGATTCCATACTATCCTCATCATCCTTTAATTGCAGCATAGAATCATCATCAAAATCTTTTCCGTCATTGCTATCTAACTTATTATTAGCTACATTATCACATGCATAAGAAGCATTATCTTGGTTTACCTTAGCTAGGGCAACATCATGTTGCTCCAACTTATCATATTTAATCAACTTCGACTCTATCCTCGAAAGTTGTTGTTGCATGTCTAGGAACATAATCTCAATGTTACTCAAAGCAAGCTTTTCACTATTAGAAGACATAATTGTAACCTGCAAGAAACGTTAGTAAAAGAAACAGACCTCACAAGTATGACCTCACGTGTTTACACTCAATACACACAAGAATGTAACACTCACACTCGTGTTTCACACAATTTTAATATGGCTTTTCTCTACTAATGTTACTCACACACTCTTGCCTTTTTTTTCCTCACACAACTTTTCTCTATAGGTTCTATATTGAACTCAAGACTAAATCAAAAATCAGCTTATGGAATTCAACTATCAACCAACAATAAACAAGCTGAGCATAAGATTTTAATCAAGGGAAAACAAAACAATGAAGACTCAACAAGACTTTGCAAGACTCAATAAGGCTTAAGAAGACTCTAATGAAACTAAACCTTGAAGGAAATATGCGTGTTTTGGGGTGTTTAATTAGGGTAGGGTTTAGCCAAAGGTGAGGTAGCTTTGTCCTTTTATGTGGTAGGGTCAAAAAGGTAATTTTAGGTAGCAGGGTAGAATGGTAACAATGAATTTTCAAATTAGGCAAATAAGAAATCTCAAAGCTCAAGAAAGAATGACTACCTCAAGAATTGCCTTTGATGTTGCACTTGCTACACACGATATAATAAATCCCCTCTTGAATTGATTTTTCTTTTCTCCTTTTTTTTTCTTTTTTTTTCTTTTCTTTTTTTTCTTTTTTTTCTTTTTTTTATATTTTACTAAAGTAAACGAACAATGAAGAAAAAAACAAAAAGTCTAAATAATAAGAAGAGGTTTACTTGGGGAACAAGTCAACTTTTGACAAAAACAAGCTAGTTTTGGTAGTAGCTTGTATGGCAAGGAACAAGAGGGAACGGTGGCTTGTGAAACAAGTAGTCTTTATGTGATGTAGAGCTTTTGAAGGTTTCTTGGTGAGCAAGAAAACCTTTGGGATTTGGTTGCTTGGAGAACAAGATAGGGTTATAGAGCTTTTGAAGGTTTCTTGGTGAGCAAGAAAACCTTTGGGATTTGGTTGCTTGGAGAACAAGATAGGGTTTACTTGGTGGCTAAGTAAAGGTAGGTTATTTTAATGAAGACAATAGGTTTGAGGGACAAACAATAGTAATGGTGGCTTGGAAAAGGATTCAAGATCAAGGTTTGTCCAAGACAAGAAGAAAACGAAAAAAACAAAAATGAGACTCCCACGAATTGAACCTAAGCTCTGATACCAAATGATATGAACCTCATCGAAAGAATATAAAGTTCAATGAAGAACACAAAGAACACTTGAAGAAAAACAAGAACAAGTTAAAAACGCAGCAAAAGAAAACAAAAATTAGAGATAAAACCAAGACCCGTTGTGTAGATACACAAGAACATATGGTATTGGACCAAAACTCGTTGCTTAAAAAAGCAAGAACCTATGGTATATATTGGTGGAAGGTAGAAGAACGCCACAAGGAAGACCTTTATAAGTTCAAGAGTTCTCAAGAGAACCAAAGAGAAGAAGTCTCTCAATTTTATTACTAAAATCAATTGTGTTCTCCCCAAAGGGTTACATAACTATTTATAGGCAACTAGCTAAATTGCAGCACAAGTAATAGGAATCCTACTTTCCTAACTTGCAGAATAGGAAATAGCAAACTTGCAGAATAGGAAATAGCAAACTTGCAGAATAGGAAATAGCAAACTTGCAGAACAAGCAATAGGAATCATACTCTCCTAACTTGCAGAACAAGTAATAGAAGTCTTACAAAATCTATTATTTAAAAAGGAATTGGGCTTAACTTAAATTAAGACAATGTTCAACCAAATAATACTTAACTAAATAAAATATGCATCTAGCCTAATTGCATTTCAGCCCAATACTTGTGTGTGTCTTTAAGAAGGTTGAACTTGGGCTTGGATCATGTTGTAGAAGACTTTATCATCCTCCATGCTCAAGCTTTGTTGGGCTTTCTCTCTAGCAATATTAATGAAACCAGCTAAGGCTTGTTGCAATATCTTTGATTTAGCTCTTGTAATTGGACCTCCATGGATGCTCAAAGGATCACGAACATCACGAACATGACTTGAGCTGTGTGAGCTTAATGGGTCTCCATCAGTGTGGACCATGGCTAGTTACTATGGGTATATTGTGATTACATTGTGGTTATATTTCCTATAACGGATTAGTACCATGTCTCATGATAATTGTTTCAATTTATATACTTGTGCATTGGATCTCATTTTTTATATTATTTCGGAACAATGAAGTTGAGATTATATCCTTGTATATATTGTGTATGCTTTATAAGTGTGGTTACAAGAAAGGTTTTCGATATTTTCAATATGCAGCATTATAAATGCAAGTTTTTAACATTGATAGTTATGCATGACACATGCATTTAGTGATTGTGTTACATATGTGTGGGGACCACATAAGGTAAGTGTTAAGGCATGGAAAAATGAGGAGTTTTAAAGCGTCCTTTCGATGATTACCCCTTAAAGCTTTAGCACGAGATGCGATAGCTAGGATGCCTAGGTAGAGGTGTTATAATGGACATGGCACGATTTACTTTACTTGACCTCAATTTTTGTGCATACGCATATATGCATTCAAACAACAAAAGCCCTCCTTCCCCTCATAGGTTATTTTAGATAGGCTTGAGTGCAAGAGTATTTCACTAAGAGCTCGACTTGCGTGCTGTCAAGTTACTGTTTTTTGTATTGAGGTATAACTTTTCATTACTTTTGTTTATATCCCAAACGTTAAGATTCTTTTTTTATACATGGTGTAAATGGATTGAGATGTAAGTAATAAGACTATATCGAGATTTATATATAACTGTGCGTTGTAATGAATGGTAACTCGATCTTATATCTTAGTGGAAATATTGAGATTATTATTGTGTCACAAGTTGAAATATTATTGTATTATAGTGTGAGGTTGGACAATAGATATACATATGAATGGAGTTTTTCAGTTCCAAATTTGACATGCATTACGAGGCAATTAAATAGGATCTTGGATAATTTGTCTTAAACAAATAAAGAAGCCGTAATCTACTCGTTAGGTTTTAGCTACACTGAGCGACTGACGAATATAGTAAGTAAAAGAAAACGTTAACCCAAAAGTTGTAGTTTCTAAGGGCATTACAATCATTCAACTCATTAAGAATACAAATGTGAGCATTCATCTTTTGGATAATTTAATTGCAACATCAAATAGCTCCTTCAACGACCATGGCGTGTTGAGTTGCAACATGTGTTGAGAGTAGGCAACTCTTGTGTGGATTTGTTAGCAAAATCAGCTTGTGAAATGGATGTTGTAGTAGAGAAGCTCATTGATCCTCTAACTGAGCTTCAAAGTCCTTTACTAGTAGATTCATGGAGTGTAGCCTATCCCTGTGGATATAAAGTTTCTTAGTCTTCTCTTTTATGTTATTTAATTCCTTTAGAAACCAAAAAAAAAAAAAAAGGTGTCTATAAACCTCATTAATATCTTATTTTGTGAAACATGATTTTGGGTCCATTTGTTTCCATAAAAAAAATTTCTGGAAAATGCATTTCATATTTTTCAATGTTTGGTTGACGTAAAATAATTTTTGGTCAACAAAAAATCTTTTGAAGTTTTCGAAAATTGTTTACCCTTTTTGAAAAGGGGAAGACAATTTATGAACCTCGACCCTTAAGCAAAAACGCTTCTGCCAAAACTCCATACCAACCCGGATCAGACCTCCACTTGCAGGCACCACCAATTTTCTAGCTCTTGAATCTCTCATCGGTACCGTTGAAACCTCTTGTGGGCATCCTTAAACACCTACAAAAACCCTTCTAGATCTGAACACAAAGAGCTCATCTCCATCCTTCGAGTTCTTGATTGGAACACAAAGAGCTCATCTCCATCCTTTGAGATCTTATCACCCCACTGAAGATCCTCATTCCAGATGCTACTTTAGGTAATTGTCTAACATATATTCCTAATATGAGGAAATGGGTCTAGGGTGATTGCATAGAACAAGTATGCTCGTTAATTTGGTAATGAAGAACAGCTACATCTTCTTCATTCATAAACATAGAATAGGTAGGCTCATATATATTCTAAATATTATAGTAGAAGAAACTTTAATTCTATTTCAAGCAGAACTAAAAATCAACTTCTTCCTATCATTTTTTTAACCTCATTTCTCCCATTTTATTTAACCTTCATAATAGACATGGAAATGGGGTTTTGAACCTAGGCTTAATTAAATAAGCTTTAAATTAAACAAGTCCCCTCAATCTTCTGTAGTTGTAAAAATAAAGCTTCTATAAGCATTAACAAAATGGTTTTAGCATTATTTTTGTTTTGCTTCGGGTAGTTTGGTTTGCTTCTATATGTAATGCTTGTGAGGTTTTTGTTATTTTGCTTAAGAGTCTTAGCATGTTATCTGTGATAGACCAACCTTGCTCACAGTTGTTGGGTGGTTCTTGTTACTGGTTGGCTTTAATCAAGAAATTTTCTGTCTTAAAAAAAACATTAATAAAAACATATATGAAAACCATTTTATAGTGCAAGTTGACCTTTAATCCTTTATTGCAGAAAGGAAAGTATATGATTTATCATTATACTAGGCTGTTTTTATTAACAAAAACAAAATTTTCAAAAAAAATATATAGAAGAATGTAGGAAAATGAATGATGATGATTCTTTCGATTTCTTTCTATCTCCTATAATTTCAATGAGAATGTACGTTGTCAATGGAAGAGGGATGTTTATTTTCTTGATTTTTTTTTTAATGCATAACATTTAAAAGTTCATTGCACTTTGAGTAAAACAGTTTTTTTCATACATAAAAATCACAAGTTTTCATATAACACTAAAATTGATTAAAAAAATCAAGTTTATTTTGGCAAAAGTTTTTAATTTTTTTTATTTTGGTAGATTTAGCTATTTTTTATTAGGGATCTTAAATTGATAAAAAACATTTTGTTAAATCACTTGGATTAAGTGATTAGGTACAATATATGAAAAAAATCTATTCCTAATGTAGTTCGTGCCAAGCAAAATTTGTCTAGATTGTCTCTTGTTGATGATCAAATTTAGTAATTATAAGCAGAATTTCTTTTTTACTTAGAAGATGAACAGAAGTAGATAGTACCTTTAGTCATTACTTTGTGTAATGCATCCATGAAATTAGTTCATATATGACATCCTTCATTTGTTCTTCACAGCAATAACCCATCAATTTGACTAAGTTTGGATGAGTACTCATCCTTGGAAGTCAAAAGTTCAACTATTGTTGGAAGACATAAATTACTGATTATAACCTCTCACTCAATAATTAATTTATTACTAATAAACCTATAATAAGAAAAAGTTCATCTCAGAGACATACATTGATTGAGAAATAAAAATACTAGTTCATAACAAAATATGGATGAAAAGGTTTCTAATTTATAAATTCATAACAAACAATGTTATATTTTTTAACTCAATCTTTGCATATAAACTTTTATTTTCTTTTTTTCTTTTTGTCCTTAGGAGACTTCAACTTGAATGTGTTGCTACAAGTGTAATTTATGATAAGCATGCTATTTCTAATGTTGGATTATTGTTGATTTTGATTTTTCTAGGTTTTGCTAGAAGGGAATCATATTGCTCATGCATTCGCAAAATATGAGGTTGGTTGTACTAGTGCAATGTATTGGGCTAAAGGGATTCATGAGATGCTACAAACTATTATACAAACCAATGTGTAAACTTTATCAATTCTATTAATATATGATAAAGATTTTGTTTAAAAAAAAGCTATTCTTTTCATCTTTATTATTATTATTATTATTATTATTATTATTATTATTTATAGACATTATGGGCTGTTAATTATGTGATTAACACTTTTTTTAACAAAAATATAGATTTTCTAGAAAACAACCAAACAACAAAAAATATTTTTCAGCATATCAACCAAACAACAGAAAATATCAGTTTTTCTAGAAAATCAACTTTTCAATAATCATTTTCTAAAAGTCATTTTACGCGAATTAAACGGGGCCTTATTTTAACAAAGACAACACCATCCTGCTCTTTGAATTATATTTGGTAATCTTAAATATAATAATGTGATAAAAATACAAATAAAAGTCACGTATGTGACAATGACTAAAAGTTGATAAAATTTCTTTATGAATATAACAAAAACTAAAAAATAGATTTTATTTTTGATATGTTAACATGTATTTTGATACGAATTTTCATATTTTACATTATTTATATGACACAACTATAAATTTTATACATGAATTATCAGATCTAATTGCAAGGATAAGTTGAAATTAAATCGACATTAGATACTAGACATTTGATACCCAACGTTGACCATGAATATAGAGTTAAAAACCTTATTATTGAAAATTAAAAAGAAAACAACAACCTTTTTCACTTCTTTTGTCTTTTCCTTTCGTCATTCTTGAGTTTATGCGAGATGTGGAAAAACTTTATTATAGAAAACTAAAATGAAAACAACAACCTTCCTCACTTCTTTAGTCTTTTCTTTTTGTCATTCTTGAGTCGATGAGATGCGGATTGTTAATATTACAGTCATGGGCCCAATAGGCCCACCTCACCGAGCTCAATAACAAGTGGCCTACGAGCTATACTCACATAATCTCACAAATTGGGCTATCACAACCTGTAACTTAAGAATATTAGTGCAAAAGCACAGTCAAAGGTATAACCGCCCATTGAACTGCACGATAGGTCATAATTGCCCACTACTTCATGATTCAACCCATGATAGTCGAAAATAGGGCGTAACCGCCCACTACCTCTTGATCTAACACACGATAGTCAATAATAGGGTATGAATGCCCATAACACCCATTATACCTACGATCGCTGTCGTTGCATGTTTAGGAATGATGAGGAGTCCTATACAAATGCCTATATAAAGGATATAGAAACATTAGGAACAGGTTCAAATATACTCTCACTTTCTTCTACTTTGATACTTTAAACTTTCTTAAGCACTTTACTAACTTAAGCATTGGAGAAAGTCCTATTAGGAACAACCCTAGTGGTCTTTTGTTTGCAGGTTAATCCAAGGAGAAGGAGGTTTGTCTCTTATAGAAGTTCAGTTTCTTTTTTGGCATTAATATTCTACCGTTGTCCGTGGGAGCTAAAAAAGAAGCCATGTCGAGTTCCCAAACACCCAATCCCAAAAACACTCGAGTCTCTCAGCCACCACTACAGTTTCAACTAATGCATTTGTACCTAATATCCGAAATAACCAACAATGCCCACAGCCCCTTCACCTATACAGAAGTTGTGATGACCGCCACACTACTGCGAAGCACCACCTTACCCCTCGTTACAATCTCATTTCCCCAATTTGCAGCAGGAACATCTTACCTTCCACCTTCATCCTAAGTGATAACTACCAACCAATATAACCAACTACTTGCCCAGAACCAAGCCTTGAACACCAAAATATAACATTACGCAAAGATTATAAAATCCTTGACAGCTCAATGTCAGACGCTAAACTCAAATGATCGCCAACCAATGCAAGATGCCATTGGTCTCCCACACTTAGCTAACCCGCCACAACCAAACATGAGCCTACACTGTCAGCTTGATCCCACTACAAACCACTGTAACCTTGGAAGGAGAAGAGAAAGAGAAGAAAAAAGTGTAAACTCCTTAGTAATAGACTTCACCAAAAAGACTAAGTGGCCCTTAACCATTCAAAACTATCTATTCATGAAAGGCTTGATGCAATGTGTGAAGAGTTGAAGAAGGGAAAACAAGAGATTGTCCATTGTGTCAGGCGAACTAATAGTCCCCTCATCGAGAAAATTCAGGTAGAAGTAGTTTCCCACAACTTCAAAGTCTCTAAAGAAAAATATGATGGCACAGGTGACCTGAAGATCATATATTATGTTTTGAGGCAACCTCAAACCTTTATTGGACTGCCGACGTGGTAAATTGCAAACCTTAGACCTTAGCTTCTTATTGGTTGAATCCTGGCTTTATTCATTGCCACTTTAGACCTTTATAAGACCACTATTTGTGGGGCACTTCCTAGCCAATAAGAAGCAAAGAAGAACTTCGATGAGTCTTATGTCAGTTGTTCAGTGACCCAAGGAGAAGTTGAAGGATTACATCCATAGGTTCACTGCTACTTATGTTAATGTTAAGGATCCCAATGATAGCTTTGTAGTTCAGGCATTCAGAGTAGGGGTACTCAATGATCATGTGCATTACTCACTATGTGATGGAAACTAGGAGCCTTACACGAGGTATTACATAGGACTAATACATTAACTGAAGCAGAGGAAATCAGGGAGAGGAACCTGAAAAAGGCCAATGTTAAACCGAAAAAGAGAAGTGATCAAATGGAGTTTCGATGATTGGGAAGAGATAGAATGGACAGTAAACCAGATGTGAGGGCCAAATCTCCCCAGAGAAGGTTCCAGTCTTACACCCCTAACGATGAGTCGAGAGGCAATCTTGAATACAATTACAAATGAGCCCTATGTTAGAAGACCATAACTAGGGTGACCAAATCCTAATGTAGACAAGTCAAAGTATTGCGCCTTTCACAGGAACCATGTACACACCACCGAGGATTGCCAAAAGCTGAAGGATGAATTGAGTTCTTGATCAAGAAATGGCATATGAGAACTTATGTTAATGATAAGGGGAATAATCGATGGGATGGGGACAAGGTAGCTAGGAAACATCTAATTACGGGGTGATAACGGTGATAATTGGGCTAGAAGAGTACTGGGTGACCTTTGGAAACAAGAGAACAGCCTACTTGAAAGTGTCATGGCCATTGATGTGCTACCAAAGAAACCCAGATCCGAGTGTAGTTGGTAGATTAGATTTTCTGAAGAGGATGTGGACATCTTAGTTGACAATAGTAATGATCCTATTGTGATCTCGGCATTGATCGAAAATTACCAAGTAGAAAGAATCCTCATAGATGATGGAAATGCTGTGAAGATCTTATCTTGGAGTGCCCTTCAGAAGATAGGTTTAGACGAGGACTAGTTGAAACCAGCAAGAGCTACCTATAGGTTTGCCAATCAACCCATAAAATTCAAAGGGGCGATTAATCTTCCAGTAACCTTGGGGTAAGGAGAACATACTTTGAATTTAACAGCGAGCTTCCTTGTGATAGACCAACCGTCAGCTTACAATGTGATTTTTGGACGACCTTTAATGAAGTGCACTAGCATGGTAATAGTTGTCTACTGTTTAACTATTAAATTTTCAACTCCCATAGGAATAGGATATATGAAGGCCAATCAAGCCATGGTGAGAAGATGCCACCTTTATTCCATCCAATCAACCATCGAAGGCCAGCCATCCACCTTTGGGGATATTCTTGTAATACAACAACAAAATCATGAGCTGTTACTGCTAGAAGGGCTTGATCTTAGGGGAAAACAAGAACAATACTAGCCTATAGTGGAAACCCATCAGATCATTATTGTCAGTGAACCAAAAAAGACAACTCAAGTTGGTGGGAAGCTATCTGATGGGCAGAAGGAATCCTTGAAATTGTTCCTTCAAAAAAATGTTGACATTTTTGCCTGGTCAGTAGCTGAAATGGCAGGTATAGATCCCTCTATTATTTGTCATAGCTTGAAAGTAGATCCCAAAGTAAGACTAGTCAGACAAAAGAAAAAAAGTCCTCAACCAACAAGATAGAAGCTACAGGAGATGAAACACAGAAACTATTGAAGGCGGGCTATATTAGAGAGGTCAATTACCCCGAATGGTTGTCCAATGTGGTTATGGTTAAAAAGGCTAATGAAAAATGGAGGATGTACGTGGATTTCTCTGACTTGAATAAGGCATGCCCAACAAACAGTTTTCCATTGCCCATGTTTGACAAATTGGTAGATGCATCTACAGGACATAAGGTGCTGAGTTTCATAGATGCGTTCCCAGGCTACAACCAAATAATGATGAACCCAGATGATCAAGAAAAATCAGAGTTCATAACTAAGGACGGTATTTACGGTTACAAAGTGATGCCTTTCAGGTTAAAGAATACCAGAGCAACATACTAGAGACTGGTAAGTAAAGTTTTTAATGATCAAATTGGGAGATCGATGGAGGTTTATATTGATGATATGTTAGTGAAGAGCTCGAGCTTAGAGTAGTATATTAGGGATCTAGAGAATGCATTTTCAACATTAGGAAATATAAGGTGAAGTGCAATCCTGTGAAGTGCGTATTCGCCATAGAGGCAGGGAAATTCCTTTGGTTCATGATTTGTCAAAGAGGGATAGAGGTGAATTCGGAGAAGATCAAAGCTTAGACATGAAGCCTCTGAGCTTGCCAAAGAGGTTCAAAGTCTTAACAGAAGAGTGAATGCATTGGGTAGGTTTGTCTCAAAGTCTACTGAAAGATGTTTACCTTTCTTTAAAATTCCTAGAGGTGCAACTAGATTCAAATAGGGTGAAGATTGTAAGAAGTCTTTTGAAGAACTGAAGCAGTATTTAAGCTCGCCACTTCTCCTCGCTAGTCCCGAACTTGGAGAGGACCTCTTCTTATATGTAACTGCATCAACAGAAACTGTTGCAGCGGTGTTGGTCAAAGAGAAAGAAGGGACTCAACTTCCTGTATTCTATGTTAGCAGAACTCTAAAAAGAGGTGAAACAACTATAGCCACATGGAGAAGATAGTCTACACAGTGATGGTCGCTGCTCGGAAGTTGAGACCATATTCCAAAGTCGCCACATTATTGTGTTGACCAATCACCCACTTAAAGAGGTTTTGCAAAAACTAAGCATATCTAGAAGAATGGTGAAATGGAGCATTGAGCTGAGTGAATTTAACATAGAATACCGATGTCGGAAAATGATCAAAGCCCAGGCCTTAGTAGACTTCATTGTAGAATGCACATTCACTGCTACTAATGCAATGACCATTGGAGAGAAATCAAGCAAGCATAGCCTGGCGAGCTAACAATGGGAATTGTATGTTGATGATTCATCAAGCAGAGAAGGTGCTGAAGCTAGGATAATCCTCGTGGGATCAGAGAAAGAAGAATTCTGGTACTGCATCTAGTTTGGGTTCCTTGTTACCAACAATGCTACCGAATATGAAGCACTGTTAGGGGGGGTAGAGCTTGACAGAAAAAGAAAGGTACTACATTTGTTGATATTTACAAACTCAAAGCTGGTTGCTAAGTAGGTTTTGGGAGAATATGAGGTAAAAGACGCCACTCTACTCCAGTACCATAAAATGATCATAGATCCTTGGGGATAATTTGAAAGTATACAATTGCTGTAGATCCCCAAAAATGAGAATTCCAGAGTAGACAGGCTGTTTAGAATGGCTACAGGGGAGAATCTCAAAGCAAATGGGGTAAGGATAGAATATTGGTGGGCTCCAACCTAAAGCATTTAAAAAAGAGGTAAAAATTGGAAAAAAGCCTCCAGGTATGTTATAATCGATGGTGAGCTATACAAGAAGTCTTTTTCCTTACCTTATTTGAAGTGCCTAGGCCCAGGTGAGGCGAAGTATGCTTTTAGAGAAATCTACGAAGGGATATATGGACAACATTTGGGGGGCAGGGCTCTAGCCCAAAAAGTACTGAGACATGAAATGTACTGGCCTTTGTTGAAAAAAGATGCTGCAGACATGGTGAAGATACGATGCATGCACCTTACCTAACAGCCAGCTTCCCTTGAACCAAAAAAAGAGAAAAGCAAGGGCAACTTTGGTTTACATAGGAGGAAGGTCTAGCAAATCAATTCCTTTAATTCGCAATAATTTATATATGTTATAAGGATGATTTATGAGTGTACTTATGGTCTTAATGATGTAGATCCACTTGCTCGTGATGTTCGTGATGCTAAGGATCCATTAGTCATCCAAGGAGGTCCAATTACCCGAGCTCGAGCTAAGAAGACGCAAGAAGCCCTGGCCTCATTCATGCAACAAGCTCTGGCATCATTGAAGTGTCAAGGAAGCTTCCATGAAGAGTCCCAAGACATCTATACTTGCTTGGAAGCCCAAACGACATGAGCATGGTTTACTATCTTATTTTAGCTTAACAATAAGATGGGATAAGTGTTTGGATAGCCCACGTTTGAGTCTTGTTGTGTCTTGGACTATTTATTTTATGTAACTAGGTTTAGGCATAAATTTGGGTTTAGTCTTATTTTCTATTGGTGTTAATTCCAGCCCACTTGTTTATGGGCTTAAGTGCTAGGTATTATTATAAATACCTTGTAAACGCTATTGATAATCAGATCAGTTAATTGAATTTTCAAAAATTGAGTGTGCCTTTCTCTTGGGTTCCCTCTCAACTAAGCTTATCAAGGTCTTCTTCCTTGTGGCGCCTCCTTCTTCACCACCCACCATTGTTATACCTTAGGTTCTCGAATTCTTATTCGTAGGGTCAAGGTCCAATACCTTTGGGTTCGAGTCTCTTTAGGCTTCGGGTCTAGGTTTTCAGAAGTTGTCCTGTTACGTTTCAGCTCCTTCAAATTCCAAGCTATGTTTTGTCTTGTCCGTGCGCATCACTTAAAGTGCAGAATTAGTGGCAAGAAGGTGAAGAGGAAATTGTCCAAGAAAAGGGTTCCAAAGGGTAAACTATATCTCCTTAGTTTAATCTTAGCATACATGAGTATTGTGATGTGTTTAAGTGTAAAATTGATATTAATTCATGAAAATATAGAGGTTAAGATGATGATAAAGTGCTACCTTAGTGTGGAACCCTAGTGAAATGATTTAATCAAATTGGATTTATAAGATTTTATAATTGTATAAAGTGTAAGTAAGTTGTGTGTGGATTTTGAAGTAGCAAACATCTGGCCATGGTGAAAATTAAAAAGGATATCACTGTGTTTAAGTTTTAAGATTAAAGTACGATAATTGTTTATTAATAGAATGATTATATTTAATTTGAAATTGAAGGGAAGAGTTGAGATACACTAGTCTATACATTAAACAAGGTAAAGGGCACTAGTGAAATGTATAAGCAAAAATCACACAACACTACAAGACAAATCACTTTTATCGGCACTTATAAGTGCCGGTAAAAGGCCAAATAAACGTCGGCAAAGACCTTACCGGTGGTCAACAAACTGCCGGCTGACCGCTTGGCAGGTGAAAGGTGGTAAAGGTCTGCCGGTAGTGATGTACTCCAATGCCGATAAAGGGATTGAAAATTGGGGCATGACTTTTTCCAGCGTTTTTAAATGCCTCTAAAAGCATAAGGCATTTACTGGTACTTTAAAGTGTCGAGAAAAATCCTATTGAAAATTTGAATTTATTTGAAATTTAAAAGCTTTTACGGCACTATTAAGTGCCGGTAAAAATCCAATTGAAAATTTAAATTTATTTGAAATTTAAAAGCTTTTACCGGCACTTTTAAGTGCCGGTAAATGTCTTATTTGAAATTTAAAATTTTTATATTTATTGAATTTATTTTAAATTTAAAAATATAAACCCCCTCTATTCTTCATTCCCTTTTTTAAGTCGACGCTTTAGAATTAACTTTCCAGTTCTAAAGCCGATGTTTTTGAACCTAGCAATCAAATTAATTTATCTGTTCAAAAACTGGGGTTTTTAAACTTCATGATCAGATTACAGTGATAACTGTCGTAACAGTTTCACGCTCGACGATTTTGAAAACATTTTACAAAACAAGGGAGTCGCCACCAATCTTTTCTTTACTAGGTGTGATTGGTCACCTAAAAATATTTATCTTTTTAACAAAATCTCAAAATTAATTACGTTTTACTAAAAAGACAATTTTTGGTACGCGAAAACAAAATCAGGTCTGGGAGTACGGTTACGCGTGGAGAAGGATTAGCACCCCCACAACGCCCGTTAAAAAACGGTACCATAGTAATCATGTGTTATCCTTTAATTTTAATAAAATAATCTTGAATTAATATTTAAAAATAATTCTTATTTCATTGCAATCAATTTTATTCTTTTTATTCAAAGTCATTTTTATTTGTAAAAATCATTTTGTTTTATTTTAAAAAGTTAAATTTTATTTTTCAAAAGTGAATGTGAACCTTTTTTGTATTGAAAAATTAAATCAAATATCCCAATACTCTGGTAATATTTGAAATAATTTTCCTCACCTAAAAATTTCTTAAGAATCACTACTTGTGAGTTCTATAGAATCTCATCTTCGGTAGGGCTCACGCTATTTTGTAATTGATCGTGTACTCGTGTAGTATTAATAAAAACGTTTGATACATATGGAACTTAAAAGAAAATTTTATTTATTTTTATTTTATTAATGAAACTCTTGATATTGAAAAATTTAGCTAAATATCCCAATACTCTGGTAACATTTAGCCAATTCCTCTCACCTAGAGATCAGTTAAGAAATCACTACTTGTGAGTTTCATGACATCCCATCATCGAAAATTTATTAAATTTAAATTTTTTTGATTTCCTTTTTCTATTTTCTTTTAAAAACTTATTTATTTTTATTTTTAATGAAAATTTAAATTATTGAAAAATCATACTAAATATCCCAATACTCTGGTAACATTTAGTACGACTCTTCTCACCTAGGGATCAGTTAAGAAATCACTACTTGTGAGTTTCATAACATCACATCATCGGGCAGAATTTCAAAATGAAAATTCTATTGAATTTTCATGACTAAATAAAAATGCAAGGGAATTAAACAAACACACTATTTAATCACAAACTTAGAATAAAACAACACATGCTCTATGAAATTGAAATAATAAATTAAAGAAAGATTAAGAATTTACCAACTATAAGCTAATTGGAACGAGTCAAAATCTGATCGGGATTGAAATCGATCGAGCGCACAAACTCCGAGTGATGATTTGCCGATCATCCACTTAGATTCAATGGATTTAAAGCCCAAACATCTCACTCTAACACAAGTAACCTAAACCCAATACACCAAAAGCCTATAAGCTTCAAGCCCTAAAAATTTCCCACACCAAAATCCACTAATCCTATAAATAGCCCAATAAACATTATAAAGCCCATCTCTTTTTATTTTTTTTATTTCTTTTTTCATTTTTATATTTTATTTCTTTTCTTCATCCAATACATGAGACCCACAGCTTCTTTATCATTTTCCCCCATTTTCTTCCCGCCAACTCCTTGAATTACATGAATCATTTTTAACTTTTCCAACAAGTGGGACCCTCACCTATTAACTCCTTTCTTTTCTTTTCTTTTTTCCTTTCTCTTTTTCTTTCATTTTTGTTCTTGTTTTCTCTCGCCTCTCTCTTCGTGAACAAGGGGAGGTTGGCCCTTAGATTTCCAGACTCCGACGGATGGCAGCCACCACGTCGGCCACCGTCGTCCACTGTTGGCCGCCACTTGCTGGCAGCGGTTTGCTTCAAAATTTCAACAGTAGCATTTTCTTGACCTCCTTTTTCTTGTTCTAACCTTGGTTTCTCCTAAAAATGTCCCAAATCTCCTAAATCTAAGCTTAAGCCCAAGGATTCTAAACTCTAAAACCGTACCTTCTACCACTCCAATGACTCTGATTTTTTTAAAATGTCTCTCACCACCCTCTAACCTACTCCTTTGCAAAGTTTCAACCCCCAAAAAAAGGTTTAACACCTCAAACCGAAAATGAAAGAAGAGATTAAAAAATAAAAAATAAAAAAATAAAAACCTTTCTCTTTTGGCTTCTTTTGGTTTTTCGTAGGTTTTTTATTTTTGGTTTATATGTTTTGGCTGTGCTGTGTTTAAAGCAGTGGGGTTGTTTGTTTCTGAAATGGGTTGTTGTTTAGCTAAAGAGGTGGTGGATTTCGGTGGTGGGGATGAAAAGGGCAGGCGTTTGGAAGGCTCCGATGGCCGTTGGTGGTGATGATGGAAAGGAGTCTAGGTTTTTTTTTGTAAGATAGAGCCAAGAAAAAAATGAAAATGGCCGACCCCCTTTCCTCCCGTAGAGCAATGTTCATTTTAATCAGATTAAAACACTTTCTTTTATCCAATTTTGACTTTTGTCCATCAGATTTTTATAATAAATTCTAGTCATTAAGGTGTTTGTTATTGGAATGGGGTTTGATTGACTGATATTGATGGAAATGAGGGAGTTGCAGGTGGTTGACTGACAGGGAGAGGGGCTGTGAGATGGTGAAGGAAATCGGTGCTATGCATCTTCCATTTTTTTTACTTTTTTCTTTTGAGTTTTTTTAATCGAATATTAATTAAATTTATAAAAAATAAACTAAAAACAAATTAGAAAATAAAGGTGAAAATAAAATAAAAATACAAATACAAATACAAATAGAAATAGAAAATTTTAGCTTTCAAATCCATAAAACATGACTTAACTTAAATTGGGCTTTTATGTCTACAAGCCCAACAAAGTTTACATGACTCAAACTTACACGAATTTTATCGAATTTTAAACTATAAAAACAAACCTTAATTAAATTTATGTCAATTTCATTCTATAAAATTTGATATTCAAATTTCCAAAATTCTCAAGTTCGGACAAAATTAGGTGTCTACAGTTACCCCTCTTTGCCAATTGCTGAGCATCAGGAATAGGGCAAAGACAATAAACAACAATTTTGTTCGGCTCATGACCTAATCCTTCATTTTTCTTTTCTCTTCTCCTTTTTTTAGGTGTTCCTCTTACAATGACAGAGGTAGTGAAACTTAAAATTTCTTTTGAAATGTGCTCCTCTTGGCAACAGAGGCGATGAAACTTTAAATTCTTCCTGAAAATGTGCTCCTCCAGCAGCAGAGGCGATGAAACTTTAAAAAAAATTTTTCTGAAATGTGCTCCTTTTGCAGCAGAGGCGATGGAACTTTAAATTCCTTTCTTTTTTTCTTTTTTTGAAATGTGCTCCTCTTGCAGCAGAGGTGATGAAACTTTAAAATTCCTCTTTTTTTTCTTGAAATGTGCTCCTCTTGTAGCAGAGGCGATGAAACTTTAAATTCCTTTTTTTTCTTCTTTTTTTGCTTTTTTTTTAAATGTGCTCCTCTTGCAGCAGAGGCGATGAAACTTTAAAATTCCTCTTCTTTTTTTTTCTTCTTTTTTTTCTTTTTTTTGAAATGTGCTCCTCTTGCAGCAGAGGCGATGAAACTTTAAATTCCTCTTTTTTTTTCTTCTTTTTTCTTTTTTTTTGAAATGTGCTCCTCTTACAGCAGAGGCGATGAAACTTTAAATTCCTTTCTGGAACGTGCTCCTCTTGCAACAGAGGTAATAAAACTTTAAATTTCTTTCCTAGAATGTGCTCCTCTTACAGCAGAGGCGATGAAACTTTAAATTCCTTCCTGAAAATGTGCTCCTCTTGCAGCAAAGGCGATGAAACTTTAAATTCCTTCCTGAAAATGTGCTCCTCTTGCAGCAAAGGCGATGAAACTTTAAATTTTTTGTGCTCCTCTTGTAGCAAAGGCGATGAAACTTTAAATTTTTTTTTCTGAAAATGTGCTCCTCTTGTAGCAGAGGCGATGAAACTTTAAATCTTCTTTTCTGAAATGTGCTCCTCTTGTAGCAGAGGCAATGAAACTTTAAATTCTTTTCTAAAATGTGCTCCTCTTGCAGAAGAGGCAATGAAACTTTAAATCTTCTTTTCTGAAATGTGCTCCTCTTGCAGCAGAGGCAATGAAACTTTAAATCTTCTTTTCTCAAATGTGCTCCTCTTGCAGCAGAGGCGATGAAACTTTAAATGTTCTTTTCTGAAATGTGCTCCTCTTGCAGCAGAGGCGATGAAACTTTAAATTTCTTTCTGAAAATGTGCTCCTCTTACAGCAGAGGCAATGAAACTTTAAATTCTTTTCCTAGAAATGTGCTCCTCTTGCAGCAGAGGCGATGAAACTTTGAAATTCTTCCTTGGAAAGCTCCTCTTGCAACGTAGGCAACGAAACTTTAAATTCTTTTTCTGAAATGTGCTCCTCTTGCAGCAGAGGCGATGAAACTTTAAAATATATTTATTTCTTTTTTGAAATGTGCTCCTCTTGTAGCAGAGGCAATGAAACTTTAAATTTCTTTCTGGAAATGTGCTCCTTTTGTAGTAGAGGCGATGAAACTTTAAAATCCTTTCCTGAAAATGTGCTCCTCTTGCAACAAAGGCAATGAAACTTTAAATTCTTTTTCTAAAATGTGCTCCTCTTGCAGCAGAGGTGATGAAACTTTAAAATCTTTTTCTGAGATGTGCTTCTCTTGTAGCAGAGGCAATGAAACTTTAAAATTTTCTTCTAAAATGTGCTCCTCTTGCAACAGAGGCATTGAAACTTTAAATTTAAAAATTTTGCCCGGAGACTTAGAATTTATGCCCTGAGGACTTAAAATTGTGCCTGGAAGTCTTAAAATTTGTGCCCGGAGGTCTTAAAATTTGTGCTCGGAGGACTTATAATTTGCCCATAAAACTTGAAATTTGTGCCCGAAGGGCTTGGAAATTTATGCTCGGAGGTCTTAAAATTTACTTGAGAGATTTGACATTGGTGCTCGGAGGACTTGAGATTATGCTCGGAGGACATAGATTTTATGCCCGGAGGCCTTTGAAATTTTACCCGGAGGACTTATAATTTGTGCCCGGAGGTCTTAGAATTAGTGCCCAGAGTACTTAGAATTGTGCCCGGAGGACTTTAGATTTATGCCCAAAGGACTTGAGATTTGTACCCGAAGGACTTATAATTTGTGCCCGGAGGTCTTAAATTTGTGCCCGGAGGACTTAAAGTTTTATGCCCGGAGGTTTTAGATTGTGCTCAGAGGACTTGAGATTTTGAGATTCGAAATTTATGCCTGGAGGACTTAGAATTTTGCCCGAAGGTCTTAAATTTGTGCCCGGAGGTCTTTGAAATTTTGCCCGGAGGACTTATACTTTGAATTTGATGCCCGGAGGACTTTGAAATTTTATGCCCAGAGGTCTTTGAAATTTTGCTCGGAGGACTTAGAATTTACTTGAAAAGTTTAAAATTGATGCCCAGAGGACTTGAGAATTTTGCCCGGAGGACTTAAAATTGGTGCCCGGAGGACTTAAAATTTGTTAAGAGAATTTGAAATTTGTGCCCGGAGGTCTTGGCATTGAAATTTGTGCACGGAGGACTTGGCATTGAAATTTGTGCCCAGAGGACTTGGCTTTGCTTATCTTTGAAAATCATTCTTAAATCTTAATCAAACATAGCATTAATCAAAACTAGATTTGAAAATTTCTTTATCTTGAAAACTTGACTTTCTTGTTTTGAAAAAAGTTACATAACTTTTTAAAATCTTGATTGGATGGTGTCGAGCCTTCAGCTTGAGAAACATGTCTTACTCTCAAAATTTTACACAAAAACTTTCAATGTTGATGATATATGATATTGTGTATGTATGCATGGCATGGCACTCAATCCTGTACATTTTCTAACTTTAAAACTCTTTCCTATCTTGGAAATTATGCATCCACTTGAAAAATCTAATCCCTCAAGGTGCCAACTTCGTTGGGTTTAAGACTACAAAATGGTGCCAACTATGTTAGGTTTAAAAATTTCATCTCCTAAAGTGCCAATTTCACTAGGCTTAAGACCACACAACGATGCTAGCTTCGTTGGGCTTAAACTCACAATGGTGTTAGTTACATTGGGCTTGAATTCTCATCTAATGCTCACAAAAACCCCCATTTTTTTTAAAGAATAATATTCCTTTGTATTTAGAATTTTCTTTTCCTCAAAAACTCAAACTCAAGAATTGACTTGTACATTCATCTCAAAAGCTCTCAATTTCTAGTATTTTTCAAATGTTCCAAATATGGAACTCTCTTAATTATTTTTCATCTTCTCAAATATTCAGGTTGCCTTTTCTCATTTTTTTTTCCTTTTTTTCTTCTTTATTTGACTTTCCCACTTTCCAAAAACTCTTTTTTTTTAATTTTTACATTACCTTTTCTTTTATGTGTTTGAAATAAATCTCTCTTTTTCTTTTCAAACTACATTTTCATCACCTTAATATTTTCAACAAGAAATTTCCTTTTATTTCTTCCACTCTCTTTTTTCTCTTTTCTTTTTTTTCTTCTCTTTTTTTTAAATTAGTTTTCTCAATCCAAAAACTCCTATATTCACATTTTTCAATGTTTGGCAGATGCAATGATCACTGATGCAAATGCAACATCAACAATGCCAATGCAAATTTCTTTATCAATGATGCTAATGATCTTTTTTCCTCTTTCTTTTTTCTTTTTCTTTTTTCTTTTTCTTCTCTTTTTTTTTAAATTAATTTTTTCAATCCAAAAACTCATATATTCACATTTTTCAATGTTTGGCAGATACAATGATCACTGATGAAAATGCAAATGCAATATCAATAATGCCAAAGCAAATTTCTTTATCAATGATGTTAATGATCTTTTTTCCTCTTTCTTTTTTCTTTTTCTTTTTTCTTTTTCTTCTCTTTTTTTTAAATTAATTTTTTCAATCCAAAAACTCATATATTGACATTTTCAACGTTTGGCAAATGCAATGTTCACTGATGCAAATGCAAATGCAATTATCCAAAATTTTCTTTTGATTTTCTCTTTTTATTGACCAAAACTTTTTCATTTCTGATTTCTGATCTACCTTACCTTAAAGTATTTGTCTCACCACTTGAAGCCATTTTTTACTATGCAACAAGAGTTGCCTCATGACAATCATCACATTTTTATTTACCTTTTTTTTAAACACCCTAAGAATTCATTTTACAAACAAAATTTTTCCTAACAAAATTTTCCCCCAAAATGGCACAAGAAATTCTTTGCGCCACAATAATTATTGAATTCTCTCTCATTTCTGCTTGAAACGCTATCAAAATTTTGATTAGCAATCGAAAATTTTCAAACAAAATTGCCTCAAACATCCTTTCCATTTTCAGATTCAAAAGATAAACAGTTTTTATTTTTGAAAATGTTTATCTATCCAAAATTTTTTAATTTCACAAGATTGCCCCACACAACAATGATCAAAGAAAGTCAAACACAAATGCAATAAAGAATCATCATTTGAGTTTCTTGAAGATTGGTGATCACTATTTAGGTGGGTGTGGGAGGAAGGTAATTTGTTCTCATCAAATGGATCAGGTGGTTTCACACATCAATGTTTTGGTTTGGCAAGAAAGGCTTACAACCTGATAGAAAATGAGATGAATGTTCTCTCATCTAGGCTCACAAATAAAACACAAGTTTTTCAAAAATAATCAATTCCTTGAAAATCATGGTTTTGCGAAATGGTTTATCTTGAAATGTGACAAAATTTGACGCTCTTTGAATTTTCAATTTATGTATTTTGATAGTTGTTAAGACTAGCCGAAATGGGCTCAAGCTTTTACTGAGTTATTTGGGAATTGAGAGAAGGTTCAAAATTTTATATCAATCCCTTTAATGGATCATTAAAATGGACATTCTTGGTTCTCTTAAGGGTTATGGATGGTCATGGGTCTCATTGAAATTATTTCATAAAGTCACTTCTTGTTAGACCTTGACAATACCATGAATGACCTCAAAAGGTTTTCACTTTTGCTCTAGACTGCCCCTTTTGGGGTTTTCACCCTAAAGCCCCATTCTCTTTTCTTTTTTGTTTTTTTTTTTGTCTTTTTTTCTGTAATTGTTCCATCATGCACTTAAGAATTCAAAATTCATCCAAATTTGGTTATGAAGATTCTTGAAGGATAATCCTGGCTTAGAGATGAGCCAAGTGCCTCGTTGGTTATGATAATTCATCAAGGAAAAATCTCTCCTGTTTAAGTATCCACATTTGATCAAAATGGACTTTTCAAGGTACGTAATGTAAGCCCGGGTTTTGGGTTCTAAAAGAAGGGATAAGAAGGCCCAAAGATGTGTTTAAAGGTGATCAACCAAGGATCATTTAATATGATGCGAAGACTTATTCAATTTATTTGACCTCTTATTTCTTATTTTGCCACTCCTTCATTTCATTTTCTCTTTTTTCTTTTTCTTTCTTGCAATTTCTTTTTTCTTTTTCATTTTTTTTACCTTTCTTCTTCTTTATGGAGTGAAGTCAAAATCTTGTAAAGTTAATTCACTTCACATTTGCCCCCTTAACATGATAAACCATTTTGACTTAGGATTGGGGTTGGTCATTCGTACTCTTGGAATAGTTTTTTGTATATGTGCCCCCCCAATGTGGAGGGTGATCCTTGGTTAAGGTTTATTTAGAATGAATTTATAAAGCTCAAAGAGGGTAGCAAATGGATAAATTTTAGATTTGTGAAAAGGATGATGAAAGATGGCCATTTGTCATTTCAAATATGGTCACTTAAATTGACGAAAATTTCCAAGTCAAAAAGGTTAGACATTTTGTCCTCTTTTTTTTTTGGTTTTTCTAGATTGAATTTCTTGGATATTTTCATATCTTAGTATCTTTTTCTTCTTCTTCTTCTTCTTCTTCTTCTTCTTCTTCTTCTTCTCTCTCTCTCTCTCTCTCTCTCTCTCTCTCTCTCTCTCTCTCTTTGTTGTTTAGAATCATTTGAAAATCCTGAGTGCATGATGTCACAATCAATTTTTCTTTTTCATTTTTTGTTTCATTTTTTCTTTTTTTGTTTTTTTTACAACTCATGTGGCAACAAAACATTGCTACACGACGCTCCATTTAACTTCTCTAATCTGGTAAATGCCATAAGCCAATGAAAACTGTTGGTATTGGCTCATTTAGCTTTAGGTTGCTCATGATATTTCCATCGAGAGAGGAAAAAGGTACTGCATTATTTGGGCAATTTAAGGATATGGTACTTCGTCTTCCTCAATTTTGGTTTGTGTCAAAAAATGAATCAGAGATTAAGAAGCGGCTCAAGGAATTTCATGGTCAGTGGTTTTTCAAACATTGGGTATTTTTGACAAGTATAAATCTCTAGCATAGTTTTGACACATATCAAATTACCAAAATTCAAATTTTAAAAGAGTATCATGCTTGATTTTTCAAGGAATTCAAAAATGAATTTTATCAAATTGATCGTTTCATTGTTCATTGCCTAGGTCAAGGTCATTACACTTTGATGGCATATTGTGACCTAGTAAACATGGATCATGAAGTTTGCACTTATCCTCCTCAAATGTATGAAGGCCTTTTAGGAGGTTTGGGACATGAAAATAATTGGATAAGGTGGTTGATGGGATAATTTTTTCTGATAATGATCACCAATTTTTCAAAACTCTCTTCAATCTTTCTTTATTTTGTCATTTTGTTCAACTTCTTTGATCATTTGGTTTAGTCATGTGAGACTTTATTTGAATCATTATATATATATATATATATATTAAAAAATGTGATTTCTTTACAAAAAGAATCAATCAATGCCATTTATATATATCAAATACAATGACAAATCAAAATAAAAATGTACATGAAAAATTTTCTACTATATTTTCAAAAAATCTATTTACAACAATTAATGGCATAGCAAAGTAAAATACACAAAATTTTTGTTGAAAATTCCCTCCCGTTTGACAACTTTACATATCAACTTGGAAAATCAAATCTGAAACATGTAGAAATGACAAGTTAAAAAAAATCAAAGAATCATTTTATGCCCCACAAAATGTTCCAAAAAGTTTCTTTTTTCATAAAAATCAGAAATAATTTCTTCTACTTTGAAATGCGATATGAAATGCATGAGATATGATACAATGGGATGGAATACAGCAAATGTTTGCATGAAATGTAGCGTGTGCCCATTGCAAAGATGATGAAGATTTGACCTCCTTTCCTTTTGCTTGCATGATGATAATATAAACATAACATGTTAATGAATGCATGGACACCATGAAAGCGATGATGACAAGAAGTAAAAATGATGTGAAATGCAAAAATGTTTAAGAAACTGGATTTCTGTATAAACAACGCCTAAACAATAACAATTTTTTTTTATGAATGTACATGCCAAGAGAAAAAAATGACAAATATAACTCCTAACTAAACCTAAAAATTCTTCTTATTATTTTCTTTTATTAAAACATTTTTTCTTTTTTCACCAGACATTTTTTCCTTAATTTTCCTTTTACCTGATCATTTGCACACACCCATTTCACATTTCCTACGACACTTTTAATGTACCCAAAAATTTATTTCTTTTGCATTATTTTTCAATATCAAATTATTCTTGAAATTATACACCAAACAAATTCACATAAAACTTTTGTTAGACTTTTTGCTTACCTTTATTCAAAAAAATTCCTCGCAATGAGAAGATTAAAAACAATTTTTGTTTTTATTTTCAAACCTTTTTTTAAAATTTTTTTTCACAAGCATTTTTACATTTTTATTAAGCTTCTTGTGCAACTAAAAATATTTTACATATCAAATTATTCTTTGAAAATTCTATACAGGAAAATCAATTATTCATTTTTTTTGTTTAACCTTCAATATTTATTTTGACTTTAAAAAGAAAGAAAAACTCTTTTTCATTCATTCTCTCATTTTATTCTAACTCTTTTTCCAAGAAAGATTAATTAATTTCCTACTCAAACCCTTTACTTTTCCTTTTTTATGCCTTTATCTTAAGAAATTTTTCCAAGAATAATAAAGAATAAAGAATTTGTTTTTTTTTTAAATTAAAAAACTTAATTGAATTTTTTTTATTATTTTTAGTGAAAGAGACATTTTTTTTAACAAATTTTTTCATTTTTCATTGTAAAAAGAAAAGTTTATCCACATTTTATCATTTTATATTTTTCTTTTAAGGAAAGAAAAGTGAAAGAAATTAAAACCTTTTTTATTTTTATATATAAAAACATCTTGTAACCAAATATACACAAAACTTCTTTTTCTTCCTCTTGCTTTGGAGAATGCATTTTTATTAGTTCCTATTTCTATGAACCTATATTTACAAAAAAAAATTCCCTCCTTAAAAAATGAAGAATTATTTGCATTTTTAAAAGAAAGCCACATTTATTCTATTGTTTTTATCACACATCTTTATTTTTTCAAAAATAAGTGGTTTTTTTTACAAGATCTTTTATAAAGAAAATATATTTTTCCATTTTTATTTTACAAAAATTCCCTTTTTTAGAAAAAGTCAGACTTAAATTATATACAATTCAAATCAAAATCAATTGTACCTTTATTATTGACATGAGAAAATGGGTCGAATTGTGTTCCATCGTGTCCTAATTTTAGGATAATTTCTACAAAAATTGGACATGGCTCTACCTAAGGCTGGCCTCTTAGGTTTTTTTATATGCTGGGCTGGGATATAAAGATCTAAAGGTTCCCAAATTATACATCACTGTCGTCCACACTAGACTAGTAAGATTTAATTTGAGTGGGAGTATTTCGCTTGCCATTGCGGAGGTAATTACCTCACGAGAGCAAAGGTACTCTACTCCCTCCTAAGAAGGACGGAACCCGAGTATAGGGCTCATGTTATGCAAATGCACGTGCAAGGGTGTGTATGAGGGAACATGTCAGACTCAAATTAAATTATTATCTTAATCCTAAATGCTTCAACAATTTATTAACAACAAGTATATACAAATATAAAACATAAAATAAATAACATAAAATGCAAATGCAAACAAAATTATTTTCAAAATCCAAGTGAATTAAGTTTAAATATCAATCAAGACTATTAAATTAAAACTTTGGATAACACATGATTAATGAATGGCTTGACCCTCAAAAAAAAATCCCCAGTGGAGTCGCCAAGCTGTCGTAACGGTTTCTCCCTTGACGATTTTGAAAACATTTTACAAAACAAGGGAGTCGCCACCAATCTTTTTTTTTACTAGGTGTGATTGGTCACCTAAAAATATTTATCTTTTTAACAAAATCTCAAAATTAATTAAGTTTTACTAAAAAGATAATTTTTGTTCTGGGAAAACAAAATCGGGTCCGAGAGTACGGTTATGCGTGGGGAAGGATTAGCACCCCCACAACGCCCCTTAAAAAACAGTACCATAGTAATCATGTGTTATCCTTTAATTTTAATAAAATGGTCTTGAATTAATATTTAAAAATAATTCTTATTTCATTGCAATCAATTTTATTCTTTTTATTCAAAGTCATTTTTATTTGTAAAAATCATTTTGTTTTATTTTAAAAAGTTAAATTTTATTTTTCAAAAGTGAATGTGAACCTTTTTGTATTGAAAAATTAAATCAAATATCCCAATACTCTGGTAATATTTGAAATAATTTTCCTCACCTAAAGATTTCTTAAGAATCACTACTTGTGAGTTCTATAGAATCTCATCTTCGGTGGGGCTCACGCTATTTTGTAATTGATCGTGTACTCATGTAGTATTAATAAAAACGTTTGATGCATATGGAACTTAAAGGAAAAGTTTATTTATTTTTATTTTATTAATGAAACTCTTGATATTGAAAAATTTAGCTAAATATCCCAATACTCTGGTAATATTTAGCCAATTCTTCTCACCTAGGGATCAGTCAAGAAATCACTACTTATGAGTTTCATGACATCCCATCATCGAAAATTTATTAAATTTAAATTTTCTTTGATTTCCTTTTTCTATTTTCTTTTAAAAACTTATTTATTTTTATTTTTAGTGAAAATTTAAATTATTGAAAAATCATACTAAATATCTCAATACTCTGGTATCATTTAGTACGACTCTTCTCACCTAGGGATCAGTTAAGAAATCACTACTTGTGAGTTTCATAACATCCCATCATCGGGCAGAATTTTCAAAATTAAAATTCTATTGAATTTTCATGACTAAATAAAAATGCAAGGGAATTAAACAAATACACTATTTAATCACAAACTTAGAATAAAACAACACATGCTCTATGAAATTGAAATAATAAATTAAAGAAAGATTAAGAATTTACCAACTATAAGCTAATTGGAACGAGTCAAAATCTGATTGGGATTGGAATCGATCGAGCGCACAAACTTCGAGTGATGATTTGCCGATCATCCACTTAGATTCAATGGATTTAAAGCCCAAACATCTCACTCTAACACAAGTAACCTAAACCCAATACACCAAAAGCATATAAGCTTCAAGCCCTAAAAATTTCCCACACCAAAATCCACTAATCCTATAAATAGCCCAATAAACATTATAAAGCCCATCTCTTTTTATTTTTTTATTTCTTTTTTCATTTTTATATTTTATTTCTTTTCTTCATCCAATACGTGAGACCTACAGCCTCTTTATCATTTTCCCCCATTTTCTTCCCACCAACTCCTTCAATTACATGAATCATTTTTAACTTTTCCAACAAATGGGACCCACACCTATTAACTCCTTCCTTTTCTTTTCTTTTTTCCTTTCTCTTTTTCTTTCATTTTCATCCTTTTTTTCTCTCGCCTCTCTCTCCGTTAACAAGGGGGGCCGGCCCTTACATTTCCAGACTCTTGCGGATGGCAGCCACCACGTTGGCCACCGTTGTCCACTACTGGCCGCCATTTGCTTCAAAATTTCAATAGTAGCATCTTCTTGACCTCCTCTTTCTTGTTCTAACCTTTGTTTCTCCTAAAAATGTCCCAAATCTCCTAAATCTAAGCTTAAGCCCAGGGATTCTAAACTCTAAAACCCTGCCTTCTACCGCTTCAATGACTCTATTTTTTTAAAATGTCTCTCACCACCCTCTAACCTACTCCTTTGCAAAGTTTCAACCCCCAAAAAAAAGATTTAACACTTCAAACCGAAAATGAAAGAAGAGATTAAAAAAATAAAAACCTTTCTCTTTTGGCTTCTTTTGGTTTTTCGTAGGTTTTTTATTTTTGGTTTATATGTTTTGGCTGTGTTGTGTTTAAAGCAGTGGGGTTGTTTGTTTTTGAAATGGGTTGTTGTTTAGCTAAAGAGGTGGTGGATTTCGGTGGTGGTGATGAAAAGGGCAGGCGTTTGGAGGGCTCTGGTGGCCTTTGGTGGTGATGATGGAGAGGAGTCTAGGTTTTTTTTTTTTGTAAGACAGAGCTAAGAAAAAAATGAAAATGGCCGACCCCCCCTTTCCTCTCGTAGAGCAATGTTCATTTTAATCAGATTAAAACACTTTCTTTTATCCAATTTTGACTTTTGTCCATCAGATTTTTACAATAAAATCTAGTCATTAAGGTGTTTGTTATTGGAATGGGGTCTGATTGACTGATATTGATGGAAATGAGGGAGTTGCAGGTGGTTGACTGACAGGGAAAGGGGCTGTGAGATGGTTAAGGAAATCGGTGCTATGCATCTTTCATTTTTTTTTACTTTTTTGTTTTGATTTTTTTAATCGAATATTAATTAAATTTATAAAAAATAAACTAAAAACAAATTAGAAAATAAAGGTGAAAATAAAATAAAAATACAAATAGAAATAGAAAATTTTAGCTTTCAAATCCATAAAAACATGACTTAACTTAAATTGGGCTTTTATGTCTACAAGCCCAACAAAGTTTACATGACTCAAACTTACACGAATTTTATCGAATTTTAAACTATAAAAACACACCTTAATTAAATTTATGTCAATTTCATTCTATAAAATTTGATATTTAAATTTCCAAAATTGTCAAACTCGGACAAAATTAGGTGTCTACAATAACACATATTCATTAAAACATATTTAAAAATAATTAGTCTAAAAATAGCAACAAGACATCATATCATCGTTATCATAAATTGATTAAGCAAAAATCATAAGCCATCCAACAATCATTCAAGAAAGAAGCTGACTACAAAAGAAGCATCATTATCATAAACTCACTCGTGTCTTCCTCAGCTTCGGCATGAGCCATAGGTCGAACAAGGTATTCTGTTCCCATATCCTCCTACAGATAACCATGTCTACTGCACTAATAAAAAGAGAAATCTAGAATTATTTGCATTGTAACACTCACATGCATTAACAATTTCCTAAGAATTGTGACTTTCATTTGTTCAAAGTTCAATTCAAAGTGTTTACAACCAAAAAGTTATCAAAATACCAATTATCATCCTTAAAGCAACAATTAACTTCACAAAGTAACCAATAATATCCTCAAGAACCAATCACAATAACCATAAAGTTTTCTAAACTTCCTAGAAGTCTAATACAAGCATAAAATTTCTAGCTGAATTGTATACCGATTATCTTTGAAGCTTCCATCTTCACTTAAGTATTTGCACGTAGTGACCTAAACGAACTAGATGCATCTGAAACCTGCAATAAGAGAGAATGAAACCACCTAACTATTATCACCATGCTATAAAAAAAAGAGCCTTATGATCCACTCTATGCCAACAGTAGCATCTAGTTGTAAGGATTATGTCCTGGATTTATAACAATCTTGTCTTGCATAATGAAATAGAAAGATTCCACCAAGTGAAACCAACAACTGAATCCACTCTATGTCAACAGTGAAACCAACAACTAAATGTGGGTATTACTTAAGTCATCAAGACTAGTTTTTTGGCAATTGACTACTGATTTAATAAGTTTATGAATGTACCTAGAATAACATCTCCCACTAATAATAACAACTGAAAATTTTTCCTCTTATAATCTAGTACTTGTTCTTCCACCTTTTGGTCTTACAGCTGAATGTTTATCCTCTTATTTTTCTATTTATATGAAGAAAAGGCAGAAACTAAAACCAAAGACAATAACATTTAATACCATTTCTCATATTCCATATCTACAAACAAAATTTCTTGAAAAAAAAACCTTCCAAAGTCTTTGTAACAAATTTTGTGCATCATTCCCATATGAACCCTACCATTATTCCCATGTATCCCATCCATCTTGTCTATATAATTATATCAACACACTACCCATCATGAAGTTAATATATAAATTTATGCTAATATAAAAAAAAACATGTACAAACAAATGTGGTTTTCACCTGTCTGTTGCCAACTGCAAGGGAAGCTGAGCTAATGTCCATGCTTGGCACATGTGGAAATCTCCTTTGCATGGCATTTGCAAATTTAACTAACTCAACATTAACCTTTCTAAGTGTTGCTAATGTCGCCTCAAGTTCATCCATCTTAGAGACTTTTTCTTCAAGCTCAGACACTTTAGCTGCCTTTTCCTCCAAGTTGGAAACTTTATTAGTCATGGCATCTAGCTTTTCTTGAAGCTTGAGAACTGCTTCATCTCTATCATTCATTGCTTGAAAATGACGAGAAGACAAACCCCATATCTCTGTGGGTGTAGGGCCTAATCCCAATCCCTATACACGACTAGGACGTTCCTTCCCCATCACTTCAATGAAAACCTCATCGATGGAAGAACTTGTTTCTCCCGATTGCTCCAAGTTGCTAGAACGTTGAGATAGAACCTCTTTTAACTTTTCCTGTAAAATACTCAACCAAAACAACCATTAGGTATCCCCTTTTCAAGAAATTAGGCAAAATCTTTATGGTTGTGAATGAAATGCTAGAAATTTCCTTTGATACTATCTGTTTATTGCTTTATGTTTGATTCTGGGCTTGGTGCTATATGTATTCATGAAATGCGCATTACTGGTCATGTGAAATTGGCATTATAGGGTTATTTTCATTAAAATCTGGTAAATAGCAGCCTATTTAACCAACCACCTAATCCTGTACAGGCTAATAACAAGTGCATGCACCCATAAGAAGGAGAAAGAAAAAAAGAAAAAGACACAGAATTTACTTCATTTCAAGATTATACTCCACCTCAATCCAATTGTTGTCTGGTCAGAGCCAAATTAAAGCTACTCTCCTTATTCTTAATGGCAGAATCAGCACTATATTCCTTACTAGTAGTTATTGAGATCTAAATAGGCAAGATTCAGATATTCCCAAATACTATTAGCTATATGATAATAAAGACAAGTTTTTTGGATTTTGTCAGTCATAGAAACAAACAAATTTGTTGGAAGTTTTCCTAGTCTTGGATGGTTTATGTTCTTCTGTTGCTTCTATTGTTTAAGGCCAATCTTATTTAATTACATGATAGTCTTGCTAGCTTTAAGATAATGAGTCTCATCATCATTCATTATCATGTCATACTTCACGTCTAGACATTAAGTTTAAAATAAATTTTTGAGTTGTTATCAAATTTATTAATAATTTTTATTAAATTTTAAATTTTAATTTTTATCATTTTCATATCATTTTTATATCATATCATTTATAGTATTTATATATCATATTTACAAAATACATAATATAAATATCATCTTTAAACCTAAGAAAAGCATAACGGCACATTATTATTTTTTTGCTTTATAAATATAAAGCATACAAACAGATGATATTGACATGTTAGCTAATTATGAGACTCACCATTTTCGATCAAGGGTACAAATTTGTTGATCCAGAATTTCTTTTATTTGATATTATGCATTTTATTTAGATTTTTGAAAAGATACACACCACCTAAGCTGTCGTCATTTGCTTGTTCCAGCCATGGCTGTTTTTACCAAGTTTTACCATGTAAAATAGAAAAAAAATACTTTATGCTTTTATTAAGTTAAACAGGACTTGATTACATAGATTTATATGATGAAACCTATCAGCTAGTTAACAATTGAATAATCAGGAAAAATAAACTTTAAACTGCAAAAAAAATAGGAGACAAATCCTTGAGATATTGTTAACCTGAAACAAACCAAATCTTATCCTAGAAAACAGAGACACATCAGCAGATATTCACGTCAAAGAATCAATTAAACAAAATCACTATAAAATAGCATCCCTGTCAACAAGTTTCTCCAATCTTTAGTCACCCTAAAAGAGCCTAGATTCAACAAAATCTCAAAAGCAACTAAAGAATTTAAAAAAAAATTCAAAAAAAAATTCAACTAATCACTTACAGCAGCCCGTGCAGCAAAATCATCCACAAAACTTTTGTCCTTACGTTGATGAGTCATCACAAATAGTTCTATCCTATTTGGCTCCACCCCACCACTTTGCTTCTATTACACAAAACATTCTTAAATTAATATAGTACTAATGAGCAAGTATAAAAGGAAGGAGAACTTGATTTAATATAGTACTAATGAGCAAATATAAATTAATATTTATTATTTTTTTGGTTGAAAACAGAGCTGAGATTTAGGTAATTGTTGCCAAAACTGACTTTAACTTGAATAAATTTAAATTAGTTTTAAAAAGCTAAATAACTAAAACTTGACTACTTGAGTAACTTAAAATTAAAAACATACCTTCTCATCCACAAGAGAAGCAAAACTTTTTGAACCCGTAGTGTGAAGCATGGTTTGTTTGGCTCGTCAGTCACTGTTTAGTTTAGCAAGAGCCTACATCATTCATACCACATTAGCATGCATTTGATAGACTTAAGCAAATTTTGCAGCAACTCCTTTTCATTACAAAAACTGACTTTAACTTGAATCAATTTAAATTTGTTATGTAAACCTTATCTTTCCTTCAAGTGACAGCCAATATGCTACAAGAGTTGCCTATTGATCTCTTAGAACATCTGAGGGTTTATTTTGCAGCAACTCCTCTTCATTATCGGAGTGGAAATACTTAGCTTTTAGCTCAGCCTTGTAATCCCTCCATTTTTTGACAAAGACTTTAAGATCCAACCAATATGACGATCGGGAAACACAAATTTTTCCTATACAGAAATAAAATTATTGAAATATCTAATCAAAACAAGAAAACTTCCTATAAACAAATTAATAATTTGAATAATAAAAGAAAGGACCTTGTTATGGTTTAAGGAGTCTGTCTTGAACATTTGAGGCACATCCTTCCAAGTCTTGTAGACCAAAAGGAGTAAGTAACCATTTCTTGCTAAGATCCCAAGACAAGATGATAATAAGCAAGCTTCACACCTAATTAGCTGACCTTTTTTGTTAAAACTTACTTTAATTTTTTTCCCAGGTGGAAGATTCCACACATCAATCATCTTATTACGACCACGAGTACGAGACTTCTTGCTTTGTTCAGAGAGTGAGGGTTGCTGAGGAGCATCTTGTTGAATATCTTCAGTATCTTGGGTTACAATTTCACAGTTTCGAATACTTCTACTCTTTCCCATGATGTATGGTGAAGCAAACCTTCTAAAAGAGGAATAAATCAGTAGAAAAAAAAAACTTATCACATAATCAGGAGTTAGCACACTCCTGTTTCTTCTCCGTTTTTTCCTGAACAACAAAAGGAATAGACAAACAACGCAGCCCCTTTTAAAATAGTAGCCAGCATATATGAAAAGACATTATGGCATATATTCACAAATAGTGGTTCTTCTAAAATACAGAGCAAAGCTAATTGTTTTTAAGCATCTCATCATCACAAAGTTGAAAGATAGAGTTTTGTGGCAAACCTTGTGCGCTGTGACTGCTGAATCTGATGAACCCCAGGTAACAGTAGATGAGAAGGCAAATTTTAAGATGCTCCACATCAGTTATCTGGCCATAACTAAGAACAATTAGAAGGCAAATTAGCATACATGAAAAATCAATGTAGCTTTTTTCACAGGAGATAAACATTTAAACTACAAAGCTGTTAAAGAGAATGAAACAATAACAGTATAAAAAGAGAATAAAACTCTTTTTGATTCCAAAATCCAAATACAACTCAATAAAAGTTTTCAACGTAAACAAAAAGAATGAAATTGAATTAGATACAAATCTCTTCCTCAATTGATTCAACTTTCTCCCTCAATTGATTCTACACCCATATCATACAAATCTCTTGGTATTGCATTCAATACAATTTTCCAATTTTGATGGGAAGGATCTTGTTCATAAAACACTTGTTTTGCTTAGGATGCAAGCACAAAAGGTTCATCTCTTATATCATTACCCATATGAATTAAATTTGAGAAATTCACAAAGGTGAATCCATATTGATCTTTCTTAATGCCATTTCCTTCAATAAGGCTAGCCCAATCACATCGAAACAATACAACCTTAAATCTCTCAAAGTAATTCAGCTCTATTATATCTGTCAATACTCCATAATAAGTATCTTCCATAACAATAGGATCTCCACCTCGAGCATTTGGATAATGAGTGGTTTTTGCAATCACAGCGACTCCACTATTTTGAGTTTTTCTGTCCCTCTCATGACTTTTGGTATGAAACCTAAGCCCATTGATCACATAACCATTATATCTTGTTGCCACCCTATTAGGACCTTGAGAAAGATACCTAATATCTGTTGTAGTTTTCAAAAGATCCATTTTTGCAACCTAATTTAACACTAAAAGGTATGAGACTTGCTATTTTGACCTTGAATATAAAACAAAGAGAAAAACAAAAGAAAAATAGTCACTAGAAAATTACTAACCCAATCATAAAACCATCCATGAAATGTAGTATTCATCATGTCACTTATTTCGATTGGACGAGCTCATTTGCGCCTTTGTTGCCTTCTTATACTTTTCTCAAATTCTCTGTAACAACCTAATCAAGTTAACTACAATTTAACTAAAAAAACTTTATAAGAGAAAGACAAGGTAGAAGGCTTACTGCTGAAATTAATGAATTGCTTCGCATTGAAATAGCACGTAACGATGAGCTTATACCCATGTTTTTTCATCTAGCTCAAAACCTATTGCCTTTCCTAATGGTCACCCTAAGCTTGGAAATAAGCTTGATTTTTGTCGTGGTTCACTAGGGACATCATAATTCCTAACTGAGGGGACAAATCGGGTTTCAAACTCTTCTAAATATCTTGAACAAAAAACCATACACTCTTCAGCCAAATAAGCCTCAGCAATCGAGCCTTCATGGTGAGTTTTATTAGTCTTATAGGACTTCAATTTAAGAAGGAACCTATAATAAACGAACCATAATTAAAGAAAAAAATACTTTAACTCATAAGAAAATACTTTAACCAATTGAAAGACCAAATTGGATTATACCTTTCAACTGGATACATCCATCTATAATACACAGGTCCTGTAATTTTTGCCTCTTCAACCAAATGAACCACCAAATGTACCATGATGGTAAAGAATGAAGGAGTGAAAATCTTCTCCATTTGACAAAGAGTGAGCACAATCTTAAATTGAAGTCTTTCGAGTTCTTCAACTACAAAACTTTAGCACATAATGCCTTGAAAAATTGACCCAATTCAACCACAAACATGGTCACATCTCTAGGTAGAAGCCCACGTAATGCAAGTCCAAGGAACTCCTCCATCAATATATGGTTCTCATGACTTTTCAAAGGAAGAATTTTGTGATCTTTGAGACTGACACGTTGGGAGATATTTGAAGAGAAACCATCTGGAATTTTGATACTTTTTAAAACTTCTAGAAACACGTCTTTCTCCTTTGTTCACATCCAATAGCAAGCAGGAGGTATATGAAGTCTACCATCTTCATCTTCCCTTGGATGTAGCTCTTTCCTTGTACCCATTGCTTGCAAGTCTAGATGAGCCTTCAAATTATCCTTAGTCTTCCCATCAATATTTAATAAAGTCCCCAAAATATTATTGCATACATTTTTCTCTACATGCATCACATCTAAATTATGACGTAACAAATTGTGCTCCCAATATGGCAAACTAAAAAAATGCTCTTTTTTTTCCAAGTATCAGAATGAACTGGATTTTTCTTTCCAAAAGTAACATAAATGTTATTTACTTGACTTAAAATCATACTTCCTGAAGGTGAGATTGGGGCAGCCCTTAATTCTTAGTGCCATCAGAAGAGGAATCAGTCCGAAATTCATGATTAATATCTAAAAACTGATGATGACCCATGAAACAATATTTACCCCCATGATGTAGCCATAAATAACATATGTCTTCAGAATAGTGAGGACATGCAAAACGACTTTTAACATTCCAACCAGACAAATCTCCGTATGCAGGAAAGTCGTTTATTGTCCACATTAATGCAGTAATTGAAAATTCTCTTTAGCAAAAGCATCAAAGGTGTTTACCCTAACTTCCCATAATTCTTTTAACTCTCTTACTAGAGGTTGTAAGTAAACATCAATATCATTTCCAGGTCCACTCCTACCCGGAATCACTAAAGAAAGAATAAAACTAGACTCTTTCATAGACAACCAAAAGGGCAAGTTGTACGGTATCACCATAACAGGCCAAACACTATACTTATTGTTCATTGTTCTAACTGGATTAAATCCATCAGTAGCCAAGCCTAGTCTCACATTACGAGGGTCTAAGGCAAAATCGGGATATCGCAAATCAAAAGATTTCCAAGCAAGAGAGTCAGCTGGATGCCTCAATTTTCCATCTTTCTTACGACCCTTGTCATGCCAAAACATAGCAGAAGCTATTTTTGGAGACATGAACAATTTTTGAAGTCTAGGTTTCAAGGGAAAATGACGTCACACCTTTATGGGTTTCTTCTTTTTACCACTAAAACCACCCTCCAAATCATTATTATCACATTGCACCCACCTAGAAGCACTGCACCCATAACACGACTCTTCATTTGCTCTCTCATCAAGGTACAACATACAATCATTTGGACAAGCATGAATCTTGTCATACCCAAGACCTAATTCCTTAATCATGTTCTTAGTTTCACGATAGGAATGAGGCAAAGTTTCACCCTCAGGAAGAATCCTTTTCAATAGTGAAATAAGCAAATTGAATGACTCCTTACTCATCCCACTAGAAACCTTTATTTGAAACAAATCTAAGATGACAGACAATCTGGACATTTTTTTGAATCTCGGGTATAGTTCTTGGTTTATATCATCTAACAACTTAAAAAACTTAGTTGCTTCAACATTTAGCTCTTCTTGGGATTGTCTAGGATCACTTCCTCCACCAGAAAATTGAGATAAGTCAATCTCATTCTCATATTCAACTCCTAAACTCTCTTCAACACTAACATCTCGAAGTTCTTGAGAGCTTTCTGGTAAATGAGACTCTCAAGCAGACAATGAAGTCTCACCATGACAAACCCAATGAGTATAACCAGACAAAAAACCATTGCAAATCAAATGCTTTTGTACATCTTCTAATGGTTTCCAACACAAATTGACACATTTTATGCATGGACATAAGATCATGCCATCTCGACATGCATTCTCAAATGCAAATCTTAAAAATTGGCTCACCCCTTGCACATATTCACTACTAAACTTAGACTTTCCAATCCAACTCTTATCCATGGTTGTAGTAGTGATGGCAAAAGAAAACAACCAATGAAGGAGAACATAACCTAGAAAATAACAAAGCAACTCGATTATGTATCTACAATTTCCTTTCAACATCGAATTTTTTTCATTTTCCAATAGTAAAGAGAGAGAGAGAGAGAGAGTTTATCTATCTAATGGACAGGTGCTCATTATTTGACAGGACTTGCACCTTAGTCCAAAATATGTCATGGAATAATATTTTCTTCCAAAATCAAGATGAGTAAACTAAAGACAACCTTAATTAAAGTAGTGACTAAGCACATCATATGCACAAACCATGTGAAAATTTTGACTTTAAGGTTATCAGAACCCACTGGAAGAGTCTTAAAAATCGAAGGACTACAAACAGCAGTTACCAATAACAATATCAACACAAAGGCTAGATCAAACAAGGAAATGAAGAAGAACCGATTGCCTTTGACCCTTTTCTTTATCATATTGAATAAAAAAGATGAATTGTCCTTCAATTCATTATTCTTCTTTCTCTAAAAAGTAGAATATTTTTACCAATTCAAGCAAAACCTTCAATTCATTGTTTTGTAACTCAATTCATCTTTTTTTCGTCACAAAAAGGTCCAAAACCTTCAGATAAAGATAAGATATATGCCTCAAAAAACTTCAGTGATAACGTTGGAGACGTAACATGTTTGTATGTTTCTCCTTGTCTTTAATTAAAAAAAAGGACATAATAAAAATTTTAGGTTTTACAAACAGATTTTTTAGCTAAGCCAAAATTCTTTATTGATATAAAGATGGGTGACACAGTAAATGCACAACTAGAAACTACAACAAAAGCAGACAAACATCCTAAAAAACTAACCCTCAAAAGTCCAAAACAAAGAAGCAGAAAACTAGAAACTCTCCGATTGCAGATCAAGTAACAACCAAACATTGAAATACTCTGTTTGTCAACCCCATCTTTGGCTAATACCAAACCATTCATTTGTAGCAGCACACAACAGAATCAGAAAAAGACAAAGCACCCTAGCATCCTGAAGCACAAAACCTATAAAACAAAGATCCAGAAAACTAGAAACAATCGCACTGACATAACAAATAATCGCCAGGCCTTGAAAAATAACAGTTTGATAACCCTATCTATTATAAATGCATCAGAAAAATAGAGATCTCAAATAGTTAACAAATAAGGTCTTAGTTTCATTCTCTGTTTTAATTTTATGCAGTTTTACTATACATACCGGTGTTGTTTAATTGTTCTAGAAATTCAAGATGATGGGAAGGTATGTTATTTAGCTTCCTGTACATTACAGTTTATCTATGGTACTTAATGCATTAACATTGGGCAGCACTATTTCAGGTCAGCACTAGTTTATATTTATATGAACTATTCCTTCTGCAGTATTTCAATATTAAACTCTTTCTTTAATGTGTATCTAGTAACCTATTTAACTCGAGATATGGCTTATAGCAGAACAGAAGACATCTATCACCATGGTAACACACCAATTGCCAACCATATGGAATTCTAATTAAGAATTTGGGTATCTCATAGAAGTTTGAAGCAAATATATAATTTCTAAAGAGCACTTATAGCTTTTATAACCCTGAAAATATAGAAAAGCATGACAACATTTCAAAGAAAAACAAAAGGAAAGCAAGCATGGGAGAAAGCATGCAGTTCAAGTTTGAAAATAAGGAAGTAGGAAAATTGTAAATTGGAACTGTTTATCCCTATACATATAATACATGCATGTATACAAGACCAAGGTGATAGCAAACTCAGAAACCTGGATTCAGAGCAAGACGGGTGACAGAAGTGCTTACAGTTACAGGGAAACAAAGAGGAAGTAGTAGCATGCAGATGCTGATAGATTTAATTGGAAATTACAACTCAAGTCTATTGAGTTTTTTGAGAGAGACAGAGTTGGAAGAAAAAACTCGAATACAAGTGAGAAGCCATTACGAAGGAAGAAAGGTGGCAGCAAGAGCGCTTTATCCCAATAGATTAGGGTGGACTACATATACCAATATCTAAAATTATGTTAAATCACTTGTAAACAAACTACAAATAAATGAAGAAAAAAGAATCCATCTTGCAGTGGAATAAATATTTTCATTTAAAATACAAATTCTTTAGTAAAAAAATGAATAATAGAATAAATAAACAAATTACCTCCTAGGGCTGCGACTCCTTGAAATCCTCCTTGCTAACTGTCAGAATTGAAAAAAAAAAGCCCAATATTAAATAGATAGTGAATAATGTACTCCCCTGAAACAACAAACACATTTAATACACACAAACCTTCCGTGGACTGGGTGATCTGGAATAGGATGATGACCTTCCACGTCTTGCTGCTGGTCCCCTGCCTCTGTTTCAAAGTGAGATACAGAAGTAAAATCCCAAGATGTCAAAACACAGGATTACAAATAACAATAAATTCATGTTTTTTCATTAACAGGTCCGCTTTCTTCTTAATCTACTAGATTCTAGCTTTGTAATTAAAGATAAAAGATAGGTCCCAAAAGAGAGAAAATATTACTACTATCAAAAGTCTGACCCCTTATACATCATATTTTGGTCAATTCTCAAACCACCCAAGTCCAATCCAACATCAATTGATAGGAGTATGGAAAGGCACCAGCACAAGCTCAAATTCACTTGTTTAATGTAGTCAATCAAATTGCTAGTAATTTCACCAGCAAAAGCTCAAATTCACTCATTCAATGTAGTCACTCAAATTACTAATAATTTCATCGGCAAAAGCTCAAATCCACTCATTCAATATAGTCAATAAAATTTAATAAACTTCTCTACTTATTGTCACTTTTCTTGGGAATATTTGACATACTAAAGGAAAAGTTAAGAGAGAGACAACAAAAAAGTAGAGAGATTGTTTAAGCAAATGCACTAGATGAAAGGATTATGGAACTAAGGTATTACCTCCGAGGTGAGATTGACCTTGAATGAGAATGAGCAGGTCTACGAATTGGAGAACAGCTCCGTCTACGACTGAAGGGAGACCATCGTGGAGGACTACAGGCTCGTCTAGGAGGTGAACTGTAATAAAACATAACAGTATAATTCCTAGTTATTATATCGATGATTTTCATCTAAAGTGTTGAAATATTGTGGAAAAAAAGGGAAATTAGACTTCTCTTTTTTCTCACACGCGTTGAGAAAGATACATGCTACCATCATTGTAAATAATATTAATGTGAAAGGAGAACATTGAGTTAGTAAGAACCAAACATAAAATAAATGTTATGACTAATTTCTCTTTGGCTGCTAATTTTTTAGTCACCAGCTGTTGGATTGGTGATCTCGGCTGACATATATTATTGAATTAATTTGTTGTATAGGAAAGAAAGAACATATCCAGCAATCAGCATATGCTCTATCCGTTATAAATTCTACAATGCCCAAACTACAACAATGACATTCCATGGGAAATAAAAAGGAAAAATTAAAAAAAAAGATTGTTCCAGTGTTCTATTAATTTGTTTAACAAAAAGTACTCTAGGGACATATAAATTTAACAAAATAAATTCCAAAAAAATGTTAAATAAATAAATAGCATACAAATAAACAGGATGCCTAAACTTTTTGGAAAGAAACGTGATCTGGAGGACTGAAAATATATAAAAGTACAAAATAAAACTCCAAACAAATAGTTTACCTTTTGGATCTGGAGAAAACTTGAATGAAGCAAGGCCTCTTTCAGCTAGTTCTCTATAATGCAAATAGCCCAAAAAACCAACAGTTGAAGAAGTACTTTCTGAGAAGGCAACATTGTTCTAAAAGGAGAAATTAACAGCAGTACTTAGAACAATAACAAAAGAGAACCTCAAAATGATAAATATTGACTAATGCAATACGCAATTACAAGCTGAAGCTGAGACGACGAGGTCGATGAGATATAGCAATATACCTCTGTAATCGGTGTGAGATCTGCAATGCAAGATCTGTAAAACTATCGATGGAGCAGTGTTGACGATGAGGTGCGATGATTCGTAAGTTTATTTGTGAGTTTTCTTCAAATCAGAGGGAAAAAGTGAGAGCAGAGGTGACAATATGAGTTTTGCTATTTTCAAATCAGAGGGAAATGGGTTTTCTTCAAATTAGAGGGAACAAGTGAGAGCAGAGTTGACAATGTGAGTTTTGCTATTTTCAAATCAGAGGGAAATGGGTTTTCTTCAAATCAGAAGGAAAAGTAAAAATGAAAGAGGCATTTCTAAGGGAGTCGGATAAAAAGTATTTAAGTGTCGTCTAAACTTTTGCCAACAACGGCACTCTGTTTAAAGCCGGTAAAAGATAAATTAAAAAGAGAAGTGCTAGTGCTTTCCCCAAGTGCCCAAATAACAGTGCCGGTAAAAATTTCAACTTTTGTAGTGCAAGGAACCTCTAGGTATAACCACTGTCTAAAGGGGAAAATCAAATGAATATTATGCAGTTTAATTCATTTAAATTAATATAAGATATGTGAAAGTGTTCTAAGTAAGTTGATGTGTTGGAATTGTAGAGTAAGTGAAAAGGTGACTAACAATCACAAGCTACCGCATTGGTGTATGTAGTCACAATTGTTCTAAGCTGGATCTTTATGAATCACCCCATATGGATGAGCATTGCAGCTTTCGACCAAACCTTTTGAAAAAGGTGCTCGAAACGACAAGTGCTATAGTAAGTTAATTGTACAAAATGCGTGAATACATCATACCTAGTAAGTATGTACATATGATTTGATTGTAATGAGACTGTTGAATTGTGATTATGGATTTAGTAGATTCATTAGAATTGCATTTTCTGCAAACTGGGTTAGGCTTAAGTATAAGTTGTTATGCCGTTGAAATTTCTAGTAATTCGAATAGGAATAAGTGAAAAAGGATCATAGGAAGTATAACTACTATATAAGGATAGGTATAAGAAGATGATGATCAAGAATGTCATGAGTAAGGGGACTTGAGATTCCAAAAGGTTAAGGGTAGTGAAATCCTAGCATATAAGACTACCCGACATATTCTGCATTAACATACTCTATCGGATTTTAATGAGTACATGAATCCATCTTATGTTGCATAACACTTAAATATACATTGGCATGGTATAGTTGAGATTTCAATGCTTGCATTGATTATTCCATGTTTAAAGAATGCTCTGGATTTCTCATGATTCATGTTTTGGAATATTTTGCTAATATGCAAAGGTTTATAAAATCTTAAATTAGCATTATAGCCACACTGAATTGGATTTTCAAAACATGATCGCTAAGTGTTTAGAGATTCTTAAATGCTTAACTCAAGCTTTAAATCTTTTATAAGACATGTTTTGAAATGATCTCTAAACTTATGGAGCAATGTGCTACAATGTGTGAAACGTAATTTCTTTCAACAAAGACAGCTGCATCTTGCTATTTCAATTAGATTAGGTAATTTTAGACAAATATTGTGATAAATACGTAAATAAAGGACATGAAAATGATAATAACTAAAAGTTGATAAAAATTTTCGATTAATATGGCAAAAACTAAAATATATATTTTATTTCGACATATCTACACTAATTTTAACACGAAATTTTCGTATTATACATGATAAAAATATAAATTTACTTGAGATGAACACAAATTTTATACATGAATTTTTAAGTCTAATTCCTACGATAAGTTGAAATTAAGTAGGAATTAGACATTAACCATGTATGTAGAGCTAAAAACCTTATTATGGAAAATTAAAAAGAAAACAACTAGTCAACATACCTTCTTCAGTTCTTTTGGCATTTCATTTCGTCATTGTTGAGTTGACGAGATGCGGAAAACCCTTATTATAAAAAACTAAAATGAAAACAACAATCTTCTTACTTCTTAGTTCTTACTTCTTTAGTCTTTTCCTTTTGTCATTCTGGAGTTGATGAGATGCGGAAGGTCAAGCCGGAACCGCTTAACTTCTCCTCCATGATGTTGTCAAGACGCATTCCCATCTCAGCCGTTAAATAATTCTTCCAATCTCCGACGTTTCCCTTCCTAAAGTATGTATTATTTTCAATAGACTTATCTTTCCTGCATTGCTTTCCGGTCTTGTTGACCTCTAAATTGCTCAAACTCTCAAAACTACAAAACTTTACAGTGCTTTCTACTTTGCCTTCTCTTTCTTCTTCCGAGGAGAAAGGGCACCCGAAGAACTCACCCAGCTTCCTTACACAACCTTCAGTGTCCTTCTTCATGTCTTCATATTTTAAGAATAGTATCTTCTCAGGACGCTCCAAGCTTGCTTTCCAGTATCCCAACACATGTTCCCAGTAAGGTCCATAATATGAAATCCCACTGCAAAACATCTCAAAGGCTTCCTCAATAGGAACCTGATCGACTGCTTTTTGTTTGTCAATTCTTATTAGCCTTCGAAAGAAGTGCCACATTGAAACGAATGTGTCCTTTGGATCTCTACAGAGGTAGACAATTTTAGAACCTGAATCTATTATAGATTTAGGCAAGCATGTATAAGGAAGATGTGTAGCAAAGAGTGGAATTCTTGGCCCTGGTGCAGTGGAGTACTCACCATATTCCAAGAAGGGAATGCAATCGTGGGGAACTCTGGTTCGCAGAGGACTTGTGGAATGGTTAAACTGTGTTCTGGTAGAAATGGAGAAACTCAAGGCCTTAAGCCAAGTGCAGCCAGTTTTCATTGAACTGCACAAGAAAATATCAGTGGCTTGAGCCTGGAAGTGATCTCGAGCGTACATGGCTCCTTCCAAGAAGAATTCAGAGAACCAAAAGCCTCGGTATGACCAAAAAGGGTGCCGAATTGAAGACCAGCCGTTTTTTTGGTCAAGAGTTGATATTTCATCTTTGTATTTTTGTAAGGATTCCTGAGATATGTTGGATTCAAGGATTGGTTTTGAGGGGGAGGATATTTCCATAGAATGATGGTGGTGAATAGTGAAAAGGATAGTTCGAAGCTAGGAAACCTTGGGTTTGAAGAAGGAATGGGGAGGAAGGACTAATTGTCTAATTCGTGGTTTCTTATAATTAAAGAAAATTATAATCTATTTTTATACAGTAATTTTCACGGTTTGTTAAATAATGATTTTTTTTATTATTCATTTATTTTTTTTCAAAGACGTGCACAACTCGTAAAGTAACAAAAGCCACCAAGCAGGAATCAAAATATCGATGAAAGAGTTGATTCTTTAAAGACATTATTATAGTTATAATTATAATGCTAAGCACTCCCAATATGTTAATAATTATAATATATTATTTTAATGATATATTCCTGTCAGGAAGAATATTATAAGTTAGGCGCGAGCATCGTGGGACCCATTAATAAAATATATTATCATTAAGATGCATGCACATGAGAAATTTGTATAAATATTAAAGCTTTGTATATGATGTACTAACAGTGTATAATTTTTATACACTGTCAATATTTCAGAGGTTGGCACCTCATCAATAGGCTCTTATGAGCAAATTAAATAAATTTATTTATATTTGCATATAAGGGCCTATTGATGAGGTGCCAACCTCTGGTGTACTGACAGTGTATAGAAACTATACACTGTCAGTGCATCATATATAAATCCAAATATTAAACATAATACATTATCAAATATTAGATTACGTAGAGGTGGCAAAAAATTGGTTCGAGCTCGAAAATTCGTTCAAATACATTTGACATCGAACCGAAATTAATTTGAATTGATAACAAAAGTCAAAACTTGTAATCAAAAAAGTCCGTAATAAAAAAGTCCAAAACCAAAAAATCTCGAAACCGAGAAAGCTCAAAACAAAAAAATCTGAATCCGACATAAGCCGAGCTTGATACGATCCGAAATTCGTAAAAAATTGAATTTATAACCTGAAAAAACTCTAATTATAATTATATGATTATTATTTAAAAATAAATAAATAATTGATACACTTTTTTAATTAAAAAGTTTAAAATTTTGACAGCAATTATTATTTATTATACAATTATATTAATTATGTATTATCAGCAAAATAAATATTGAATCTTTTAATTCAATTATTAAATTAAATTAATTTAAAATACCATAATATATGATATCAAATAATCTTTAATATTATACTTATTGTGTTTATAATAATAAATATATTATTAATTTATCATTCGATTTTATTATAAAAATCATTTTAACATTTTATTATTTTTATTTTATAATAAAATTTTAATTTTAATGCAATAATAAATCAAATATATAAAAAAATTATATAATTTCAATAATTGTTTGAAACTTTGAATTTAATATTTTGTGCAACACATTAAAAATATTTTTTATAAAATTAAATTTAAACTATATTTTTTTAAACTTTCAAGTATAAAAAGATATTAAATTTACATTAAAAAAACCTAATCCTAAAATTAAAATTCAAGCTTTTAAGATTAGAAAAAGTTAAGTAATTAAATTAAACATACAAGTACATTTTTTTTATAAGTTTGGACATCATTGAAAAAAAATTATAAATCAAGCTAGTGGTAATTTTATTTTTAGCCTTAAAATAAAAGACATTAATAAATCAAGCTAGTAATAATTAATTATTTATTATATTATAATAATCTTATACATGAATAAACGAATTTTGTATCTTATAATAATGATTTGTATATTATACTATAATAATCTTTTAAGAATGAATTATGTAATCTCTTAGTGTGTAAGTATTATTTTGATAGAATTAAGTATTTATTAAAAATAATTTATTTATTATCTATTAAATGTAAAATTCAAGTATGGATAAAAATAATAATTCTAATAGTAAATTAAAGTATAATTTAATAATATATTAGAGTAGTATTACTGTGTAAGTGGTAATTTTAATAAAATTTGTTTTTTATACTTTATTAATATTATTATTAATTATATTTAAATCACTAGCATTATATTAATTAATTTAGTAATATCTACTATTTAGCATTTTTAATTAGATATTCGATCAATTGGTTATGTTAATGTGAACATGAAAAATTAGTACTCAATTGATGTATGACTGTATATGATATGATTATATCAAATGTTATTATTTATAATATAATATCAATTGGTGTATATAACTTATTTAATTTAACGTTCTAAATTTTTAATGAGATATTTGATTGATTAATATATATGAGTACGATTATTTTTCATATAATAATGTTATATTATGATTTATGTACAAACCAAAAACAAAATAAATATAAAATTAAGATAATTAGTTGACCAATTATTTATAATATTAAGTATTTTTTTAATGTATACTATAATTTTATTTAACATTATAATTGAACAATTAGCTAACTAGTTATATGGTTAAATTTAATTTAATTACTAATTATGTTGGTATTTAAAAGACAAAATAAATGTACAAAAATTCTTAAAAATTAAAAATTTATTAAAAATATAATATAATTATTAAAAAAGCTAATAAAACAAAGTAAAAAAAAAAACTATCGAACTAAGAGTGTACAAATTTCACTAGCCTAATGTTGATCCAAAAAAAATACAATAACCAAATAAGTTATTGTTAAGAGTATAAAGCTACTTATATAAATGTTTAATTGTTTGTTTAGTTGATTTATTTATAATTTGTTAGTTATTTATTTGTATAGCTAATACTTTTGGATTTTCACTTTCTTCTACTTTTACTATATATATTTGGCTCACTTAAAAAATAAATTTTTATATAATTATTAATATATAATTATATATTTTATAACAAATGTGAATATCACAGGAAATTAAAAAAATAAATAATAATTGTCAAGTAATAAAAGCATTAAAATGTAAAAATTTATATTTATATTTATATAAATATTTATTAAATTTTAACTTTAATTTAGCATTTCTCTTATATTTTTATTTAACCATACAAAATTAAATTATTTATTACATTCAAAATTATAAAATATTTATAATTTATAAACTTTTAAAATAATTTGACTAAGCCCGCCCGATTAAAATAAGATCAAACTCGAACTCAGACCGAAATCGAAAATAACCAAACCCAAAAATACTTGAAATTGAAAAAACCTGAAATCGAAAAAACCGAGATAAAAAAAACCCAAAATTGAAATCGAAAAAATCCGAAACCAAAATAACCCGAACCTGAATATAACCTGGATCGAACCCGCTCGAACCGACCCGTTTGCCACCTCTAAGATTAGGTGAGGTCTCTTAAAAACATAAGTTAATAACACAAAAAGTAATTACCCCTTATTTTTTTACAAAATCAAAAAAATTTCATTAAAATCAATAAAATATGGAAGAGGTTAATACAAAAGCGAATAAAAAAAACACAAAGAGACCAAACAAATAAAAACTTCAAAATTAAAGGAAAATAAACAAGATAGTTCATCAGCAGCATCACCAAAATCTTTCAAAATAGAAGCACAAAAATAGGCATTTTTTTTGTGTAACCACAGGTATCCTCATCCGTTTTATGGTTTGAGACTAATAATATTTGGTTCGAGAGTGGTAAACAGAAAGGGCTTCCCAATAGTGATGAATTCAGGAATCGAATCATGTCCAAATACATGGAAAAGAAGTCTATTTCTACTTTTTCGAATCATTTGTTGATAAAATAGGTATGTTTCAATCATTCAATTTCTGTATCTTTCCAACTTGATTTTTTCTTATAAGGAGTGCTTAACATGAAAGTCAAACCAAGCTCGCACCTTGAATTCCTTTTTTTCCTAATTGTGCAATTATGCTCTTAGAATTCACCTTTTTTCTCTTGACATATATTTTTTGCTTCGGATTCCATTTGTAAAGAGGACACCTTTTTTTTTTTTGCTTAAGCAAGATTTGTGAGAGCACTTAATTTTATAAATATTTAACACTTTTTGTGGCCAAATGAATTTAAATGGTCGATAAAATCGTCAATTTTAAGTTTTGGCACAAAAGGTGAACTTCTATACAAATAGGTACGAGGGCCCCACTAGAGTGCACACCAACTTAGAAATATCCGAATTATCATATAATGATGAGCTATGACTTTAGGTAAGCCATTTGGACTCATAAAATTTTGAATTCAACTTATTTCGACAAATATGCAACAACCAAAAAATGACTGTTTTGTCCATAAGTCACAGGACCAAGTGCTCAAAATGGTCAATGTGGTTTGACTTATCAGAGTTATATGAGTGTGGTAAACTCCCAAGTGAATAAGTCAAACCCCAAACTATGATAAGCACGAATTTTATACTTTTAGTAAGTAAATTAAAGATTGAAAATTTTGAGGATTGGGACATCATGAGAATTAAATGACCAATTGGTAGTGTTTTGATTATAATTCTTGATCGGAGTATTCAAATGATAAACCGTAAAATTCTTTGGAAAGCAAACTTAATTATTTTTCTAACCATATAGGGCTCACGTTCTAGTTCCTTATGGATTAATTCTAGCAATTTTGTGAAGTTATCTTAAGAGTAGTAGATTTTACTAGTAAACTATCTATAAAGATTCATATAAAGCAGTTGGTAGGAAACTCTAATTAAGGTGATTCAAAATTCTTTGTAAAATTAACTTAAATATCTTTTTAGCCATATAAGTCTCATATTTTAACTCATTATGGACCAATACCAATAAATTTCTAAAGTCACATCAGATGTAGGAAAATCAGAACTAAATAATTGATAAAGAGTCGGGGTATAATTTTTGACAGGGAACTCCAATTTAGGTGATCCAAATTGCGTTAAAAAGTTAACTTAAAGATACTTTCAATCATATAGCTCATATTTTTGCCCATTATGGATTGATTTTGTCGAATTTTTAAAGTCGGTTATGAGTGTTGTGAAATAATTAGAAATGTGAATTCAAGTGATGGAAAATGAATTGAGGATTTGCTATGGACAATTTCTTAATTCTAATTAGTAATATGGAAATGTGAAGTATTTGATTTAAAGTATAGCATGAAATTTAACCATGCAAATATGGGAAGAATAAGCTAAAATACATGGAATTGCAACAAGGAAAGTATGACTTGTACATGCACAATAGAATAGAAAAATATCCTACCAAATTCTCTTAGGATTGGTTGGAAATTTAAATAGATAAACATTAAATAAAAAGGAACAATATTTAGGCTACTAACTAAGCTTAGAATATGCTGGAAATGGGACACAAAAGTCAGCTAAGGTAAGTGAGGAAGTCGGTTAAAGCAGCAACCAAGAAGGAATTTGAAGCTCACGTGTTGATTAAGAGCTAGTTTGGATTGGTCGTGAGATTGGCTCCAATGAGACTAAAAATAATAAAAAGATCATTAACAATATATACTTTTTTATAAAAATTAAAAAGAATTTAAAATCAAGGGTAAAAATATAACTTTACCCTCAATATTTTTTTTCATTTTCTTAAAAAAGCAAGCTCACCATGGCTCACCGACTCGCACTGGTGAGCCAAACTAAGCTTAAGGAAATGGGAAGAAATATCACACCAAATCAAATTGTTATTGGCTGGAATTTAGGAAGTAAATTAAATATATATTTAGGTACAATCTTAACCTACCAATCCTCCTTTTATTGGATGGAAATAAAAGCCAAAAATATTCTTTAAGTGTAAAGAAAGTCAGCTAAACGCAAACCAGAGTAGAGGTAGAAAAATCATGAGAAAGAGAGGGAGAAAAAAGAGGGAAGAAAGAAGGAATTAAGTCAAGGGAAACTCCAGGTTTAAACCTCATATAGTGACCTTTATACACACCAAATTTTAGCCCCAAAACAGCTGAAGAGCTATTGCAAACTGAAGCTAATAGCTAGCTTCCCTTGAACCAAAAAAAGGAGAAAAGCAGGGGCAACTTTGGTTTTCTTCGAGGTAAGGTGTAGCAAACCAATTCCTTTAATTTCCAATAAATTATATGTTATAAGGATGATATATGATTGTACTTATGGTCTTAAAATGCAGAAAAAGGTTCCAAAGGGTAAACTATATCTCCTTAGTTTGATCTTAACATATATGGGTTTTGTGATGTGTTTAAGTGTAAAATTGATATTAATTCATGAAAATATGTGTTAGCTTTAAATTGACAAGTATTTTGAAATGACAAGAACTTAAGTGATGAAAAATGTCTCACATTATATTGTAAATTTGCTTAAAATGGACATAATGTTGGAAAATCATTTGACAAAGTTTTGAACTAAAATTTTCAATCTAGAAAGTCAAGAAAATTGAAAGAATATTTTGAACTAAAGTCAAATAACAAATGTTAGCTTTAAATTGACAAGTATTTTGAAATGACAAAAACTTAAGTGATGAAAAATGTCTCACATTATATTGTAAATTTGCTTGAAATGGACACAATGTTAGAAAATCATTTGACAAAGTTTTGGACTAAAATTTTCAATTGAGAAAGTCAAGAAAATTGAAAGAATATTTTGAACTAAAGTCAAATCACAAAGACACATCATTTTATCCCAAAACAGCCAACAAAAATGTGCAGGAAGGCTTGAGGGATCGATCCCCCATGATGAAGGATCGATCCCTAGTTGGCAGATTAGGCTAAAAAGCTTTCTGGAACTTAGGGATCGATCCCTTATGGCTAAGGATTGATCCTCTATCACAAGAACAGTGCCTAACGGCTAGTTTTTTAGGGTTTCAACGGGAAGAATTGCATTAAATACTTTAACAACCATTCCAAGCAGTTGGTGGATTATAAATAGAGGCAATTATGAAGATTAAAACAAGAACAAGCACTCAGTAACTTCTCTAAGCTTCAAGAAAGAATTCAAAGCTGAAAAATCATCTTTTATATTTGATTTGTGATATCTCACCTTGTACACCACCCACTCACATTAATTTTTGCTATTTAAAGGGGTGTGCTAGCCTTATAGGGTTATCTTGTAAGAGTAAGGGTAGCTTTGCAAGGGGATAGGTTGAGAACGTTATTCCTAAGCCTTCAAAAGGAAGTGTAAGAGGTCTCACCACACCTTGAAGTAGTTTCTACTCATTTACAACGAAGAGTGGAATCAATCCCTTGACAAGAGGATCAATGAGAGAGGACGTAGGCAATAGATTGGTTGAACTTCTATAAATTCTGTGTTTGCTTCTCTTCCCTTGTCTTTATTTACTACATTTGCTTCATTATTGCATAATTTGTTTTATTTGTTAATTGAGCTCTTAAGAACCCAAAATTTGTAGTAAAACCAATTTACCCACTCTCGATAGAGCTAACAACAAAGACACATCATTTTATCCCAAAACAGCTAACAAAAATGTGCAGAAAGGCTTGAAGGATCGATCCCCCATGTTGAAGGATCAATCCCAAGATGGTATTGTGTAAAAACTGCGAAACTTTGTACCATGTTAGTGAATAAATAAAAGACATAAGATAAGCTAGTACCAAGATACATTTTTGTAATTATTATTCTTATGTCAAGTAATGAGAATGAAGTCTCAAATTAGTGAAATTAGAAAATAAATAATTTATGCCTTTGAGATAATTTAGAAATCTTATAATGAGGGTCAAGAGATATATAAGAACAAATAGGTACATGTATTCCACAATATATATGCATATTTGTTTTAATGAAACAAAGGACACAAGTATACTAAAGGAAATGTAGTATACTTGAATATTAAAATAGTTAAAATAAAATAAATAAGAATATATATATACACATATTGAGTATTAAATATGTGTGTACATATATATATATATATATATATATATATATATATATATGTAAATTTTAAAAGAAAGGAGGAATATATATAAATATAAATATATATATATATACATATACATATACCTACACTAAAAATATATTAGACATGAAAATATATTTTATATATATATATATATATACTTGAATATTAAAATAGTTAAAATAAAATAAATAAGAATATATATATATACACATATTGAGTATTAAATATGTGCGTACATATATATATATATATATATATATATATAGATATATGTAAATTTTAAAAGAAAGGAGGAATATATATATATATATATATATATATATATATATACACATATTGTGATAACCGCAAATTTTCCATTTATTGGAAATTATTAATATTAGAAATTAATATTAAAGAAAATAGATAAGAGGAAATAAATAAATTAGTAGAAACAAATAAATAAATAAAATTGTGAGAATCGGAATATTGTGGAAATTCCGAAAATGGAGGAAGTGATAAAATTTGGAAATTTAAGTGAAGGAAATTAAATAAGGAATAGAGGAAATTTAATTTGGATAAATGGAAATCCAAATTAAATAAGAAAATGAGAAATGAAAGAGAAATATATTTATATAATTATAAATTATATAAATGTAATTTTAAATGAATACATATGTATTGAAATTATTATATAGTATACATATATATACTGAGGTATATATAGATATATATACTATTGTACAAAATAAAATAATACATATGTATCTAAGTAAAGTATTTTATGTATATATATAGATATATACATAAATGAGAAATGTAAATACTAATTTACATTAAAGTTTAAATGTATATATATTGTAAATACAATATATATGGAATTATGACATTTATATAAATATTTATATAAATGTTATTTAATTTTAAGTATATAAATATACATATATATATATACTAGATATATATTTTTGTAATGTACAATATATATAATTTATATAATATATATATATATATATTGTATTACATTATACATGAAATAATATTATATGTATAATATATGATAAATATTATATGTATAATACATGATATATAGTATATAATGTAGTATATACTAAATTTAGAAAGGAAAATAAAAAAAAAAAGAAACTAAACAGAAAAGAGAAACAGAATCGGGAAGACCCCGATTCTGCCTTCCCCAGGCGAGATCGCCCCCGTCAGCGGCCGCCGGAGAAGGAAAGGGAGAGAGGAGAAGAGAAAGCGTCGACGCCGGCTAAGGAAGAGGAAGCCGACGCCGACGCCAACGCCGGCGAAACGGAAACGGAAAAGGAACCGAAATCGACGGAAAAAGCCGAGAAAAGGAAAAACTAGATCTGGCGGTTGCCGGCGGAATTGGCCGCCGCCACTACAACCGAAGCATCGGTGGAAGGACAGGAATGGGATGGAGGCCACCGGTGAGGCCAACGACGGCGGAGGAAGGCCGACGGAGGAGGAGAAGTGACCGAAGGTAAACCGAGTAGATCCGCCGCCGTGCCGCCGATCCAGGCTGAGCTGAGGCCACCGACAGCTTCGTCTCAACGCCGGCCAGCTGCTGAGCCACCGAACCGCCGGAGAATCAGCCGCCGGAGGAGAACCGGCAGTGGAGGAAGGTTGACCGGTCTGACTGGTCTAAACCGGTCAGACCAAGGAAAAAAGAAAAAGAAAAAAAAGAAAAAGAAAAAGAAAAAAAAAGAAAAGAAAAAGGAAAAAGAAAAAGAAAAGAAAAGAGAAAAAGAAGAAAAGGAAGAAAGAGGAGAGAGAAAAAGGGAATTCCGGGAATTTAGAAAATTCTCGAGAATTCGGAGATTACGGGAAATCTCGAGAAATACGGGAATCGGTAAGAAATCCCGAAAAGTACTAAATTATTTAAATAATTTATTTATTTAAATAATTGTAGAAAAATTCTAAATTTTAGAATTTAAATTCCAGAAAAATTCTCTTGATGATCGAGATGAGGAATCGGAACAGATGGAGTACGGGCGCGACCGGTAAGAGGCAGTCGCCAACCCGAAACAGGTAAGGGAGACATGTGCCACCTGTAAGGATATTCGGCCATGTTTTTAAATTGCATTTAATTTTATAAATGCTATTGATAACTATCGGTTTTATAGTGTGATGGTTTATCGGATGAAATTGTGATGAAACACCGGTTGAAAATATAAACTGTATTTTCGTGCAGGAGGCTAACCAAATCGGTAGCCGTTATAATGCCGAAAAATTATCGAAAAAATTACTGAAATTTACCGAAAATCACCGAAAACTAAAATAAAAGATTTGATTTCACGTGAAACGATTTCTAACATGAAAATCGAGAAATCGATTAGTTTTCATAAAACATGAATATATTGATAATTAATTTTAAAATATTCATGTTTTGAAAATGGTGAAAAAGGAAATCACCTAAATTTATTCTGATAGGTGATATTTCACGTGAAACGAAATGAAAATGAAAAAGAGACTGAAGTGAATATTTTTACAAATATTCTTAAATATTCACTTGATTTTACAGAAAACCTTTGTGGTTTAATTATGGAAATAATTAATTATGAATATTCCATAAAGGTTAAGAAAGGATGAATAATTATGATTTCGAGACTAAAGGTCCCTACACTTGTTTTTAAAAGAAAACATTGAGATGAGAATTTAAAGTTGGAAAATAAATATTTTATTTTCATAAAGTATAAAAATAATTTATTTGAATTCCGATAATTATAAAATTATGTTTTCAATTAAATGCACAGAAAAACATGCATATATGTTTTATGGTGGAAAAAAGACAGTTTTACCCTTTTACATGTTCAGTGATGATTTTTCAAACTGTCTTCATCGCATTTTATAAAGAAATGTTTGAAGCATGAATTTCGTTCTGAAATTAAATTCCATAGTCTTTTGATAATTAGCTAAACGAATTTATGATTTCTATGTATATTTTTCAATAATGCTATAAGTATGTTTTCCGAAAAAGGTATCGGAGTGGCACCCCCCAGGCTAACTTAGACCCTGGCACGCCCGGTCCTTACTATTTTATATCAATTGTATGTAAGTAAGTTTTGAGACTAAGGCCTTCCTATAGTTTATGTTATTGCCTGTCATGTCTGCCACATTGTGGCATAAGTTTAACCACGTCGTGCATGTTCTCGCCCACATTGTGTATGATTACATCCTTTGTGGGTATGTTGGTCCTTCGTGGTGTATGTATATGTTTGCTGTACGACTCTGATCAGGTCTACAGCCCATACCATGGCCATAGGTATTTCGTTCCCTCTTCAGAGGAAGAAGTAAGTGTTATGACCGCATACTTGCTATATGATTTTGCCTAGTCTCCATGAATTGTATGAAAAGTTTTATTAATTATGATGTTAAGTTTCTAAAGTATGATGCATGTTTGAAACAAGTATGAATTTTAGATATATAAATTAAAGAATTCATACAATGATTTAAAGTATGAAATGCATTATTATGGCATTTGTTTTCTGCATATATCGATACTATGACTATTTTAAATGCATTTCTTATGAGGCTTTAGTACGATACGGTTATTGATTTGAAAAGAGAAATAAATGTTTATTCTAAAAGAGTAACATAAGAATTATTTCTAAGATAAAGAAAATCGAAGAAGTAATTATCCAATGATTTGATATTTGCAAATCACTGTACTGTACTGTTTTTACTGTACTGAAGAGAAGAGAAGAGAAGTAAACCACTGTTTTATTACTGAACTGTCAAGTGTTTTAAAGTATACTGAAGTGGAAAGGAACAAGTGGTTTACTCTGTGGAAAAACGAAAATTATATCGTTTTGAAACAACAAAATTGATATTCTCTACAGTTGCTTCTAGGTTCCGGGACAAGTATGGTATTCTAAAATACCTACCTTATTCTATCTGGATCCCTAGCCGACTGTAGTATCCTTCCTACATGTGTGCCTAGAGCCAGCTAGGAAGATTTTAAAGAAAGTGAAGAAAAAAAAAATATTTTCAGCATATAGATAGCTGAGTATCAAGTGTGACATATAACTCTCTTACTGAGCCGTGGTTTGCTCACCCCTTAATTTTAAACATTTCAGGTTTTAATGATTGGGAGATCAACTGATTGTCGATCACGGCTGTACACAAAGGACAATGTGACAGACCGACTGATTTGTATGAGGTATGATTATTTATTTTCTGTATTTAGACATATCTGCAGTACTACTTATCTGATTACTTAAGATAGGGGATGTGTATAATATAAACAATGTACTGTACATTTGTTTAACAGTTAGTAAAAGTGAAGTATCACAAACAGCCCAACCGAAGGAATCGTGTAAAATAAGGTGAAAAATACGGTAACGGGATGTGACAGGTTTAATGGTATCAGAGCATGGTTGGCCTGATGTCTGTGAATACTTTTGGAAGGAAAAGTGTTAAACATCCCCGGTAGTACTGTGTTGTCTAAATATATAGAGAAAATAAATGATTGTAAATAGAGTAAAATAATTTAAAGGGAGTGAGAAAGTATAAATTGAAAATGTTAAAGAAGAAAATAGGCTCAGAAATTACCAGAAAATTTGTGATCTTAAAATTTATTTGAAGGCCTGTTCGGTAAGGAATCGAAAGGACTCGGTGAGGGCCCCACCAGTACTTTACGGTCCGAACCGAACTGAGACCTGAAAGTGATGATATAAGGAGGGGAATGACATATCATCATTAAATAGACTTTAAGATCACCGATTGAGGGTAATTTGAAGAGAGAGAAAATTTTTGGTCAAAAATGACCAAAATACCCCTACCTCTGAAATTTTACAGGGAGTTAAAATAAACCAACAGAAGTTTGATTTGAGTGATTTGACAGAGAAATTGATGATGTAAAGCTGCATTACATACAAAATAATTCAATTATAGATTTTAGTGGAATTCTCTGTCGAAATCGAATAAGATCTCAAATTGCTGATATTAGTACGAGAAGAGGTACTATCAATATATAGATGATCAGATCATTGATCTAAATGTGTACTGAGGAGAAAGAAATAAATGTCGAAATGACAAAAATGCCCCTATGTTGGGCAAAGCTCTGAATAGTGAGGAAATCAAGTTAATCTTGAATTCATTGATAGTAATGGAATTATTAATGGCATGAGGATGAAATGTCCGAATTAATAAGAAAGGTGTGATTGAAGAAAGCATCGGATTTGAATTTCGATGGAACTTCTAGAATTATATAAATTGGAGGAATCGAGATAACTTTGACTCGATTTTGAATATGAAATCTGATTCTAAGCTTATATCGGAGAACTTAGGAGAATCCGAAAGCTTAAGAAATCCACTCTAGAAAATGAAAGAATAATGAAGTGCATGTGTATAAGGTGTGATTGATGGAAATACCGATAACATAAATTGTGGATAAGAAAGTTATCTGTATAAGTGTAAGTGAGAGAAGCACAGATGACATTGAAAATTAGATGAATAAAAAGGATGTATTAAATTCCTATCATTAATAAAGTTCTTTTGAAGAACAAATATTCATCTACATTATGGAATAGATGTCTTATGGATCTGATTCGATATGCATGAGGAGTTTATAAGACCTGTCTTGGTATAAAGCGTCCTTAGATAAAAGATTGGAGATTGATGTCTGTAAGATTATAATTAGAAACTCGGAGTGAATTTTACGAGTTCCTATTGAGGTTACAAGGTTAATGATTTACCTTGTGAGGTATATAAACCTAAAGAATGAGGCATCCATACATGCGTAAATTGATGAAATGCTAATAGAGCCTAAAGTACAAATGAAACATGAGTAGCATTGTGGTATAACTCTTAAACTCTTAAAGACTGTGAAATTGTGTTAAGATTGGCAAATAAGAGATGTGGCTAGATAGTATCTCCTCTTGAGATATATGATCTCGGGATGACTGGATGACAGTGAATCTGTCTACGATATAGAGATAATGATTGAGATACGAGATTAATGAGTCTTGCTAGATATTACTGCCAATCTATAAAAGAGCAATGAGATTAGCTGCTCTACTAATGTGATGTAATTAAAGAAAGAAGTTAAAGTCGGTAAATGGATATGTGTAAAGAAAAGATGGTATGCAAGATTTTACGAGATCTTAGCAGTATAGTACCATACTAATTGAGAAAACCGACAAAAAAAAGGATAAGAGTAAAAATATGGAAAGATAAAAGTGGAAATATGAAAACGAAAATGAAAGTGGAATAAGGAAATAAATTGCATGATGAGAAGGGAACATCAATATGAAACCGTTCCCGAAGGTAAGACTGAAAGTGATTTGTATTGGTTATCACATAACTGCGGCGAGATGTAAAATTAAGTCAGATTTGATAAATGAAATTAATGATACTCCAAGGAGTAAGATAATTGATATGTTTACTGCCAATATGTAAATGAAAAATGATTATACATATAACCATCGTAACATGATAGAAACGGTAGAAGTATATAGATGATGTGGTGATTAAATGTATAAATTGAGGATTCAATTTTGGAATCTAGATTATGAAAAGAGATTTAAAGACTATACTACATGAAGAGAATATGATTGTCTCATGATTGGTAATTGTAAGAGATAATCCATAATAAAGTTTGCAAGTGAAATGTCGTTTTGATAAAATGAATATTGAGGACAATAAAGAGTCCAAAAGAGAGATGATGATATGGAAGTGATTAAAGACTGATGATCTAAATAGAATCACTTTCCATTATCAAAATTCTAGATTCTCTAGTGCCTTAGTCGAAGTATAAGTGTTAAACAGTATGAATGTGTATGTACAGTTCCAGTGAGCATTAAATGTGATGGGAGTCTCTGAGTTGCCGTATGCTAATCAGAGATAGCAAAAGGCTTGAGATTCCAAGTGTACTGATAGCACCGCTCCATATTGATATATATACATATATGAGCGTAAGATGTAAACGCTCCATGATATTGAGAGAGCGTGTGCATGAGATGTAAAAGCTACTAGGACACTTACATACAACTGATTGACATGTGTAATTGATAGTTTTAAACTATATCGACTTGGCACTAAGTGAGAAAAATGGAGGATGAACAACATGGATCAGCTACGATATGAAAAATACTGTGCATGGACTCTTATGTGAAAAGAGTGGAAATGAAAACTCCCGATTTAATTAATGAACTTACAGGAGTATAGACATATATGATGAAATACAGCATGTAGTGGTCTAAAGTATTCTTGATGTTGAAAGTGTACTGGCAGTATTACTTGGAGGATGACCTAGAGGTTAAAAGTCGTAAGTATACGGCGTATACCACTTTCTGAATTAAGCCAAATTCGGAGGACCGAATTTCTTAAGGTGGGGAGAATGTGATAACCGCAAATTTTTCATTTATTGGAAATTATTAATATTAGAAATTAATATTAAAGAAAATAGATAAGAGGAAATAAATAAATTAGTAGAAACAAATAAATAAATAAAATTGTGAGAATTGGAATATTGTGGAAATTCCGAAAATGGAGGAAGTGATAAAATTTGGAAATTTAAGTGAAGGAAATTAAATAAGGAATAGAGGAAATTTAATTTGGATAAATGGAAATCCAAATTAAATAAGAAAATGAGAAATGAAAGAGAAATATATTTATATAATTATAAATTATATAAATGTAATTTTAAATGAATACATATGTATTGAAATTATTATATAGTATACATATATATACTGAGGTATATATAGATATATATACTATTGTACAAAATAAAATAATACATATGTATCTAAGTAAAGTATTTTATGTATATATATAGATATATACATAAATGAGAAATGTAAATACTAATTTACATTAAAGTTTAAATGTATATATATAGTAAATACAATATATATGGAATTATGACATTTATATAAATATTTATATAAATGTTATTTAATTTTAAGTATATAAATATACATATATATATATACTAGATATATATTTTTGTAATGTACAATATATATAATTTATATAATATATATATATTGTATTACATTATACATGAAATAATATTATATGTATAATATATGATAAATATTATATGTATAATATATGATATATAGTATATAATGTAGTATATACTAAATTTAGAAAGGAAAATAAAAAAAAAAGAAACTAAACAGAAAAGAGAAACAGAATCGGGAAGACCCCGATTCTGCCTTCCCCAAGCGAGATCGCCCCCGTCAGCGGCCGCCGGAGAAGGAAAGGGAGAGAGGAGAAGAGAAAGCGTCGACGCCGGCTAAGGAAGAGGAAGCCGACGCCGACGCCAACGCTGGCGAAACGGAAACGGAAAAGGAACCGAAATCGACGGAAAAAGCCGAGAAAAGGAAAAACTAGATCTGGCGGTTGCCGGCGGAATTGGCCGCCGCCACTACAACCGAAGCATCGGAGGAAGGAGAGGAATGGGATGGAGGCCACCGGTGAGGCCAACGACGGCGGAGGAAGGCCGATGGAGGAGGAGAAGTGACCGAAGGTAAACCGAGTAGATCCGCCGCCGTGCCGCCGATCCAGGTTGAGCTGAGGCCACCGACAGCTTCGTCTCAACGCCGGCCAGCTGCTGAGCCACCGAACCGCCGGAGAATCAGCCGCCGGAGGAGAACCGGCAGTGGAGGAAGGTTGACCGGTCTGACTGGTCTGAACCGGTCAGACCAAGGAAAAAAGAAAAAGAAAAAAAAGAAAAAGAAAAAGAAAAAAAAGAAAAGAAAAAGGAAAAAGAAAAAGAAAAGAAAAGAGAAAAAGAAGAAAAGGAAGAAAGAGGAGAGAGAAAAAGGGAATTCCGGGAATTTAGAAAATTCTCGAGAATTCGGAGATTACGGGAAATCTCGAGAAATACGGGAATCGGTAAGAAATCCCGAAAAGTACTAAATTATTTAAATAATTTATTTATTTAAATAATTGTAGAAAAATTCTAAATTTTAGAATTTAAATTCCAGAAAAATTCTCTTGATGATCGAGATGAGGAATCGGAACAGATGGAGTACGGGCACGACCGGTAAGAGGCAGTCGCCAACCCGAAACAGGTAAGGGAGACATGTGCCGCCTGTAAGGATATTCGGCCATGTTTTTAAATTGCATTTAATTTTATAAATGCTATTGATAACTATCGGTTTTATAGTGTGATGGTTTATCGGATGAAATTGTGATGAAACACCGGTTGAAAATATAAACTGTATTTTCGTGCAGGAGGCTAACCAAATCGGTAGCCGTTATAATGCCGAAAAATTATCGAAAAAATTACTGAAATTTACCGAAAATCACCGAAAACTAAAATAAAAGATTTGATTTCACGTGAAACGATTTCTAACATGAAAATCGAGAAATCGATTAGTTTTCATAAAACATGAATATATTGATAATTAATTTTAAAATATTCATGTTTTGAAAATGGTGAAAAAGGAAATCACCTAAATTTATTCTGATAGGTGATATTTCACGTGAAACGAAATGAAAATGAAAAAGAGACTGAAGTGAATATTTTTACAAATATTCTTAAATATTCACTTGATTTTACAGAAAACCTTTGTGGTTTAATTATGGAAATAATTAATTATGAATATTCCATAAAGGTTAAGAAAGGATGAATAATTATGATTTCGAGACTAAAGGTCCCTACACTTGTTTTTAAAAGAAAACATTGAGATGAGAATTTAAAGTTGGAAAATAAATATTTTATTTTCATAAAGTATAAAAATAATTTATTTGAATTCCGATAATTATAAAATTATGTTTTCAATTAAACGCACAGAAAAACATGCATATATGTTTTATGGTGGAAAAAAGACAGTTTTACCCTTTTACATGTTCAGTGATGATTTTTCAAACTGTCTTCATCGCATTTTATAAAGAAATGTTTGAAGCATGAATTTCGTTCTGAAATTAAATTCCATAGTCTTTTGATAATTAGCTAAACGAATTTATGATTTCTATGTATATTTTTCAATAATGCTATAAGTATGTTTTCCGAAAAAGGTATCGGAGTGGCACCCCCCAGGCTAACTTAGACCCTGGCACGCCCGGTCCTTACTATTTTATATCAATTGTATGTAAGTAAATTTTGAGACTATGGCCTTCCTATAGTTTATGTTATTGCCTGTCATGTCTGCCACATTGTGGCATAAGTTTAACCACGTCGTGCATGTTCTCGCCCACATTGTGTATGATTACATCCTTTGTGGGTATGTTGGTCCTTCGTGGTGTATGTATATGTTTGCTGTACGACTCTGATCAGGTCTACAGCCCATACCATGGCCATAGGTATTCCGTTCCCTCTTCGGAGGAAGAAGTAAGTGTCATGACCGCATACTTGCTATATGATTTTGCCTAGTCTCCATGAATTGTATGAAAAGTTTTATTAATTATGATGTTAAGTTTCTAAAGTATGATGCATGTTTGAAACAAGTATGAATTTTAGATATATAAATTAAAGAATTCATACAATGATTTAAAGTATGAAATGCATTATTATGGCATTTGTTTTCTGCATATATCGATACTATGACTATTTTAAATGCATTTCTTATGAGGATTTAGTACGATACGGTTATTGATTTGAAAAGAGAAATAAATGTTTATTCTAAAAGAGTAACATAAGAATTATTTCTAAGATAAAGAAAATCGAAGAAGTAATTATCCAATGATTTGATATTTGCAAATCATTGTACTGTACTGTTTTTACTGTACTGAAGAGAAGAGAAGAGAAGTAAACCACTGTTTTATTACTGAACTGTCAAGTGTTTTAAAGTATACTGAAGTGGAAAGGAACAAGTGGTTTACTCTGTGGAAAAACGAAAATTATATCGTTTTGAAACAACAAAATTGATATTCTCTACAGTTGCTTCTAGGTTCCGGGACAAGTATGGTATTCTAAAATACCTACCTTATTCTATCTGGATCCCTAGCCGACTGTAGTATCCTTCCTACATGTGTGCCTAGAGCCAGCTAGGGAGATTTTAAAGAAAGTGAAGAAAAAAAAATATTTTCAGCATATAGATAGCTGAGTATCAAGTGTGACATATAACTCTCTTACTGAGCCGTGGTTTGCTCACCCCTTAATTTTAAACATTTCAGGTTTTAATGATTGGGAGATCAACTGATTGTCGATCACGGCTGTACACAAAGGACAATGTGACAGACCGACTGATTTGTATGAGGTATGATCATTTATTTTCTGTATTTAGACATATCTGCAGTACTACTTATCTGATTACTTAAGATAGGGGATGTGTATAATATAAACAATGTACTGTACATTTGTTTAACAGTTAGTAAAAGTGAAGTATCACAGACAGCCCAACCGAAGGAATCGTGTAAAATAAGGTGAAAAATACGGTAACGGGATGTGACACATATACCTACACTAAAAATATATTAGACATGAAAATATATTTTATATATATATATATGGATATGTGTAGGTATATATTTTTATAAGTAAGGTTTGAAATATAGGTACATATACATATTATATGTAACGAATATAATAAAATAAATAAATACATATGAATATATATTAGTATAAGTATAAAGATATATATTTATGTAAAGACAACTACAAATTATATAAATTATAGATATTTAAGATAGGGATGAAAATATAAAGTAAAATATAAATTAAAATATGTGTTAGTGGAGTTTGATGAGACTTTCTCCCATCAAACCCCACTAACACTAACATCACCAGCTCCATCAACCAAAGCTTTTCAAAGAAGCCTTGTAAATAAAAGAAAAAAGGAAATGAGAGTGAAAGGTGAAGAGAGGCACGAGAGAGAGGGCTAAAGGTGAACCATTCGGTGAAGAGAAAAGAAAGGAGAATGCCGTTGGAGTAGAGAAAGACAAACAGTAGAGTGGCTGAAGCAAAACTGAAGGAGAAGTCAAAAGAGAGAAGGAAAAATGATGTTGCTATCATTCGGTGAAAAGAGGGAAGTTGCTGAAGTAGGGGAAGATGAATAGTAGTGGCTGAAGCAAGCCGAAAGGAAAAGAAGAGAAGAAAGGGAGGAGAGATCCGGAAGGAAAAATGGGAAGAAGAGAAGAGGAAAGAAAGTGCAGTAGTTGCTTCACCATTTTGGACAGTAAAGGAGAAAAACCAGAACAAGTAGTGTTGACTCTTCCACCTCGGACAGAAACAACAAGGTAGCAGGGGTTGGTTTCACGTATTGGGGTTTAGAAACAAAATACAGCTGGTAGTGGCGTGGGGCAAAACTCATTGTTGGGCTGGAAATAGATGCAAATCGAGGGAGAGATTTTGGAGCTAGAACCGAGAGAAGTTGTTGCCATGGTCTTTGAGGTGTTGTTTGATGTTTGAAGCAAATGAAATTATGGCTGTAGAGTAAGGTAGTGTCGAAGCCTTCAACAAAGAATGTGTGGTGGCTTCCTCGGGATGGAAAAAGGGCCACAGAAAGCTGCTATTTGGGGCGTTTAAAATAGGGGCTAAATGCTATGTTGTGGTGGCCTGGAACAGGGCTGCAGTAGGCGAGACAAGGAAGGGAGTTCAACAAGGTATTTTAGGCTGAAACTTGGCCTGAAAATATTGTGAAGAATGTTACTTTAAGGAGGTAATTTAGTGGTTAATAAAAGCTAAACATGGGTGTTTAAAAAGGAGGCGTACTAGGTATTCCCAAGGCTTAGTTTTAATGAATTTTCAAGGTAATTCTGTATTTATTTTAGAAGTCAGTAATTAGACATTTAACAGATGAAAATGGTGATGTATAAATATACATATGTATGTTACAAGCATTATAATGAAGAAAGAAAAATAATATTTTTAGTGTCGGAATCTCGGAAAAATCTTGAGGGAATTGGTGAAAGGCTTAATTTTGAAGGCTTCTTAAGGGGTAAGATATACTACTTTGATTTAAGCTTATTATATATATATATATATATATATATATATATATATATATACCTACAAATATATATATCTTGATCTTGTAGGTATATATATATATACTACTTTGATTTAAGCTTATTTTATATATATATATATATATATATATATACCTATAAATATATATATCTTGATCTTGTAGGTAGGTATATATATATATATATATATATATATATATATATATATACACATAAATATATATATATATATATATACACATATATGATTATCATTGATATGATGAGAATAGTTGACGTATATTCATATACGTATATACATATCTATGCATATGTATACACATACCATCAATGTGATAAGGAAAAATTTAGTTTCGATGTAGAAATGATCGCGATTAATTATGGTTCTAAGATATAGGTTTTGGTATGTGATTAAGCGTAATTACAATATATTATTGAGATGGTAATGAATTGATTTGTAGTTTTAAATTATGCGCTTTAAGTTCGGTATTTAACATGATATGAGTAGTTGATTGAGACAGTATTAGAATGATTGTAGTGACTTTGATTGGAGGCGAAGGAGTAAATTTTCAATTCGGAGGATCGAGGAAGATACTCGCTAAGGGTATAAGGTAAGTGGGTTAAATAAACCATACTAGTGTTATCTCGTAAGAGATGAAAGAAATCTTTATTCGATAATTATATAATTTTATATCAAGTTTGGTGAAATATCACGGAAAAGAGTACGAGGGTAAGTCTTGGTAAGATACAAGTTGACTTGATGTGTTCGTGAGTAGTATTCTTCCTGAATAAAATCTTATTTGTGACTTGTGCATTATGTATATGACTTGTTTATGCTTAATGAGCATATAAAATCGTGTAAATTGTCAGTGCCTGCATTATGAGAAATCCATGTGATTTATTAAGTTGCACCAAGTAAGCATGCTAATATATGGCGATACTTTGGGAATGAATATGTGAAGTAGTATACAGTATATATGCAGCTTAGGATGTTTAAATTCATGGACCTCGAATAGCACCTAGTTGTATTCATTGAAACTAGGATAATGGAATTGTATGACAACTGATGTATATATGTGACTCAAGGACTTGAATGATTTTTAGAACATTACTACTAGAAATCATACGCCAAAATGGCAAACCCGAGTAAAACTCAATCTTTTGTACCGTGTGAGCTACCTCCAGAGAACTCAAAGGAACTACGTGCTACACAGATTCTTCGAAACTGTAGAAGCCACCTTTAGAGTCCTTTGAGAGCTAAGTGCTACACACGTTCTGATGAACCATTAGAAAGCATGCGCTATAGAGTCCAATCCAAGAAAAACTCATTCCTTTGTACCGTGTGAGCCACCTCTAGAGAACTCAAAGGAACTATGTGCTACACAGATTCTTCAAAACTGTGGGAGCCACCTCTAGAGTCCTTTGAAAGCTAAGTGCTACACAAGTTCCGATGAACCATTAGAAAGCATGCTCCATAGAGGCAAACCCGAGTAAAACTCAATCTTTTGTACCGTGTGAGTGTTGCGCTCTAAGACCTATAACACAAGTGCACAAGTCGCGACAAGTAATAAAAAGTGAGTAGAGTATCATTCCCACGAGGATTAGTTAGATTATTTAGCTAAATACTAAAATTGGTCATCCTAAGTTTATTCAAGCAAACGAACATTTTTTTGAAGTCAATTAACTACTAAAAGCATAAAAAAAACCTAAACTAATATTAGAAATTAAATTAAAGCGCATGAAAACTAAATTGCAAGTTAAGAAAAATAAATAAATAAATAACTAAAACTAAAAATAAAATAAAATAAAAATTCAAGCTAAATTAAAGCAAAGCAAAATTAAAATGCAACTAATATTTAAAGAACTTGAAATAAAAAAAAATTTAAATGCATGAAAATTGAGTACCTAATTAATTAAATATTACTAAAACTAAAGAAATAAAAAAAATGCTGTAATTACACTAAAACTATTTAAAGGTAATAAACTAATTAGCTAAATAATAAACTAAATAAACATATTTAATATACGCACTTGCCAGCTTCCATCGCACCATGCCACTGCAAAGCCAACACGTAGCAACTACGAAGAATCACGCCTCTGCACAGCCAAATCCTGTCGAACCAAAATCCAAGCAGCTTGCCCATCTTGTTGCGGCAATCAACAATCAGAAACTTCAAATAAAAAAAAAAATTGCCGCTACGAACAGAAATGAAACAGAGCAGTAAAAATATAATGCAAGACCATAAAGAGCAGAAAACTTTTTACACAAAACCAAATTCATTAACAATTAAAATAAATGCAGGAACTTAACTACTTAAAGACAAGAAAGTCTAAAACCGAGAATGTGCAAAGTCGACAATCAAAGAAAAAAACACAAGAACCCTCTCTTTAAACCTAAACTAAAACGGAAAACTACATATTAAAACTTTTACTAAACTAGAGGAAAACATGTAAAAAGAATACAATAAACGGTTGAGGAATAGCTGCTGTCACACAGCCTCCTCCTCACACTTTTCTCTCTTGCGGCAGCTTCATTCCTTTTTGTATAGGTTAGGGCTCCTTCAAAAGGGCTTTGGCAAATAATCTTCATGGGCTGCCCTTTCCTTTGGGCTGGACTTTTCCATTAGGCAAAACTCAAGTAAATGATTAGTTTTGGGTTATTGGATTTTTGGGGTTTAAGGTGGGCTAAGTGTATTTGGGTTTTATGTGATAATGGGGTAGGATTTAAGTGGGATATGGTAGAGTATGGGTTAAAGGTTTAAATAATTTTTTTTAAAGGTAATAGAAATAAGGTTTAGAGTTTGGAGAAGGTTAAGTCTATGATTTTAAGGTGTTAAACACCAAATCCAACCTTTGTTCCTTGATTTTCTTGCCATTTTCTTGAATTTCCTACACATGAAAACAATTTAATTAAATTGGGAAGAAATTACATTAAAAATTCCAAAATTTAAACAAAATTAATGCAATAAAATACTCTAAAAAGTGAATATTTTAGAGACTTATCACACCTCCAAACTTAATATTTTGCTTGTCCTCAAGCAAAACAATCTTAAAACATGCAAGAGATAACATGCACTTGATAGATTCATTCCCCACAAACACCTCATAGAAAGAGTACTGACCTAATCTAAAGAAAAATCATAATTATTAATCAACATGGAGTTTCCTCCAATCACATGTCTAAGTTCTAATTAGATTCTCCGTGTGTGTGTGAATGTCAATTACATTTCAAGGTATACATATTCGGATGAGATTATGTAGACATGAAAAGCAAAGTCTCTAAAGCATGAACAATCCCATAGGTTTGCTTTTCACTTCTCTCTCCACTAATGTATCCATACTCAATCAAGAATCAATTGGACTTCATTAAGCTTGTAATGTAAGGTTCGAGTAAAGGTATGATGAAAGACAATTTAGGCTCAATAACCCCTAATCATGCGTTACACTCTAAGATCTTACTTTTTCGAGCTTCAATTAACTCCCCCAAACTTATTTTCTTCTTACTTTGTTATACACTTTATTCTATTTTTGTGTTTTTCTCATTTTTCATTCATTTTCTTTTCTTTTTTTTTTGAATTTTCTATTTTTCTTTTTTTCTTTCTTCTTCTTTTTTTGTTTTCATTTTCAATTTTTTTTATATCCTATCTATCTACCCGAATCTGTACATAGCTCATGATATATCTTAGTAAAACACATGCTTTCGAGGTAAGGGATAGGAAAGTGTATTTATTTGGCTAAAGGAAATTAACTTGTAGGTGTATAAACAGAGATAGGCTAGTTTGGCATAGAGGGGCGACTAAGGACAAATATGTACAAGGTTAGCTTGAAAAGCTCAAACGATCCAAGGATGGCCTAAATCATTTTCCTAACTAAGCATGGGCTCAAAATTTCGCCTCGAAAGAAGATCAAACAAAGTCTAGGATATGCTCACAACTTCAAAGACAAATGCAATCCTATATTCACATAATCCTTCTCTAAACATGCATACAAATCCATGATCAAGACATAGTGCAGAAAGATGGAAAAATCATAATTAGAATAAGGCAAATTCAAGAATTCAACTCATGCTTCTCAATAATCACGCTTTTCCGAAGATCAAAATCAACCTCAATCAAAATCTCAATCATGGGGACATGGGAAATAACCAAATCAAGCACAATATATCTCAAGGCAAAACATTTAAAGCTCAAAAAGTTTGAAAATTTTTGAAATTTTTGAAAAAAATTAGCTCAAATTTCCTTCCTCCCCCAAACTTAAAGTGCACATTGTCCTCAATGTGTAAGTGATTCAAAGAATTCAGTAAAGATGGAAGGAAACTTTTATGAATTTTTCATTTGAAGCTCAATTGCATGCCCACAAGGTGTCTTCACTGCTCCCCCAAACTTAGACTCAAACCTACAAAATAGAAAGAAAAGGAAAATCAAAGCTACGAAATATTAACACTAAAGCTAATAAAAGAAAGAAACAACTAAGAAACTAATAAAAAGTTGGGGTTGCCTCTCCAGAAGCGCTTGATTTATAGTTATCAGCTTGACTATCTCTATTGTCCTTCACGGTGGTTTGAATGGTCTGAAAATGGATGGATGCACATAGTGCACCACCATGAAAGGTGACTCCATTAGATACTTTGCTTCACAGAACTTAACTCCACAGTCTTTTAAGATGTAACCCATTTCATATTCTTGTGGAAAGTTCCATGAAGACACAATGAAGGATGCCTCTTGGTTTTTCTTGTCAACCTTTGGAACTTGGACTTCGATCTCAAACCCTTTCTCTTGGACTTCTTCCTCACCCTCACTATTCTCCATTTCTTTTTCATCAATCATACTTTCATCTTCAATAAGCTCGGGTGGTGAAGACTTTTCAATTTCTTCACTCAACACCTCTTTTTGCAGTGCTTGAAGAGGAGCTTCATGAGAAAAGTCATAGCTCTCTATAAGCTCCAAAGATGGTGATGAAAGTATCTCGTAGTTGCATGAGGAATAGCACGGATGACTTTCCCAACTCAAATTGATAGGACAATTCTCAATGACATGACTCCCTTCGCATATCTCACAGGAAATAAAAAGACTCAAGTAGACTTTTTTTGACCAGGCGGCTTTGAGAGAAGACAAGGTTTCAATAAGATCAAGCTTTTGACTGTTGATGATCTTCTCCGGTGTATCTCTTTTACACTGCCACTGAAATTCATTGGAAGCCATTAACTCAATCAATTCATATGTTTTCTCAACAAACTTCCCCATAAAGGCTCCGCTCGCTGCTGCATCAATCATATCTCTCGATAGATCACCCAAACCATTATAGAAACTTTGAATTTGTAACCACAGGGGTAATCCATGAGAAGGACATCTCCTGATCAAGTCCTTAAACCTTTCCCATGCTTCACAAAAAGACTCGGAGTCATATTGCTTGAGGATAAAATTTGATTCCTCATCTTCGCCATATACTCAAGTGAAATGTATCTAGCGAAGAACTTATCAGCCAAATCATCCCACGTACAGATAGAATGATGAGGAAGTGACCGCAACCAATCCTTTGCCCTATCCCGGAGTAAAAAAGAGAAGAGTCTCAATCGAATGGCGTCATCAGAAACACCATCGTACTTGCATAAGTCACATATCTCCAAGAATTTGACAAGATGAGCATATGGATCTTCACAAGGCAAACCTCCAAATTGAATTGAATTCAAGGTCATAGGATGAAGTCCGGCTCGATCTCAAAGCTGTTAGCTTCGATTTCGGGCTTCCTAATGCTTGAATGTATCGTGGGCACACGACGCATAACATAATCTCCCAAAGTTCTAGGCTCTGCCAGATTCGCCATGGTACCTCGCAAAGGAAAAAAATTAAAATATTAGAAAAAAATATTTACAAAAATAAGAAAAAGAAAAGGCTTGAACTAAACCTAGGCATGATTGGTTTCAGTATTAACTACGGATAACCTAAACTAATCCCTGGCAACGGAGCCAAAAACTTGTTGCGCTCTAAGACCTATACCACAAGTGCACGGGTCGCGACAAGTAATAAAGAGTGAGTAGAGTATCGTTCCCACAAGGATTAGTTAGATTATTTAGCTAAATACTAAAATTGGTCATCCTAAGTTTATTCAAGCAAACAAACATTTTTTGGAAGTCAATTAACTACTAAAAGCATAAAAAAAGCCTAAACTAATATTAGAAATTAAATTAAAGCGCATGAAAACTAAATTACAAGTTAAGAAAAAAATAAATAAATAAATAAGTAAAACTAAAAATAAAAATAAAATAAAATAAAAATTCAAACTAAATTAAAGCAAAGCAAAATTAAAATGCAACTAATTTTTAAAGAACTCGAAATAAAAAAAATTAAATGCATGAAAATTGAGTACCTAATTAATTAAATATTACTATAACTAAAGAAATAAAAAAATGCTCTAATTAAACTAAAACTATTTAAAGGTAATAAACTAATTAGCTAAATAATAAACTAAATAAACATATTTAATATACGCACCATGCCACTGCAAAGCCAACACGTAGCAACTGCGAAGAATCACGCCTCTGCACAGCCAAATCCTATCGAACCAAAATCCAAGCAGCTTGCCCATCTTGTTGCGGCAATCAACAATCAAAAACTTCGAATAAAAAAAAATTGCCGTTACGAACAGAAATGAAACAGAGCAGTAAAAATATAATGCAAGACCATAAAGAGTAAAAAACTTTTTACACAAAACCAAATTCATTAACAATTAAAAGAAATGTACGAACTTAAGTACTTAAAGACAAGAAAGTCTAAAACCGAGAATGTGCAAAGTCGAAAATTAAAGAAAAAAACAAAAGAACCCTCTCTTTAAACCTAAACTAAAACGGAAAACTACACATTAAAACTGTTACTAAACTAGAGGAAAACATGTAAAAAGAATACAATAAACGGTTGAGGAATAGCTGCCGTCACACAGCCTCCTCCTCACACTTTTCTCTCTTGCGGCAGCTTCATTCCTTTTTGTATAGGTCAGGGCTCCTTCAAAAGGGCTTTGGCAAATAATCTTCATGGGCTGCCCTTTCCTTTGGGCTGGACTTTTCCATTATGCAAAACTCAAGTAAAATGGTTAGTTTTGGGTTGTTGGATTTTTGGGGTTTAAGGTGGGCTAAGTGTATTTGGGTTTTACGTGATAATGGGGTAGGATTTAAGTGGGATATGGTAGAGTATGGGTTAAAGGTTTAAATAATTTTTTTTAAAGGTAATAGAAATAGGTTTAGAGTTTGGAGAAGGTAAGTCTATGATTTTAAGGTGTTAAACATCAAATCCAACCATTGTTCCTTGATTTTCTTGCCATTTTCTTGATTTCCTCATTATTCTTGAATTTCCTACACATGAAAACAATTTAATTAAATTGGGAAGAAATTACATTAAAAATTCCAAAATTTAAACAAAATTGATGCAATAAAATACTCTAAAAAGTGAACATTTAGAGACTTATCAATAAACCACCTCTAGAGAACTCAAAGGACCTAAGTGCTACATAGATTCTAACTGTAGGAGTCACCTCTAGAATCCTTTGAGAGCTAAGTGCTGCACGTATACTGATGAATCATGGGAGATCATACGCCAATGAGACAATGGATAAAACGATCGTGACTTGTGATGTTGTAACTATCATTAAATAAGATGGATATTATACATACGACAATGAATTGGAATAGTTATCGAACTTTACTTATATTATGCTATAGCATCATGTGCTATTTGAAATGGTTAGTTATTTCACGCTTAACCATATTGATGAAAGGAAAGAAAAGGATGATATTATGCGAGTTAAAGATATAAAGAAAAGTATGAATGAGCCTATACAATCTGTTGTAGATTATATGATAATAGCTAATCTTGACAGAGTGCATACATGATATTTTATGGAGTTCATGCATGTATGATCATATTTTATGATATGAGCCTAGTCTGTATTTATTTAAACTACTTACTGAGCCGTGGATTGCTCACCCCTTTAAATTTAACATCTACAGATCATACGAGTTGATATCCAGCTCAGGCTTCATATAGGCTATCTCGGGAACTGTACCTAGCTGTGGTACTCGTCTATGTTCTCCGAGCCTTGCTTTTGTGCTTTTGAGGTATACAATGGTATATCATTTTTATAATTATGCAAACTTTATTTTCACAGTACTAGAAAGAAAACGGGATGTAACTTTGGATCGCACTAGATTATTATATAGATTTATGTGATTATCGAGTACAATCCGAGATAAAATATATATTTTGGAGTATGTATAAACTGCAAAATGTGGAATTATTATTGTGTTAGATTCTTGAGAAACATGTGTTGCATGATGGTAATGATTGTGGAAATTTGAGCTGGCTGTAGTATAAAAATTAAAAATGTATTTTCAATGCAGGTAAATTACTGGGGAAATCGATAAAATACAAGGGGGAGGTTTTCGACCTATTTTTCTTGGAAAGACAAATAAAGGCTAAAATAAATATAGTTTTCCATGAGATTTATGATATAGCTAAAGAAATAGAATTTATTAAGGGAAGATTTGGTTTAGTTACTACACTAACACCGAATACAAATCGTAAATAGAAAAGAAAATTTAGTTCATAATTTTCTAAATGAAATAAGGTAAGTATTAAGTGAATGTCATGGCTTTCGGGTCGTGACAGATTTAATGGTATCAGAGCAGAGTTTGTCTAGTACGTGTTAGTGTAGTTAAGATTATTTGTGGTGTTACATCCCATATACTATGAAATATATGTTTGAAAAATTATCTATTAATTGACTTATACTGAGATTGGTCTACTCTTGGAATAATTTATTTTTAATTCGAATTAGAATGAGGAGGATTGGACGTAGAGGTGGGCCTGGAAGGCCACCTCGGAGGCCGACGATGCAACCATTGACTCCATCACCCTCATAAGCTGGACATGTAACACGCTACATATAAAGTTGGAACCTTTAAGTTGCCTGTTGCATAATAGCACTCTTTTCAAGGAATCTCATATGGAAGTTTGAGTACTGTGTATTGTCAGTATGAAGTGAAGGTGGGAGATAGAGACCTAATAGCAGATTTGCTAATGTTACACATTTACAGCCTTGGTGTCATCTTAGGCATGGATGGGATAGCCACCGATCGTGCTAATGTACACTGTTATAGGAAAACTGTAACCTTCTCCCTACCTAATCCACGTATAACATGTTTTGACAAATAACGAAGCAATAAGTGCTCATTTGTTTTGTTCTAAATATATTGAACTAATACCAGTAAAGGCATAAGGGCCTACTGGTCGGAGATTGACGTCATATACCTGTCAAGACTCATGAATGAGAAATGAGCTATGTGATGGGTGGGAGTTTGAAGGATGTAGAATTTTAAATATCATACTATTAAAAGTTTTACGATTTAGAAACTATATGGATATTAAGATCATTGGTTTAAATTTATAATGAAGAGAAAGAAATAAATTTTTAAATGAAAAATGTGTCCTTATATTGGACTAATTTCTGACCAAATCGATCTTGAATTCCATGATAGTGATGAAGCTACTGATGGCATAAGAAATTTAATATGTGTATAACGGTTCCGATTATTAATCCCATCTACAATTAGATTACGGATGCAACCCAAAATGTTTATAGCAGGAAGTCGTAGGATGATTGGCCCTGCTATTGATTCTTAAGGGTCTGAATTAAAAGTGTATTAATGGAATGTTTATTAAGGGATCGTTGGATATTATGAAAGATGAGATGATTACTGAAGATGATTGAGAAAGTGATATGTATAGTTGATGAAATTCATATCAATACTGTTAATTTTGGTTCTATACATTCAGTTTGCTTCTTAAGTATCAAACAGATATTTTTAGAACCGGAGCATTTTGAGATATGCTTTGCAGAATTGTATGCTGATTGGAGTATTATAAATTTGAAGAATATGTATAAGAATCGTAAAGTAACTGTAAGAGCGAAAAAAGATGATAGCTAACCTGAATTGTTAAATGAAAATGATTTCAAAGTGAATTACATAAATGAATCAATTAGCTATGAAATGTGAGTTAAATGGTTATATTTAATACAGCATACTAATTAAGATGATTGATACGATGTGAAGTATAAGTAAATAGGTGAATTAAGGCGGAATATGTGTTAAAATGAGTTAAATGTTAAATGTCTCTACCTTGAGGATATACAATGGAAATGATAGACATAGAGACAAAATGTCCAAAATGGTATGAGATTTATAATTAAAAAGTATCGGATGTTATTCCTGATAAATTTTTAGAGTAATATAGATTTGAAAGATCGGGTTAACATTGACTCAACTGTTGATAACGAATCTATATCTAAGCTTGTATCGGAGAACATTGGAAGAGTTTGAAAAGCTTAAGAAACAACTTTGGAAAATGTGTGGATAATGAAATTCACTTGTGTAGGTGTAAACGATGGAAATACAGATGACTTGAATTGAGGATTTATAATTGTGAATTAAATTCCTATTGTTCAAAAGAGTTCTTACTAAGAACAAATATTCATCTGTATGAAATTAATGCCTATTTGATCTAATCAGAGATGTATAAGGAATTCATAAGACCAGTTTCTGTACAAGGCACCATCAGCTAATAGTTGGAGACTGATACCTATAAGATAATAATTATAACTTGACAAATTCTTACAAGTTCTTATTGAGGTTTACAAGATTAATAAAATACCCTATGATGTATGAGCCTAATGAATAAGTTATTTAAACCATACATGGATAAAGTGATGAGATATTGAAATATTTTAAGACATTAATGGAACATGAGCAGCATTGTTGTATGAGCCTCCAGATTCTCAAAGACTGTGAACTATATGTTAAAGTTGGCAAACAGGAAATTTGGCTAGACAGTATCTCTTTCTGAGATATACGATCTCGAATGGCATAACGACAGTGAATCTATCTATGATAGAAAGACAGTGATTGAGATACGAAATTAATGAGTCTAGCTAGATCACACTGCTAGTTTATAAAAGAGTTATGGGCTAGCTGCTCTACAGATGTGACTTATAATTAAAGAAATTAAGGTCGGTGGATGAATAAGTGTAAAGATGGTATTCAAAATGTTAAAAGAGTTAGATAGTGGAGTACTATACCACTTGGAAAAAGGGATTAAAATGATGAGAGTGAAAAGATGAAAATGTAATAAGAAGATAAAATTACATGAGAACAAGGGAACATGAGTATGAAGCAGTTCCCAAATTAAGACTAAAAGTGATTTCTTTTGGTTATCACATGATTATGGCTAGATGTAAGATTGAGCCAAACTCGATAGAGGAAATTTAATGATACTCAAAGGAGTAAATAAATGAATTACATTTTTACTGCTAGTAATGTGAATGGAAAAATGTTATATAGATATAACCACCTCGAAATGATAGAAATGGTGAAATTATATAGATAATGTGGTGATTAAATTAATGATTTGATTACTCATCTATGGACTCTAAATTATGAAAGGATTATATTCTATGGTATATTCTAAAACTTAAGAGATATTGAGTATACCATAAGAATAAAGGATGGAATGACTACTACATGATAAGAGGTATTGAGAGGAAATGATTGCCAAATGTTTTAGTTACAGCCAGAGATGGCTAATATTAAAGTTTGCAAATGAGCAACAGCATTGGTTAAAGTAATATGAAAATGAGTATTATGGATAATAAAGAATCCAAAAAGGAATAGGATGCTATGGAAGTGATTGTAGAGTGATTGTCCAAATTAAATCACTTTTTCATTATCAGGCTCCTAGAATTTTTAGTGCCATAGTCGAAATATGATTATGAAACAATGAGAATGCATGTGAAGTTCCAGTGAGCCTTATATGGGATGGGAATCTCTGAGTAGCTATATGTTTATGGAAAATAGCAAAAGGCTTTGGGATTCCAAATTTACTAACAGCACCGCTTCGTACTGATGTGAATATTTGAGCATAGTATGGAAACGCTCGAAGATATGTTGAGGGAGCGGATGCACGAGATTTGAAGGCTACTGGGCAATTACATACTCCTTATTAAAATAAAGTAAATGATAGTTACCAAACTATATCGACTTGGCACTAAATGAGGAAACGGATGATAAATAGTGTGAATTAACTATTGCGTGAAAAGGAGTGGAAATTAATAACTCCCAAAATGATAAGAAATTTTAAGGAGTATAAATATATGGTGAAAAAGACGATATGTAGTGGTCTAAAAATAATTATGATGTTGAAAATATGCTGGCAATATTACTTAAAAGATGATCTAGTGGACAGCCCAAAGTAGACAGAAGAGCTATGCGGACAGTCGAAGAAAGCCCTTGGAATTTCAAGCTGGGGATAAAATGTTTTTGAAGATTTCTCCGTCTAAAGGCATAATGAGATTTGGTAAGAAGGGGAAGCTGAGCCCTCGGTATATTGGTCCGTTTGAAATACTAGAGAGGATTAGTGATGTAGCGTACTGACTAGCATTACCCCCAGAGTTATCGAGAGTGCATAACGTCTTCCATGTGTCGATGCTAAGGAAGTATCATTCAGACCCATCCCATGTTATTGAGTATGAGCTATTGGAGATCAAGGAGGACTTAAGTTATGTCGAGGGACCTATTCAGATTTTAGACAAAAAAGATAAGATATTGAGATCTAAGACAATTCTTTTGGTTAAAGTGCTTTGGCAGCACCACTCTTCAGAGGAAGCTACATGGGAGCTAGAGAGCTTAATGAAGGAGAAGTACCCTCACCTATTTTAGATGGACATGGGGAATTTGGAGGACCAAATTTCCTAAGGTGGGGAGGATGTAAAGACTGCGAAACTTTGTACCATGTGAAGGAAATCGAAACAAACATGCAGCAGAATTTAAATCATTCGGCCTCCACCAGGATCGATTCAGAGAGTTGCTTGATTAGGGTTTCGAGATTTTACCTAACGTTTTCTCTGATTTCTGTCGTTGGTCGAGTCACAAGCAACAACTTTTCGTTCCTGCCTCTATGGTATCCACACGAACGGATCTCACGACTCTTGAACGTCTCACGATCAGAAGCCTTAAAGAGCGTTTTTGATTCTTATAATCGATTTGCTAGCTTCGATTAAAAGAATACCGTTTCTGTTTTTTTTAATTGTGCAGCTCTGTTTTAGAAAAACATCCTTTTATAAGCAGTAAATTTTACCCTAAAATTTACTGCCAAAAATTTACTGCCAAACAGAACTCTAATCCTACTTAGAATAGGATTAACTATATCCTTAATCCAATTCAGAATAGGATTAGATATATCCTTAATCCAATTCAGAATAGGATTAATTAAGCTCCTCATTGATCCGTTCTAAGTGTGCGACCCAATAGGTTCTCAAAACAATGGCAATGACAAAATTGTCACAGGCAATGAGCGGTATCTAGCAACACATCATTGCTACCCATGTAACGAGAATGTCAATGACTCAACATAACCTTACTCGTGATAGATGTTACCGTGTAGTCTAATCCCTTTATCCTTTGATGTCTTGATTAGACACAAGTCATGGAATGTGTCGCACTTGTATAGTCTAATTAGCGTTTCTTGATTCCTGAGTAGACTAATTAAACAAATAAAATCAATATCTCATATTGACTTATTCGAGCATGGCCATGCATTTTTAGTCTCACTCTATCAAAGGGCCCAAGACATCACTCTTGTTATATAAGAGGGATAAATCCTATCTTGATCACTCAACATCCCTCTACATAGATCAAGGCATACCCAATTACTACCTTTATAGTCCATCCTGTTACGAATGACATTTAGCAGCATTAAAGTATGTAATTCTCTATGTTGGGATCTCTGATGATCTCAAGTCAAAGGATCACATACACCATCATCACTATAAGAATCGCTTATGACACTCATATAACAATCCATGTAGCGTTCTCATGGAGGGTCGATCCAGTACATAGTTCTCTAAAATGTACCTATGTGATGACTTGATATCCTATATCCATGACAATGGTCATCAGTCAACCACATACTAGTCTTATCGTATCATTGTTATCCTTGTTCACAATAATACTTGACTAGGGATATTTTAAGAATAGTGTGTTATTACTATTCTAAGGACATTATCATATAAGATTATATTACGCAGTTATAAGACAAATATAATAATGAACTATAAATAAAAATGTCATGATACATAAAAATGCCAAAGTCAATCATCTAATGAATGGTTCTAAGGGCATAATCCAACACCATGTTAGTGAATAAATAAAAGACATAAGATAAGCTAGTAACGAAATACATTTTTGTAATTATTATTCTTATGTCAAGTAATGAGAATGAAGTCTCAAATTAGTGAAATTAGAAAATAAATAATTTATGCCTTTGAGATAATTTAGAAATCTTATAATAAGGGTCAAGAGATATATAAGAACAAATAGGTACATGTATTCCACAATATATATGTATATTTGTTTTAATGAAACAAATGACACAAGTATACTAAAGGAAATGTAGTATACTTGAATATTAAAATAGATAAAATCAAATAAATAAGAATACATATGTATATACTTATTGAGTATTAAATATGTATATATATATATATGTAAATTTTAAAAGAGAGGAATATATATATATATATATATATATATATATATATATATATATATACACACACACACACACACATACCTACACTAAAAATATATTAGACATGAAAATATATATATTAGATATATATATATATATATATATATGGATATGTGTAGGTATATATTTTTATAAGTAAGGTTTGAAATATTGGTACATATACATATTATATGTAAAGAATATAATAAAATAAATAAATACATATGAATATATATTAGTATAAGTATAAAGATATATATTTATGTAAAGACAAATACAAATTATATGAATTATAGATATTTAAGATAGGGATGAAAATATAAAATAAAATATAAATTAAAATATGTGTTAGTGGAGTTTGATGGGACTTTCTCCCATCAAACCCCACTAACATCACCGACTCCATCAACCAAAGCTTCTCAAAGAAGCTTTGTAAATAAAAGAAAAAAGAAAATGAGAGTGAAAGGTGAAGATAGGCACGAGAGAAAGGGCTGAAGGTGAACCATTCGGTGAAGAGAAAAGAAAGGAGAACGTTGTTGGAGTAGAGAAAGACAAACAGTAGAGTGGTTGAAGCAAAACTGAAGGAGAAGTCAAAAGAGAGAAGGAAAAATGATGTTGCTATCATTAGGTGAAAAGAGGGAAGTTGCTGAAGTAGGGGAAGACGAACAGTAGAGTGGCTGAAGCAAGCCGAAAGGAAAAGAAGAGAAGAAAAGGAGGAGAGATCCAGAAGGAAGAATGGGAAGAAGAGAAGAGGAAAGAAAGTGCAGTAGTTGCTTCGCCATTTTGGACAGCAAAGGAGCAAAACCAGAACAAGTAGTGTTGACTCTTCCACCTTGGACAGAAACAGCAAGGTAGCAGGGGTTGGCTTCACGTATTGGGGTTTAGAAACAAAATACAGCTGGAAGTGGCGTAGGGCAAAACTCATTGTTAGGCTAGAAATAGATGCAAACTGAGCGAGAGATTTTGGAGCTAGAACCGAGAGAAGTTGTTGTCGTGGTCTTTAAGGTGTTGTTTGATGTTTGAAGCAAATGAAACTATGGCTGTAGAGTAAGGTAGTGTCGAGGCCTTCAACAAAGAATGTGTGGTGGCTTCTTCGGGATGGAAAAAGGGCCACAGAAAGCTGCTGTTTGGGGCTTTTAAAATAGGGGCTAAATGCTATGATGTGATAGCCTGAAACAGGGCTGCAGTAGGCGAGACAAGGAAGGGAGTTCAACGAGGTATTTTAGGCTGAAACTTGGCCTGAAAATATTGTGAAGAACGTGACTCTAAAGAGGTGATTTAGTGGTTAATAAAAGCTGAACATGGGTGTTTAAAAAGGAGGCGTACTAGGTATTCCCAAGGCTCGGTTTTAATGAATTTTCAAGGTAACTTGGTATTTATTTTAGAAGTCAGTAATTAGACATTTAACAAATGAAAATGGTGATGTATAAATATACATATGTATGTTACAAGCATTATAATGAAGAAAGAAAAAATATTTTTAGTGTAGGAATCTCAAAAAAATCTTGAGGGAATTGGTGAAAGGCTTAATTTTGAAGGCTTCTTAAAGGGTAAGATATACTACTTTGATTTAAGCTTATTTTATATATATTTATATATATATATATATATATATATATATATATATATCTAGTAAAAGGTAAGGAAATATGTTATCCTATAAGATCAAGGTATATATATTTGTAGGTATATATATATATATATATATATATATATATATATATATATATACACACACACACACACAAATATATATATATACACATATATGATTATCATTGATATGATGAGAATAGTTGACGTATATTCATATACGTATATACATATCTATGCATATGGATACACATACCATCAATGTGATAAGGAAGAATTTAGTTTCGATGTAGAAATGATCGCGATTAATTATGGTTCTAAGATATAGGTTTTGGTATGTGATTAAGCGTAATTACAATATATTATTGAGATGGTAATGCATTGATTTGTAGTTTTAAATTATGCGCTTTAAGTTCGGTATTTAACATGATATGAGTAGTTGATTGAGAACGTATTAGAATGATTGTAGTGACTTTGACTGGAGCGGAGGAGTAAATTTCCAATTCGGAGGGTCGAGGAAGATACTCGCTAAGGGTATAAGGTAAGTGGGTTAAATAAACCATACTAGTGTCATCTCGTAAGAGATGAAAGAAATCTTTATTCGATAATTATATAATTTTATATCAAGTTGGGTGAAATACCACAGAAAAGAGTACGAGGGTAAGTCTTGGTAAGATACAAGTTGACTTGATGTGTTCGTGAGTAGTATTCATCCTGAATAAAACCTTATTTGTGACTTGTGCATTATGTGTATGACTTGTTTATGCTTAATGAGCATATAAAATCATGTAAATTGTTGGTGCTTGCATTATGAGAAATGCATGTGATTTATTAAGTTGCACCAAGTAAGGCTAATATATGACGATACTTTGGGAATGAATATGTGAAGTAGTACAGTAAATAATCTAGATCTATGGCCATAGTCTAAGGTTGTCCTCGGATACACTTGCCATGTGGCACCGGGACAGCTGATGACTTGGCGGGTCTATCAGCACATGTGAACAGTAATAATACGATGCATGAAGCTCGGGCCTACTTCTCAAAAACAGTATAAAACTGTGCCATAGCCTTTATGGATTTTGAATACAGTAGTGTAAAAACATTTCACAATTATCCATAAGGCTCACGTGTATAAATAATTACTTTTATGAAAGTTCATATAAAATAACTAACATTTTCCAAAACATTTCATAAGGGCATAAATCTTATTTTCCTTACGATGAAAACAGTAATTAAACAAACTATACTGAAAATATAAACTGTTTCTCTTTCATCGTAAGACGTGTGTGCACGCTTTCTCGTACTTTATATTGAAAACATGGTTTTCAAAATCATCGGAATTTAAATCCATTATTTATTTATGATTTATGAAAAATAACATTCATTTTCTAAATTCAAGATCCCATCACCATGTTTTCCTCTGTAACACATGTAGAGACCTTCTCGTCTCCAAATACTATTTTTCGTCTTTAATTAACCTTTATTGAATTTTCTATAATTACTTATTTTCACCATTAAAGCCATAAAGGTTCTTTATGAAATCAAGTGGATATTTGAAGAATTATGAATAAAATATTCACTGTGACTTTTCATCTTCCACCTCGTTTTATGTGTAATGTACACCTCGAGAGGAATTTTCGGAGATTTCGTTTTCCAATTTCTCGAAAACATGAATATTTTAAAATTAAATTTTCGTATATTTATGTTTTATGAAAAATCATCGATTTCTCGATTTTCATGGTTGGAAATCGTTTCTCGTGAAATCAAATCATTTATTATGATTTTCGGTGATTTTTCGATAATTTTCGGTAATTTTTCGGCAGTATAACAGCAGCCGATTGGCTAACCTCCTGCTCGAAAAATACAGTTTACAATTTCGACCAGTACTTCATCAGAAATTTCCAACCAATCATTATAAACAGCATTTATAAAAATTAAATGCATAATTAAAACATGTGTGTCGAATATCCCTACAGGCTGCACATGTCTCCCTTACCTTTTTCCGAATCGGCGACTTCCTCTTAGCGGTCACGCCCGTACTCCATCTTTTTCGATTCCTCGTCTCGGTCATCGAGAAAAATTTTTGGAAATTAAATTCTAAATTTTAGAATTTTCATAAATAATTTATTAAATTTTTACTCGAAATCATTTTCCGGAATTCTTATCGAATTTTCGTAATTTTCGAGTTGTCGAATTCCCGAAATTCTCCTTTTTCTCTCCTTTTTTTTCTTTTCTTTCCTTTTTCTCTTTTCTTTTCTTTCTCTTTCTTCCTTTTTCTTTTTCTTTTTCCTTTTTCTTTTCTTTTTCTTTTCCTTTTTCCTCTTCCTTTCCCTTCAGACGGGTTCAGCTTCCTTCATTGTCGGTTCCTCGCCGGCAGCCGATTCTCCAATGGTTCAGGCGCCCTTCAACTGGCCGACGACACTGCAAAGCTACCGGTGCCCTCCCTTTGCCCTGGATTGGCGGCACAGCGGCGGATCGAGTCGATTTTGGTTCGGCCTCTTCTCCCTCTTCGCCGGCCCTCCTCCTCCGTTCAATGCGCCTCGGGTGGTCTCCTTCCTCTTGCTCTTCCTCCGACGGCGCTTTGGTGGCAATGGCGGTGGCCGAATCGACCGACACCGCCACTTTCCATTTTCTTTTTCTTTTCCGGCTTCCGTCGATTTCGATTCTGTTTCCTTTCTCCTTTCCGTCGCCGGTCGATTTCTTCCTCTTCTTCCCTCGCCGGCGATGGTCTCAGCTCCCTCGTTTCGCCCTCGGTTGGTCGGCCAACGGTGGTCAGCTTCCACGCAGGAAGCAGAATCGGGAATTCGCGATTTTTTTTCTTCCGTTTTTCTTTTCCTTTTTATTTTAATTATTCTATATTATATTTATATATACTATATATATAAACATAATATTTTAACATATATATATTTTATACACAAAATACATGTATCTATATATATAAATTTTAATTTGAATTAATATATATTTCATATATGTATTTATAGATATATATTGTATTACAATATATATATATATATATATTGTATTACAATATATATATATATACAAGTTTTGATAAAAAGAATATTTACTTTTCTTATATATGTATATATTTATATATACATAAGATTTTATATTTTTTGTATACATATGTACTATTTACTTTTGTAAAATAGTATATACATATATATACCAGTGTATATTAATATGTACTATTTACTATATAGTATTTAAATATATATGTATTTGTATAAAAATACATTTATATAATATATAATTATACAAACACATTTCATATTTATTCTTCATTTCCTTATTTAATTTGGATTTCCATTCTCCAAATTAAATTTCCTCCTTTCATCATTTTCCATAATTTCAACCTTATTTTTCCATTTAAATTTTCTTCACTCGAATTTCCACAATTCGTCACTTCCTCAATTCTCGGGATTTTCACAATATTCTGATCTCACAATTCTATTTATTTATTTCAACTTATCTATTTTCTTAAATATTAATTTCCAAAAATAGAAAATTTGCGGTTATCACATTCTCCCTACCTTAAGAAATTCAGTCCTCCGAATTTGACTTAAGTCCAAAATGTGGTGCATCCTGTATGCTTATCGTTTTTGACTTTTAGATCATTTTTCAAATTATACTGCCAGTATACCTTTAACATCATAATCACCTTTTATACCACTATATATCATCTTTCATCATATACTCATACTCCCTTAAATTTCTTATCAATTGGGAGTTATCCATTCCCACTCTTTTTCATATCACATATGATTCATATTGTTCATCATTCATCTTCCTTATTTAGTGCCAAGTCGATATATTTTGATAATTATCATTTACCGATTTAAATTAATAGTACGTAATTGTCCCAGTAGCTTTCACATCTCGTGCATCCGCTCACTCAGCACATCATTGAGCGTTTCTATATTACGCTCACATATTTACATCATGTATGGAGCAGTGGTGTCTATAAATTTGGAATCTCAGAGCCTTTTGCTATTTCTCATAAACATATAGCTACTCAAAGAATCCCATCACATATATGCTCACTGGAACTTCACATACATTCTCATTATTTTATAATCATATTTCGACTATGGCACTAAAGAATCTAAGAGTTTGATAATGGAGAAGTGATTTCATTAGACTATCAGTCTATAATCACTTCTATATTATCATATCTCTTTTAGATTCTTCATTATCATCCACAATACTCATTTCATATTTATTTCATCAAATGCTGCAGCTCATTTTCAGACTTTACCATTTATCATCTTTTACCATAATTGAATCCAGAGACAATCATTTTCTCTCCATATCGTCTTTCCATGTAATCTCATTATTACATCTTTTATTCTTATTACCTCTTTTATTATTGGGTATATTCATTATCACTTAGGTTTTAGAATATACCTGAGAATATACTCTTTTGATAATTTAGATTCCATGATGGCATAATCAAATTATAACTTAATCTTCTCATTATTTAACTTCATCCTTGAATCTATAATTATCAATTTAATCATCTCATTATCCATATAAATCCACTATTTCCATCATTTCGAGGTGGTATATATATATATATATATATATATATATATATATCCTTTTTCCATTTATATGACTGGCCGTAAAATGTAAATCATTACTTTTCCTCTATCGAGTTTGGCTCGATCTTACATCTAGTCATAATCATGTGATAACCACAAAATCACTTTTAGTTTTAAATTCGGGAACTATTTCATATTCATATTTCCTCATCATCATGTACTTATCCTCTTATTTCATATTCATCTTTTCCTTCATCATCATTTCGGTCATTTTTCCTCAGTGGTAAAATATTCCACTATTAAACTCTCTTAATCTTTTGTATACCATCATTACATTTATTTGTCCACTGACTTAAACTTATTTAATTTCAAGTCTCATATGTAGAGCAGCTAACCTAATAACTTTTCCATAAACTGGCAATAATATTTAGCTAGACCCAGTACATTTCGTATCTCAATCATTATCTCTTCATCATAGACAGATCCACATCGCTCTGTCATTCGAGATCATATAGAAAGAGATACTGTCTAGCTAAATCTTCTAATTGCCATACTTAACATAAGTTCGCAGTCTTTGAGAGTTTGGGGGGTTATACACTATGCTGCTCATTTTCCATTCGTGCCTTAGACTATATCGGTATATCATTACTTTATCCTTATATGGATGCCTCATTCATTAGGCTTATGTATATCACAAGGTATTTCATTAACCTTGTAAACCTCAATAGGAACTCATAAAAATTTTATTGAGTTCTAATCATTATCATCTTATGACCATCAGTCTTCAACTTTTCATCTGGTGATGCCTTATACAGAGATTGTCTTATGAACTCCTCATATATCTTTGATTAAATCAAATAAAGCGTCAATTTCATACAGACTAATATTCATTCTTAATAAGAACTTTATTGCATAATAGGAACTTAATACACCATTTAATTCATCTTCAAATCATATCATCTGTATTTCTATCCTTTACACAATACAGGTGAATTTCATTATCCACAAAATTTTCCAAAATTATTTTCCTAAGCTTTTCGGATTCTTCTATGTTCTCTAATATAAGCTTAAAAATAAATTTTCTGTATCCATAATCGAGTAGATATTAACTCGATCTCTCAATCTATATTACTCTGAAATTTGTCGGGAATCTCATCCGATACTTTCTTTAATCATACCTATTATCATTTTGAGCATTCATCTTTATGTCCCATCATTTCACTGTACATCCTCAAGGCAGAGACATTTAATAATCAAATCAATTTAACATCTACTCCACCTTGATTCACTTATTTCCTTATACTTCACAGCATATCGATCATCTTAATTTGTAAGCTGAATTAAGTGTAATTATTTAATTAACACCTTTCACAGCTAACTGATTTATTATTGAAATTCATTTTAAATCATTTTCATTTAATAATCCAGGTTAACTGTTATCTTCCTCATCTCTTATCATCACTTACTGTCCATATGCATATTCTCCAATTTCATATACTCCATACAATACATCATTTCGTAAGGCATATCTCAAAATATTTTGGTTCTATAATTATCTATTTGATACCTCAAAACAGTAGGAATATCTAAAACCAGAATTAACAGTACTGATATAGATTTCATCATCCATAATAATCACCTTTTCATTCATCATCAGAAATCATTTTACTTTTCATCATATTCAACGATCCCGTAATTAATATCCCATTAATACACTTTTAATTTAGACCCTTAAAATCAACAGTAGGGCAAATCATCCTGCAACTTTCCACTATAATTATTCGGGTCACATCAATCATCTGAGTGTAAGTGCAATTTATAATCGAGATCGTTATACTTATATTACATTCCTTTATGCCATTAATAACCCCATTACTATCAATATATTTAAAATCGGCTTGGTTTTATCACTATTCAAACCAAAATCCAACATAGGAGAGTTTTTGTCATTTCTACATTCATCTCTTTCTCCTCAATATACATTTAAATAAGTGATTTTAATATTTATGTGCTGATAGTATCCTTTTTTCATACCACTATCAGCAGTTTAAAATCTTTTTCGATGTTGACAAAGAAGTCCACTAGGATCCATCATTAGATTATTTTGCATGAAATGCAGCTTTACATCATCAATTACTCTGTCAAATCAATCAATTCTAACTTCTGTTGGTCCATTATGACTCCCAGTAAAATTTTGGAGGTAGGGGTATTTTGGTCATTTTTAGCCAAAAATTTTCTCTCTCTTCAAAATTACATTCAATTGATGATCTTAAGGTCTATTTAATGATGATATTTCATTCCCCTCCTTTATATCATCATTTTTAGGTCTCAGTTTGATCCGGACAGAAAAGTACTGGTGGGGCACTCACCGAGTCCATTTCTATTCCTTACCGAACCGACCTTTATTTAGATTATAAGATCACTATTTCATATAACATTCCTAAGCTGTTTTTCCTTTTTGACATTCCTTATTTCATAATTGCTCACTCCCTTCTAAATACTTAATTAAATTTGTAATCATTTATTTTCCCTATGTATTTAAACTACACAGTACTATAGGGGATGTTAATCTTTTCAACACATTTCCTTTTCAAAAGTATCGACAGATATCAGGACAACCGTGCTCTGATACCATTAAATCTGTCACAGCCTATGACCCTATTTTTTACCTTATTCTATACATTTTGTTTGGTTGCACTGTCTGCGATACTTTACTTTTCTTTTACATATAAACAATTTCATATTAAATTATAATATGAATTACATCCCCTATCTTAATTCATAAGAAAGTAGTATTGTAGATAAGTCTAAATACAGAAAATAAATGATCATACCTTATTAAATAAATCAAGCTGTCGCATCTTCCCCAAATGCGTAGCCAAATCCTTTAGGTGTCAGACTCTCAATATTCGAAAACCTGAAATGTTAAAATTAAGGGGTGAGCAAACCACGGCTCAATAAGAGAGTTATATGCAACACTTGATATTTAGTTACCTATATGCTGAAAAACTTTTTTTTATTTTCTTTAAATCTTCCTAGAGGGCTCTAGGCTCACATGTAGGAAGGATACTACAGTCGGCTAGGGATCCGGATGGAGTAAGGTAGGTATTTTGAAATACCTGTCTTGTCCCAGAACCTAGAAGCAACTATAAAGAGTACTACATAATTTGTTTTCAAAACGATTTAATATTCGTTTTCCATAGAGTAAACCGTTTATTTCTCTTCACTTCAATATGTTTTAAAAACACATGACAGTACAGTGGTTTGTAAATATCCAAATCATTGGATAAACAGTTTTGCAATTATTTCTATTTTAGAAATAATTATCATGTTATTCTTTTTCTTCTTTTTCAATAAACATAAATTTCTCTTTAGTTCAGTAAACGTATCTTACAGTTCAGTAAAACAGTAATTATTCAGTAAAACAATATCCTACTACGGTTCAATTGGAAAACAGTAAACAGTAGCTACCAATTTAGAAAACAGTATGTGGTAGCTTTCAGTTTAATAAACAATAAATGGTAGCTTTCAGTTCAGTAAAACAGTAATCAATAGCTAGCATTTCAGTAAATAGTACAGTTCTGTAAACAATGTTTTGGTACGATTTTTCATCAGTAAACAGTAAACAGTATAGTAGGTCAGTACAATAAACAGTATAGGACAGTAAACCGGATTCAGTAAATCCTTTCAGTAAACAGAAATCAATAAGTGAGACTAGGCATCACCCTACAATTAAATCAGGCTATCATCATCCACTAAGGGACACAGTACAGTAAATAATCTAGATCTATGACCATAGTCTAAGGTTGTCCTCAGATACACTTGCCAGGTGGCATCGGGGCCCCTGATGACTTGGCGGGTTTATCAGCACACGTGAATAGTAATAATACGATGCATGCAGCTCGGGGCCTACTTCACAAAAACAGTATAAAACCGTGCCATAGCTTTATGGATTTTGAATACAGTAGTATAAAACATTTCACAATTATCCATAAGGCTCACGTGTATAAATAATTACCTTTATGAAAGTTCATATAAAATAACTAATATTTTCCAAAACATTTCATAAGGGCATAAATCTTATTTTCCTTACGATGAAAACAGTAATTAAACAAACTATACTGAAAAATATAAACTGTTTCTCTTTCACCGTAAGACGTGTGTGCACACTTTCCCGTGCTTTGATTCGAAAACATGGTTTTCAAAATCATCGGAATTTAAATCCATTATTTATATATGATTTATGAAAAATAACATTCATTTTCTAAATTCAAGATCCCATCACCATGTTTTCCTCTGTAACACATGTAGAGACCTTCTCGTCTCCAAATACTATTTTTCGTCTTTAATTAACCTTTATGGAATTTTCTATAATTACTTATTTTCACCATTAAAACCATAAAGGTTATTTATGAAATCAAGTAGATATTTGAAGAATTATGAATAAAATATTCACTTTGTGACTTTTCATCTTACACCTCGTTTTACGTGTAATGTATACCTCGAGAGGAATTTTCGGAGATTTTGTTTTCCAATTTCTCGAAAACTTGAATATTTTAAAATTAAATTTTCGTATATTCATGTTTTATGAAAAATCATCGATATCTCGATTTTCATGGTTGGAAATCGTTTCTCGTTAAATCAAATCATTTATTATGATTTTCGATGATTTTTCGGTAATTTTCGATAATTTTTCGATAGTATAACAGCAGCAGATTGGCTAGCCTCCTGCTCAAAAAATACAGTTTATAATTTCAACCGGTACTTCATCACAAATTTCCAACCAATCATTATAAACAGCATTTATAAAAATTAAATGCATAATTAAAACATCTGTGCCGAATATCCCTACAGGCTGCACATATCTACCTTACCTTTTTCCAAATCGACGACTTCCTCTTATCGGTCGCGCCCGTACTCCATCTTTTCTGATTCCTTGTCTCGGTCATCGAGAATAATTTCTAGAAATTAAATTCTAAATTTTAGAATTTTCATAAATAGTTTATTAAATTTTTACTCGAAATCATTTTCCGGAATTCTTACCGAATTTTTGTAATTTTCGAGTTGTCGAATTTTCGAGAATTTTTCGAATTCTGGAAATTCTCCTTTTTCTCTCCCTTTTTTTTGTTTTCTTTCCTTTTTCTCTTTTCTTTTCTTTCTTTTTCCTTCTTTTTCTTTTTCTTTTTCTTTTTCTTTTTCCTTTTTCTTTTCCTTTTTCCTCTTCCTTTCCCGTCAGACCGGTTCAACTTCCTTCCTTACTGGTTCCTCGTCGGCGGCCGGTTCTCCGACGGTTCAGGCACCCTTCAGCTAGCCGACGGCACGGCTAAGCTACCGGTGCCCTCCGTTTGCCCTGGATCGGCGGTACGGCGGTAGATCGAGTCGATTTTGGTTTGGCCTCTTCTCCCTCTTCGCTGGCCCTCCTCTGCTGTTCATCGTGCCTCGGGTGGTCTCCTTTCTCTTGCTCTTCCTCTGGCAGTGCTTCGGTGGCTGTGGCAGTGGCTGAATCGACCGACATCGCCACTTTCCATTTTCTTTTTCTTTTTCGGCTTTCGCCGGTTCCGATTCTGTTTCCTTTCTCCTTTCCGCCGCCGGTCGATTTCTTCCTCTTCTTTCCTCATCGGCGATGGTCTCAGCTCCCTCGTTTCACCCTCGGTCGGCCAGCCAACGGTGGCCGGCTTCCACGCTGGAGGCAGAATCGAAAATTCCCGATTCTGTTTCTTCCGTTTTTCTTTTCCTTTTTATTTTAATTATTCTATATTATATTTATATATACTATATATATTAACATAATATTTTGACATATTTATTTTATACACAAAATACATGTATCTATATATATTTTAATTTGAATTAATATATATTTCATATATATATATATGTATTTATAGATATATATTGTATTACAATATATATATATATATATACAAGTTTTGATAAAAAGAATATTTACTTTTCTTATATATGTATATATTTATATATACATAAGATTTTATATTTTTTGTATACATATGTACTATTTACTTTTGTAAAATATATATCAGTGTATATTAATATATACTATATACTATACAGTATTTAAATACATATGTATTTGTATAAAAATACATTTATATAATATATAATTATATAAACACATTTCATATTTATTCTTCATTTCCTTATTTAATTTGGATTTCCATTCTCCAAATTAAATTTCCTCCTTTCATCATTTTCCATAATTTCAACCTTATTTTCCCATTTAAATTTTCTTCACTCGGATTTCCACAATCCGTCACTTTCTCAATTCTCGAGATTTTCACAATATTCCGATCTCACAATTCTATTTATTTATTTCAACTTATCTATTTTCTTAAATATTAATTTCCAAAAATAGAAAATTTGCGGTTATCACAGCCATAGAGGCCAATCCAAGAAAAACTCATTCCTTTGCACCGTGTGAGTCACCTCTAGAGAACTCAAAGAAACTACGTGCTACACAGATTCTTCGGAACTATGGGAGCCACCTCTAGAGTCCTTTGAGAGCTAAGTGTTACACAAGTTTCGATGAACCATTAGAAAGCATGCGTCATAGAGGCAAACCCGAGTAAAACTCAATCCTTTGTACCGTGTGAGCCACCTCTAGAGAACTCAAAGGACCTACGTGCTACATAGATTCTTTGAAACTGTAGGAGTCACCTCTAGAATCCTTTGAGAGCTAAGTGCTGCACGTGTACTGATAAATCATGGGAGATCATACGCCAATGAGACAATGGATAAAACGATTGTGACTTGTGATGTTGTAATTATCATTAGATAAGATGGATATTATACATACGACAATGAATTGGAATAGTTATCGAACTTTACTTATATTATGCTAGAGCATCATGTGCTATTTGAAATGGTTAGTTATTTCACGCTTAACCATATCGATGAAAGGAAAGAAAAGGATGATATTGTGCGAGTTAAAGATATGAAGAAAAGTATGAATGAGCCTATACAATTTGTTGTAGATTATATGATAGTAGCTAATCTTGACAGAGTGCATACATGATATTTTATGGAGTTCATGCATGTATGATCATATTTTACGATATGAGCCTAGTCTGTATTTATTTAAACTACTTACTGAGCCGTGGATTGTCACCCCCTTAAATTTAACATCTGCAGATCATACGAGTTGATATCCAGCTCAGGCATCATATAGGCTCTCTCGAGAACTGTACCTAGCTGTGGTACTTGTCTACGTTCTCCGAACCTTGCTTTTGTGCTTTTGAGGTATACAATGGTATATCATTTTTATAATTATGCAAACTTTATTTTCACAGTACTAGGAAGTAAATGGGATGTAACTTTGGATCGCACTAGATTATTATATGGATTTATCTGATTATTGAGTACGATCTGGGATAAAATATATATTTTGGAGTATGTATAAACTGCAAAATGTGGAATTATTACTGTGTTAGATTCTTGAGAAACATGTGTTGCATGATGGTAATGATTGTGGAAATTTGAGCTAGCTGTAGTATGAAAATTAAAAATGTATTTTCAATGCAGGTAAATTACTGGGGAAATCGATAAAATACAAGGGGGAGGTTTTCGACCTATTTTTCTTAGAAAGATAAATAAAGGCTAAAATAAATATAGTTTCTATGAGATTTATGACATAGCTAAAGAAATAGAATTTATTAAGGCAAGATTTGGTTTAGTTACTACACTAACACCGAATACAAACCGTAAATAGAAAAAAAAAATTTAGTTCGTAATTTTCTAAATGAAATAAGGTAAGTGTTAAGTGAATGTCATGGCTTTCGGGTCGTGACACAGAGAAGGTCCCAAGGCTAGAAAACAGGCAAAGGATCGATCCCCACAGTGAAGGGATCGATTCCCGATTGGCAAATTAGGCTAAAAAGCTTTCTGGAACTTAGGGATTGATCCCCTATGGCTAAGGATCGATCCTCTATCACGAGAACAATGCCCAACGACTAGTTTTTAGGGTTTCAACATGAAGAATTGCATTAAATGCTTCAACAACAGTTCTAAGCAGTTGGTGGACTATAAATAGAGGCATTTATGAAGATTAAAGCAAGAATAAGCACTCAGCAACTTCTTTAAGCTTCAAGAAAAATTTAAAGCTGAAAAATTATCTTTTGTATTTGATTTGTGACATCCCACCTTGTACACCACCCACTCACATTAATTTCTGCTATTCAAAGGGGTGTGCTAGCCTTGTAATGTTATCTTATGTGAGGGTAGCTTTGCAAGGGGATAGGTTGAGAAGGTAATCCCTAAGCCTTCAAAAGGAAGTGTAAAAGGTCTCACCACACCTTGAAGTGGTTTGTACTCATTTACAAAGAAGAGTGGAATCAATCCTTTGACAAGAGGATCAAAGAGAGAGGACATAGGCAAGAGATTAGCGGAACCTGTATAAATTCTATGTTTGTTTGTCTTCCTATCTTTATTTACTGCATTTGCTTTAATTATTGCATAATTTGTTTTATTTGTTAATTGAGCTCTTAATAACTCAAAATTAGTAGTAAAACTGATTCACCCCCTATCGGTAGAGCTAACAATTGGTATCAAAGCTTGGGCTCGAGAATTGATTTGGAGTAATTTCAATATAGTATAAACGATCTAGATGGCTCAAAATAGTGTAGCTACACCTTTAGTAGGAGAAGGACACTCTACAGTTAGGCCACCACTCTTCAATGGTGAAGAAGAGTCTAAATTGCTTACCTAAATCATGAGAAGCTAAAGTTACAGCTATTGAGGAATCTAAGGATCCCCATACTCTTTCTCTAGATGAACTCATGGGATCTCTACTCAACTATGAGATGAAACTTAAAAGAAATCAAAAATCTCCTAAGAAGGTTGGAGTTGCATTAAAATCCACCACAAATGAGGAATCCAAAGATGATCATGATGAAAGTGGTGATGATGAGTATTTTGAGATAGCTATGTTTGCAAAAAGTTTTAAAAAATTCATGAGGATGAGAGCTAGTGGAAACGCTAGGAAACCCCCTAGGAGAGACTCTAGCAAAGGAGAAATAAGTAGGAAAGAAAAGGATCCAATCATTTGCTATGAATGTAAAAAACCTGGTAATATTAAATTTGATTGTCCTATTTATAGAAAACATAGTGAGGAGAAACCAAAAAAAGGCAATGATGGCTACATGGAGTGATAGTGACTACTCCAATGAAGAAAATGTAAAAGAAGAAGTATCCAACCTCTGTTTTATGGCCATTGAAGATGATAAGGTTAAAACCAACTCATTTGATACTAATGAATATACATTTAATAAGTTGTAAGATGCATTTGACGATTTAGCAAATAAGTTTGAATGCATGAATATAAAATATAAAAAAATGATTTCAAAATTGAAGAAGGAAAATGAGATGCTCATGAATGTGAAGTTAGAATGTAAGAAGAAATTAGAAAATGCAAATCTAGAAATAGAAGAGTTAAATAAAAAGAACATTAATTTACAAAATTCATTTTCTAGATTTTATATGGGTCAACAAAAACTTGATCATATGCTAAAGACCCAAAGAGCATTCTTTGATAAAGAAGGAGTAGGTTACAATGCATCAAATAAAGAAACTTATTTCAAAAATTTTCTTGCTAAAGATGAAAAATTTATGTTATGCACTTCATGTAATAAACTAGGACACTCCTCACAAGCATGCACATCTAAGAAGACCATCATTAAAGGAAAAATAGCTATGAAGATTTAGGTACCCCAGCATGTGCCGAAACATGTTCTAAATTCAAATGATGAGTCATTAAGAATGAAATATATCCCTAAAGGATAAAAAATTATTAGTACTAACTCTCAAGGACACAAGAAAATTTGGGTACCTAAGATAAAAGTTTAATGTATTTGTTTATAGGAAGAAGAGCATTGTTACAAGGCTAAGTCTAAGGAGCATTGGTACCTTGATAGTGCATGCTCAAGACACATGACCAGTGACAAGAGCTAATTAAAGATCTTAAAGCCTAAAAGTGGTAGAGAAGTCACATTTGGAGACAACTCCAAAGGTCAAATTGAATGAATTGGCTCTATTGGTAACTCCTCCTCAACTATTGAAAATGTCTTGTATGTTGGAGGTTTAAAACATAACTTGCTTAGTATTAGTCAATTGTGTGATAAAGGTTTCAAAGTTGTGTTCGATGTTTTGTGTTGTAATGTTGTTAATGCTAAAACTAATCAAATCCTTTTCATAGGACATAGACGAGGAAATATTTACATTGTTTACTTAGATGAGCTAAATAGCAAAAATGTATGCTTTATGGCCACAAAAGAAGATGAATCTTGGTTATGGCATAAAAGACTAGGTCATGCTAGGATGTATGTTTTATCTAAATTAGCTAAAAGAAACTTAGTCGTAGAATTGCCTAAACTTCAATTTGAAAACGATAAGGTGTGTGAGGCTTGTGTAAGAGGAAAACACAAGAGAGTATTATTTAAATTTAAGAAATGTGTTACAACCTCTAGGTCACTCCAACTCCTCCACTTAGATATTTTTGGTTAGACTAGAACCACTAGTTTAGGAGGAAAACACTATGGTTTTGTCATAGTTGATGACTACACTAGGTTCACTCCAGTGTTCTTTTTAGGTGTGAAAAATGAAGCCTTAGATAAATTCATCACTTTTTCAAAACTTGTTCAAAATGAAAATGGTTATTATATTACTAGCATTAGGAGTGATCATGGAAAAGAATTTGAAAATCTTGGTTTTGATACTTATTGTAATGAAAATGGAATTAGCCATAATTTTTCAACTCTTAGAACTCCTCAACAAAATGGGGTAGTTGAAAGAGGAATAGAACCTTAAAAGAAATGGCTAGAACCATGCTTTGTGAAAACAATTTGCCAAAATATTTTTGGGCTGAAGCTATTAACACTGCATGTTAAGCTATAAATAGAGCTTTGGTTAGGCCTATTTTAAAGAAAACCCTTTATGAGCTTTATAAAGGAAAAAAGACCTAACATAAGCTATTTTCATCCATTTGGTTGCAAATGCTTTGTTTTGAACAATAAAAAAGACAATTTAGGAAAATTTGATGCAAAAAGTGATGAAGGTATTTTTCTTGGTTATTCTTTTAAATTCTAAGGCATATAGAGTTTTCAACAAAAGAACACTTGTCGTAGAAGAATCAATTCATATGATTTTTGATGAGTCAAGCTCTTTTAGTAGAACCAATCTTAATGATGAAGTAGAAATTTTTGATGAACTAATAATTGATCCATCTGAAGATAAAGAGGTTAGGGAACAATTAGAAGATCTTGATATAAATAAGAATGATGAGTCATTGGAATAAGAAATAACTGAGAAAGATTCAAGATGTCTTAGAGAACTTAGTTATGTGAAGAATAATAACATTGTTAGAGATCCAAATATTGATGTTAGAACTAGGTCAACATATAGAAATATATGTCAACATGTAGCTTTTGTATCGCAATTTGGACCAAAGAATGTGCATAAGGCTTTAAAAGATGAAAATTGGATTATGGCTATGCAAGAGGAATTAAATCAATTTGAAAGAAACAAAGTATGACACTAGTGGAAGAACCTAAGGATTATCCAATTATTAGAACTAAATGGGTATTCAAGAATAAAATGGATGAGAATAATATAATAGTTAGAAACAAAGCTAGATTAGTAGCACAAAGATATAGGCAAGAAAAAGGAATAAATTATGATGAAACCTATGCTCCAATAGCTAGACTAGAAGCCATTAGGATGCTATTTGCCTTTGCATGTTACAAAGATTTTAAACTATATCAAATTGATGTTAAAAGTGCTTTCTTAAATGGTTACATAAATGAAGAGGTTTATGTTGAACAACCTCCTGGTTTTGAAAATTCAAAGTTTCCTAATCATGTTTTCAAACTCTCAAAAGCTTTGTATAGGTTAAACCAAGCTCTTAGAGCTTGGTATAAAGACTTTCAAAATTCTTGATTGAAAAAGGTTTTACAAGAGGCAAAGTAGATACAACCTTATTTATCCAATCTAAGGGTAGTGACTTATTAATTGTTCAAATTTATATAGATGATATCATTTTTGGTAATCCACAAATGAGTCATTATGTAAAGATTTCTCCAAATTAATGCAAGGTGAATTTGAAATGAGCGTGATGTGAAAGCTAACCTTCTTCCTAGGACTTCAAGTTAAATAATGTAAAGATAGAATTTTTATAAATCAAGCTAAGTACACTAAAGACTTGCTCAAAAGATTTGGAATGGATGAGTCTAAACCTCAATCCACCCCAATGAGCACATATATCAAGCTTGATAAGGATGGAGGAAAAAGTGTAGACACTAAACTATATAGGTCTATGATTGGTTCATTGTTATATCTCACTGCTAGTAGACCCGATATAATGTTTAATGTATGTTTGTGTGCTAGGTTTCAATCATCTCCTAGAGAATCACACTTACAAGCTATAAAAAAAATACTTAGATACCTTAAAGACACTTCTTCCTTAGGATTATTGTATCCTAAAGATTCTACTTTTGCTCTTCATGTTTATTCTAATGCGGATTTTGGTGGTTGCAAAGTTGATAGGAAAAGTACATCCAGAACTTGTCAATTCTTAGGAAATAGACTCATTTCATGGTTCTCTAGGAAACAAAATAATGTAGCTTAATCCACAACCGAAGCTGAATATATTGCTTCCAGAAGTTGTTGTGCACAAGTATTGTGGATTAAGCAACAAATGAGTGACTATGAAATGGAGATGAATCAAATTCCTATCAAATGTGATAACACTAGTGCTATCAACCTTACCAAAAATCCCATACAACACTCTAGAACTAAGCACATTGAAATAAGACACTATTTTATAAGAGATCATGTGTAGAAAGGTGATATTATTCTAGAGTACATAGATACCTTGCACCAATTGGCTAATATCTTCACAAAACCCTTGGATAAAAAGAGATTTTGCACACTTAAAGGTGAACTAGGTCTCATGAATGCTCCTTGAACTAAATTGACTTCCTTGTGATTTTGAATGAATGGCTTAAGTTGGTTGTAATGAACGCAAGTCAGAAATTTAGAGAATATACTGACCACTTGCTATTCATAGACTTAACTTGCCATATTTTTCTTAGTTGTTAGGATGAATTGTTCAAATATGTGTTTGATCATGTTGTAAATTCTATGTTAATTCCTTACCATTTAGCCCTTTTGAGAAATAATGTTGATCTAGCTAAATCACCATGCCACCTGCTAAAATCACTTCTCATGTCCAAAAATTTCCTCTAAATCACTTTTCCAAATGTTTTTGTCTTTTACAAGTCATAAAACAAGATTTTAACTTGCTGAACATTTGTCTTGATTTTAAAATAATAAAAATGCACAATTTCACTTGTTTTCAAATCATTTTTTTGCATAAAAACTCAGGCAATGACTGAAGGATTGATTCCTCAAGAAATAGGATCGATTCCCTGGGTTTTCAGGCCTAAATTACTGGGTTTTAGCTATGAGGGATCGATCCCCCCCCCCCCCCCCCCCTCCCCACCATGGGATCAATCCTATGGCATTAAAATACTTGTTCTCGCATTCTGCTTGGAAGGGATCGATCCCTTGTCAACTTTTCCCTTCCCTCATCACTATTCATCATCCCCTTCACCGAAACACCCATTCCACCATTTCCTCCATACCTAACCTTCAAATCTCACTCATTTCTCAACCAAATCACGCTATTTCTTCACCGTTCTTCATCATTTCTTCATCACTTTCACTTCCCATCATCATTTTTCCTTTAAAACTTCATTTTTCTTATTTTGTGTTTCCTCTAACACCATCCACATCATTAACACCCAACATCTCAATTTTTGTTGTTTTTTCATCAATTTTCATCATCTCTCTTGCATTTTTCACTCATTTCATCATCTTTTACAAACCCATTTCCATTTCTTACACAAATTCTCATTCCATCTCACTTTCCAATTCACACAAAACCCATTTTTTTGTCCAACTTCTAGTTTTCATAACTTTCAATTCCTTTCATATTTCATCATCCTTACTCCATCAAAACTGTTCATTGCATTACACTCTGTGGTTTTATGCTGTTGGGTAGTTCCCTATTCCCCCATAAACTCATCTACACATTACCAAAGTAGTGCCCATCACCTGTTCACCAAAATTCCTCATAGACTTTTTCTTCACTCTTCACATTCAAGCCTATCCCAAAATGGCTCCTTGTGTCAAACACACTACTCAGAGGCGAAGAGCTCCTTCCTCTTCCACTTCCTCCGTACCCACTGCGTTCAATAGGAGTTTTTGAAATGCAGAAGAAAAGAATAGATTTCATGAGAAATTCACCAACATGCGAATCAAACATTGGTGAACAATTAACTTCAAATTCTTAGAGGAAATCGGATTCCCATATCTAGCCAAGTTCGAAGCCTACCGCTGGACCCAATTTTTGAAAATCGACACTCCGGTTCCATGTAACATCATTCGAGCGTTCATCTCCAACGTCCCAATGATCATGCCAAGTTGTAGGGATTAGATCGTTTGTCATTAGAAGGCATGTTAAGTTTTCCCAGCAATCGCTCTCTTATGCCTTCCGCATTCCCGAAGGCGGCCTTACCTATGAGGATGTCGAGGTTCCATTGGAGTTTGCTGTTACTGATGAGCGTGCCAGTGACCTTCTTGTCTTTGCACGCCTCTTACATATCATCATTTCATGGAATCTTCATCCATCCGGCACTAAATTCTCTTAAGTCCGTAAGCTCGATAGATTTTGGCTTCACCACATCCATTCACCCGATGGTGTTTGACCTAACCTCCTTCATTTTATCCTTCATGACTAGGTGAAAATTGTACAAGCTGGAGCCAAGACAATTGTCTTTACTCGGCCGCTAGTCTATTACCTGCTCAACCAAGGCATTGACTGCTCATACAAAGCCAGTGTTCTTCTGGATCTGAGTACCACCATCAATCTTGCTACAATGCATAACCTTGGGTGGTATTTATGTAGGAGAGGTGATAACTTAGAATGGGAGAAACATCACAGACATCCCGCATCTCCTGAGCATGCTCCCGAAGAGGGAGCCCTTGAAGGACCTTCTTCTTCAGTGCCATCAGGCTCTTCTTTTGATCAGATCATGCTCATGCTTCAGCAAATTAACACCTCTCAACAAACTTTCCAGCAGGACGTCACTCAGCGATTCGATCATGTTAATGCTCGTCTTGATAAGATGGAGGAGACACAAGCTGCATTGTACGATGAGCTCCAAGATGTTTGCATGCAGCAGGGCGACTTCACTGAGCAATACCACATGACCTTTCCCAAACAGCATTAAGTTAGATATGTCCAGAGTAGTTAGCCTAGACTAGTTATCTTAGTTAGCCTAGACTACTTGTGACTGGTTATGCTTATGTCAAACTCGTTTGTTATGTTTACTTTGTGACTTCTTAAGATTCTAGTTCTCTCTGGTACTATCTTAGTTTATGGTTATGATTATGTTTATGTTTATATTGTTGCTTTAAATTGACCACTTCTCCACGCTGTCTATTCTTTATATATATGATTTGGTAAGGGGGAGTTTATATCTGTGTTTTCATTTCCTATGATTTTTGCTATGACAAAAAGGGGGAGAATTAATGTGGTTAATTTTTATAAAACTCATGCTTAAATTAAGGGGGAGCAAATTTTGAGGGGGAGTAGCATTTTTGTTTTTCAAAAAGGATTTATATATGATGCACTGACAGTGTATAGTTTCTATACACTGTCAATACACCAAAGGCTGACACCTCATCAATAGACCCTTACATGCAAATATAAATAATTTTTTTAATTTGCCTATAAGGGCCTATTGATGAGGTGTCAACCTCTGATGCATTGACAATGTATAGAAACTATACACTGTCAGTGCATCATATACAAACTCTTTCAAAAATATATTCAAAGCAAATTTACCTTAAGTTTTGTCATATCAAAAAGGGAGAGATTGTTAGCTTTAAATTGACAAGTATTTTGAAATGACAAGAACTTAAGTAATGAAAAATGTCTCACATTATATTGTAAATTTGCTTAAAATGGACATAATGTTAGAAAATCATTTGACAAAGTTTTGGACTAAAATTTTCAATTAAGAAAGTCAAGAAAATTGAAAGAATATTTTGAACTAAAGTCAAATCACAAAGACACATCATTTTATCCCAAAACAGCCAACAAAAATGTGCAGGAAGGCTTGAGGGATCGATCCCCCATGTTGAAGGGTCTATCCCCAAATGGCAGAGAAGTTCCCAAGGCCAGAAAACAGGAAAGGGATCGATCCCCACAGTGAAGGGATCGATCCCTAATAGGCAAATTGAGCTGGAAAGCTTTCTGGAACTTAGGGATCGATCTCTTATGGCTAAGGATCAATCCTCTATCACGAGAACAATGCCCTTGAGGGTTTCAACGGGAAGAATTGCATTAAATGCTTCAACAACCGTTCCAAGCAGTTGGTGGACTATAAATAGAGGCATTTATGAATATTAAAGCAAGAACAAGCACTCAGCAACTTCTCTAAGCTTCAAGAAAGAATTCAAAGCTGAAAAATCATCTTGTGTATTTAATTTGTGATATCCCACCTTGTACACCACTCACTCACATTAATTTCTGCTATTCAAAGGGGTGTGCTAGCCTTGTAAGGTTATCTTGTAAGAGTGAGAGTAGCTTTGCAAAGGGATAGGTTGAGAAGGTTATTCCTAAACCTTCAAAGGAACTGTAAGAGGTCTCACCACACCTTGAAGTGGTTTGTACTCATTTACAAAGAAGAGTGGAATCAATCCCTTAACAAGAGGATTAAAGAGAGAGGACGTAGGCAAGAGATTGGCCGAACCTCTATAAAATCTGTGTTTGCTTCTCATCCTTTATCTTTATTTACTACATTTGCTTCATTATTGCATAATTTGTTTTATTTGTTAATTAAGCTCTTAAAAACTCAAAATTAGTAGTAAAACCGATTCACCCCCCCTCTCGGTAGAGCCAACAATATGGATGTTAGGATGATGATAAGGTGCTGCCTTAGTGTGGTACCTGAGTGAAATGATTTAATTAAATTGAATTTATAAGACTTTATAAATGTATAAAGTGTAAGTTGTGTGTGGAATTTGAATGTAGGGAATATAAAATTTTGAAGTGGTAAACATATGGCCATAGTGAAAATTAAAACAAGTACCATTGTGTTTAAGTTATAAGATTAAAGAATGATAATTGTTTATTATGAAATGATTATATTTAATTTGAAATTGAAGAGTTGAGATACGCTAGCCTATACATTCGACAATGTCAAGGGCATTAGTGAAATGTATAAGCAAAAATCACACAAGGAACCCCTAGGTATAACCATGGCCTAAAGGGGAAAATTGAATGAATATTATGCAATTTAATTCAATTGAATTAATATAAGATACGTGAAAGTGTTCTGAGTAAGTTGATGTGTTGGAATTGTAGAGTAAGTGAAAAGGTGACTAACAATCACGAGCTACCGCGTTGGTGTATGTAATCACAATTGTTCTAAGCTGGATCTTTATGAATCACGCCATACGGATGAGCACTGCAGCTTTTGACCAAATCTTTGGAAAAGGTGCTCAAAATGACAAGTGTTATAGTAAGTTAACTAGACAAAATGTGTGAATACATCATACCTAGTAAGTATGTATAAGTGATTTGATTGTAATGAAACCATTAAGTTGTGATTGTGGATTTAGTAGATTCATTAGAATTGCATTTTCTGCAGGCTAGGTTAGGCTTAAATATAAGCCGTTATGCCCTGAAATTTTTAGTAATTCGAATAGGAATAAGTGAAAAAGGATCATAGGAAGTATAACTACTATTTAAGGATAAGTATAAGAAGATGATGATCAAGGGTCTCAAGAGTAAGGGGACTTGAGATTCCAAAAGGTTAGGGTTAGTGAAATCCTAGCATGTACTACTACCCAACATATTCTGCATTAACATACTTTATTGGATTTTAATGAGTACATGAAACCATGTTTTGTTTTATAACACTTAAATATGCATTGCCATGGTACAGTTGAGATTTCAAAGCTTGCATTGATTATTCCTTGTTTAAAGAATGCTTTGGATTTCTCATGATTCATGTTTTGGAATATTTTGCTAATATGCAAAGGTTTGTAAAAGCTTACATTAGCTTTATAGCCACACTGTATTGATTTCAAAACATGATTGTTAAGGGGTCGTTTGGCATCGTTTTTGTTTCCTATTTTCTATTTTTGTTTTCAATTTTTTATGGAAACAGAAACAAAAAACATATTTGGCAACATGTTTCCGTTTTCAAAAAACGAAAACGAAAACAAAAGTTTTCAAAATCGTTGGAAACAAGAATTTCTTGTTTCCATTGTTTTTGGAAAACATATTTTCATTCCTTTTACTGTTCATAAGTAAGTAAACAGAGTTTATATATTAATATAATATTAATATTTTTATAATAAAAATATTAATAAAATTACTTATTTTTAAATAAAATAATATTAAATTTTAATATAAAATATTAATTAATATTTTAAAATTAATATATTTATTTTAATATAAAAAAGTTGAAAATGTAAAATGCAATTAAATATAAATTGCATTAAACTATAATATTATAATATTATTTAATTTAAATTTTTATAATAATTTATTGAATATATTATATATTTTAAATAATATCATTTATTATAATTTTGAGATGTTAATAATTAATATTATTATCCAATATAATTAATTTTTATATTATTTAATATTATATTCTATCTTAAATTTAAAATATATCACTACTACTATTATAATTTAATATTATTAAATGAGTAAATACTTAACATTAAATAATATTATTTATATTAAATATAATATATTTTAATAACTATATAATTTATTATAAATTAATTAGTTAAATATTTTATTTAATAATGTAATATTATTATTACAATTAAATAAAACATTATTATTAAATATAATTTATGATTATTAAAATTAAATTAAATAATATTATTTTATTTAATATTATATTTAATAATAATATTATTTAAATTATGTCACGACCCGAAAGCCGCGACTCTCCTTTATACTCATACTTTTCTTAGTCTACAAATTTATGGACTAAATTTTTCTTTTTCTTTTTCATTTTAAGGTTTGTATTCGGTGTCAGTGTAGTTACTATACTATCTAGGTGGCTTATAGTCATTCCATTTAAATATTAAACAACACGGAAACGGTTCTTAGTTACATCCCGACTTGTTAAACAAAATATGTACTGTGCATCAATTAAAGTCATACATGTAAACAAGTATTTTATAAGTTCCATATACCTCCGGAAACTAGTACCAAGTCCATACACCGTCTCCGATGCCCACTGAGCAGCTCACATGGCAGATATTAACTTCAATAATCTGAAAGAGATGAAATTTAGTGGGGTGAGCAAAACCACGGCTCAGTAAGATACTAATATAAATGCAAGAGTAGGATTATACTGTCTTAACCGCAAATGCTTAAAACTTGCAAGGATGCAATTACAGTTAATCCTTTCTCATCGATAACATATCATTATCTCATTTCTTGTCATCTGTCTGTCACTTATACTTTTAAATAAATAATCATAATCACTTTTTCAATCTTCTCGATCTTACACTATAGTGCATCGCATCTATCGTATCCAAATTGAATGTCATATACTACTAGTCTATATTTCCCTCTATCTCGGAGTACATCATGTCCAATTGAAGCATCATATCAATTCACCTTATGTTTCATAATCGTACTCTTGTAATCTATCACCTCATATCATTTTCCATATAGAGAAATCATGATCACAATAGTGTAAGTTCACAATTCTCTTCATATCAATCTTATGTTTATGTATCATATCATGTCTAGATGAAATATCGTTACCACTGTGTGCTATCATCACATGATTCGATATGTACCGTATAAAATTTGTGTTCTGTATAAAATATTCATTTCAAATCATGTTTCATGTAGTACATAATCATGTACGAAAGTCATGTAATTTAGAATCATTTGACATATGTTTTAAAACACATTTTAAAACATATGAAATCTCTATTCATATCATGTGTGGTATAAAACATATGTACATCATTTCATCTGTCATGTCAAATAAACATGGTTTAAAACATATAAAGTCTCAAATCATATAATGCATAATATAAACCATGTTTCAATCATTCAATTTCAATCATTTCATGTATACTGTAAAACATATCATGTCTAGAGTTTAATATATAATAAATTGTACTCTAGACATTCTTTAACATTTAGTAAGAGACTAGGCATGAATCCCTATTCTATTATCATATCATCTCTAACCCATTGTAGCTATCAATGGGATAGTTTCCCTCGAAGGGTTCTCTATCTATGATCATAGATCGTCCCAGTCCCACTGATCAGCTGGAAACTGAGGAATGTGTCCACGACTATTGTCGGACAGCCTGGAATGATCTCATCAGGCAACATTTACATGTACATATCATATATGTATAAATGGGGTTCCATGCCACACAGGCAGAACCACACAATAAATACATACTCTGTGCCACAAAGGCATATGCCACTCAGGCATTCAATAGGGTACCTGTCGTCTCAAAAATCGAAATCTTTTGATATATCATTTTGAATTCATTTAGACAGCCCTTATAAAAAAAACATTTAAAACCGAGTCTTTTCTCAAATCAATGCATAATTAAATCTCATGTTCAAGATGTACATGTCATGAATAATGTCAAAATGATATTAAACATCAAGGTCTGTGGCTGTCTAATCATTTCAAATATTTACTTTCACTTAAAAGATTTCGATGCATCTCTTTTTAAAATATCACTTTTTCTTTTAAAACAACATGAGATCATATGTCATGCATGAATGATTTTCTAAATATATCCAAATATATCTAAATACTCATTCAATCTATTGTTGTGCATATTATGACATCAGACTAAGGTGTGTCTTTAGTAGCCTAAATTTCTTATTCAAACATGATCATGACACGAAAGTCATCCGTCATTCATTCTACAATTACACACGTCTTTCAAGTCCCCAATGGCATCATTAAAATCCACTGTACATATGTTTGCACGTTTATTCAAATACATTTCAATAACATCCATAGACTACTAGGATCATTCTAGTATATTTTTCCATCAAAGATCACAAGCTACCTCAAGCTTTCATTCTCCCTTTCATTATTTTGCACATTAATTAAATCAATTCCCAACATTAGCTTTACACATACAAAGTTAACATGCCACAATCAAACATTGATTCGAATCCATTCTATTGACAAAGATATTCCATAATGTAGTATATATCAAGTACCAAATTCTCTAAATCTCATTCTATTGCTATTATTTTTTTTTCTCAATTTCAGCCTTATGGTATATTAAGATTATATTGTCATATTGCCAGATAGGTCATTATCCACACTTACAATCCTCTAACTTCGAGGTCATAACACATCAAAATGTCCATAAGATTTCGCGATCTACTTTCTTATGATCATCATCTCAATCATACCACTAAAACGGTCCATTCATTTGAATTTATCAATTCTATAATCATCACTGTATCAGTGATCCGTCTAATAATTAATTCCACCTCAATCTCAACTTGATACCATTTATGATATTAAAATCACTTGATTTATCAATTCTATAAGGTCTAGACCATATAATTCATCACATTATCGTTTTCAATAATCTATCTTCCCATCGATTTCAATATCAAACTCTTCAGTAATACCATATAATCCTTTTAATATTTATTTCCAATAATTATCTCCAAGATTCCATTTATGTGAGAAACTTAATCTTTTTCCTCAGATATTTTCTTAAAAATTTCGGCAGCATAACGACTTAATTTTCCCTAACCTCCTGCAAGGGAAACACAATTTATACTTGCAGCCGTTGATTCTCATCAATTTTACCTCTTACTAAGACCCCCACCATCAGTTGTGGGTCCTCTTAGCATTTTTTAGCAAATCAATTTAAATCGATGCATCATATAAAAATCACAATTCCATTTAAAATCAATTAAATAAATGCATCATATATAAAATCATAATTCCCACATACAATATAAAGCTACTAATGCTTTATAAAAGTATCTTACCCATTCGCCAAGCTTAGCGCACTTTCCGATTTTTCGAGCCTTGCCGAATTCCACCATTCGTCTCATTTTCATTTTTGCTACAATTTCAAAATCAATGCACTACATCAATATAACCATAAATTATTTAATAAAAGACCATCAATTTATTTTTCCTCAATTTTCCTTACCTTTTCTTTCTTCTTCTTCTTCCTTTTCCTTTTTCCTTTTTCTTTTCTTTTCTTCTTTTTCTTCCTTTTCCTTTTCTTTTTTCTTTTTCTTTTCTTTTTCTTCTTTTTTTTTCTTTCTCTTTTTTTTTTCTTTTTTTTTTCCTGAACCGGGTCGGGTCGGGTCAAACCGGGTCGGGTCGGGTCAAAGCTTGGCTTGGCCGGTTCAACTTTGGCTGACCGGTTCGGTCACCGGCGGCCACCTATTCCGGCGGTTCGGCCACCCAACAGCTTGCCGAGGTTGCCACGAAGTCGGATCTGGTCTCGGTTTGGCCCCATCACCGGCAACGGTGCCGGATCTGGAAGCGTCACCGGCGGCTCTTCTCTTCCTTTTTTCTCCTTCCTCTGCCGGTTTCCTCTTCGTCGGTGGCTCCTCTCACCTTCCCTTGGTCCCCGCCGGTCTCGTGGGGGGAGTGGCGGTGCCCGGATCGGCCGGCACCGCCGATCTCCTCTTCTCTTTTCCTCTCTTTTCCTTCGGTTTTCTCTTCTGTTTTCGCACCGCTTCTTTCTCTTTCCGACTTGGTCTACCGTCATCGGTTTCTTCCTTTGCCGACGACGTCGCTCCTCCCGCTTCTTCCTTTCTCCGGTGGCCGGCGTCGTCCGCCGTTCTTTCTTTAGTTTTTTTTTTTCTTCTGTTTTTCCTTCAACAGAAGGAAATAACAGGGGTCGGGTCCCGACCCCTGTTTCTATTCTTCTCTTTTTTTTTTTATATAATTATATACATATATAATTACTATACTCATATAATCATATTTGTAAAATTTTATCTATAATTATTATATATATATATATATATATATATATATCTACACTTTAACTTTAAAATATATATATATTTCATATATATTTATTTATATACATAAATACATATGTATTTATTTTATGATAAAAATAGTATATATATATATATATCTATCTATCATATATATATACTATATTTCATATATATTTATTCATATACATATGTAAATATGTAAAGCATATAAAATATATTTTAAAAAATGTATTTATATAATCAAATTATATAAATATATGTAAATACTCACCTTTGTATTTATTATAATTTGGATTTCTCAATATCCAAATTATATTTCTCCATTTTCATTCTTATTAAATTTGGATTTCAATTTGTCCAAATTAAATTTTTTTCGGATACCTTATATTTATTTTTTCGAAAATTCTTGGTCTTCACAAATTATATTAAAATTTTATATGATTAAATGAAAATATTTAATATTAGTATTAAATAATATAAAATAATATTATTTAATATTATCTACATATTATTATTTAATAAATATATTATTTTTATTTAATTTTTAAAATTTTATTTTGTGAATTGAATTATTATATCTGAATCAGTTTAAATATTTGTTTTCAAAACGTAACAATATTAAACAAACAAGTTTTCTGTTTTCAGAAATTGAAAACAAAACAAAACAAAACAAAAATAGAATTTTCAAAAACAAAAAACATAAAACAAAAAAACAAGAAACGATAACAAACGACCCTTAAGTGTTTAGAGATTCTTAAATGCTTAACTCAAGCTTTGAATCTTTTATAAGACATGTTTTGAAATGATCTCTAAACCTACGGAGCTAAGTACTACACTGTGTGAAACAAGATTTATTTTAACAAAGACGGCAGCATCTTGCTATTTCAATTAGATTAGGTAATTTTAGACATAATATTGTGATAAAAACGTAAATAAAAGACATGAAAATGATAATAACTAAAAGTTGATAATTTTTTTTATGAATATGACAAAAGCTAAAATATATAATTTATTTTGACGTGTCGACACGAATTTTAATACGAAATTTTAGTATTTTACATGATAAAAATATAATTTTACATGAGATGAACTCAAATTTTATACATGAATTTTTAAGTCCAATACTAACGATAAGTTGCAATTAAGTAGGCATTAGACGTTAAGCATGTATGTAGAGTTAAAAACCTTATTATGGAAAATTAAAAAAAAAAACACAAGAAGTCAACAACCTCCTTCAATTCTTTTGTCTTTTCATTTCGTCATTGTTGAGTGGACGAGATGCGGAAAAACCTTAATATATAAAACTAAAATGAAAACAACAATCTTCCTCACTTCTTTAGTCTTTTCCTTTTGTCATCCTGGAGTTGATGAGAAGCAGAAATCAAGAGTTTTTTTACCGAACCATTGATTTTTAAAATCTTAGTTCCCAATATATTATATTTGAAAACTTATTTCTCTATGTATAATATTTTTTGACATGTCATTACCATGTCATAATTTTTCAATATTTTAAAATATAAACATATATCAATTAAAACTGAATTACAGTCACCTAAAAAAATTTAAAAATCTTTTTCATCTCTACTTTTCGTTCTTCTTCTGTCTCTTTGGTTTTTTTATTCTTTCTTCGTCTCTTTAGTTTCTTTCACTTTGCATCCAATTTTTTATAATAGAAGTACTTTGATTTTGTTTTTTATCTTCCGCTTTTTTTTCGTCAGATTTACTGACTTCAATTTATAGTCAAAATTGAAATTTATTTGATCTCTTTTTCTGAGTTTACCTTATTTTTTATTGATTGTAGGGCTTTATCAAATTCTCTTAATGTTGATTGTATCAATATGGGGTTTTATTGAATCCTCTGTTATCATACAAATGAATATAAATCCAAATTTTCATTGATGCTAAACAGCTAAAGCTTGCGCTTTTATATGATTTGGCTTAAGAATTGAATGTTAGAATTTGGTATTTCTGGCTTAAAAGACAGAGTAAAGTTTTTTTTTCTTTGTTACAAAGAGCAAAATTGGTTCTTGCAAAACCCGATGCTATGAATTGATAAAAATTAAAGTTCTTTTTACTTTTACACAGGAAGATGAAGTGGGTGGTTTAACACTTTTTTTTTTGTTATTTATTTTGAAAGTTAAAAAATATGACATGTTGATAATATGGCAAAAAACAGAGTATATTGGGAAATAAGTTTATAAATATAGGAGTTTGGTAAATAAGTTTTTAAATGACAATATTAAGATAAAAAACTCCAGAATTTGCACGAGAATTGGGTTTGGCCAATATTGAAGTGGAGGGTGACGCGTCGTTAATTATTAAGAAGTTTTCAAGCTGGGAACCTGATATGTCCCCAGCTGTATGTTGATTAATGATGCTCAGCGGATTAGCAGGGCCTTCCAGAAATGTATTTTCGTGCATACTTTGCATGAAGGCAAGCAAGCATCTCATGTGTTGGCCAAAAATGGTTTGGAATGTAGTATGTGTCGATATTGGGTTGAGGATTGTCCTGATGCAATCCAAGCTATTGTTGCTAGTGATGCAAACTTTTATTCTGAATGAATGCAATTGCCTTCTGGCTTTTCTCAAAAAAAAAAAAACTCCAGAAATCAAGCCGGAACCGCTTAACTTCTCCTCCATGATGTTGTCAAGACGCATTCCCATCTCAGCCGTTAAATAATTCTTCCAATCTCTGACGTTTCCCTTCCTAAAGTATGCACTATTTTCAATAGACTTATCTTTCCTGCATTGCTTTCTGGTTTTGTTGACGTCTAAATTGCTCAAACTCTCAAAACTACAAAACTTTAGAATGCTTTTTACTTTGCATTCTCTTTCTTCTTCCGAGAAGAAAGGGCACCCGAAGAAGTCACCCAGTTTCCTTACACAACCTTCAGTGTCCTTCATATCTTCATATTTTAAGAATAGTATCTTCTCAGGACGTTCCAAGCTTGCTTTCCAGTATCCCAACACATGTTCCCAGTAAGGTCCATAATATGAAATCCCACTGCAAAACAACTCCAAGGCTTCCTCAATAGGAACCTGATCGACTGCTTTTTGTTTGTCCATTGTTATTACCCTTCGAAAGTCGTGCCACATTGAAACGAATGTGTCCTTTGGATCTCTACAGAGGTCGACAATTTTACAACCTGAATCTATTATAGATTTAGGCAACCTAAACCAAAGAGACTCTAAAATTTGAACCGAAAAACCATAAGCTACCCATGCACAACAGCAGCCGCATGTCCCAGCCACGTTGCATCAGCAGTAACCTTCACACCAGCCCTGTTTCTTCCACTGCTCCAGCTCCTACTTCCTCCTCCAGCTATGGCAAGGCACACATCTGCTTTGCCACCTGCTTCTTCCAAGTTTGCTTCCACGGCCAGCAGCGTCCCATTCAGTCCCTGGAATTACCTGAAAGTGACATCATTTTGTAATGTACATAAATCTTAGAAGACGGAACATTAAGCTTGAGGCTACAAAAGCTACATTTGAAACAAAAAACCATAATATATTTTTGTACTTTAAATGTACCTTAATATTGAAAGACAAAACATCGAGTATTGAGTCCAAAAAAGACTACGTTTAAAACTAAAAACATAGTTTATTTGTACTTGAATATTGGAAGATGAAACATTAAGCCTTGGTTACTAAAATATGAAAAGTTTTAAAATTTTAAAACCGTAATTAAAGATATTAGATTGCGCACATTTTCAGTAATTGTATATAGTATAGACTATAATTTAACATTAACCGTAGTCTTTACTATAAAGTTTTAAAATTCAATGTGTCCTACACCTTGGTTGATTATACCAACATGCCATACACTCAATTCCAATGTAATTTATCACCATATACACACTCAAATGCATGAATTACACCTCATATCTCAAAATCCCCATCAACCAAGCACATTTTCACACTAGGTGGCCGAACTTGACACTTCATGATACAATGATTTTCATTCTGATTTTACAATGATTTTCATGATACAATGATTTTCTAATTAGTACTTCTCAGTCTGCTTTTGTTAAGGGGAGGCAAATTATGGATAGCAATTTCATCGCAAATGATGCACTTGACTCAAAGAAAAAATCTTGAGTTGGTGGCCTTACTATCAAATCAGACTTCGAAAAAGCTTTCGATAAGGTTAACTGGGCTTTTCTTCTTGATGTGATGAAGTTCATAGGCTTTGGACAAAAATGGATCTCTCGGATTTCCTGCTACATATCGATAACTACTGTTTCTGTTCTGATCAGCGGATCTCCATCAAGCCTAATTAAAACCCATAGAGGTTTGTCAGGGGGACCCCCTCTCCCCGTTTCTGTTTATAATGGTTACTGAAGGGTTGAATCTTTTACTATCAATGGCTTCCTCCATCGATCTTTTCTATGGAATTAAAATCGGACAAAATGGCCTCAAGATAACACATCTTTAATTTGCTGATGACACTTTAATTTTTTGTCAAGCTAAAGGGGAGCAGCTTCTTGCAATTAAAAGAATCCTCAGTTGTTTTCAAGCTTCTTTAGGCCTGAAAGTTAATTTCTCTAAAATTGCCCTTTTTCGGATCAATGTGGAGCAAATTAGAATGGAAGATTGGGCTGCTAAAATAAATTGTCAAGTTGGTACGTTCCTTTGTACTTACCTTGGTCTCCCCTTAGGAGCCAATCCAAGGTCTCTTTCTACTTGGTAGCCAATGATCAATGCCTTCTAAGAAAAACTTATCTCTGGAAGAACAAACTCCTATCCATAACCAGTAGACTTACTCTTATCACTTCAACTTTGGCAAACCTTCCCATCTACTATCTTTCTTTGTTTAAAATCCCAAGTGGTGTTATAAATCAATTGGAGAAGATTCAAAGATAATTCCTTTGGGGCGACATAAATGAAAAAAGGAAAATGAGATTGGTGGACTGGAACACTCTGTAAAAGCAAAAGTAACAGAGATTGGGGAGTATTAATTTAGCCACTTGCAACCAAGCTTTGCTCTTAAAGTGGCCTTGGAGATTTAGTAGAGTTGATAATGCCCTATGGAAAGACATCATCTGTGAAAAATATCATATTTCTGCTTCTGATCTTTGGCCTTCTTCTTGTCCCTCTAGATCTCTTTCTAATGTGTGGAGAGGTATTCAAAACAACGAGTTCAGCAGTGAAAATTCCAACTTTATTTTGTATAGTTTTCACCCATGTGCAGGTAATGGATCTAGGATAAAATTTTAGAGTGATAAATGGATTCAAGGAATCACAGTTAAAAATTCCTTTCAAAGAATATTTGCTCTCGCAGTTAACAAAGATGGATTTGTAAAAGACTATACTACTGGACAGGCTCTGTTTGGACTTGGGACGTCAAGCTTAGAAAAAGTCTCCTTGGATGGAAACAAGAAACGTGGAACAACCTTCAGAATCTTATCAACTGTATTATCATTTCTGCTCTTGTGGCTGACAAAGTCGTGTGGGTACATGCAACTGATGGAAACTACAGTTTAAGATCATTTAGAATGGAAATAGAAAAATTTTCAGTGGCAAAAGCTTCAATTGAAAGTCTGATTTGGAAAGGAGTGGGTCCTCCTAAAGTTAACTATTTTGCTGGAACACCATTAGAGATTCGATCCCTGTCATCGATGTGCTTCAAAAAAGAGGATGTCAATCAAACCAAGAGAATAAATGTCCGCTCTGCAATAACAATGAATCAGTGGATCATCTTCTTCTCTTATGCAACTTTTCGTGGAAGATATAGTGCTGGTTTATCTACAAATGGAGTATCACGTGGGTACCGCGGGGAAGCTTGAAAGCTCTGTTCCAATCCTGAATTTATTTCAATGTCAACAGGAATCAGTCAATTGTTTGGAACATTCTCTTCTACGCCATCTCATAGTCCATATGGCTCCTTCGCAATGAAATGGTTTTTAACAAAAAAGAATTCAGATTTGATCAGGTTTGTCATGTAATCACAGTTAGAACAAGCAGGTGGTTGAAGGCAAAATACCCTGAACTTGATATGCTAAATCTCACGACAATTCTCTAATAAATCACCATTGTTCCATGTAAAAAAAGGGTGAGACAGGGTATTGAATGGACTCCTCCACTACCGAGTGTTTGGAAAATCAATGTCGATGGCTTTGCACTCAGGAAACGTGGTCCTGCTGGTATAAGAGGAGTTATTCGCAACAGTAATGGTCATGTTCTTCTTATGTTTTCCAAAAACATAGGAACTGCAGATTCCAACATGGCAGAATTGATGGTAGTTGTTAAAGCTCTGGCTATTGTGATTAAAGCCGAGATCTCTCCTTTTCCTCAGCTCATTATTGAAAATGATTCGAAGCTTGTGGTCTCTTGGCTCAACAAACATTTGGACGGTCCATGGAGATACAACAACTTAATCAACAAATTGCATATCCTCCTCTCAGAATTGAGAAAAGTCTCTTGTTCATATCTTTAGGGAAGCAAACTACCGATAGGACTCTTTTGCTAAATCTGGGGTCTCTAAGACATCTGACCTAATTGCTTGGATGTAATTTAATCTTTTATCAACAAATGTTTTTCAACTTAAAAGAAAATGTTCATAACACTTCAAAATAATCAACATATCTCAATTTCAAAGCTTGAAACTATACTTACTCTTATATACCCCTTGTTGGCTGAAACTTCACCTCTCCTCTAGGAATTGTTTTCTTCAAAGTAAAACCATAGAATAACTCAATATAGATCACTAATCAACAAATATTAACATGGGAACTTAAACAACCTCTAGCCATGAAAACTAACCTTGACCGATTATGGATCTTGAAATTTGGTGTTTTCTTTACACCACTTGAAATACCAAGGAACTACGATGAAGAGGAGATGTAGGTGAGTTAGTAGATCACCTTAGAAGTGAAAAATCAAGTTGAAATGGCAAGGGTGACTCACGGTTTGGCATTGCACGTTGGTTTCTTCACTATAACAAATTTGGCAATTTATGACCCATGAAATAACGTCACAAAATATTAATTTTTTGTCACCAATAGATTTTGGTGACAAAAATTTCATCGTTATGACGATCGTCACCTTTGCAGCTCACTAAACGTCAAATGTGACAATCCTATAATTTAGTCACCGATGCGTGACTTTAATGTGACAATAACAGAAAACATCACTTAATGGTTACTCTTTTGTGATGTCTGGTTAGGTCATAAATTAGTATAAAAATTCGTCACTAAATATCAATATCATCATAAAAGATGTTATAAAATTTTATATATTAGTGACGAAATATCAAATCATCACACGGTAGGTTACATAAATGTTCGTCACCAATGGTGGTACGATAACATCATAAAGTCTTTTAAACGTCACTAAAAATAGTTAAGATTTTAAGTTTTGTGTGACAAAATATCAATTTGTCACACTATAGGTAACAAAATTTTGTTACCTATGGTAGTATAATAAGGTTATAAAAATCTCTTAAACGTTACTAAAAATAGTTAAAATTTTAAGTTTTTTGTAATGACATATCAATTCGTCATACTATAGGTAACATAAATTTTCGTCACTTATAATATTATGGAAATGTCATAAAAAATGCATAAATGTTACTGAAGAAAGTTACAAATTTAATTTTAGGTGACGAAATATAAAATCATCATACTGTAGGTGACATAAATTATCATCACCTATGATAGTACAATAACGTCTCAAATTTCATTGAAAATAGTTAAAACTTTAATTTTAGGTAACAAAATATAAAATCGTTACACTATATATGACAAAAATTAACGTCACCTATACTAGTAAAGTAGCGTCATAATAAAATCCCAAATGTTACGATATTTTGATTTTATAATGGTGACGAAATACTTAATGTCACACTTTTATGCATCACATTTCTTTAATTATAAATAATATTTATATTTTTCTCAAATAATTAAATAAAAATAGTATTATTCATGCAAGATCTCACTTAAATAATATTGCAAAATAAATAATTGTTTAGACATTTGCATTGGTTTTCCTTTACTTAGCTACAGATTTGTGAAGGGATTATGGTGGCTACCGAAATTTAAGCACATTAAGGGCTTATTTTAGTACCAAAGGTGCATGTTAAGGTATTGGCCAATCAAAATTAAGCTTCCCTTAAAGGCTTTCTTTCATAATTGTTGTTGCACAAAACAACAATAAAGGTGTGCTGACGTCGATGTTCGTACTTAGTCTTCACGTGTCTCCAAGAAGCTTCTGTAAAACAAGAAAAGTCAGAGAGACGCAGGGGTGGTTCCCTGCATAAACACTCCGATGCTTAAGTCAGCAAAAGGTTCTTCAGTATTGGGAAGCGTAAAAGCCAGTAGTTAAAAATTAGAGAGTAAAATTGTACCTGGGGGCCTATTTATAGGCCAGCATTCTAGGTTAATTGCTTAAGGATAATGACCTTATCTTGCTAAGAGTTTGTGTTCCAATATAACACAAGTTCCTTGAAAATCGGGAGCTTCCAGAGCCTGTCGCCGACAAGAGACTCATACCACATGGCGCGTTATGGCGTCAGGGGTCTGTCGCTAGCGGGAGCCGAGGTCAGGAACCCCGTGTCGCCATATGACTATAGGCAACGGACTGTGGATCTGTCGCCAGGCGATGGGTATATGAGCGCCACGTGTTGCCTTATGATTGTAGGCGATAGACTGCGAGCCTGTCGCAAGCGACAGGTATGATCACGCACCTCTACCTCTTTCGCCGGATGCCACGTGGGCAAGAGAGCCTGTCGCCCAGTGATAGGTGTGACGTGCTCTGCCTCTGCCGCCGATGGACACGTGGACCATTTAGTCTTTGCCATGTGGTAATCTCTGACGCTATTGGGCCTGGCCTAACACGGGTAGACTTTGTCATATCAATTGCTCCCCACTCTCTTGTTGGATTTCTCCAACAAAGAGAGTATAAATATATGTTTTTGGGCCTCAGCCCACAATTAGTAGTTCTCTTTGTTTTTTTGCAATTTCTTTGGTATTTTTTGCAGGTGAAAAATTCTACTCTGCGACAGGTGTGATCAGGCGCGACGTTTGGCATTCCCTGTCGCGACTATATAAACTGCTGGGACCCAACGAGAGAACGCACGAGAAAACCTCTGAGCAGCCATCTGTCGCCCATATTTCCGCTCTTTCGCCACAAAGAGTCTTTCGACCTCACGCCTGGAGTCTCTCGCTTATCTTATCGTCAGTAAGTATACCCCTGCCACCTTATATATTTGCCTACCGAACTAGGTTTAGGTCTCCCGCAGGTGTCTTTTTCAGTAGGTCTGTCGCACAAGGGGTCTGTCGTCCAAGGGTCTGTTGTCTTACTAGGTCTGTCGCCCAAGGTCTATCGCCCAAAGGGTCTGTCGCCTGTAGAGTCTATCGCCGGGTAGTTTTTTGCTTTCTTTTGCCATGTCTTTGCTACGCCCGGGTAAAACACTTAAGACAGGTGGTCTTGTGTGTTCTTTGACAAATACTGACTTAGAGGATATTAGGACTCGTTTCCCTCTTCCCTCGGGTTATGGCTATAGACTTCCGGTGCAAGGAGAGGTCACGCCTGACTTGGTTAGAAATGGTGTGGTCGTCCATAAGGCTTCTTTGTCTTTTGGTTTTCGCTTCCCTCTTCCAGAGTTTGGTGAAGCTTTTCTTAAATACAAGGACATCGTCCTGTGTCAACTCCACCCCCATGCGTGGGCTCAGCTGGTAGCGTTTTCCATAGTGTGTCATCATCTGAGTATTGTTCCAACGGTTCCCCTTTTAAGCGCCTTTTTTAGAGTTCGTAGGCTGAAAGGATTGATAACGTTCTCTCTTCAACGGTTAACAGTCGGCGAGTTTCCTAATAATAAAATCTTCTCGGATCTCCCCAATAAACTGCGCGGTTTTGAGAGCGAGTGGGTCATTGTCGAGATTCCAAGCAATCTGCGGATTCGCTCTAGATGGAATCGTGATACCTCTGACCACTCACAGCGTTCGGACAGGTTCAGGACAGAAATTTTAAGAGACCAATTTGGTGAGCCTATTCGGAAAATCTGTTCTACCGGGGAACGTAATTTATTTTCTCTTCTAACCCCGGAAAACATTGCCGCTGTCGGCTGGGGCTTAAGCGAGACCGTTCTTGAAGCTTCTGCTGCCCCATCTAACCTGCCTACAACTCCTCGTTTATCTGATGTTGGCCCTAGTCAGCCATCCCCAGTCCTAGTAGCCGAAGCATCTACCCCCGTGGGCCGCCTTGTGGATGAGTCCTCTTCAGATTTGGAAGACGAGACCCCTGAGACTGCGGGTACTAGTGGTTATTCAGGGGATGGCCCTGAGTGGGCTCAGGCTGACGCCTTTGGGAGTCCCTTCGTTGACTTTCCGTTGGATTCGAATCTGGATAGTTTAGAGGACTTTGGTGGTTTTTAGGTTTTCCTTCCTTTTTTTTTATTTCTTGTACACATGTGCGTGATGTTTCACTTGGTCGGCTAATCCTTTCTTTTTATATATTGTGCAGGCATGAACTTCCAAGATTTGATGCGTAGGAGGGATGCTAACGTTGCTGCTCAAGCGGCTCCTCTTCCTCGGTCGCCAGTTGGAGCCCCATCTGGACCGGCTCGTGCTCCTACTCCTCCTCCTCCCTCTACTGGTGAATCCAGTCGTCCTACACAAGAGGTCGAGAGAAATAAACGGAAGCGGCCCCTTATCCATGATCGAGGTTCGAGCGATCGCGAGAGTTCTGAATCTCAAAGGAGTGAGTCAACCCTTCAAGAGGGTGGCTCTCGTGCTACTGAGGGTAGGTCAACTCCTCGCCAGCCTAGGCGTAAATACAGAAAGAGGCCGATCATTGAAGCCTCAATGCCCACAAGACCAGTCTTACCCAGGGTGGTCGACCCTATTGTGAGGCGCTATACGGTTGATAGCGGGATCGTCGTCGGTGGGGAGGATTTCCAGACCTATCCCGAAGTGAACGACAATGACAGTATCGAGGATGCCGGGATAGCATCTCGTTTGGCATGGAGCACTATTCTTCCTCGCGACGAGGCAGGGCTTTTCACAAACATCCCAGAAGCGGAGGATAATTCTGATTATCTCACTATGAAGGTAAGAGTTCTTGTGCTCGTTTGGTGATGATTAATTCCCCGTTTTTAATTTTTTTTCGTCAAGTTTTTTTTGAGCTACTTCTGTTTTTCGTCTTATCAGTCGGCGCAACAAATTGCGGCTGTCAATGCCCGACACCGGGCTCTCAGGGAGCAAGCTGACAAAGATATTCGCGAGCTTCGTGAGCAGAGGATGGAGCTTGCAAACGAGGTTAGCCAGCTTCCTCCTTACATCCAGAGGATGGAGGAAATGAATAAAAAATATGCTGATCTCAAGCAGAGGTTCCGGGAGGAGCAGGCGAAAGTTGTTTCCCTTTAAGGGTACCAAGAAGCCTACAATAAGGTCGTCGATGATCGGGGAGCTATGGAGAGGTAGCGAGATGAGGCTATTGAGGAGCTGCACAACGTACTGGATCGTCAAAGAGATGCTCGGATCGAGGCCCAGATCGAGGCCGTTCACGAATATCGCTTGTCCCAGCATTGCTTTGACAAGAAGACAGAGTTCGCAACGGGATTTATTAAGTACGGTTTCTATCTGGCTCGTTCTTGGCTGGAAAAGCATCGACCTAGTGAGGCTTTTCCCGAATTGCTCTTTACTGAGGAGGCCAAGTACTATGATGCCCCTTCTTGGACCAAATATGAGCCCGACTCCCAAGGTCCGGAGGCCTACTTAGCGGAGGGAGCCGTAGATAAGCTGGACAACCTTAAAGGTCCATGGCCTCCTCGACAGCCACAACATCAAGCTGAGTCTTCCGAGGCACTTGATCGATCTGAGCCTCCAGCAGTGCGTGATGTTTCTGAGCCTATCGAGACAGGCGATCAGCCTGAATCTATCGAGGCACTGCTGGGGTTGGACAGCGACGAGTTCCAAATTTCAGATTCTGCTACCGTTGATCCCGTGCCAGACTCTGCGGCCGCGGTTGGGCCTTCAAGTGACGTTCCTGCTTACAGGGTGGCTTCCTCGTCTTCCCAGGATCCTGGTTCTTTGACTCCTCCCGTTCCTGAGCCCCAAGCTTCTCGAGACGCTAGTCCCGATGTAGCGCCTTCCCGGCCGGCTGATTTGGTCACTACCGTAGATTAGAGTTTTGTAGTTTTTTGTTTTGTTCGTTAACTCCGGTTTACAGATTCATTTTGAATGAAAAGTACCGTTTCATTTTGTAGCTCTTTCTCTTGCTTATGTGAATTTAGTAGAGTACCTTGTATGACTTTACTTTTACACCATGTTGCTCCCCAAGTTCTTGTTTGAAACAGTGTTGTCAGTTTGTTCAAAGATGAACTTTTCTCGAGCGTTGTGCCTATTTCGCGCTATTTTCGCTTAAGGATTTATTAGAATAATCAAGATTAAAAACGTCAAAGTTTAATCATAATTTGTCAACTTATTGCAACATATGAATCCGAAAATTTTGTAGCGTACCTCGTAACTTGCTATATAGCTTGTACCTTTACCTTTTGAACGCACGTTTCGTATTAAGGACTAGTCTTTACCCATCGCGTACTTTTCCATGCTTAGGGACTTTTGTTTGCCTGTCTCGCGCATTTTTCGCTTAGGGACTTTGTATTTGCCCGTCTCGCGCATTTTTCGCTTAGGGACTTTGTTTTTGCCCGTCTCGCGCATTTTTCGCTTGGGGACTTTAGTTTGCCAGCTGTTGCCTCATTTTAATTCCTGTAACACATAATCTGTCTCACATATTGCGTTAGAGAATATAGGAAATGATTGGCTGGCCTTTATTCATGAATTAGAAAAATAATAACATCTGTAAAGTAATGTAGCAATAGATGGAAAAGTAAAGACAATAACAATCAGGAAGCAAAAATTACAATGTTTACTGCCAATATAGCTTAAGATGGTTGGCATTCCAAGTCTTTGAGATCTTCGTTCCTTGCAAGGTTTCCAAGGTACATGTGCTAGGTCCGACCATCTTTCTGATTCTGTATGGTCCTTCCCAATTTGCCCGGAGCTTTCCATCCTCCTTATGGGCATTTGTGATTGCCGACTTTCTCAACACCAGGTCTCCTTCTTGCATTTCTCTGTTCTTCACCCGTGTATTGTAATAAGTAGCTACCCTCTGTTGGTAAGCAGCCAGTCTCATTTTTGCTTTGTCTCTCAGCTCGTCTAACAGGTCTAGATTCTCTCTTAGTCCTTGAGAATTGAGTTTCTCGATGTAGGGGACCAACCGGGGTGACTCAGCTCCAACTTCTATTGGGATGAGGGCTTCAATGCCATATACTAAATTGAACGGTGTCTCACCTGTTGACACTTTGCTTGTCGTTCTGTAGGCCCATAGGACACTTGGGAGCTCATCTGCCCATGCTCCCTTTGCCTTGTCCAGCTTAGTCTTCAACCCATGCAGTATAGTTCGATTGCTCACCTCTGCCTACCCATTGGCCTGTGGGTAAGACACAGAAGATATTCTTAGGAGAATCTTCAGGCCACTACAAAAATTTCAGAAAGCGTCACAGTCGAACTGCTTCCCATGATCTGCATTTATCACGCGTGGGATCCCAAATCGGCAAATTATGTCTTTCCACACCATTGCTTCCACCTTCTTCTCAGAAATTGTAGCCAAAGGCTTCGCCTCTATCCATTTTGTGAAGTAGTCTGTGGCCACAAGCAAATACTTCCTTTATCCTGAGCCTGGGGGAAAAGGCCCCAGGATATCTAGTCCCCATTGTGCAAATGGAGTTGGTTGAAGTGTGTTCTAAAGAGCTGAAACAGGCGCGGTAGTTATAGGAGCAAATTTTTGACATTTTTCACATCTTTTTACTTTGTCTGTGGCATCCTTCCTCAGTGTAGGCCAATAAAACCCTGTGTGCAATATTTTTGATACCAAAGCTCGAGCCCCTAAATGTTCACCGCATATTCCCTCATGAACTTCAGCTAAGGTGTACTTAGCCTGTTCGGGCCCTAGACACTTCAACAGGGGCATTGTGAATCCTCACTTATAGAGTTCCCCATTCACCACGGTAAACCTAGCACTTTTTAACTTTAGCCTTCGAGCTTTGTCTCTGTTAGTGGGGAGTGTGCCCCCACTATGTAATCTTTGATTGGGCTTCTCCAATCGCCTCCGATTTCGACGTCACAGACATCTTCTTCTTCAATGCTTGGTCTAGCGAGGGATTCTACTTTGACCATACCCCTTTTGAGCCCTCTGGAAGAGGCCAACTTTGAAAGAGCGTCTGCATGGTTGTTCTCTGTTCGATTTATCTGAGTCAGCTGGAAGTGCTTGAACGACTGTGCCAACAATTGTACCTTCTGCAGATAAGGGACTAAGGCGGGTTCTCTTGCTTCATACCCACCTAAGAACTGGTTTTACCACCAGTTGTGAATCACTATGTGCCATTAAATTGCTAACTCCTAGGTTCTCAGCAAGTCTCATCCCAGCTATCAAAGCTTCGTACTCGGCTGTATTGTCTGAACTTGGGAAATCGAAACGTATGGAATACTCATAGGTTTCCCCTTCAAGCGATATTAGCACAATTCCAGCTCCATTACCGTCCATGTTACGAGCTCTATCAACAAATAATTTCCACCAGACTAACTCTGTTTCCTCTTGGACCTCTCGACCAGTGCATTCTACAATGAAATCTGCCAATGCCTGTCTTTTTATTGCTTGGCGAGGCTGGAAGTGAATGTCATATTCACTCAATTCGATAGCCCACTTAATCAGATGCCCGAAGTGTTCTGGTTTCTGCAGTATTTGCCTGAGGGGCTGATCTGTTAAGATAGTCACCGAGTGAGCTTGGAAGTACGGTCGTAATTTCCGAGTTGCCATCACCAGGGATAAAGCTATTCTTTCAACTAAGGGGTATCTTGCCTCGGCATATAGCAGGACTTTGCTTACATAATAAATCGGGCAATCTCTATCCCCATCTTTCCTTAGTATGACTGCACTTACAGCTTTCTCTCCTACACCAAGGTACATAAGGAGGTGGTCTCCGGGATGTGGCCGGGATAACAGAGGCAACTCTTTCAGGTAGTCTTTCAACCTTTCAAAGGCGTCGTTGCACTCTTCCGTCCACTTGAAGTTCTTCCCTGCCTTTATCACCTTGAAAAATGGTAGACTTCTTTCAGCGGATTTGGACAAGAAACGGCTCAAGGCTGCTATTCTTCCTGTTAGCCTTTGGACTTATCTTACTATATTAGGCGGCCTCATGTCCAAAATAGCTTGAACTTTCTCGGGATTAGCCTCTATCCCTCGGTTAGTAATCATGAATCCCAGAAACTTTCCAGATCTCACCCCGAATGAGCATTTGTTGGGATTCAACTTCATCTTGTATTGTCGCAGCACATCGAATACCTTAGTCATTTTCTCGGCATGTGATTCTCCCTGTCTGCTTTTAATGATCATATCATCAACATAAGCTTCCATGGTGTTGCCCAACAAGTCTTGGAACACCTTATTTACCATGCATTGGTAGGTTGCACCTGCGTTTTTCAAATCGAACGGCATCACTCGATAGCAATATGTCCCACCATCGGTAATGAACGAGGTCTTCTCCTCATCATTTGGATGCATCACAATTTGGTGGTACCCTGAAAAGGCATCCAAGAAGCTAAGTAGTTCATAACCACAAGTTTCGTCTACCAACTTGTCAATTCGAGGTAGTGGATACGAATCCTTAGGACAAGCTTTATTCAGATCTGTGAAGTCCACACACATTCTCCATTTCTCGTTGGTTTTCTTTACCATCACAACATTAGCCAACCACTCCGGATAATTAACTTCTCTGATGAATCCCGCTTGCAATAACTTCGATATTTCTTCGTTTATTGCTTGTTGCCTCTCTGTAGCAAAATTCCTCTTCTTCTATTTTATCGGCTTTGCCCCTAAGATTACGTTCAACTGATGGCAAATAACTTCAGGGTCTATTCCAGGCATATCGGCTGGAGTCCATGCAAACACATCACAATTCTCTCTTAAGCATCGAACATTTCCCTTTTTACTTCTTCAGGCAATTGGCTTCCTACGTACACTATTCTTTCTTCATCTTTCTAATCCAATCGGATTGCTTCCATCTCCTCATCAGGTTTTGGCTTAGACTTTTCTTCGATCGTAAGGGTTTCCTTCCTCTGAATCCCTTTACATGTGGTAGATGCGACATTACATGTCCTGGCTTTCCTTTGATCTCCCCGCACTTGTCCAACACCACGGGGAGTCGAAAATTTCATTAACAAATAGCAGGGATGCACCACCGCTCTCATGTCATTTAACGATGGCCGCCCGAGGATCATATTGTACGCCACGGAAGTTGATCTCACCACCATAAACAACACTTGTCGAGTGACACTTCGGGCTTTCCTCCAATGTCACAGGTAGCTGAACTGCGCCCTCCACCTTCACTTTTTCTCCTGAGAAGCCATACAGTGGTGTGTTTGCTGGCTTCAATCTATCATTGGAGATGTTCATTTTTTCAAAGCAACTCCAATAAATCAAATTTACCGAACTCCCATTATCAACTAGGATGCGACTCACTGGGTGTTTTGCTATTACTGCCGAAATCACCATTGGGTCATCATGAGGGATCATTACATCACCTCTGTCAGCTGGCGTGAAAGTGATGGGCTCTTCATCATGCTTTTCCTCCATTACCGAATTAATTTGGTAAGCCTGTCAAGCGTAGGTCTTTCGAGACGAGGAATAAGTGCCAGCTAACAACTTACCCCCGGATATCACGTTAATAGCTGGCCCTGTGGGTTCATTGTCTGCCTCTCGATTCCTTCTTTCTACCCTTCTGTCATTATCTCTTCTTTCACCTTTATTTCATCTAACAGGTCCCCTGTTGTCACCTCTTCTATCTCTAAAATTGTTCCCTCTGTTCTGTGCAGGATAGTTAGTTCTATCACCTCTCCATACGAAACGGTTTATTTTTCCCTCTCGTGCTAGCTTTTCTAGCTGATTCATCAGCTCCCTACACTTCTCAGTTGTGTGCCCATGCGCTGAGTGGTAATCGCAGTATGACATTAAATCCCGGCCTAAATTTCCTGACGTCTTCTTTGGAGTTTGTATAAGCCCTGATCCTTCAATGGCTGCCAACACTGAAGCTCGAGATTCGGTGAGGGGGGTATAGGAATTGTATTTCAGTGCGGGAGCTTTCTCAAACTTTCTAGGTTGGCTAGAAGGTGCTTCAGTGACCTCTCTTCCTCGTTTCCTTCCATCCTTGGATTCTCCTATTGCCACCATTTTCATTACTTCCTCCTGGGTTACATACTTATGTGCGCGGGAAAGCAGGTCTGAGATGGTTGTTGGCTGATCTAGCGACAAGGATTCTTGCAATTTTTCAGACCTTGTCCCCTGTAACATGGCTGCCACGGCTATACCGACTTGCAAATCTCGCACCTCCAAAGTAGCATCTCTGAACCGATCCACATAACTCTTCAATGACTCCTTAGCTCCCTGCTTAATAGTGAGCAAGTAGGTCGGTTCCTTCCTTCTCTGACTATTTACCGCAGATGCCTTGAGAAACTCATTTCGCAATTGGTCGAAAGAGATAATGGCCCAGTTCCCCAAGTGCTTTGATCTTCGACCCCGTTCTTTCCAGCACCTCCAATAGCATGGTCTAAGTTAGCACCATCAAAATTTGACAAGTCATTGTGGAGGGCGGTAGACCCTGTCGCCCGATCAATGTCCTGTCGCCCAGACATCTGCCGCCCTACATGTGGGACCTGTCGCCTGACCCCTGTTGCAGGCTCTAACTCTACCGCTTCTTCATTCTCTCGTTGGATTCCTGCGACAGGCCTGTCGCCTAACCCCTGTCGCAGGCTTTAAGCCAAATGCTTCCTCAGTCTCTCGCTGGGTGCCTGCGCCAGGCCTCCGGCTCCCCTGTCCTACCGCACCCTGATGAATGTCGTGTTCTTCCACAGGGGAATCTCTCGCCGACGAGAGGGGTCTACCACTGTTGTGTCCTCTTGTCGCCCAAACATCTGCGGCGGGACACCTCTGTTTGTTCCTCCTACCAAGTTCTGCACGGCAGGCGGCAGATCCAATGTCGGAAGAACTCCTTGGAACAGATCCACCATGGCTCGCAGTGCCTGGGTAGTTTCTTCGCTCTGTCGCCTTAGAGCTTCGAACTCTGTCGCCTTAGGTTTGTCTGGCGAATCTATTGTTCAGGGGAGCTCACAGAGTTTTCCTCACTTCCGGTCCTTACGTTTGTAGATCTTGTTCTCACCATCTTAGAAAATCTTGGCTTTTTATACGTTTCCCACAGACGGCGCCAATTGTTGTTGCACAAAACAACAATAAAGGTGTGCTGACGTCGATGTTCGTACTTAGTCTCCACGTGTCTCCAAGAAGCTTCTGTAAAACAAGAAAAGTCAGAGAGACGCAGGGGTGGTTCCCTGCGTAAACACTCCGATGCTTAAGTCAGCAAAAGGTTCTTCAGTATTGGGAAGCGTAAAAGCCAGTAGTTAAAAATTAGAGAGTAAAATTGTACCTGGGGGCCTATTTATAGGCTAGCATTCTAGGTTAATTGCTTAAGGATAATGACCTTATCTTGCTAAGAGTTTGTGTTCCAATATAACACAAGTTCCTTGAAAATCGGGAGCTTCCGGAGCCTGTCGATGACGAGAGACTCATACCACATGGCGCGTTATGGCGTCAGGGGTCTGTCGCTAGTGGGAGTCGAGGTCAGGAACCACGTGTCGCCATATGACTATAGGCGACGGACTGTGGATCTGTCGCCAGGCGATGGGTATATGAGCGCCACGTGTTGCCTTATGATTGTAGGCGATAGACTGCGAGCCTGTCGCAAGCGACAGGTATGATCACGCACCTCTACCTCTTTCGCCGGATGCCACGTGGGCAAGAGAGCCTGTCGCCCAGCGACAGGTGTGACGCGCTCTGCCTTTGTCGTCGACGGACACGTGGGCCAGAGGACCTGTCGCCCAGCGACAAGTGTGACGCGCTCTGCCTCTGCCGCCGATGGACACGTGGACCATTTAGTCTTTGCCATGTGATAATCTCTGACGCTATTGGGTCTGGCCTAACACGGGTAGACTTTGTCATATCAATAATTATCCTAAATTCCTCAATTTTCCTTATTTTCTATTTATTTCATTTCCTATTGGTTCATGAATCTTTAGTAACAGAGAATTTGCATTATGACATGCATGTCTCATTGCAAATAGGACAAATTAAGGGAAAAATAAAAGGGGTGGCTGCCATAAGGATAGAGAATAGGGTTTTTGCTTGGCTTTACCTATTTCGATCATTTTCAGTTCAATCATATAAAATTTTTACACGGGGTCTGACATGATAATTTAAGGCATTGATATAACTTAGTGTGACCCCTAAAGTCAATTAATAGTGTTGGTTTTGACCACTTGCTTGACGACTTATGAACAAAATCGTTATTTTTCGATTTGTTGCATGTTTTTCGAAAAAGGCTAAAATCATAATCAAATGGGTTAAGATGGCTTTCGAGAGGCTAAATATCATCAATATATAATGATTTGGATATATTTGGGTAGGTGTGTGGTCCTATGGAGTCCACGTACCTACCCATAAGGAAGCTCCTCTCACTGCACCGAAAATCGATAAATTAGTATTAGCCATCCTACACTATTCAAATAGTAGTAAATTGCATGTGTATGGAAATTTCAGTTATTACAATACTGTTACTAGTAACACAACAATTCAACTACGGAAGATGTTAGTTTTTTACAAAGCCAAGCTTGTTCAATCGAAAAACCATGTGCTTTTTACAAATGGAATCTGAAGTAAATAATATATGTCAAAAGGAATAAGCTAAAATTCAGGAGAATAATTGCACAATTAAGAAAAAAGAATTCAAGTTGCGAGCTTGATCAGCCTTTATGTTAAGCATTCTTGATAAAAAAAAATAAAGTTGGAAGGAGATAAAAATGCAATGATTGAAGCATATCTATTTTTGAGCTTTAGTTTCGAAAGACTTTGATGCTGCTGCTAATAAGCTATCTTTCATTGTTTACTTTAGTTGCTTCCATTTCGAAGTTTTTATTTGTTTGGTCTCTTTGTGTTATTTCTTTAGTTTTACTCTCTTTGTATTGACTTCTTGTATGTTTTGCTGTTTCTACTGAAACTTTATTGATTCCGTAAAATAAATAAACAAAAAAGGACTATTTACTTGTCCCATTATTAACTAATGTTTTTAAGAGGTTTCCTGCTTGGACAGTGCACGTTACTAGCTGTGTACGTCATTTTTTTTTTGGTCAAATGCGTACATCATTTTTTTACTTTACTAGTTGTGTACGTCTTTGGACCAAAAAAACAAATGAATAATAATAAAAAAAATATTATTAAACAAACAGTGAAAATTACTGCATGAATGTTGATTATAATTTTTTTTCCGAAAATCGTAAAACTAATATTTTCAATTACAATATTTTTAAACTTTTTTAAATTTTTAATATTATATTTGTTACAACGTGCTAAGACTTAGATCTTAATTCACTAAACACAAAACTATTAGATCTTAATCCACTAAACACAAAACTAGAAGTCATCACCAACTACTTTATCTAATTGTAATTGATTACTTATTAAAACTTTACTTGTGATGAAAGATTTATTTTTAAATTTTTTTAATTCGTAACTTTTATTTCTTATTCTTAGTTTCTTTACTTTAATTTTAATTCTTATTTTAATTTTATTTTAATTTACGCTTTGAAAATAAACTTAAAATATTGATTATTGTAAATTCTTCTTAAATATCTCATCAATTTGACTCAACTAAAAAAAGATTTTTTCACCTAAAAGAACTTTCTCACCTGAAAATTTCAAAGTGTACCAATTGATTTTCATGAAATTCTTATTTCATATTTATTAATATTTTTATTTAATTAATTTTAAATATTAATTATTTTTATACTTTTAATATTCTAATTTCTATCCTATGTAAGACCAAAATAAAACACATATCATGAAAAATATTTATCGTGTAAAATCTTATATTAAAACACATATATCATGTTAAAGCATTCATTCATTAAACATATAAATGAAACCACATATTATAAACTAAATCACAAATTAAATCATATAAATTATATAAATCATAAAATAATACAAATCATATTAAATAATACAAATTAAATTAAATCACATAAATTAAATTAAATCATAGAAATTATATCAAATCAATAAAATGACAGCTTAACTAAATCATTTTGAAATTTTTTTTGAGTAAAAATCATTTTGAAATTAATCACAAATCAAATTAATAATTATTGCATACAATTGACCTCATACAATTTATCACAATTAATCAATACTTAACTACGTTACTGAACCATTTACCAGTAAATTAACTTATCATATCAAACTGCCATGCGGATAATAATATGGAGTAAAAATGACTTGGACCAAATTAATACGTGGAGAAACAAATCAAACATACAGACACCTTATTGACCAAAAATTGAAAACAAAAGGAGAGACCTGCTATCGGGTTCAATTGTGGTGGGTTTTATGCGGGTCCTTACCAAGTTGAATTAGGGTCTGCCACTAAAACCAGGTTTTTCTTGACAGGGTGAAAAAAAAAATAGAAAGATGAAAAATTAGAGGAATGGAAAAATGAAGAGATGGGAAATATTAATTTTTTTCATTAAGTGTGCTTGGTAAGAAAGATAAAAAATGTGAAAGAAAATATAATTTTCCTTCCTTTCATTACTTGGTAGAATTGAAAAATGGATGGAATGAAAATGAAGTTATATTAATTTACCATTATACCATTACTCAATTAAGATAATAATATAATATTAAAAAAATCAAGGATAGTTTTGTGAATATACTTGCTTGATTCGCATCTCTATCATCTCTACTAATCTTTCCAATTTAAAATGATTTAGTTTTATTAATAAAAAAAATAAAATAATTGCCTTTTCTATTTTTTTTCTCACATCTTTCATTCTTTTTTTTTTTGGTTCACATCTTTCATTCTTACCAATCACTAACAAGAACCATATTCATTTTATTTTTCCACACACCCATTCCTATCTTTCCACTTTTACATCCTACCAAGCAAATCCAATTTCTATCTCTTCAAACTGGGGATTGCCATAAATAAAACATCCTAGATCTAACTCTTTGCCTTTGCCCCTGTTGTCGGTAATTCTCTTAAATTTAGTGATGGAAGAGTAATCGAGTCTTAATTTTAGTAACCAAAGATCAAATTTTGATAACCTTAATTATTATTAGAAAAAAAATTGAAATGAGGATGTGTGTGTGTGTATATATATATATATATATATATATATATATATATATATATATATATATATTAGTGGAAATTTAAAAATGAAAGTTAGATTATACCTAAAAGAAATATATACAAAATAAATAGTGGATGAAAAGATATGTAATGAATGGGGTATAATGCAAATGCAATTTCAGGGCAAGCGTAGCCAAAGCAGCAGTCAAAGAAAAGAAAGCAAAAGGGTAATGTTTGGGCTTTAACACATCAATAAACTCTCACTTTTTGATGTGTATTGGTCCCAATAACAATCACCTTTTGTCATCTCCAATAAATTTATCAATGTGAAAGTGATTCCGTTTCTTAGCTTTTTCTTATTTCCTTTATTCAAAACTTTTGAAGATATTGATGTGACGATTTCTTTTTGTCCATCCATCTTTACCCTCCCCATGCATGATTGGGATTTTGAACCAAACCACAAAGCAAAAGCATAAAAAAGTAGAATATTATTGAAATATCGTTTTCAATAACACTATGGAAAATTGTATTTGGTGAAAGAACGTGCTTTTGGTCCAAAGTAACAAAATCCATGCAATATAGCGACTGGTGAGCTTGTACGAAATTACTACGCAACCGCCAACTTAGCCCATTTCAAGTGAGGTGGGTTTTGAAAGGACAGCATATGCATGGATTAGTCCAAGGCTCCATGATCTTTGTGGGGCCCAATTCATAAAAATGATTAAGATTTTCTCTTTTTTTAATTTTATTTTAGTGAGAAATTTGAATTTGCTAAATACTTATTGAGTGCGAAGATACTTATATTTAACATTGTTTAGAAGAAATAAAATAATATTTGAAGCGCCTTTTTTTCTTACGTCAATATAAGACGTGTGGAATCTTATTAAAATTATGGATTCGAGAATAATGTAAACAAAATTTAAACATGAGACCTGTTTTATTTTAAATTTTCTCTAAAATTAATAAACTTATCTCATATTGAGCTTTATCGAATCTTTAGAGGCAGAAATGCCTTTGGAGGCTTTTCAGAGAAGAATATATAAGTAATTAAGTAAAAAATTTTTACGAATATGATAAAAATTAAAAATAAAATTTTATATTTTTCGTGTCAACATAAATTTTAATACGAAATTTTTTTGTTTTATACGATACGAATACGAATACGATTTTACGTGACATAAACATATATTTTAAACACAACTTGTTAGATCGAGGATGTGATATTGAATGTACCTTATCATGTTTCTGAGCTTTCTCACTAGTTGGCTTTTAGATTGAATGATGAAAGGTTTCTGGTGGCTTTTGCTTTTTCATGCATTTGCTCAAGGTTTGGGAAAGATTTTGTTGAGAGTATCAAGAAGCCATGCCAATACGGCGATACCCCAATTACGCAGAAGAAGACAAAAAATCATTGTATTGAGTCTACTAATGCATATATCTTGGACCAAAAAAGGCGGTTTCAAACTCTATCTCAATGGCTTAGAGTTTTTTGGGAGCATATTTTTTTCTTAATTGATATTTGCAAATCTACAAAGAAGTTACTAGCAATGCATCTTTTAATTTCTTTGGCTCCTCTTTAAGTAGAAGTGTTGATGATGCCCATCACCATACTAGTAGCTTAAGTTTCATCAAATTACCTCCATCCATCTCTCAATTTCTTGAAACTCAAAACCATGAAGAAACACTTTTCTTCTTAAGCAAGAAAGATGAAGCAAGACAAAGAGACAAAGGGGCAGCACACAACGCACAAGCTCTTCAGGCCTTTGCCGCAATTCTCACTTGATTGCTTAGGGTTGTCGCCAATTGCATTTTGCAACATATTCTTGGAGATCGACTAATAAGGGATTTATTATAGGCTAAGTTTTCCCAAATCTTACTTAAACCCTAAGCCTTCGTTAAACCTTTTAATGATCAACGAGGCACACAACTTTTTTTGAATAGTACATTTTCATTAGAAGTTAATATCACGATCAGTATATTACATTCCATGAACAGGTAACTATGAAAATCACATTACTCAAACTAGGTAAACTAATAAATAACTATAACAAACTAAACAAACTAGTAAATAACTAGACTAACTCAAGCTCACACTTGGTGAGACTCGAACCTAATACCTCAAAGTCTCAGGGCCTCTTCCTTGCCACTAATCCAAGGCCTCATTGGCAACGAGACACACAACTTAATTAAAACCCTTTTAATTAAAATTAGATTTTATGATTTAACTAAACCCTTTAATTAAATCCATTATTCTTTTAATTAAAAATGGGCTTAAGGGTTAATTAAACTATTTAATTACGTCCATTATTCCTTTTAATAAAAAGTGGGCCTATTAATTTAATTAAACTCTTTAGTTAAATTCAATAGTTGAATTTTCCCTAAACCTTTCCAATCCAATTTAATCCATTAACTAATCTTTTTATGTGTGATCATGGAAATGTACTTGAATACTAATTTAAATGCTAGATCAAGTTAGGCATCTAGTAATACCATATAACCACCCAAATGTTAGAGAATTTAAGAGTGATTCTTAAATAAAAGCCTTTCAGTAATAGGTCTCTCAATGTAATTAATATCTTTCCATCGATTATATCTCAATGAATTAATAAGCATGGTATAGTGTCTACTTATTAATTCATCGTATTAGTTCTTGTAACTTTAGGATTGACTCCAATGAATCTAATGAAACCTATTTCATCAAGGACTCATTATAACATGACTATGGACTTGCACAAGCCAATCTCAAGTCAAGAACAATCAAGATATGTTCCCTAAATTCACCTGTGGTGATGGATTGTCTCTTGACACTCTTTCGTCTTTGTATGCTTCATGCCATACCCAAAAGCACCCTTTTCAGGAAATTAGCAACCAAACCCACTTGGATGAAATTTAAGAATGACAATGCACATACAAGATGACCTAGTGTCTTCTGTCAGGATCATTTGCACAACTATGACATGAGAATGTTTCTATAGACACTCAAGTGAAACTACCAAATGGAATTCTCATATAAGGTCAAGTCCAATGAACTTGTTCCCTAATAAGAACCCACATATTAACTTGACGTATATTGCATACTTCAATTTACGATATCAATTACTTACTTTACAAGCAAGAGGCTTAACATGTGCTAGTCTCTAAAGCATTGTCAATACCATTCTTGACAATACATTAATTAGAAATGATTTTTAGGAACAAAGCTTTAATGTATAAGAATCTCATAATTAGAACACTTTATAATTACTTTGCAAGCCCTATCTTGTTCCATGGGTTTCACCTCATTTGGTGGCAATTAATACTTATTCTTTTCGATCATATGGAAAAGAGAAACATTTATGTCACTTACCATAAATGGTAATATGTTGTTATGGTGCCATGCTTCATGTTAAGTAAGTTGTCTCTAAACCATACATTAACACGTTTAAGGCTTGTACGTTACAGGCTATCCCATGAACAAGCCGAGCTGGCCTGTTTAACAACTATAGTTGTCACAACTCGAAGACCGTGACATACACTTAACACTTACCACATTTAGTAAATTTACAAACTAAATTTTATTTTCACTTTAATATTTATATTCAGTGTCAATGTAGTTACTAAACAATTTTCACTATCCTTTTTAATATATTCCGACCTTAATAACTTAACTTTATTTCATAAGTATATTTAATTAACTTTATGAGACAATCAATAATCATTTTAATCCACAACAATTTCCTGCCTAGAAAACAAATTATAAATATCCTCCATTATGGTTATAGATTTCCTCAATCAAAAGACCTGCAGAAGACATGTCACATCCTGTTATGTACAATATTTACCACATATTCACACTTACAGTAACAGTTGGGCTATATGTGATGTCTTTACCTCACACTTTTTAAAACAGTAATCACTATTGTAATGAAATTAAATCAATATCTGATAAAAATATTTACTGCAAAATATTATATACAGTATTTACACATGTTCTACATCCCCTATACATGAAATACACAAACGTAGTATTGTACAAATATGTTTGAACAGGTACCAAAAAATAATACCTCCAAGATCCACTCAATGCTGCCTCGGGGCAAAATATAACGCAACCGAATCCGTGGAACGGTATCACTGTAGATAATCTATGGTGTGGAAAATAAAAGGGTGAGCAAACCACGGCTCAATAAGAGAGTTGTATGCAATTTTGATATCACAAAAACTATATGCAGCAAAATCCTTAATTTCTTATTGGTATGCAAGGCACATTAAAAGAAAGGATACTATAGTCGGCCAGGTAATCCAGATGGAGTATGGAAGGCATTTTGAAATACATGTCTTGTCCCGGAATCCCAGAGCAACTATGAAGAGTAGAAATTTAATTTAATGTAAAATTTATTTAAATATTCACTGCATATAAATATTTTACATAATTGAGTAAAATAACTCATTAAATCATATGATTCAACACTTGAAAACAATTGGATTTCCATCACTAAAATCATCACTTTCACACGGGTAACAGTGAAATAAACTGTTCAAATATAATAATAATTCAATGATAAAAAAACTTCGAAAATTAGTACCTTTCATTATATATCACAATAACCAATAATAACATGTGAAATAATAGTGGAGACCAGGCAACACCCTAATGATATCATGCTATAATCCCTGTAGGGAACAATAGTAGTAAACACGTGAGATCTATGGTCATAGTCTATAAATGTCATCGGTCGTACACTGACCAGGTGTCCACCGGGACGTTGAAGACGGGCTCAATGTCAACAACTTCACACATGATATAGTAACACATGAACACGTGAGCATGATAGGGGGCCTAACAGTCTCAAAACAATATTTACACAGTGATATCCCATTTAAGGAATTCATTTAATTAGATAAACTTCAGTCAGTCCATAAAGGAGAATTATAAATAAAATAGCGAATATTATACTGCAAATAATTTATAAAATATTCATTATTCATCATTTCACTTTACAGATCACATGTTCTACTATAAAACACTTGGGATGAATTTTCGATACTTTAACTTTTATCGAAATCGATAGCATGAATATTTAATAAATATTTTTGGTAAATTCATAATTTATGAAAAATAATACATATTTCACACTAAAGGCTAGGAAAATATTTCACAATGTAGTAAAACATTTCATGGCATTTTTAGAAATATTTCTAATAAATTTCGGTAGCATAACAGCTACTAACACCCTAGCCCCTTGCAATTGCAAACACAGTTTAAGACAGCCAAACAACCTCAATACCACAGGATTCAAGGTAATTCACTTACAAAATAATTTCATAAAATTATTAGCATGAAAAATATGCATTCTGGATATCCTTACAAATTACACATGCATCCCTTACCTGTCCAAGGTATACACGCTTCCCGATAGCACCACATGCTAATTAATACTCTCAGGCTGCAAGATATTACACCAAACACCATTATTCACCATAATTAAATTTCTAATAAATTTTCCTTCACTAATTTCTACTATATTATCAGTAGAAAATAATTAACCGGTAGAACTTGTACCGATACTAAAACCTAACTTTGTCAAATCAACTCCGAATTTAAATATGACTTCACCAGTAGTCTCTTTATAATTTCTACAATCTAATAGCATATTGAATTCATCAAAAACAGCCATGAATATAGATCCCCTTAGCTTGGCCGAAAATGGTGGGAGGCTTATTCCATGAAATTTTCATAATTCTTCACTTAATTCATGCTTCACTATGTTCATTCACCCATTTAGCATCACTTTCATGCATGAAAAACATTTAATCCATGAAAATCCAAGCTTGGCCAAAACCCTCATTCATGGCATCTTTGGATTCAATTCAATTTAAATGAATCTAACACCATAATCATGCTTAACACATGTAAATCTATTGTTATTCATCATTAAAATTAAAAGAAAATACAAGCATGAAGGATGGGTACCTTGGTCGAAATTCACGGGGAGTCTTTCCTCTTGATTTTGTCACTTATTCAAAGGGCTGTGGATATAGGTGGAGAGAGGAAGATGAGTAGAGTAATTTGGTAGTTGGGATTTTGTTGAAAAAGTGTGTAAATTTTGACTTATGAAAGGTTTACTTTTCTTTCTTTCCTTTCTTCAATGGTGGCCATGTGAGAAGAAGAAGAAGAAGAAATGGGAATAGTGGCCAGCTGGTGCAAGGAGAAGAATTTAGTGTTTTCTAGATATATGCAAAATGACCATTTTGCCCTTAGTTGTGAATTTTTCGGACATTTCTTGCCCTTAAGCTTCAGTAATTTTTATAACTAAGTAATTGAACTCCAAAAATTCATATTCCATCACCAAAAATTATTATTAAACATATTTTAATAAATGGTGGTGGTTTGGTTCGGGTTTGGACCTACCGTGAAAGTGAAATTACGAAAATACCTTTATCGGATAAATCGTGAAAAATTTTTATTTAACTACCGATTTAATCTAGCTATTAGCATAGCCCAGACCTTCTTTTCATGTAGAATATCATGCTATTTTTACTTGGTCCAAACTCATTTTGGATTGGGCACAATTTACGAAAATGCCATCAGGCTATGTACTTAATTGTCATTTTTTAATTTGTTATAATGTTTCTCAAAAATAATCTAAATGAGGGATTTTAGATTTGAAATTCTTACCGTAGGCTTATTAGGCTCTTTGAATATTATTTATCCAATCTCACGTCCATCCGGGCACTGTAGAGCCTGTGGGGCCCACCTTACTATACCAGCTTGTACTTGCGAAATACACAGGAATGAACAATGGTGAGTATCCTTACATGTACAACAGTACTTGAATATATGGTTCTCACAAGATACTCATTTAGTATATTCTCAATCACAACACTCATTTCACATCCATATATTCATCAATATACAAATTATAACCCACATCATTTCACATTCATCCGATCGAATTACATCACCACATCAATCAAATCCAGGATCACACTCAATAACTATAGCACTCCTATAATGATCTAGAATGATCCTAAGTTACATTACAATACATTGCAAATAAACATGTACTGTGCATTGCATAATATCTATACATGCAAACAAAAGAGCATATAACTTTTGTAGTAGTGAAAACAAATACAGACATCAAACATGTAACTGATCACTTTAGGCGCAAGCCTCAATTTTCAAGAAACAATGTCAAAACCAATAAGTTATCACTTTTAGGCAAAAGCTTCAAATCATTGAAAACGATTTCAAATTGATCACTTATTGCTTTAGTTGTAAGCCTCAGTTCACTGAAAACGGTTTCAAAATTGATCACTTGTCACTTCTAGGCAAAAGTCCTAAATCACTGAAAAACAATATCAAAACTGATCACTTATCACTTTAGTCATAAGCCTCAATTCACTAAAAATGATTTCAAAACTGATTAAGCAATTATCCCAATTCACTGATATACATTTAATATCCACTCTAGCTAATGATGGATAAAACGTCACAAAGATGTAACCATGTAGCATGTAGTTCCCTTAGGACTCTAGAGGTGGCTCCTACAATCCCGAAGGTGCCCGTGTAGCATGTAGTTCCTTTGAGGTCTCTAAAGGTGGCTCCCACAGTCCAAGAGATATCCATGTAGCACGTAGTTCTCTTGGGATTCTAAAGGTGGCTCCTACGGTCTCAGAGGTACTCGTATAGCACATAGGTCTTTTGGGGTCTCTAGAGGTGGCTCTCATGGTATGGTATTTATGGCCATAGAATAGTCCAGTCTTGCTGATTGTCAAGAATTGAAACATGTGTTCTGGTTTTCAAGACAACTATGATTTGCCTAGGGCATTAAGCTTGATGGGTACACTGCATTGATAGTGTAGAACACAAAGCTTAATAGACAAGTAATAGAACCTAGAGCAAGCTTGATAGGCCCAAAGTGACTCGATGGTCAATAGGTTTGCCTGCACTTAAAAGCGAAATTGAAAATCGAGTACAGATTAAAAGCTGATAGTTCACAAAACATAGCACTTATCAAAACTTAACAAAATGGGACATGTCGTCGAGATTCAGAGGTACCCGTGTAGCACGTAGTTCCTTTAAGACTCTAGAGGTGGCTCCCACAGTCCCGAAGATATCTGTGTAGCATGTAGTTCTTATGAAGTCTTTAGAGGTGGCTTCCACTGTCTGAAACCTAACGACCTTATCTGTTTTGCTCGATAGGCGATCAATTTTCAAAACACAGATTTCGTTTTCAAATCGCATTGATGCCAATTATTACAAAATTAATAAAGCACCACGATTTTTAAGTCAAAGCATAGTATCTGATATTATAAAACTCATGCGTAAAGTAACATGAACTGAACATGCTATATATGAATTCACATAAGCATCCATGGAATAGCACTATACACTTTATATGGCTACCTATTGTAATTAATGCAAGACATGCACACATATACTTAACACTCGCATATAAAGTGAGTAAGGTTTATAATTTCCCTTATTCCTATTCAAATCACTAGAAATTTTGGTAACATAATGGCTTATTTTTTAGCGTAACCTAACCTGCAGAAAATGCAATGATACAGGTACTATTCCACAATTTTCATCTCAATCATAATTCAAACATTTTATTACAATTCAGTCATTCAATCTTAATCATAATTCACTAGTCTTATCACAATCTAATAAGTGGACTAATTTCTACGCAATATATTTATAAGAGATGTTCACATATTAAGTAGCACATACAATACATCTCACCCAACACACAAACTTGGCTGGCTACAACACACAATGTAGGAAAACAACGTTTCAATCTAGCCTAAAGCAATGTCCAAGATGACACTGCAATAGTAACTTTAATCTTAGTTTTACTTACTTCAATTGCCCAAATCAATAGTATTATGTCGCTTAATTCAAACGTTAAATTAATTATTAATAAAAATTTAATCATCTCCTACGAGATGATTCTAGCAACTTTACTTAACCCACTTACCTCAAGCTTAGCCATTATCTTCTTCAAGCCCCCAAGTTAGCGTTTAGCTTTTCTCACCTCCCAAATTCAGTACTCAAGCTCCAATATTGCTACGATTCACTACAATAAAATTCATTTCCATCTCAATAACGTAACTTCATTATGCTTAATCATGTGCTAAGATACATATCTTAAAATCGAAATCGTCTAAGTTCATTACTATGTCTGAACTTAACTCTTTATTGTCATTGAGAATGCCAAGCAAATATGGGAAAAATTAGCTATTTATATGATGAGACCAATCAAGTTAGGGAAACCAAAGTAGGCTTGCTCACACATGATTTTGAGCTCTATATGATTAAAGAAGATAATTCCGTTAATGATATGTTTACTAGGTTTAATGATATAATCAATGGGCTTAAGGCTTTAGGCAAAACTTATTCCAATGTTGAAATGGTTAAGAAAATTTTGAATAGCTTGCCAAAATCTTAAGAGGCAAAGGTAACCACAATATAAGAGTCTAAGGATCCCAATAAATTATCTCTAGATGAGCTTATGGGCTTCCAATTACCTATGAGATGAAATAAAAAAAATGTAGAGCCTTCAAAGAAAGTAGGGGTAGCCTTAAAATCTTCCACTCATGATATTAAAGATGATAGTGATGAGAGTGGAAATGAGGAAGAAAAGAAAATGGCAATATTTGCCAAAAGATTCAATAGATTTATGAAGATAAAGAAGAGATAATAATAAGAGACCTCAAAGAAGAGAGATAATGAGAGAAGAGTCAAGTAGGAAGAAAAAGAATCCATAATGTTCTATAAGTGTAATGAATCGGGTCATACTAAGTTAGAATATCCCTTACTTAGAAAGAAAAATGATAAAAAGCCTAAGAAAAAGGCATTTGTGGTTACATGGAGCGATAGTGATAGTTCCGATGAGGAAAACATAGATGATGAGATAGCCTATTCATGCTTTATGGCCTTTAGTGATGATGAGGCTAGTTCTAGGTCTAGTGAAGGCAATGATTATACTTTTTGATGAATTACAAAATGCCTTTAATGAATTAGCAAATGAATTTGAATGCATGAACTATAAATATAGAAAAATCATTGCTAATTTGAAAATAAAAAAGGAAGCCTTGACAAATGCTAAGCTAGAATTACAAAAGAAATTTGAAAAAGCAAACCTAGAGATAAATGAGTTGAATGAAAAGAATACAAATTTGAATAACTCATTTTCTAGGTTCTATATGGGTCAACAAAAACTAGATCATATGTTACAGATCCAAAAAACTTTCTTTGACAAAGTGAAACTCATCTTAAGAATTTCCTAGTGAGCAAAAATTCTATGAATGATAAATCTATCACATGCTCACTTTGCAATAGAATAAGACACTCATCATAAGCATGCACATATAGAAAAATCACATTTAGAGGAAGAGCAATTAGGAAAATATGGATCCCAAGGCATGAAGTGAATTCCAATGATATGGACTTGAAATTAAAATGAATTCCTAAAGAATCGAAAATTGTGAACACTAACCCTCATGGAACCAAGAAAATTTGGGTACCAAAGCATTCTTGAATTTGTTTTTTTTATTAAGAGTGTTAGAGCATGGAGTTACAAAGAAATATTGAAGTTTGAATACTCTACATGCCCCCAAGTAGTTTGCTTGTGCCAATAAGGAAGAAGAAAATCTTGAGGATCCACATTTGGCAAGATCACAATAATTCTTCAAAGAATAGCTCAAGGTGGATTCAATGAATCATGGCAAAGCACTCTCAAGCAAAAGAGTTTTGTAAGCTTAAATTCTATCTCATCAAAACTCATATTTGCCAAAATTAATTGTATGCTTTGGTGAGGCATTTTGTTAATGATCTTTGATGCACTATGAGTTGACTGAATAAACAAAAGGCATGATAAATGATTTTTTGATTATTTGGTGGTTGATTGAATTTTTGTGATTTGAGCGAATTTGATTTGTCTTGATAATATGGATACTTGCTTATTCATGCCAAATATATCAAAGTATACAAAATGCAATTTAGAAAGTTTTAACTAGAAAATATGCATATTGGATTTTAGGGTATAAAGTTCACATAGACGATGAATTGTTGAAGTATTTGCATAAATTCTTGTGACAATATTTGTTATACTTTACTTGAGCATTCACATTCATTGGTCTTGCAAAAATATATCAAACATGCAAGATGCTATTTCAAGAGCATTAATGAAAAATATGCATATTAGAAATTATGACAAAATGTTCACAAATGTGGTGATTTGATGATATATGTACTTAAAATCTATGTGAACATGTTTGTTTTAGCGTATTTGTGTTTTCCAATGTGTTGGTTTTGCCAAAATATGCATAACTCTTAAAATGACCTTCCATGTACCCAAAAATGCATTTTATGTTGAAAATTCTTCCAAAATTGCTGAATCTTTTGTTAAATGATTTTTTCTATATTTTTCATTTATGCAAGTCCAAAATCATGTTATACATGGGTTTAAACTTTTATTTGGACTTAAAACACTCAAAAACGGAGTTTTGGCATCTCCAAAGTTGATTTTTAAGTCAAAATTCTGCAGAATTTAAACAAGGGATTGATCCTCCTTCCTATAAGATCGATCCTCTAGCAAAAAAAAATGTAGAAATCTGCATTCTGGCATTGAGGGATCGATCCCTCTCCTCTCGAGATCGACCCCCCACGCAAAATATGCCTATATCTGGGTTTTCAAGCCAAAATTATGAAGGATTCTTAATTTTCTTGATTCTTTCTTTCATCTCAAATTAAAATCCATTAATTTAACTTATTCTTGATAATGTATTAACATGTAAAATCATCTTTCATTGGTATCATGACTCAACTTCAACATGGTATCATTCTCAACAATAAATATAATTTTTATTAAACTTATAAGAACAAAATCTTTTTTCTTTGTGAAGACATTCATGAAATGCATAAATCTTGAAATAATCTTGAAATATATTTTCAATGAATGCTTAAACATAATTTTAAGAATTATTTCAATGATTTGTGCATACACTTAAGAATTTGATGAACTTGTGATTGATATACATATTAATTTCTTTTGTTCATCTTCATCAAGCATGTTTGGAGGATTATATCTCATAAGTTGACTCACATATTCCCCATTAGGCATTATGATATACTTCTTAGTAGAATATGAATAATTACGGTCAATATATATGCTTGAATGATAAAATGATCAAACTTGACCTTAATATTTGAATTTGAATATGACTTAGGTGAATGAAATACTTGAGATACAAAAAGCTTTACCTAGACTCATAATTGTCCTTGGCCTACAATGTATGATGATAAATGGATCTTAAATGTTCAAATGCATGAAAAATTGTCATCCTTGAAATTAACTTGTTCTTATGGCCAAATATCAAAGAACTTAGGCTTTAATGACAACATCAACATTTAAGGATAAATGCAAACTTGAACAAATGCACTTTGACTGATATCCATATATTGATTCTTGATTGTTTTGATGTTGAACTTACATGTTTGCTTAAGTTGAATCAATGATCATTCTATGAGATGAGAATATTTGATTTCTTGAAATTCTACTTGACCTCACTCATAAATTGTGAACTTTAAAGTTAAAATATACTTAAGTATGATATTGATTCATTTAGGTAAAACCATTTTGATTAAATAGCATATACCCTCTAAAACCATAAATGATAAAAACAACTAGGGATATGGCTATTAAATGATTAAGATGGTAATTTTGAACCCATCCTTGCTCATAATTGGTAAAAATATTTAAATAAAAAATGAGCATAGGATTCTTTGTGGTTATGACTACGGAAGAAAATGCGTGTACTTGAATGATATGAATTCTTTGAAACTTCCATATGATTAAATTTGTACATATGAATATGGATTAATGCTTCATGATAGTATGCTAATGTTTAACTAATCCATATGCATATTTGGTAGTGTGTGATTATGTTCTTGCATGTTTAACTTGATTATTCTCTTGATATGAACATACCAACAACTGAATTCATGCAAAATGGTTGAGTCAACCATTGGTAACTATTGGTATGAGCTTTAAATTGACAATTCTTCTCCTTCTCTTTAGATTGAAATGACAAATAGGAAAAAAAATTTTGAGTAGGGGAAAAAAATTTTGAGTAGAGGAAAAAGTTTATTTAAGACACTTTAGCATGAGACATTTTTGTGCTAGAATTTGTGGTTAATTGATATAGGTATTAATTCTAAGCACATTCTTTATTGAAAATAATTTATGAGCTCAATGCATAAAATATGTCATCTAAGTTCAGCTCATAATCATGATGTATTGATATGCACCTTAGTTGGACCTTAGAGAACAATTAATGTATCTAGGTGCTTGATAGAATTGAAATGAGCAAGTTATAGAAGTTAGTAGATAATTTATAAACAACTTGCTTCATTGCTTACGAATAGGGAGCTTCTTGCAAATTATTTCTAAACAATTGGTATAGGATCATAAGCAATGTCCTTTGCATGCACAAACATCTCATAATTTTTATGGACATTGATTTATTTATTTATGCTATAAGTCCTATGTACTAATATATTTCTTGTTGGATGGAGCATTTTTTTGTCTTCAAAATTTTAAGCCATATTTTTGGGGGGAGCACAATTTTTATTTACCCTTCTTTTTGCTATGACAAAAAGGGGGAGAAATAATGGAATTCGATAAATTCTTTTGAAAATCATGCTTGTATTAAGAGAGAGCTTTATATTTAAAACCATGCTTTATTTGAGGGGGAGTATTTCTTCAAAGAATTTTTAAAGCAAATTTACCTTAAGTTTTGTCATATCGAAAATGGGGAGATTGTTAGCTTTAAATTGACATATATATTTTGAAATGACAAAAACTTAAGTAATATTAAATGTTTGGTTCTATAGTGTAAATTTACTTTATTAATTATATGATTTTCTCAAACCATTTTAAGTGTATTTATCAAAAATAAGACCATGATTTAATTGTTTATTATTATTGGTCTTAATCTTTTATAAAATGAATTTAAATATTTTCAATAAGTAATTTTCTCAAGAAAATATAGAATATATTTTTAGAAAATTACTTAATAAGTTTTTGGACTAAGTTTTATTTGAGAAAGTCAAGAAATATTTCTATAAAATTGAAAGAATGTTTTGGAGTGAATTAAAACCAAAGATTACATCATTTTTAACCCAAAACAGCCCAAGAAAGTGCAGAAAAAGGATAAGGGATCGATCCTTTATGTTGAGTGATCCATCCCCTAAATGACAGAAAGCTTTTGGTGGCTGAAATGAAGCATGGGATCGATCCCTTAAGGCATAGGATTGATACCCATTCACATCTTGTAAAGGGGAGAGTACCCTTGAGTGATTTATTGTAAGTGAGATTTGGATAGATAAGTTTTACTCCTTGAGCCCGGAAAAAGGAAGGGATAAGTTTCTCTTGAGCCTTGAAAAAGAGAGAGGTTTCTCTTAAGCCTAGAAAAAGAAAGATGTTACTTTTGAGCCTGCAAAAAGGAGAAGTGTAATACAAATTGGACATTAGTGGATTTGGAGAAAATCTTTGGGAGCGTCTCAAGGTAGACAACGTAGGCAAGGTTGCCAAACCTCTATAAATCACTTGAGTACCTTCTCTTACCTTACACTCTTTGTTTACTAGCAATTATATTGTGATTATCATGTTGAATTTGAATTGTATGCTTGTGTAGCCTAAAGAACTTAAGAAACTTCAATATAGGCTAAAAAATTTAGAAGAACCACAAAACGAACCTAAGAGTAGCTAATAACCGATTCACCCTCCCCTCCTCCCCTCTTGGTTAAATTATAGAGTCAACACAGGTCTCTCTCTATCACAGATTTGGAAGACGATTGACGAGAGGGAGAGAACTGAGATGCCAGGCTTGAATGATGGAAAGGGTGAGAGTCAAAGAAATTGTGTAAGAGAGTCGGTAAAGGGAATGGAAAGTGCTTTGCTATGGCAGAGCACTGTGTGTTTGGTGGGAGTTTCTCCCACCAAGCACATTTTCAAATTATTTTTTTATTTTTATTTTATATATATGATATATAATATACTTATATTAATATCATATATTTTTTTTTTATTATTAGTTCCTTTATAATTTAAATTCATGTACATATATCCATGTATATAAATTTATATATTATTATACATTTGAATATATATATATATATATATATTTATATATATTCATCTTAATCTTTATATTTGTAATTACATTTAATTTGGTTTTCTTGTTATATATTATCTTATTATAATTATATATTTATCATATCTTAATTATCTTATTTATATGCACATCTTACTATATATTATCTTATGATAATCATATATATATTTATCATATGTCAGTTATCTTATTTGCATATATCTTAGTTACCAATATGTATAAATTATATTTACCCAATCATCTTATAATATTAGAACACACACACACATTTAGGTATGTACGCATGCATGCATGTATATTGCATGTAGAGGTGGCAAATGGGTGGGTCGAATCGGGTTTGGGTTAGGTTATTTTGGATCGGATCATTTTGGGTTAAGAAAAAATTGTATCATTTTAGGTTCGGATTATTTCAGGTTCAGATAAGGTCGGGATTGGGTTAATTTGAATTCGGATCAATTTGGGTTCGGATTAATTTGGGTTTGGATTAGGTCGAGTTTGGGTCGTTGATTTTTTTAGTCAATTCAGGTTGGTCGGATTTGGATTCAAGTTGAGCAAATAGGTTTTTTGGATTAAGCCTTCGTCATCTCTATGCGATTTGTCTGGTATAAAAATCAACTGAAACCATATTTTTAAAAATTACAAAACTCATGAAAATAATTTTTTCTTCTTGCACGACTTATAACAAAATTGAGATTGAAATATCCAAAATATTTAATAATCTGTGTGATAGTTTTTTTTATAATATATTTGTCAATATTCATAAATTAATTACATTTTTTCATTTTATTTCTATTATCTATAATAATTAATAACTTTATGAATCAAAGTGATTTAATAATCCCTGCTAAATATCATAATACATTATTATACATCTCTTTAATTTCTCTTGATTTTTTATAGAATAATTGGAGACATTAAGTGTAGGTGATATAACTTTTGTACTCTATTATAGATTAGCCATTAAATAATTATACATTAGGTTCAAATGAATACAATATAAAAGTGAATATTTAAGTTTAACTAGATTGAAAAAAATATAACACTCATATTATTGGAAAAAATTATATTTTTATTATAATAAAATACTTTGATAATTAATTTTAACATTTAAATATTTATTAATAATATTAAATTTAAGTTTGAATATTTTCGGGTTTGAGTTAATTTACATTCGAATCATTTGGATTTGGGTCAATTTGGGTTCGGATCAATTCGGGTTCGGATCAGGTCGAGTTTAGATCAATATAAATTTGAATCAATTTGGTTTCGGATCAATTCGGATTCGTATCGGGTTGGATTTGTGTTGTTAACTTTTTTCGTCAAATTGGATCAGTTGGGCTTGGTTTTAGGTTAATCGGATTGGTTTTTTGAGTCGGGTCAATTTTTACCACCTTTAATTATATGCATTAGTCGGCACATGCATCAACGCTCATATGAAACTCAACACAACATATATATGACATACGTATACATCTCATTTGCATTCTCGGCTTAATTATATATTCAAAATTTCTTTCTCGAGCATTGGGGCAAGGTAAGTACATTCAAACTCCCAAAATTACTTAATCACACTTAGATCCTATATAAATTACACTTGAGTACAAAATTAGGCTAGGAGAATTTAGAGTTTTCACAGTAGTTGATCTTATTCTTAACTAATTGAAATGCACATCAACATGAATTAAGGCAATTGCATCTTGAAAATTTTATATGTTAGAACTTAAAATTTTCAATTTAAAAGTTCTATATTTTAATGATATAATTATCCCATGAAAAAAATAATAATTAACTCGTGTATGCATGTCAAATCTATTTATACTAAAAATGGAGCTAAGGGTATCAGGAAGATGAAAGCGGTAGGAGGTTGAAAGGGAGATAAGAGCTTAGACTTATTAGGGAATGTGAAAGTGGGCCAAAATGGTTGCTTAACCTTCATGGTAAAATCTAGGTTTTGCGGTTAGAGAGACTGTGTGAGTTTAGAGAGAGAAAATGGAGAAATGAAAGAAATAAGAAAGAAAGAGAGAGCGAGAGAGAGTTGTTGGCATGACTTTTACACAACCAGAGAAAAGCTATGCTAGCCGCCCATATGATAAAAATCAATCACGTTAGCAACATAGTGATGATTTTATAACTATTAATTCCGGATTGATATTTTACATCTCCAAAAATATAAAAATTAAATTTGTTTAAATTATTATAAAGAGATTAAATTTTGATTTTTTGAATGAATACAAGACCAGTTCTTGAATTTGACTAAAGTAGTAAGTAAAAAATGAGGTTTTATTAAAGATTTTCTTTAGGCTTGTTTGTACCGCAATTATTCCATATGTAGTAAATAATAATAATAATAATAATAATATAAATAGTTAAAATTTTGTCAATTATTTGGGTTGATGCAGACAAAATGGGTCCTAGTGAGCTGCACATTAACAGGCTTGGTCTAATAATAATTACAACCCTTTTAGGGTATTAAAAGGTAATAATGAAAGCTTTTAAAGCCATTTTAACAGCTTTAAAGTGGGTCCTTTTATGGTCGCCCAACTCAGCTACTTATTCAAGAATGGGCTAGGGTACATCCCCAGCCTGCTGCACTATCACTTAAAGGGCGTTTGTGTCACTCAAAAATTTATTGCCCAATCATATGCTAACAAAAGGATTATAAAGCTAACCCAAAAAAAAAAAGATTATAAAGCTCTAAAAAGAATTGAAATCATGGTATCTTGAGATTATGAAATGTCTTATTTTATGTGAAATCTAACACTTACTAAAAGTCATAATATCAATAAAGTGGTAAAAAAAATTTTAGAAACTTTGAAGCTTTAAATTCAAGCCTCTCCATATGTAAATTTAGTTCAATTTTATATTATATTTGCCAATTATATATGGATTTGTTTGTTTGATTTAAATGATTTCTTATATTTATATTTATATTTATATTTATGTGTGTAATACTTAATTATAATTCTTTTATATTTATATTTATATTTATATTTATGTGTGTAATACTTAATTATAATTCTTTTATACTTAATAGCTTCATAAAAAAAAATAAAAATCTCAATATATACCAACAAATTAAGGACAATGAGATTCTTTCTAATGAATTAACTTTTTTTTCTATTAAAGAATTATATTTGATGTATTGATTGGGTATAAATCTTATAAGGCATCAATTTACTTCATTAATTCATCAATTTTAAAATAAAAAATTCTTAAAAATAAATATTATTAAAATTTCTAATTAATCAAGTTTTATGATACTATTTAATAACAGTGTATAAGATTTATACCTTGACAATGTATCAAATATAATTTTTTATTAATAAAGAAAAATTATGCTATATATGTATAGACTACAAATTTACAAGTAAAATCTTTAAACTTTAGTTAAAAAAAAAATATTTAAACTTTACAAACAAAATTAATGGATTGACAAGTGTTCAATTAAAGTATATTTACAAAAATTAATATATATATATATATATATATAAATTTATTGTTAAGTGGATAACTATGTACTCTTTAGTTTTATTTGTGAAATTTTAGAATATCACTATATATAATAATCCAAGTAATAAATAATTAAAATTTCAAAACTTATGAATATATCATTTGATTCATTGCTTATACTTTGACATCATTAGTGATTAAATTGTAGTTGGACGCAAAGGATCACATAAGACTTTGTGGAAGTCGTTATTATTTGGTCTCAAACTTTTAATTTTTTTTATCCAGGGAAGAGGACATTCGAAAATAACTCTTTTAATAGAATAATACAGGCATAATTAATTATAAGGTCAAACACTTCGATTTGTCAAATCTTTAAATTGTGATTTATTTACTGATTGTTTATATCCTGTGTACTGTTAGCTCCTTATAATTATATAGCTAAGAGACTCCAGATATTGATAGTTAATATGGAAAGGCGTACCCTTTATTCTCTCCTTTCCTCTCTCTCTCTCTCTCTCTCCCTATTTTTTTGGTTGAGATGAAAAAATATATCACTATCTTTGGTACTTTTTTATGAAAAAAAAAAGAGTATATCACTATCTTGTCGGTGAAAAAGAACACTACTTCACAAGCAGAGGCACCAAGCAAATACAAACAATTTGCACCAAGAAATAGAAGTGATATATTTCTGTTCTAACCGAATTAATTAATTGAACTGAAATTTAATTCAATTAATCGATCGGTTAAATAAAATTATTTTTGAAAAAAAATTGATTTTCGGTTAATTAGATTAATTAAGGATAATTATGTTATATACTGTCAGCGAAATATTTTTATTCCATAAGCGGTGTTAAGATCATAACACGTATTTTATTTTATTTATTTTTTATTTTTTAATATTTTTATAAGACACGTGTTACGATCTTAATACTGTTTGTGGAATAAAAATATTTCACTGACAGTATATGGAATAATTATCCATTAATTAATCAAATTAATTGAAGTTTTAGTTGAAATATAAGATATGAAACTTAAAAATATATTTAATTTTTAAAATTTACTTGATATTTTAAATTTAATGCTATCGAAAATTTTAACTTAATACTTTGAAACTTTGAATATGTTGTTGGATAATATTATTTAATTTATTTCAAATATAAGAAATCAATAATTTACGTTAATTTAATTCAGTTTCATAAATTTTAAAATTAAAAAATTTAATTTTATTAATAAAATAAAAATAATTTCATTTCATTAAATCCGATTTTGAAAAATTCAAAGTTAATTGAATCCACAGAATAGAAGGATTTAGCAATGTTGCCTGAGAATTAGATGAAATTGTAGCTATTGAGTTAATACATAATGTGGATGTACAGCTACATCCTCTTGGCGAAGTGATTGCGGATGCTAGAGAATTGATGGGTAGAGATTGGAGATGCATCATTGAACATATCCTTCGTGAAGGGAAAAAAAAAAACATTTTCTCAACAACCATGAGTTCTGGCTGATTAGGTCTGGACCAATTTTACACGTGGCAAGAGCAGAGGAGTCTGATAAAGATTTCGCAAATAAAGACCTAAAGTTTTGCTTGCCATTGTCTTTGGACTTTTCCACCCAAAGATGGACAGGGTTTTAATGGCAGCTCTGCACATCTTGACTGTTTGAGGAAACTGACAGTGACACCCTCCCAAAGGCCAAGCATTTTTTTGCCCTTTAGCAGTTTCAGTTTTACTATCTTACATTATAACCAAAAAAAAAAAAAGTTTTACTATCTTATATCGTCAAAATTACAAATACCAACAAAAAAGATATATGAAAATCTGAAAAACTGCACATCCTAGTTTGCCAACACCTAGGCCTGTTCCTACTTGTTAGTCGTGGTCTCCACTCTCAGCTAGCAACATCTTTATCTTTAATACCCTTATCTTTTTTTTTTGGATAAAGTTTAATACCCTTATCTTTGATGTTTGATCTGCAGATTGCAATAAATTTTGTCTTAAACATCATTGAATTAAGAGTAGGTGTGCTTCATTATTGTTCTTTTCGTATAAAAAAGGTAGATTGAATCCATGTCTACTCATTTTATTATTTCATGCTATCAACATCTTAGATTTAGAGCAAGCCATCTGTATGGTAATCAATAATTTACATTTTGAAATATATTATGTATATACACACATATAATGGAAATGTCCACATAACACTTATTTTTTTTTTCTTTTAATTTTTTATTATTTTTTATTTCTTTTTTATTGCTCTGTCTTTTTTTTTTAAATTTAAGATTTGTTTGGCCTAGAGATGGTAACGAGCAAGATACCATGTAATTTTTGGGATATTCAAACATGAATCGATTATATTTTACGACACTCGAACTTAATTAACTATTCGAACAATTTGATTTTTACTATCTAAACCTTACCTATATAATATAAAAAAAATACAATTTAACAATCTAAACTCGCAAAATATCTATTTATTAAGTCAAAGTTTGAATTTTAAATTTCAATTTAAAAATCAATTTTATTGCACATGATCATTAAGAATATTTAAATTAACTCAAAAAAATAAATTAATGTTAAAAATCATAATTAAAATACTTAATGAATTAATTTAATTATTATATTAATACTAAATAATTTATAAATACCAACAAATGTATATAATAATATTAAAAAAATTATGTTTTATAATCAGATTCGAATAGTTAGATATCTTAAGATCACTATCCAAACCAGATTATTAGATATCCTAATCCTATTTGATCGGGTTGGGTAGTGCGAGGTATAAATTTATAAGCCACCTAGTTACATCCCTAGTACTTTGGTCCAACTTAAACTTTTGTAAAAATGTTGATCGAGTAGAGTTGTTCTAAAAATGCTATCAAGAGAAATCAAATTAGATTAGTGTTTGACAAATTTAATATAAGTATAATAGAATGTTAAAAATCATTTAATAGAATTTTTATATTTTGATAAATGATATATTAAAAAATTAATTTTATTAAATTAAAAAACATAAGTTTTTAAGTGAAACAAATATAAAAAATAATTTTAAATTAAAGCAAAAAACAAATGAAATTAATATAAAAATTAAACAAAATATATAAATTAATGTGAAATAATAATCCTCTTTAAATTTTTGTGAATTATTGAAGAGCAAAGTGAATATGTAAAAAAAAAAATAGTAATTACATGTTATTAAAATTAACACATCTTATTTAAGCTTTGATTTAAGTTTTATCAAAACCTAAAATCTACTTCCCGCTTAATTAATATTTTAAAATTTTGAGAGTCAAACACTTAACTTTTGCTTCTACAGTAGATAAATTCTTCCATAAATTAAACCAAACATGCACTTAAAGATATCAATGTCCTCATGGGATCCTATTATTTTCCTTTTCTTTTTTTTTTTACCTTTTTAAATATATTTTTTATTCTTTTTTTCTTTATTTTTTTGTTTAGTAAGGGTGTCATGGTGGCATTGGTCTCTTCTTCTTCTTGATTTTTTTATCTTTTTATCATAGATAATTTTTACAGGAGAGAAAGCTTAATTGTAGAGTCCACATGAAACTCAGCTTTTTGGATTCCTATTTTTTGTTTTTTTGACTTGTAGAGATCTAACTACAATCTAAAAACTCTTCCACACAACCTATTTTAATGTTGAGAGCATCTAAATATACCACAATTTTTACTTTTTACACTTCAATATGTACAAAGGACAACAATATTCTAATATGAAAATACTATTTTACCCTAGTAAAAGTTCTCATCCAACTAGACATTCTCTTGTTCTTCTCGTGTTCTTCTTCATCTTGAAAGCTAATAAATATGCCCCAACTAGTTAAGTCATTGAAGCTTGAAGAAGTGTAGGTTCTAGTAGCATTTTCACTTCTATGACTAATATCTCTTCATTTTATTGTATTGAGGTTTCTTGGCTATCGAGATCTCAAGGGTAGAGTGTGAGTCCTCTAACATATCTTGTACGCTGAGGGAATTACATCACGGAATGGACTTTCTTGAATTGAATTATCTCTTCCCACAACAGAGCAAGAAAGTTCTATCACTTTGTAGGTTGATTTTCTTTAATATGCTTCAAGACTCAAAGTTGAGCAAATCTACAATTGGGCACTTTGTATTTGCTTCCCTTAAGGGTATGAATGAAATAAACTGTAAATTATGTTCTTATAAAAGCTTGCTTAAAAGGGATTGAAATCAAAAAACCCTTAACTGCATAAGCATGACTCCTGAACATGTCTCGAGCACAAGATAGTCATTTTTGTGCAAAGGCTCTTGTGCAAGACAGCCATTCTTGTGCAAAGGCCCTTGTGCGAGACAACCATTTTCTCTTAAGGGCCTTTGCGAGAGAGGATCATTCTCAAAGTTGGTTGCTTAGAGATACCTGCTATACTGCCTTTGATTTTTTTAGGGATTCTTAAAGTTTTGGTTTTTGTCACAAAGTTTTGGATTTTGTTTAAGGAAAGATGAAGACAAATGACGGTCTATTTAGTTTAGGGTCATGTTAGTAATTTTAAGAGGTTGAAAGGGTTCGTTTTAGAGATGTGGTATATTTAGTAATGTAGTGTAAAGATAAATTTTTGTGGTACATTAGAAATTCTCTCTAATAATTTTTTTAATACAAAAATGCCCCTAAATGAAATTATCATTTTTACCCTCTCTTCCATAACCTAATACAACCTATTTTTTTCATCTTCTTCACCCTAAATAGAAACTTTAACAACTCTTCTTCCAAATAACATCAAATTTGTGATAAATTAAGGAACACATTTCTAGATGAAAAAACACAAGGAAAACCTAGGGTTCAACACTCCCGGAAATGAATTTTTGGGAGTTTTATGATGTTCTCGGAAATGAATTATCGGGAACACGATAAACCTCTCAAAAATTCTTTTTCGAGAGCATTCACAGAAGCAAGCTTTTATGAGTCAAAAAGGCTCATGGAAATTTGTGAAGATAGAAATGGGGGGACTGCAATTAAATACACCATTACCCAACATTTTCATGCAATTAAATGAAATAATAATAAATTTAAATGAAGATATTAGATAGATTTAGTTTAGATTGTTGCAAATAATGAAGATATTGGAGAGATTGAAGAGAGATTCAGATAGAATATGAAATGTAGTAAGAGAGATGGTTTGAGAGAGGTAGGTCGTATGGTTAGGTTGCGAGTTGAGATAGAATATGAAGAGTAGTAAGAGAGATGGTTTGAGAGAGGTAGGTTGTATGGTTAGGTTGCGAGAGGGTATATTGGTAGAATACTAGAGAAAATAGGCTATGAGAAGTAGAAAAATGTAGATGATTTTAGGATTTAGATTAAACAGGGTGTCGGGAGTAATTGCTCAGGTGTATATAATAATTCTCTTTTGACTTTATTCTTTTCAAAATAGCTTCATTTTTGTTTCAAAACACTTGTTTCAAAACAAACTTTTTTTTTGGATATTAATTCAACTCACACTCCTAATTTTTTCAAACATTTTAAAGATATTCATTATTTCAAGTAAAGTACATTTAAAAAATGATGCAAATAATAATTATTTTTAATTATCTATCTATGCATCCATACTATGAATTTTGCAAGAAAAAGTTTTCATTAGTGGTGTCACGTGTCATATGTTTTTTTTTTTTTACTTTTTGTCTAGATTAGAATGAGATGGAGCAAAAAAATAAAGAAAGAGAGAAAAATAATATGAGAACGATTTTATGGTACTATATATGTGAAAATAACTAATTATTAATTTAATTTTAGAATATTTTGGTAAATTTCAAGTAAATAGTTATGTGAGCTCCACGTGGATTTTCGAGCCCATATGTATATATGACTGGAGAAACAGTGTATAAATGATGTAATAATGATATTATGAAAATTTGGAGGCCAAAATACCTCATTTGCACTATTCTTGGAAATATGGTAAACAAATTAAAAAATGAGAGTTATGTCTCGAGAGTATTTTCGTAAATTACACCCAAAATAAAATGAATTGGGATAATGTAAAAATACCATTTTAAGACAATGTCAACGGATTTATCAAATCAGTAGTGAAATTGGAGAAATTCGCAAATGGGTCGCAAGGGTAAAATCATATTTTCTCACTACTTGTAAACCGCGCATCTACAAAACCACTTCTAATCATCAAGATACCTTAAATAGGATTATTTGGTGCTAGAATCTGAAATTTTGGGGCATGATTACACAATTTTTACTATAAGCGCAAAATTGTCCGAAATTTACATAATTATGGGCATTTTGGTCATTTTGCCCACTTCTAGAATTTTCTTCATAAACCCATCAGCAGCTGAATGGCACTATTCATCATCCTCCCCAACAAGCATCCACGCCATTTTAGAAGAAAGAAGGGAGAAAAGAAAAACCAACAAAAAACATTGCTAAAACTGCAAAATTTCAACAAAATTTTAACTAGAGAATTGTTCTATTCTCTCTCCTCTACCCACCCATGCCCATAAATCATTATATAAGCCACTATATAAGGAGAAAGAGAACTCCAAAGATTCGGCCAAACAAGGTACATTAACATCCATCATGCTTTCTTTAATTCTACAAGTGTAGATTTGTTCATTTAGGCATGATAAGCATGTTTCTACCATTAGATTCAATTTAAAGTTGCAAAATAAAATTTGGCCATTAAAGGGACATTCGGCCAAGCTTGGTGCCTATGGAATTTATGATGTTTCATGCACAAAATAAATGCCAAAATTGATGATTAAACAAGGTAGAACATGGAAATGTATTAGATTGTTGAAAATCATTAAGGTTAGGATGATGGTGATTTTGGTCTCATGAAGGGGTGCATTATCCATGGCTGGTTTTGATGGTTTAAGGGTACATTTAGACTATAGAAATCACAAGGAGTTTGCCGGTATGCTCGGATTTAAAATCCGAGGCAAAACGAAAAAGTTATATTATACTACCGGTAGAATTTATATTGCAAATATATTTGCAATGTACAAGGTGGCTGCATATAGACATGAATAATAGCTCAAAAATAAGTATTTAATGAGCTAGTAATTTTGGTGAAATTATCTGCAGCCCGGGAGTAATGGTTTACGTGTGGTACGCTTAGAAGATTCGAATATGATAGACAGGTAAGGGATGCGTATATAAACTGTAAGGATATTCTGAATGCATGATTTTATTGCGAATAATTTTATAAGAATGTTTTGAAAGTGAATTGCCTTGGAAAATGTGAAATATGTGGCTGTTGGTTGGAAATATATTGTGTTTGAATTGTAGAAAGGCTATGATATAAGCAGCCGTTATACTGCTGAAATTTCTTAGAAAATTCTTTGAAAGTGTCATGAAATAATTTAGTGCATATTTGGATGATTCCCTAGCCTTGAAAATGATGAAATCAGTATTTTTCATAAAACACAAATATACCGAAAAGAATTATTTAAATATTCATGTTACCGAATCTAGTGAAAGGGAGGTTACTGAAAATTCCTCCTATATGTTTTACCATATATGAAGTGGTTTATAAAGTGAAAAAAGGAAAGGTGAATATTTTATAAATTATTTTCCCTAAATATTCACCATATCATTTAATAAAATCTTTATGGACTGACTTAAGATTTTACTCACTTTACTGATTTTAATAAAGGTGATATTATCATGTGAATATTGTTTTGAGACTGAAATGTTTCTAAATGTGTTCCATAGTGAAATAATGTATTTATGGAATTACTATTAATTTTGGTAAATAAATATTACTATTTTCCATAAAGTATGAAATTAATAGAAAATGATTTCCAGTAACTTTGAAATTTAAATTTATGAAAGGAAACATGGAAATATGAGTAAATGTGTTCACGGTGAAATGGAAATTTAATTCCATAAAGGTGATGAAATTTCATATATACTGTTTAAGACTGTTAGACCCCATATCATGCTCACTTGTTCATGTGTTATTGTTACTGTGTGAAGCTATCACTACAAAAAAATGAACCTTCAGCGACGGAAAATTCCGTCGCTGATAGTTAAATTCCGTCGCTAATGGTCTTCAGCGACGGATTACCTACGGATTACCGACGGAAATTTTTCTGTTGGAAAAATCGATGTCGCTGATGCTCACTCCGTCGCTAAAACTTCATTTCCGTCGGTAATTCCGTCGCTAATTAGCAACGAAATTTTTTTACATCAGCGATGGATTTTATGGCATTAGTGACGGAAAATTCCGTCGCTAAAAACATAATTTCGTCTTTTAATTTACATGAAAATACGTCGCTAAAAGGCATCAGCGACGGAAATTTCCGTCGCTGATAGTTTTATTATTATTTTATTTTATAAAAAAATCAGTCGCTAAAAGGCATCAGCGACGAAAATTTCCGTCGCTGATAGTTTTATTATTATTTTATTTTATAAAAAAATCCGTCGCTAAAAGGCATCAGCGACGGAATTTCTGTCGCTAAGTCCGTCGCTGATAATTTGTTATTTTTGTTAATTCAATAAATATTCTGTCACTAATGAGCATCAGTGACGCAAATTCCGTCGCTAATGTGATAAATTCTGTCCCTAATTTGATGAATTTTTTTACTTATTTAACAGATTTTGTTGCTAATTTCTATGAATTTTATCAAAAAAATGTTCTGAAATTAATTATTTATATTTATATATATATATATAGAGAGAGAGAGAGAGAGAGAGAGAGAGAGAGAGAGAGAGAGAGAGAGAGAGAGAGAGAGAGAGAGAGAGAGAGAGAAACATTTAAAATAAACCTAATATTTATACTTAAATCCATAAACATTATCTTAAAATAAAGTAACTAAAAAAAACAAAAATACATTATCTTCAACATCATTATCACCACTACCACCAGCACCTCACCGTATCATCATCATCATCTGTAAGTAAAAAACAAAAAACAAAAATATAAGTATTAAAGTTTATTATATAAAAAAATTGACAACATAAATAAAAAAGAAAAATAGAGTAAATTTACAAAAAAAAAGGAAAAAAATAAAAGGAAAGAGGGATAAAGAAGAAAAACTAAGAAAAAAACGAGAAAATGGAAAAAAAAGAAGATAGAGAGGAGTGAAGAGGAGAGAAAACAGAGAATATGAGAATATATAGAGTCTTTGGTGCGCATACAGAGGAATTACCGACGGAATTACCGACGGATTAGCGACGGAAATTCCGTCGCTAATGCTATGTCAAAATATTTCCCGCTACAGCTCAGGCGGGAAAAATTCAAATTTTTTTTATTTTTTTCGAATTTAAGGTATCAGCGACGGAATTTTTCCGTCGCTAATTCGTCGCTAAATGTCATTAGCTACGGAATTAGTGACGGAAAAATTCTGTCGCTAAGTTCTATACACTTATTCCACCGAAAATGATGAAGAGAAATTAGCGACGGAATTTTTTCGTCGCTAATTCCGTAGCTAATGACCTTTAGCTACGGAATTAGCGACGGAAAAATTTCGTCGCTAATTCCGTAGTAAAAGGTCATTAGCTACGGAATTAGCGACGGAAAAATTCCGTCGCTAAGTTCTCTACACTTATTCCACCGAAATGATGAAGAGAAATTAGCGACGGAATTTTTCCGTCGCTAATTCCGTAGCTAAAGGTCATTAGCTACGGAATTAGTGACGGAAAAATTCCGTCGCTAAGTTTTATACACTTATTCCACCGAAAATGATGAAGGGAAATTAGCGACGGAAAAATTCCGTCGCTAATTTCGTAGCTAAAGATCATTAGCTACGGAATTAGCGACGGAAAAATTCCGTCGCTAAGTTCTATACATTTATTTCTTTGAAAATAATGAAGGGAAATTAGCGACGGAATTTTTCCGTCGCTAAGTTCTATACACTTATTCCACCAAAAAATGATGAAGGGAAATTAGCGACGGAATTTTTCCGTCGCTAATTCCGTAGCCAAAGGTCATTAGCTACGGAATTAGCGACGGAAAAATTCCGTAGCTAATTTCTATCTATGTTTTGGGTTTAGCGACAGACAATTCCGTCGCTAATAATTTGGCGCAATTGAACAGTATATCCCGCCATATTTAGCGACGGAATTAGCGACGGAAAATATTCCGTCACTAATTACCGACGAATTTCTGTCGCTAATTCCGTCGCTAACTTCGGTATAAATTCCGTCACTAATTCGTCGCTAATCCGTCGCTAATACTAATTATCAGCGACGGAAAAATTCCGTAGCTAAATTTCCGTCGCTAAATTTCCGTCACTGAAAATCAATTTTCTTGTAGTGTATTGACACTGATCCTGTCTTCAGCGTCCTAGTTGACACCTAATCAGTGTATGACCGAGGACATTTATAGACTATGACCATAACTCTCACGTGTTTATTGTTACTGTTCCCTACGGAGATTATCGTATAATATATTGAGGGTGTTGCCTGGTCTCCATTCACGTGTTACTGCTACTGTTACGGTTTTCAGTGAATTATTATTGTTACGGAAGTGTTTTCTGTTACCAAACGGTTTTCAATATTGTTTATTGTATTGCTTACTGGGTTTTACTGAAGAGTGTAAAATAAGTATAAAGTGATTTGATAAAATACCGATTAGAGTATTTTATTTAAAAGGATTTATAAACTGTTCATGAAATTATTTATTTACTTAATGGTTACCATTTAACTAACAGTTTACCATATAAATTACTGAAAAGTTATCATCACTAAATTGGTTATCATACTGAACAGTATACTGCATTGTTTACTATGGGTTATTTAAGTGTGAAAGTGATATTTTAATATGGAAATTAAATTATTTCCTAAATGTTTTATTTGATGGTTATTATACCATAGTTATGTAAATTTTAAATGTGAATTTATATTAAATTCAATTTCCACTCCCTATAGTCACTTCTAGGTTTCAGGACAAGACAGGTATTTCAAAATACCTTACTTACTCCATCCGGATCCTTAGCCAACTAGAGTATCCTTCCTATTTTCGATCCCTAGTGCACCTATAGGATTTTATTGCATATAGATTTTGGAATATCAAGATTTACATACAGTTTCTTTACTGAGCCGTGGTTTGCTCACTCATTTACTTTCATCATCCACAAATTATATGTATTAGTTAACTGAAGTATCGATCCGTGAATTAGCTGCGCTTTAAGTAGCTCGAGATAGCTCATAATGAATTCTGAAAGTATCGTGCTTACATTTGTATGTTTAGACATTTTTATACAATACTACTTGTTGTAAATTTTAATTCCAGGGGTTGTAAATTTTAATTCCAGGTGATGTAAACTGATTTATACAGCTGTGAATATTATTTATTAATAAATAAATGTTGTCTAAATTATTTTACTGTTGTAGATGAATAGTGGGTAAAGGCATAACAGATAGCCCAACTAGTGCAATGTGTATAGAAAAATGTGAAAAAATGCAAAATACAAATTGTGACAAACAATTGTGCATGTCAGTTTTGTGTTGGGCTCAAAAGCCTTTCACAAGTTAGTAAACTCAAATTAACAATTGTGAAGCTCAATTAACAAATAAATGGTCCAAAACACAAGTCTCAATACTCAATTTGCAAATTAAAAAAAATGAATTTATTAAATGACTTAATAATTTTGAAAGTCGAATTTAGTACAAACTTGAATTAGTATAATCCAAAACCAAACTAAGAATTGGATTGATAGTTGACCTTGATTTAATTAAAGTTGTTTTTAAAAATCTTTTTGAAAAACCCTAGAAAAATTGGTGTTTACACTGAATATTTTTCTATTTTCATGACTTTTTTAATTAAAAAATTACAAAGTTGACAAATAATTAATATAGCTCAACATCTATAAATATATTCTGCACTTAGAAAGTCTACTTAGCTAAATGCTAAATTTAGGATCTAATCTTTAGGTATTTCTCAATTAAAGGAGGCAATATTTTATTTGATCAAATCATGACTAAAAATTTTCAAGGTTGATCAATAAAGGATTTTTTGATAGGTTTGAGGGTCATGCAATGTTTAAGAGAGTGATGTTGATGGAAAGGAGGGTAAAATGTATTTTCACTATAGACACCTAATTTTATCCTAATAATTTTTTTAATATAAAAATAAAATAATAAAATAATAAAAATAAGTCAATATTTTGGTCAAACTCTATTTTAACACTAAACTACCTCAAACCTAAAACCCACTTAAACCCTAAAACTATTCCCATGCACCCATGCATACACCATGCAAAACCCTAGACAACCACATGCACTCCATGCAAACCTCACACAAAACCCTAAACCACTCTATGTAAATCCCATGCAGCCCCACTGCACCAAAGTTCCATTCCAAGAGTTAACTTGAAGATTTGTTGCTAAAAGAAAAGAAATAAATCACAAAAAAGAAAGAAATAAATTACAAAAAGGAAAGAAATCATGCAAATAATGCAATGTGAAAAAAAATTAAAAATAACAAATGGAAAGGAACTAAAATTAGTTGACTAAGGAGCTAAAAGGAAAGAGGATGGATTTGACAAAAAAAATAAAGAAAGAAAATAAAATCAGTTGACTAAGGGGCTAAAAGGAAAAAGGATGAATTTGACAAAAAAATGAAAAGAAAATAAAATCAGTAGGGGTTGGAAATTGACTATGTGAGCCAAAGATCTACAAAAAGAAAAGGGAGGAGACCAAGAAAAATTTTTTTGCTATTGCTTTCTGCAATTTTCACCACCAAGTTCTACACATCATCCTTGCTACATCACTGCTCACAGCATCCTCTCCCCCATGCCATCGTTTCCTTGTTGCTACAGTTACCGTAGACTTGCTACATTATCATCGTAACTTCACTACATAGTTGCTGCTATATTTGTTTTGCTGAATCATCGTCAACGTGAGGCATAGGGAAAGGATGACTAGAGAGATAGGAGGAACAAGAAAGTTGAAGGAAGAGGTCGATCATTCAAAACGGTGTAGTTTTATTAAAGGAAGTAAAATTTTGTTTTAATATTTTATGTTATTATTATTAGTTTCTTTTCTTTATATTTTATGTAATGTATATATATTATGTTTAATTATTTGTTTTTTTAAATCATTCTTGTATTGTTTCATTTTATTTTTATTATTGATCATTCAATGATATTTAACATACTTGTCCAAACTTCAATTAAAATGTATATATTTTTAAAATACCATATAAAAAGATAATTTTGTAAAATTTATAAAATACGATTATTAAAAATAAAAAATAAGAAATTTTCGATGATGGGATTTATTAAAAATCACAAGTAGTGATTCTTCAATAATCCTTATGATTGAATTAAAATCCTTAAATATTACCAGTGTATTGGAATATTTAAGTGATTTTATTTCGATATCCAAATTTCTTATATAATTGATTTTTATGAAATAAATTATATTATAAAAATGAAAAAAAAACAAAAAATTAATAAATGAATAAAAATTTAAATTTTACTTCCTAAGATAAAATATTACGGAATTCACAAATAATAATAAACTTTTTTAATAATAATATTAATGACAAAAATTAATTTCTCATATGCATCATGCATTATGTACTTACATCATATGCATTCAAAGAATTTCAAATTAAGTGCGAATTTTCCAAAGATGAAATTTTATATATATCGCAATTAGTGCTTTTTAAGAGATCTCTAAGTGAGAAAATAATTCGAAATGCTACTAAAAGTATTAGAGTACTTTGAAATAGTTTTTAATACAAAAGATTCTCATTTATTTCTTATAAAAAATTAAATTTTAAATATTTAAAATAAAAATTTTAGTTACAAAATAAAAGGAATTTAAAAAATGTTTAATTTAGGTTTCAAAATAAACAAGAAAATGGTTGCAAAATAAAGGAATTATTTAAAATATTTAATTAAGACCATTTTATTAAATTTAAAAGATAATACATGACTAAATGATACCGTTTTAAATAGGTGCCGTGAGGTACTAATTCTTTTTAACACGTAACTGAACTCTTAAACCTAATATTTGTTTTCGCAGACCAAAACTTGTTTTTTAATAAAATAATTAATTTTAAAATTTTATTGAAAAGATAAATATTTTTAGGTTGCCAATCACATTTAGTAAAAAAAATTGGTGGCAAATCTCTTTGTATTTTCAAAATTGTCTAGCAATCAAATCCATGGACGAAGTCATTATGACACACTAAAAAAATATCAATATTTTTTCCTTTTTTCTTTCTTTCTCTTTTTTCCCTTTTTTCTTTCCTTTTTCTTTCTTTCATTTATTTCTTTTCTTTTTCTCTCTCTACTCCATTTTTTATCTCTCTTCTCTCTAAAAAAACCCAAGAACACCTTAAAAATTTCAACTTACATTTTTCAGATTTTGATGATGATGATGATGAAACACACAGCTATCTGCCTCTAACCGTCACCACACTCACTTGACGACGACAATTCTTACTCAAATTACATCAAAATAATCCTCTTAACCTCCTCTTCCTTCTTCTTCAATTTGATTTTCCAAAAACTAAATAAAAAAAATCTTAATTCTAGACTTAAACTTGTAACTTCAACATACCAAAAACTTAGACAGCCATTGCTTTAGACAAGCCCACCTCCTAATATGTTTTCCTCTTTACTTTGTTCTTCTTTCTCATCAAATTTGTTTGCTTAAAATCCCCTCCAATTGCTTGAAACCTAAATTTCAGAGAAATTTGTTCTCTTTTTTTTATTTTGATTTTTGTGTGTTTGTGTTGTTCCCTCTTTGGGGGTGAAGGTGTTTCATTTAGGTATGGTAATTTATGTTGTAATTTTAATAATAAAAACAGTTTCATCATTGAAGACTAAACGTTTCAACAATAAAGATACACGTTATAATGCAAACGGTTTTGGCTGATGATTAAGAGTGTCAGTTTCATTTGTTTTTAAATATAAAAACTGTAAGTTTTGATTGTATCTTTCTTGAATAGTGGCTAGATACATTTCAAACCGTTTTTTTAGTGAGGTATTCAATGCTGGCAATAATGGTGAACGGAAATGTGCTCTTAAAAGTAATAATAAATTTTACAAATGTGTTTCAAATTTGCAGCCTATAAATAGTTGAAACCAATCCTCAAACGATATACCAACTCTCACAAGTCATTTTGCTTACAAATTTCATTCTCCATACAAACTATCAAATTCTTGGGTAGAGAAAGGTGTTCTATTTTTTGAGCTTTTTGACTCTACAATTAGTGCGGAATTGTAGAGCGTACAACGAAGAATCAGTTGGGCTGTTGTATCCTAGAGGCGACACGCTTTGAGTTCCTGCTGCACCGGCAAATATAAACCGCAGAGGCGTGAATCGTCTTAAAGAGAGCGAGATATCCGTGCCTCAGTCCAACTCTTCGTATCATCAGTAATATAAGTTTAATTTCGTATTTCTTTTATCATTTTTTATTACTAACAATCTCTATTGTTTTAGCTTACATTTCCTACAATTTTAAGACGATTCATTTTTATTTTAAAAAAAGATGTCTTCAACTCAAGAAAAACCTTTGAAACTTACAAATGAGTTGAATATACCTTTTCGTTTTAGTGGAGAGCATTTTAAAAGATGGAAAGGAAAAGTTTTATATTATTTAAATTTATTAAATGTAGCTTATGTCCTTTCCGAAAAAAATCCAAAAAAGATTTCTACTGATGATATGAATGATGAGGAAATGAAGACACATGAGGAAAAGAAAGCGAAGTGGGAAAAAGATGAATATAATTGTCGTTACAGTTTACTCAATTGTCTTTCTGACCAATTTTATGATTATTATGAGAGCACTTACAGTACTGCTAAAAAGATTTGGAAGGCTTTGCAGAAAAAGTATGATACAGAAGAGGCTGGTGCCAAGATGTATGCAGGTAGCCGATGGTTTCGTTATCAAATGGTGGATGGAAATTCGGTGGTGGAACAAATCAGAGATTTCCAAATGTTGGCCCATGAACTCAAGTCCGAAGGAATTCGAATTGAGGACAATTTACAAGTAGTGGCTATCATTGACAAGCTGCCGCCTTCTTGGAAGGACTTTCAAAAGATACTTCGCCACAAGCAAAAGGAGATATCGATTGAAAATCTAATCACCCGAATTCGGATTAAGGAGGAAGCAAGGAACCAAGATGCAACAAGTGCTCAAAGAGTCCAAGGCAATCTTTCCACTAAGGTAAATCTTATTTCCTCTAGTGAGAACTTGCCTAAAAGTCAGAATTTTAAGAACAATGCTCTATTAAAGCCCTGGAACAAGCCTATGAAAAATAGGTTCTTTAAAAAGAATTATAAGCCAAGCCAAAATTCAAATACCAACCCATCAAGTCGTGCTCAAAATGGACCATGTTTTGTGTGTGGCAAAGCTGGACACACAGTAAGAATTTGTAAATTTCGAAAGCGTGGGCCAAATCCTCAAGCCTACGTAACCGAGGAGCCACTTGTGGCGATGATATCTGAAGTTAACATGGTAAATGGGCTTGATGGGTGGTGGGCAGATACTGGTGCTGCTAGGCATGTGTGCAAGGATAAGTCTTGGTTCAAGACATATTCTAGCTTTAATGAAGCAAAAGAGGTAATGCTTGGTGACTCTCACACTACAAAAGTTCTTGGCCAAGGAGATGTTGAATTAAAATTCACTTCTGGTAGGACTCTGACTTTGAAAGATGTTTTGCACACACCTTACATGAGAAAAAATTTGTTGTCTGGTTTTCTGCTTGATAAGGCTGGTTTTAAACAAACCATAGAGTCTGGTCAATATGTCATTACTAAAAATGGAGTATTTGTGGGTAAAGGGTATGCTGTTGATGGTATGTTTAAATTGAGCATTGAAATGAATAAAGCATCTACTAGTTCTGTTTATACTGTTTCTTGTGTTAATATTTGGCATGCTCGTTTATGTCACATAAATAGTAAGTATGTGAAAAATATGAGTAAGCAAGGACTAATTCCTAATATAAATAATGAATTTCAAAAATGTGATTCTTGTAGCATGTCTAAAATTACAAAAGTGCCTCATAAAAGTGTTGAAAGAAATACTGTCTTATTAGATTTGATACATACAGATATTTGTGAGTTTGAAGGAATTTTAACACGTGGAGGAAATAGATATTTTATAACTTTTATAAATGATTTTTCAAAATACTCATATGTTTATTTAATTAAAAACAAAAGTGATGCCTTTGATGCTTTTAAAATTTTTATTAATGAAGTTGAAAATCAACTTGGTAAAAAGATTAAAAGATTTCGTAGTGATAGAGGAGGTGAATATGATTCAAATAATTTTAATACTTTTATTCAATCTTTAGGAATAATTCATGAAGTTACACCTCCTTATTCACCAGCTTCTAATGGTGTAGCAGAACGTAAAAATAGAACTTTAAAAAATTTAGTTAATGCTATGCTTATTAGTTCAGGAGCTCCAAACAACTTGTGGGGTGAAGCCATATTAACAGCTTGCTATGTACTAAATAGGGTTCCTAATAAAAAAAGCCTTATAACACCTTTTGAATTGTGGAAAGGTTATAAACCAAATTTAAGCTACTTAAGGATTTGGGGTAGTTTAGCTTATGTAAGATTGATAGATCTAAAGAGACCTAAATTAGGAATTCAAACTTCCACTTGTGTGTTTGTTGGGTATGCTTTAAATAGTAAGGCTTATAGATTTTTAGATTTTGAGAATAATGTAATCATAGAATCTTTAGATGCAATATTTCATGAAGATAAATTTCCATTTAAATCAAGAATAGTTCAAGATCAAGAAGTTGCTGAACAAAATTTATCTTCTAATAAATCTGTCATAAATGATGATTTTCAAGTAAGGAGAAGTAAAAGAACTAGAGTTGAAAAAGATTTTGGTAGTGATTTTTATGTTTATAACATAGATGACACAATTTCTTATCAAGAAGCTTTACCGTCTCATGATTTTGAGTTTTGGAAAGAAGCTATTAATGAAGAGATGGATTCTCTTATTTCAAATAAAACTTGGAAGCTAGTTGACTTACCAGATGGTTGTCACGCTATAGGGTGTAAATGGATTCTTAGGAAAAAATTAAAGCCTGATGGAACAATAGATAAATATAAGGCTAGGCTTGTAGCAAAAGGATTTAAACAAAAAGAAGGAATTGACTATTTTGATACTTTTTCACCTGTTACTAGAATAACATCCATTAGATTTTTAATAGCGATTGCATATATTCATAATCTCATAATTCATCAAATGGATGTCAAAACGGCTTTTTTAAATGGAGACTTAGAAGAAGAAATTTACATGGAGCAACCTGAGGGGTTTGTAATGCCTGGTCAAGAAAATAAGGTATGTAAGTTGAATAAATCTCTGTACGGTCTTAAACAAGCTCCTAAACAATGGCATGAAAAATTTGATATGTGCATGAGAGATAATAATTTTAAATCAAGTGAATGTGATAAATGTATTTATTTTAAGTCTTTCAATAATTGTCATGTGATTATATGTTTATATGTGGATGATCTCTTAATTTTTGGAAATAATATGGACACAATTGATAATACTAAAACTTTGCTCAAGAAATACTTTGAAATGAAAGATCTTGGTGAAGCTAATGTTATACTGGGAATGAAAATTACTAGAAGTAGTGATTGTATTTTACTTGATCAATCTCATTACATAGATAAAATATTAAAGAAGTTTAATTATGTTGACTGTAAGCATGTGACTACTCCCTTTTTGTCTCATTTATGTTTATTTCCTACTGTTGAAGATAAAGATATTGTTAATCAAGAAGAATATGCCAAAATAATTGGTAGTTTGCGTTATGCTTGTGATTGTACTAGACTTGATATAGCATATGCAGTAGGTGTTTTAAGTAGATTTACTAGCAAGCCTAATAAAGAACATTGGTACGCTTTAGATCACTTGATGAAATATTTGTGTGGTACTAAAAATTATGGATTATGTTATAAAAAACAGCCTGCTGTCCTTGAATGTTTTAGTGATGCTGATTGGAACTCCTTATCAGGTGATTCTTTATCTACAACTGGTTTTATATTTACTTTAGGTGGTAGTGCTATTTGTTGGAAATCTAAAAAACAACAAATAATTGCAAAATCCACAATGGAGGCTGAGCTAATTGCTTTAGCTTCAGCTAGTGAAGAGGCTAGCTGGTTAAGAGATTTATTACATGAAATTCCAATGTGGGAAAAACCAATACCACCTGTGTTAATACATTGTGATAGCACTGCTACAATTGGTAGGGTGCATAACCGTTATTATAACGGAAAATTCAGATCTATTAGAAGGAAGCATGCTATAGTGAGATCCTATTTGAATAGTGGGATTATAAGTGTGAATTACATAAAATCAAATGATAACCTTGCAGACCCTTTAACAAAAGCTCTAGCTAGAGAAAAGATCTAGAGTACATCGAGGGGGATGGGTCTTTTGCCCAAAGAATCTGGAATCTCCTATGAGGAAACCCAACCTAATGATCAGAGATCCTGAGAGTTAGGTTCAATGGGAAGAACGAATCATAGAGAGATGGTTATAAGATACACACTAAGTAACTTTAAGCTTATTTATCCATCCCTATGGTGTAGTGTATCTTTCCTGTAACGATGGAGGGTTGATTCTTTAAGAATCTTAATGAAAACTATAGCTCATTATGAGTGGAGTGTGTTAGTTACAGGAACACTCTTGATAGATTTCACCTATGTGAGTATTGGAGTGGGGCCGCTCCTATGAAGCTTGGTTGGGCAAGTTTCTAGATTACTCACTAAGTCCGGGATCAAGCACAAGGCCGTAATGTGCTGGCTTAAAAGAAGCTCGTTAACACCTGAATTAATATGTGTGTACTGCAAATTCTTGTCTCCCTTATACAGCCAAAGTTCAATGCGTATGGCACACTATTGGCTTAGGATCAAGATTTGCTACTACACTAAATAAAGGTTCAATGCAGTCGCACACCTTTATTATGCATAATAATTCATCTCTGTCCAAGTTAATTATAAAAAAAAAATTTAATAATTTTTTATTATTAAAATAGAGGGGGAATTGTTGTAATTTTAATAATAAAAACAGTTTCATCATTGAAGACTAAACGTTTCAACAATAAAGATAGACGTTATAATGCAAAACGGTTTTGGCTGATGATTAAGAGTGTCAGTTTCATTTGTTTTTAAATATAAAAACTGTAAGTTTTGATTGTATCTTTCTTGAATAGTGGCTAGATACATTTCAAACCGTTTTTTAGTGAGGTATTCAATGCTGGCAATAATGGTGAACGGAAATGTGCTCTTAAAAGTAATAATAAATTTTACAAATGTGTTTCAAATTTGCAGCCTATAAATAGTTGAAACCAATCCTCAAACGATATACCAACTCTCACAAGTCATCTTGCTTACAAATTTCATTCTCCATACAAACTATCAAATTCTTGGGTAGAGAAAGGTGTTCTATTTTTTGAGCTTTTTGACTCTATAGTTAGTGCAGAATTGTAGAGCATACAACGAAGAATCAGTTGGGCTGTCGTATCCTGGAGGCGACACGCTTTGAGTTCCTGCTGCACCAGCAAATATAAACCGCAGAGGCGTGAATCGTCTTAAAGAGAGCGAGATATCCGTGCCTCAGTCCAACTCTTCGTATCATCAGTAATATAAGTTTAATTTCGTATTTCTTTTATCATTTTTTATTACTAACAATCTCTATTGTTTTAGCTTACATTTCCTACAATTTATTTAAGATTTAAGATTTTTATATTTAAAAGTTTCTTTAATATTTCCAATTAGTAATTGATTTCAATTTTTTTAAATTGGTATATTTTATATATGCATCAAGATTTTAATACATTATTCAACATATGTTATAAAATGATTTTTTATAATTTTTTCTATTTTTAAAAAATTATTATAAATAAAAATTGTTGCCATGCATTGGGTTTGAATCTAGTATCTATTTAAAATGTGAGAGATAATGGGGATTTGGTAGTTTTAAGAAGTGAAAGATAAAAGATAATTGGTTTTAAATGTCCTATGTAACATCAAGAGAAGATGTTCACGTAGGCATCCATGTGACTTACTTTTATGAAGTAAACTTGCATTCTGTAATTATATGTAATATACATGTGTGTGATATCACTTGAGTTTAGGTTTTGTGGTACTAGTAAGATATCATTTGAATTTCACCAAAAAAGGATATCATTTGAATTTAAAAAGTGGTTTTTTGTTTTTAATAATTCCAATGTTTTGCTTAGTGTGTTTAAAAGCAAAGTCTTTTTATAATTTATTAAGATGGTAGAACGGTTTTTCTTCTGGTAAAAAAAATAAAGTAATTGGTATAAATTTAAAACAGATAAAGTTTTAAAGTTTTAATTTACAGATAGTAAAATGATTACAGATATACTGTTCAATAAATATGGTGGATGAGTCTGACAAAATAAAATAAAAAACAGTGGAGAATTGGATCACAAATAAAGGTAAAAAGTGCCATTCTGTTTGGTGAATAATGACAGCATCACCAACAATGGTTGATAGACCCAAATTGCTTGGTGGTGAGAAAGGAATTGTGATCAGTGATGGTAACAAATGACTCGTAATACTGTTTAATTTAACATTTCTTAGAATTCATGAGCTTGATGTTATGCTTATAAAAAATAGCTAAATTTCACGTTCGAACATTTAATTTAATTAAATAGATTTTGAATTCGAACTTCTCTTCTCTAGCCTAAAAAAAGTCAACAAAACAGTTTTGTTCTGAGTTTGATTTGTTTTCACGTTGGTTTAAATTAAATTCAAAATAAAAAAAATTGGTTTTAATTTTTTATGCTAAATTGATTCGAAAGATCAATCCTTCCCATCTACAAGAAAAACAAAGAAGATGAACAAACTTTTTCAAAGTATACTTTAGAAGATGGAATTTGACAAAACCATTTGTCTTATGCTTTTTAATCTTTATTTCCACAAAGCCAAGAAGCATATTAAAGTACATTAAACATCCAAAAAAAGTGGTTGGTTAAAGATGGGAAAGCATTTTCCAATTAGCAAATTACATCGGAAATAGTCCACTGGTAGTTAAAGTTGAGTAGTTAGTTGAAAGCCTAAGTGGATTCAATCCAACTTTTAAATAATTTGAATAATACCACACTTTGTGGTCGGTTTATCTGTCAAAAAATCAGTATCAATAGGAAATTAGATGGGATATCCTTCAAAAAATTAATAAACCCTTTCTATCAATCCATCAAATAAATCACCATAAATGTTTGTTTTCTTTATTTCTTTAGTTTAATTTTCTTAACATGAGAAATGAGAGTTTGATATACGATAGTGAAAACTTGGGTGTAATTCAAAATATTAGTTCAGACTCATCTTATCCTTGGAGAATTATTATGTCCAAGAATTCATGCAAATCAATGTCGGCTGATACAATGAGTAATCTCATGTTTTCTTCCTTACTATTTTAATTCAACCTATTACACGTAATCTTTGTGAAAATCGAGTTTATTGACTAAGGATCGAAACAAAAAAAACGATTTGAATAAGTGAGATAACATCACTTAACAGATAATATATTTATCAATTTTGAAATTTAGTTCAAATAATCATTTTTTTATTATTAAAATGTGAAAATTTTATAAGGCTCCGTTTGGTACGCGAAGTTCATTTTCTAGAAAATATTTTTCACATTTTTTATTGTTTGGTATCTGTAAAACGTTTTCCGTCAATGGAAAATGAAATTCGGTCTACGAAAAATCTTTAAGGATTTTGGAAAATTGTCTTACCATTTTCAAAAGGAGAATACAATTTCTAAACCTATGTCACTGTTAAGAAAAAAGCTTCACTAAAACTCAACTTAATCTATATTGAGTTAAAACAACAAGCAATAGAAAATATTTTTCAGCATATCAACCAAACAATAGAAAATATTAGTTTTTCCATAAAATCAAATTTTCAGAAATCATTTTACAAAAATCATTTCTGAAAGTTATTTTACGCGAATCAAACGGAGCCTAAGTTTGAGATTCAAATTTCATTATTTGCATTTTCTCTTCTATGAAATTAGAGATCTCATTTGTATAAAAATATATATTTACGACAATAATTAACAATTAAAATTTGAAAAGTAAAAAGTCTCATATTAAATTTTGGAAAAAAGATGATGGGATTATGAGATAAAAAAAAAAGAGCTTCATCTTTTCCACATAGTTTAAGTTTATTTATTAAGTACTGTAGTGCTAGTAATAATGGTGGAAAAACAACATACACTAGCAATAAAAGTAAATTAACACTAAATTTTTTGCGTTGTGTTGCAAATCCTAAGGATGCAAACACCTTAAGATTCTATGTTGTAACGCTATAATATTAACAATAGTAATTAAATACAATAATCAATGGATGACACATACACAACAAAAAGGAATGGAAGACTCAGAACTCAAGACTTCAGGAGCATTTAAATAACCCATCATGGAAGGAGTTGCACGCATGCATTAGCAAAACCCAAAAATAATTTAAAAAAAAAACAGAAAAATCTTTCCAAGATCAAACCCACAAAAAGAAATGTTAAGCTTATCCTTTGCTTCATGATGGGAAGAATTTCAAACAAAATCTTATTTAATTCCTTAACCATGCCCCATATTCTTTAGCTTTGACCCAAACTTCTTCCCTGCATTTCCGAAATTACCCAATTTAAAACACTGCCTGCATCTGCATGCATTTTCATTTGTAAACTATATGGGAACCAAAACTTTTGTAGGTTGACAGCAATTAATCCTCTAGCTGCTGCTGCTGCTGCTGCTGCTATTCCCCATGTTACTCTTGATTGTTCTTTATTCAATTGGTATAAAACGGAAGAAACCATGATTATTCTAAACCTCTTACCATTGTACAAGTCTTTTATGGATCCAATCTTCAATTTGGTTTTTTATATTCTGTAGTTATGATGTTGGAGTAAACAATTTCCTTTTATTCTTTTGATAAAATGCAATGTGGAAGACTTATCATTTAGATAGATAGCATCAACAAAGGATTGAAATAATGGAAAGATACAATAAATAGTTAGAAGAAGTGAATATGAATTTTTTCTTTAGATATTTGAATATTGTTCAAATTTTGAAATTATCATTATTGAGAGAGTTTTACCGTTTATCATTCCTGACTTAAACAAAATTAGTTTCAAACCGTAAAACTAATAAAAAACCTGTAGATAAACTAAAAAAATAATGAAAGGATGAATCTTGAGTTTAGACCGACAATACGTCTTTTTTTTTGCAACACTATTGGAAGGAGTTAGTGTTTCACACGCACTGATTATGCGTTTGGGGCACAAACTACTGTGCTCCAATTGTTTTCGGTTTTCTGCCTCGTTAGAAAGTGGAAAACACAATATCTCCAACAAAGCAAAGCACCCAACATTGAGCTGGTCGAACCATAGCAGCAATGGAGCAGTGCAAGATGAGCAAATGCAGTTGTTGGGATGTGTTCTTCTTTGTAACAATTTGTGTATTTTGGAGGATGGGCCCCACCGCACGCACTCTTCGTCTCCTTTGGGAGAGAAAAAAAATATTACTTGGGAAACTCCCGCACCTCAATCCTCTCACACTTATCTTTCTTAACCTTCTCTCCAGTGTCCAAATACCCTTCACTGGTCTAGTATAGTAGTATATTTTTTGGCGACAAAAACAAATCCCAAACTCGAAACAAAACAAACACTGCCCATCTATCTCAGTTTAGTATCACTTGTCCCTAAAACTATTATATCTTCTTTGATGTTTAAATTGGAAAATTGCAAAAAACCATTTGTATGTCACCAACATAACAAGCCCATACCCCACAAAAATCCCTTTTTAGTTTTTTGCCTTTCCTCTCTCACTTTCTTGCTTTTGTGGCCTGTGGCCTTGCGCCTCTGTGTATGTGCTCGAGGGGTAATGATTTGGTGCATTTATAGTTTGGTGGACTTTTGTGGGCATGCCACCAAGATTTTCCACCATTGGAGTAAATATGGACCATCCTCTCACATCACAAGATCTGGTGATGATACTAACCTCTTTAATTCATGCACTTCCTTAACAGAATCCAAGATGAAAGTGGTCCTCTTTTTAAAGTTCCTTGACTGACATTTTGCATTGGATTTTAATTTGCCTTCTTATGTGTCAAACTTGTGATAATTCAAAATTTGTTCTTTTTATTTTCTCCTTAGCTATTGCAATGTTGTAGATATTATACAGTTTTTATCTTTGAAAGCAGTCTAATTTACCAACTAAAATAAGATTTAAGGAAAAAAAATAGAATCGCCTTTTAAGACCTTTTTCCCCTTGAGAAGATATCTGTACCATTGATCCTATCTAGCGGCAAAAGGCCAAAAGCATGAGCTTAAACACACAATCACAAGCTTCAAATTGGGTCAACAAAACAATGATCTCCATATCAGTTCAGCAATGAGAAGAATCCAAAATATAATGAGTGAGTGAGCGAGGGTTTCCTTCCTTCAAAAACAGAAAGTTGATCAACATTGTCTTAGTCTTAAAGCTGGGACCCAATTTATCCTCCAAGTCCAGAATGTCATAATACACAATCACTACTCCGACTCTGTGCTGGTCTTCTGTCCTGTAATCTCAGAGTCCAAGGATCCATCATAAGGTATAATGTACATCCCTACCCCACCAACCCATGACATGACCACATCACTACCATTGATCTCTGGGCCCCAAAACAATAACAATGTGGACCCTAGACGGTATTGGGCTATTGGCCGACATTCATATTCAGTTCATGCTCAACTCCAATCCAGATGCACTCATAGTCTCATTGCAATGTATACTATTGCTAGGTAACTTAATTTTCTTGGTAAGTGTTTGCCATTCTCCACATTCATTTTGTCACAATAATTTACTTCTTGCTTTTTGTTTTTTAATTTTCAATAGCAGAGTACATGTATGGAGGAAAAAGGGTATGTCTAACATTATCCAATACAGTCTTAAAGCTGAGAAAGCAAAAGAGATTAGTGAGGCACTGGCCACAACAAAAAAGTAGGACCCAAATTCCAATCTCTAAGAAATCGACCGTTACAGATAGCCTGAGGAAGATGGATGGGTGAATGGTGATGAGTGATGGTGTAGTGGCAAATGTAGAAGATGTTTTACTACATGAAAATGAAGTAATAGAAAAAATTTATGGCCTTAGAGAGAGAGAGAGAGAGGGGAAGGGTGGGCAAGCAAAGCATTGCATAGGGACTAGAGAGAAGAGAGAGATAGAGAGAGAGCACCGAATCGAGAAGTCTGGAGACGACTGCAAGTTCGAATTATTCTTCTTCTGTGTATGATTGCTTTTATAAAAATCCCCTCAGTTCTTTTGGACTGTTTACCGAAGCCCCTCCCTTCCATCCACCATCCCCAACCACTTTCTTCTCTCTCTGTATATTTATATATATTTATCCATTTACATATAAAGTATGTGCTTTTCAAAGACAGGACTTTTTTACTTTTATTTTTATTATTATTTCATAATAAAAGAGTCATGGTACGTCCCGAGGCTGCGCCATTAGTTCTGAACCAAGAACAAGGCAAAAAGAGAGAAGGCTAAACTAAGCTAAGGCCAAAGCCATTTTTTTAAAAGCTAAGAGAGAGAGAGGGGCTCGCAAAGGCTTTTACACGTGATACAGAAAAAACCAAAAGCACTCTGCATGCGTGTATAAAGATTCATCATCATCATCTCTCTTTCACTCATACTCTCTCTCTCTCTCTCTCTTTCTTCTCTGAAGTCCTCTTCAAAAACCCACTTTTGCCTTCTCTTTCAATCTCTCTGCACGTTCTTTGGCTTCAATCCATCTTTTCTAACATCTTCCTATCTCTTCTCTTGTTGTTTTGCTTCGAAGTTCACCGCTTTGTATGTTTTTACCACTTGTTGAGTTATTTGCATATACTAGTAATGTTTTATGATGGCATTTAATTGCTTCATTTTATTATTTTCGCTTAAGCATTATAATTATTTTTTGATATCCATGAGATAGTGATTTCACTGCCCTTTTCAATGTTTATTCCTTCTCTTTGTAAACATGTTCTTGTTTTTTGTTTTCTTCTAGATGGCTTTTATTCTTTCTATATGCTACCAAGTCCCATGGTTTCAAAATCTGTTCTTTACATAATAAATAAATAAAATTAATAAACTTTCTTTTATACTGTTGCTATGTTTTTATCTGCTTGGGCTTGTATTCATTTCATTTGTGCCTAGTCAAGTTTCAGGTTTTCGTAGGGACAAGCTTAGGGGAATGGTTTTGTCTTCTGGGTAATATCCATTTTCTTTGTTTTGGGATACTATTAAATTATTCTTAACTTGATTTGTTAATGTTTCCTTCCTCGTGATTTTATGGTCATTGGCTTCACAATAGATGTTTCTCAAGAAGTTTTGGTTTTGGAGTTGATGTTCAGTCTTGTCTTTGCTTTTTACCAATTTTTAAAGTTGCAGAGCTGATTTTTAGTTGTAAGGTTGGTTTGGGTCTTTGTGCCTTTAGTTATCTCTCTTTTGCTTGGTCTTTTGAGGTGTTTTGAACAGTACTATTTTAGAAACAATAATAATTGTATAGTAACTTATTAAATATGTTTATAAAAGGGTGGTTATGGTTCTAAGTTCTAAGCTTTGTATTTCCATTTTTATTTTATTTTTATTTAATTTTTTATGAGTTTTAAATTTAGTAGTATGTAGTTTTGGGCAGTTAGATGCTGAAACAAAGGTGAAAGATTGGGTGTTTGGTGTTGCAAAGGAATGGTAAAGCTTGTAATGTGCAAAAAAGTCTGCACATTTTACCCATACCCATTACTTTTGCCTTAGCAAGTTCGGTGCCTTATCAACATTTATTATTTACTTTTCTGCAGTTTTTGCAAATTTTGGTGTTTTTCCACTGACATACATTTTCCCAATTTGTTTCTTGTGTTTTCAAGCAGAAAGGATTGTTAATCCGTGAAGGTAGCTAAACAAGTATAAGAATAGAGGAGAAACCAGTGCTTTACGCGTGTGCCATTTCGTGAAAAACTCCGTAACTCTTTTGGACAAAGCTTTTGTTCTTGTGTTGTATCAATTTCTGTGACAAGGTAAGAAGAGCTAACCACTATGCCTATAAGGCAAATGAAAGAGAACTCAGAGCAACACCTTGTGGTGAAAAATCACTTGCAAAACACTATGAACCCAGTTCAAAGAGCACCAAAAACTGCACAAAATGGCAAAGGTCCACCAGCAGCTCATGAACCACAGAACACAAAACTTCCCCATAGCCAAACCTCTCCTCCGTCAAAAAATAGAGGAAGAAGAAGAGGAAGAGGTGGTAGAAAATCTGATCAAGGAGATGTTTGCATGAGACCAAGTTCAAGGCCCTGTACCATAGCACAGAAGCCTGTGAATCCAGCTGCTGGTGATCTTGTGGCTGCAACTTCGAATGGGTGTATTCAAAATGGCCGTAACTTGGGTGGAATGGAAATGTCGTTTCCTTCTTCAAGCAAGTCTTTGAATTTTGCACCTAGGCCTGGTTATGGTCAAGTTGGGACGAAGTGTATTGTAAAGGCTAACCATTTCTTTGCAGAGTTACCAGAAAAGGACTTAAACCAGTATGATGTAAGCTCGTTCTTTCCTTGTATTGTGTTTTTTACATTGAAAATGGTTCATAGTATTACTGCATCAAAACAAAAGCATCTTATGGTAGCATCTTTTTTTTTTTTTAAAGAATTTGTTTCATGGCAATATTTGGGGGGCCTCTAATCTGACATATGTGTATGCTGTTGTGTCTTTAAACTTTTGCAGTTACATCGAAGATGAAATTTATTAAGATTTCTGTTCTCACCATGTCCTTTTCTTTTAATGTCTTTTATGTTGTTTAAATTTTGTTCTCATTGTTTTTTTTTTCCTTTTTGCAACCCGTGTTCTGCTTCTTTGCAGGTTACAATAACTCCTGAAGTGGCATCAAGAACGGTGAACAGAGCTATTATGGCAGAGCTTGTCAGACTGTACAAAGAATCAGACCTAGGGATGAGATTGCCTGCTTATGATGGCAGAAAAAGTCTATACACAGCCGGTGAACTTCCTTTTGCATGGAAGGAGTTCACCATCAAGCTGATAGATGAAGAGAATGGAATCAATGGCCCCAAGTGAGTACGATTTTATCTTCTTTTTCCTTGTTAATGGACATTCTATTTCTTTTCTCGTGCAATGTAGGCTTTTACTTGTTTGACAACAGCTAATGAAAAAGGAAATAAATATATAGAATTCTTTTTTTTTACCATTTCTCGATCTGTCTCTCTTTTATTTTTTTAAGTCTGTTTCAATTGACTCAAGTAGTATACTATTTTTACTTCCTTTCTTGTTAATCTCCAACCATCTATACGTGATTTTACAGAAGAGAAAGAGAATATAAAGTTGTAATAAAGTTTGTTGCGCAAGCAAACATGCATCATGTAGGCCAATTTTTGGCTGGTAAGCGTGCTGATGCTCCACGGGAAGCTCTGCAGATTCTTGACATTGTATTACGAGAACTATCCACAAAAAGGTATGAGTACTAAAAGTGTTGTGTTTATAGAAAAATGATTGTGGTTGTTGATAATTGTTCTGTGGATCTCACTCTACCTGATGCTGTGAAGGTACTGTCCTATTGGGAGATCCTTCTTTTCACCTGATATTAGAGCACCACAAAGGCTTGGTGATGGTTTGGAGTCATGGTGTGGTTTTTATCAGAGTATCAGGCCTACTCAGATGGGCTTGTCTCTGAATATTGGTATGTGAATTATGAAAAATTTACAAAATCAAATGGCAGTTACCTTTGCTTGGTGTTTCTCATCTTCTGTTTTTACCTCTTATACCTTTTGTAATAGATATGGCTTCAGCTGCATTCATTGAGCCTCTCCCTGTAATGGAGTTTGTTGCACAGCTTCTAGGCAAGGATGTATTGTCAAGGCCATTGTCTGATGCTGATGGTGTGAAGGTACCTTTTTCTTTTTGTTGTTGCTGCAGCCTGATTTTGCTGTTTGATTTTAATCATAAGCTACTTTGAAATAACTGACAGATTAAAAAGGCACTCAGAGGAGTGAAAGTAGAGGTAACACATAGAGGGAATGTACGAAGAAAATACCGTGTTTCAGGATTGACTTCTCAACCTACTAGAGAACTAATGTAAGTTTCTCTGTGAAATATGTTGTTTGACAAAGGATCATGGATGTTAGGTATTAACAAGAGCTTGAATGAGAGTAAAATAAGAAGTTCCTTAGACTGTTTTGTTTCTTTCTGAGGATGTACTAATCTTGATGAGTGTTTGTGCTGTTCTTATTACCTATGGTTTATTTTTCAGGTTTCCTGTTGATGACAACTCAACCATGAAGTCTGTTGTTGAATACTTTCAAGAGATGTATGGCTTCACAATTCAGCATACGCATCTACCTTGCCTTCAAGTAGGAAACCAGAGGAAGGCAAATTATTTACCTATGGAGGTTGGAAGATGTCAGTGAAAATTTTATCATTCTGAGTAAACACTTTTTTCTGTGCTAACATGTGAGAAATCTGGACTCTTTGCTTTGCCAGGCGTGCAAAATTGTTGAGGGACAACGATATACAAAAAGATTGAATGAAAGGCAAATTACTGCTCTCTTGAAAGTCACATGCCAAAGACCAAGGGAGCGGGAAAATGACATTTTGCAGGTACCACTTTTATGCAATCTTTACATCATAGGATTTATATAACCTTGGTTTGTTTGTAAGGAATTGAAGGAATGAAAGAAACTTTGAGATAGGTGGCTACTTCTGTGTCAGCAATTAAGCATTGAAGCACGACCACTATCTTATCCTGATCTTTCTGATGAGTGATGACCAAAGCACTGTAGAATTCCTACGATACATAACTTGTGAAACAGTTTAAGAAGTTGCCAATCTATTCTGTTTGCCACAATCTCCATTTCAATTTCGAAAAATATGTTAATTTGAGGATTAATTGATGCGAATACGTTAAGTGCAGACTTAAAGAGAAGGAATCTCTAAAAAGGACTAGGAATAGAATTTATTGGTTTGTGATCTGGGGAGTCATTGGAGTATTTATTTGGTTTTTCTAATGACAAATTGTCTTTGCTGCATATTGAATACAAGCAGACGGTTCAGCATAATGCTTACGACCAAGATCCTTATGCAAAGGAGTTTGGAATGAAAATCAGTGAAAAACTTGCTTCTGTTGAGGCTCGAATCCTTCCTGCCCCTTGGGTAATATATCCTAAAATTTCTGCATGATCTGAAAAGAAAAAAAAATTATTTTTCTTCATTACTGACCATTTTATTGGCTTCTTGCAGCTGAAATATCACGAAACTGGAAAAGAAAAGGATTGTTTGCCTCAAGTGGGGCAATGGAATATGATGAATAAGGTAAGACTCTGGTGTATGTTTTCAATATTATTCATTTTCTCTTTAAGTACTGATGAGTTCTCCCTTTTCCACCTTTATTCCCTTTTAAGCAAGTAAAAGAGAAAGGTTAATGGGAAAGTTAATCAAGATTTTTCAAAACGTTTGTGAAGATATATACCATTTTTTAAATCAATCAAGTTTGCTGGTCAGTTCAGGTAGAGGGTTGAAGAACTTAGGTCTTTTCTTTTTGTCTTTTTTTTTTTTGATCCAAAAGTCTTTTCTTTTTGTCTAGTTTACAACAATATAAGCTAAGCATGCCGTGCATGGGTTCATGTTTCTTCACTGTAGTTCTTGCGGAGTGTGTTCTCTTGAATGTTTCATTAGCATTAAGGTCTAGATGATATTTTTTGTTAAATCTATACATTTTCTAGCTTGTGTTGCTGATATTTTTGGCATCTGGTTTTTATCTGATCTAGAAAATGATCAATGGGATGACTGTAAGCCGATGGGCATGTATTAACTTCTCACGAAGTGTGCAAGAGAGTGTTGCTCGTGGGTTTTGCAATGAACTTGCTCAAATGTGTCAAGTTTCCGGCATGGTAGTTATCTAAAACTTATAACCTTGGGCATTTAAGATCAGTATGTTCTAGTTTCTTCTTCCTTTTTTTTTTTTTTATATTTTAAAATTTCTGTGGAGCATAACTGTACAAGCCATTGCTGTTTTATAGGAGTTCAATCCAGAGCCTGTAATTCCAATCTACAATGCCAGGCCTGAACAAGTGCAAAAAGCTTTGAAGCAGGTTTACCATGCATCCATGACTAAGACTAAGGGAAAAGAAGTAGAGCTTCTCTTAGCTATATTGCCTGACAACAACGGATCGCTTTATGGTATGTCATGTTATGATGATTTGCAGTTCTAATGGTTAGATATATGCTTTATTCCCCTATGCTTATATGTGGTTAAGCTGGCTCCTTAAATCCTACCCTCCTTTGTCTCCAAAAGGAAGGATGGAAAACTGGAAGAATGATCTCAAAATGTTATTGGAGTACTACTTGTGACATCATTCTACTTTTTCAGGTGATCTCAAGCGAATTTGCGAAACTGATCTAGGCTTGATATCACAATGCTGTCTCACAAAACATGTCTTCAGGATCAGTAAACAGTACTTGGCTAATGTGGCCCTTAAAATTAATGTTAAGGTAAATCATATCTCCCCGCTATATATTAATTTATTCCCTAAAATGATTTGATTTCGAACTTTAATCTGGTTTTATGGTCGATATATGTGCTTCTTGACTCTTTTCACAATATACATTTGAAATTTCCTAATAAATATCCTTTGTCCTTGATGCAGATGGGTGGCAGGAACACTGTTCTTTTGGATGCTATCAGCTGTAGAATACCATTAGTTAGTGATATACCAACCATAATATTTGGAGCTGATGTAACTCACCCAGAAAATGGAGAAGACTCCAGCCCCTCAATAGCAGCTGTAAAATTCTTCTTCCTAGTTTATGTTCCTCCAACTTGTTATTTCATCCTTAAGCTAACAGTTGGACTCCACTTTCCAAATATACTGGTTCTGTAGGTAGTAGCTTCACAAGATTGGCCTGAAGTGACAAAATATGCTGGACTAGTTTGTGCTCAAGCTCATAGACAGGAACTCATACAGGACTTGTACAAAACGTGGCAGGATCCAGTACGTGGCACAGTTAGTGGTGGCATGATCAGGTATACAGATGTCAATTCCGCTATAGCAGTACTTTTAACCATGCAGTTATAGGTATTTTCATTTCTAATTACAATTTCTTGTGTAGGGATCTTCTTGTATCCTTTAGGAAGGCAACAGGGCAGAAGCCACTGAGGATTATATTTTACAGGTTTGTGATGCAGGATTTGTTGGTAAATATTTCTACTATTTTATTTCATTCCTGAGTACTACTGAAAAAATCTTCATCAAATTTAACATGAGCTAAATCTCATTCTCGAAGTTTTAGGGGGCCATGTAGAGTTGTTAAGATTTTTCTGTATTTTATTTGGGAAAAGATGATATGCTAGGTGGAACGAGAGTCGGAAGAATACATTTTTCTTAGAAAAGAATGAATGGCGGAGGAAAATTCCTGTTAACGACTTAGCATGAGTTTATATGTTGGTTCATGAAGCCTATCACATTTTTAGGATAAAATCTTTGATGATAATGATAATGATAATGATGATGATGAAAAGATGATCCTTGATTTGGGACTCATATCTGTAAAACTAACATGCAATTAGCAGTACATGGTTGCTTGCTTACCACTGTTTTTGTATTATGAAATCCTTGCATGCACTTCTTGTCCTGCTTTTAAACAATTTAGATTGATTGTAACTACTACTCATTTATATGCATATGTTGTACACTTTTCGTGTCTTGTACTTGTCATAACGTTTCCTAGGATTAGGACGCTGGACATTAAACAAATGGAGCCGCCACCAATCAATTTTCAACCTAGGTGTGATTGGCCACCTAATGACTCTAAAACTGGTCTATATTTTAAGTTTTGGGTTCGGGAGTTCATTTACGTGTAGGGAAGGTTATAGCACTCCCACAACGCCCAATATTGGTACCATTTTAATTTTGTGTTATTTTAACTTAGTTTTAATTATGTGATCTTTTAACTTTTTTGTTTAAATATTGAAAATTCTTTTAAAAATCCTTCATCATTCTGGATGAACTCTTAAAAGACTCTTCTCACCTCAAGAATATTCAAGGGGTACCATTCGACTCTCTTGAAGAGGCTCTGTCGGAAGTATTTTAGAATTTTATTATTCTTTAATTTATTTTAATTTAATTATTTTATTACTTTTATATATTTATTTTAAATATTATTTTATATATATTTTTAATATTTTTAGGATTTTTGGTATTTAATATTGAGAATATCTCTTAAATTTTTCATCGTTCTGGATAAACTTAGGAGAACTCTCACCTAAGAATTTTTCAAGTGTTACTCATTCGCAATCGTCTTAAGGATTCCATCATCGGAATTATTATTATTTATTAACTTTATATATTATGTATTATTTTATCTTTATTAGAATGTAAATTTTATTATTTATTATGTTTTTATCTTTATTTATCATTCGTTTATTTTGAAAATGCCTTCTAAGTCTTCTATCGTTCTGGATAAACTTAGAAGGATCTTCCTTAAGAATTCTTCGAGTGTTATTCATTCGTAATCGTCTCAAAGATTCCATCATCGGATTTAATTGTATAATTTATGTTTTTATTTATTATTATCCTAAAAATTTTACTATTATGTTTATTATTATTATTTTTCACTATTATGATTTTTTATGTGTTATTCTATTTTAATTGTTTGGAGAATAAAGTTTAACCTTCATTTTTTTGAAAATACTTTTTAAATCTTCTATCATTCTGGATAAACTTAAAAGGATCTTCTTACCTAGGAATTCTTCGAGTGTTACTCATTCGTAATCGCCTCGAAGAATCCATCATCGGAATTATTTATATAATTTATTTTTATATCATTTGCTATTGCCTTATCACTATTTTAAATCATTTGGTTTATATTCTAATTATTACTATTATTTTTTTATTTTATAACCCATTAATTAGCAACGTTTCCCTTTAACCTATCAATATAATTATTTTAATCCTTACTTTTATACCTTAGCTACTAGGATACCACTAAAAGTAGGCTAATCATTAATCATGCAAATAAACTATTGGAAATTAAGAGTACAATGCAAGATTGGAGGCTTACCAATTTTCGGCTAAAACCAGTCAAATGCTTAACGTTGGGATGGATTGAAACTGAAAGATATTAACGGACTGGAGCTGCTGTGTTGTTTGCTATCCTCTGATTAGTTCTAGGATTCTTAACTGCTGGTTTAGCAATTCTTGGAGATTGCTACTTAGTTGGATTGAATCCTTCCTTTGCCTTTTTGATTTTTTTTTCTTCTAATTTCCTCCCAATTGTTTGATACTGCTCTCTTCGTTCCCCCTTTTAAGTTATGGGTTTAACTCCTTTTTATAATCATAAGCTTTTTAGAGTCCTAATACAACTAAACCTATTCTATTAATTATCTCTTATTTTTAATATTTTATCTATTTAATTCTTATGTTAATCTAACTCTATCAAATTTAATATTAATCTAAATAATTATCCAAAAAAATTTAACTATCCTATTCTAAAATTAATTTTATTTTATTTTCTTATCTCTTCTTTTTTTTTTATTTATCATTACTAAATCTTATTTTAACTTTTAATTTACTAATTAATGTTAATTCTAAACCTAAAAATTCTAATTTAATTCTAGTCTAATTCTAAATTGTCAAATTAAAATACAATGTCACCGAATCCAATTAATTATTTTTATAAATTAAGATTACGGACAAAATAAGGTATTTATAGCTGACCCTTTTTGCACATATTCTGAAAATCAGGAATTGTGCAAAGACAATTAGACAAATATTGTCCGGATTTTTTTTATTTTTTTATTTTGGTTTTTTTTTTTACAAAATATTTATAATTTTTATGAAACATTTAGTTCCTCTCACCAGAGGCTGTAAGACTTTGAAACATAACCTTGTGCTCCTTTTACCAGAGGCATTGGAACTTTGAAAAAATAACTTTATGCTCCTCTCACCAGAGGCATTGAAATTTTGAAACATAACCTTGTGCTCCTCTCACTAGAGGCATTGGAACTTCGAAACATAACCTTGTACTTCTCTCACTAGAGGCATTGGAACTTTAAAAAATAACTTTGTGCTCTTCTCACCAGAGGCATTGAAACTTTGAAACATAACCTTGTGCTCTTCTCACCTGAGGCATTGGAACTTCGAAAAATAACCTTGTACTCCTCTCACAAGAGGCATTGGAACTTTGAAAAAATAATCTTGTGCTCCTCTCACCAGAGGCAGTGAAACTTTGAAAACAATTTTGTGCTCCTCTCAACAAAGGCAATGAAACTTTGAAACGTAACTTTATGCTCCTCTCACCAGAGGCATTGAGACTTTGAAAAAAATAACTTTATGCTCCTCTCACCAGAGGCATTGAAACTTTGAAAAATAATCTTGTGCTCCTCTCACCAGAGGCATTGGAACTTTGAAAACAAAGAGTTCCTCTCAACAGAGGCTATGAGACTTTAAAAAATAAAGAACTCTTCTTAATAGAGGCAGTGAGACTTTTTGAAAAATAAAGAGCTCCTCTCAACAGAGGCAGTGAAACTTTTAAAAAACAAAGCTCCTCTCAACAGAGGCAATGAGATTTTCGAAAATAAAGAGCTCCTCTCAACAGAGGCTTTGAAACTTTTTGAAAAATAAGAATTCTTCTCAACAAAGGCTTTGAGACTTTTGAAAATAAAGAGCTACTCTCAACAGAGGCTTTGAAACTTTTTAAAAAATAAAGAGTTCCTCTCAATAGAGGTTTTGAGAGTTTTGAAAATAAAGATTTCATTTCAGAATGCCAGTTTACATGGGTTTGACTAGGCTTAACTTTCATTTTGATTGCAACAATATTGGGCTTCATCATTCTTTAAGGTGCCAGCTAAATTGGACTCTGCTCTCATCTAAGATTTTTTTCAAAAAAGTATTTTTCTCATCATCTTCTCATACCTCATCATTTTTTTCAAATTACCATCTCTTATATTTTCTCTTTTCCTCAAAATTTTAATCATTCAGAACTTCTTATCCCAATGTCTTAACAAATAGTTCAATGTCAAAATGCAATAGTGAAATGTGATGTATGTTATGAATATAATGAATATCATGAACATCATAATGCCTTAAGTGTTATGAATGTTACCTGAATTACTCCATGAATGTATGTAAATGCAATCTCCATTGTGGTAACAAGATTCTCAAGCTTATCTCATTTTTCTCAAATTCCACATATCTGCTGGATTCTTCTTATTCAAATCTTCTTTCATTTAACATCCTATCTATTAACGAGTCCAATTATGCTCAAAGACTTGTCATCATGCTTTCAAATTTAAATTTTCATCATTTCTTATTTTTGTTTCTTTCTCTCTCTCTTAGTAATACAAGATTTCTCGAAAGAAATTTTTTTTTTCAAAAATTTACCCAAAAAATTTACCAACATTTATTTATTTTCCTTCTAACTCAACCGCCAATGTAATGCACTTATGCATATTCTCAATTTGTTATTACAGGGGTGGAATAAATTTTGAAATGATCATGAGAGGTATAGGTATTCATTCTTAGAAAAGGAACATGAAATCAAGAAAAATCAATGGGATAGTCTGTTTGGAATAAGGTTTTCAATATCCATTTAATAAACATTCTGATAATTTCAATCGAGTCAATTTAGAATTTCTTTCCAAAAGCCCACTCTTATTGATATGTTCTTTCATGTAGCGTCTGTTAGTCTTGCCCTTGTATCAAAACTTTTTGATGATATTTTCCTAAGCTGTCTTTTCAGGTTTTCAACTTATGTGCCCCTTATTTGATTCAAACTGCCTTTTTTAGGTTTTCAATTTTGAATCTTCCTTTTTTATTTCTCTTTTTCTTTTTTTTTTTTCATATTTTTTTTTCATATTTTTTTCTTTTTCTTCATTTTCAAATTCATTGGCTTTGACAACAACTTTCAGTGCTCAATCCAAATTCATGCCCTAATAGGCGTTATTGATTTCGATCCAAGATATCTTCTAAAGCTCATAGGTTTCTTCATTCAACTTGATCTACTTCCTTCAAAGGATCATTATCTCATTATATAAATGTCTTCATTCAATACATGATTTTTCAATTTAAGCATTTACATTTGATCAAAATGGGCTTTTAAAGGCATGTAATGTAGGCTCAGGTGAGAGCTTATGAAAGAAAAGGATATAATAGGCTCAAAATGTGTTTTAAGGTTTATAAACCAAGAGATCACTTTTTTTATCAAGTAAAACATTTAGGCATTTTGCCTCTTTCTAATTCACTCATTTCTTTTCTTGCTTTTTTTTTTCTTTTTGAATTTAAACCCTTTTTCTTTTCTTCTTTTTTTTTTCACAAAATCGGGGTATTTTTTTTTCGCCCTTTGATTCATCATGAACACTTTCATCTTTGCCCTTAAAATTTCTTTATAAATGATTTTCATCTTCTTTGCCCTTAGTATGGAGGGTGATCCTTGGTGGGTTACATTACAAAAAATATAATAGGCTCAAAAGGGGTAATCAAAGGACAATTTTACTCATGCTTGAAGGATAGTGAAATAAATGTCATTTATCATTTCAAATGTAAATACTCATTAAAAATTGTTTATTAAAAAATGACAAACTTGTAAGAAGCTTCTGTGAGAGATTCACCTTTCTTGTACCATCTATCAAGTGCGAATGGTGAACAATCTTTCCTTCATTTTCTTGCTTTCACAACATTAACAGACTAGTAATTCATCAACAATAGTTCTTTCAAAATTGAATCCTAGATTTATTGACATCATTATCATCATGTTCATTATTTGGATACTTGTGAATAAAAGGTAAGGTGAGTATGTGGGAAATGGCAAATGAACAGAAAAAATGAGAAAATGACAGTGCATCACATTAGTCGCTTTATTGAGAAAGGAATAAATAAAAGTTAGCCCATACATAAAACTTTATCTTGTGCTTATGGGCTTAAGCACTTTAAAAAACTATCTTGCATTAATTAAAGAAGCAAAAACAAAACTAGAATTTATAAATCTTCAAAATCGCATTGTTAGAACCCTTCATATCCCCATAAGACAAATTTTTTTTTAACTTCAACTTATTTTCTTACTCCCTTTCCCTTATCCAAAATTTTCAACAACTCAATGTTTTGGGCCAATTGCCCTCTTATATCCTCTTGAGCTTTTTCCATCTTCTCCATGTGAATGCTTTGTTCTTCTTCCATAACCCTAGCTTGATAACAAGTGTGATATGAATGGACTTTTGCTCGAGCTATCTTTGAACCTTTATTACCACAATTAGAGTTCATCATTTTTCATGTGGTGATGCTTGAAGAAGTTTGAAAATGCTTTGTTTAAAAACAATGAATGAAGATAAATCAAAACGAGATGATGTGTATGAATGGAATGGTGTGGTAAAAAGTTGTTATATAACAGTAATGGATGAGTGATGCATGGAAATGTTTTGGTAAAGGACTCATGGTACCCTCTTAATGTCTCATGTGTGAACCAAAATCAAACAAACTTGATCAAGCATGTGTCCTGAGTAATGGGTATTTTCTATAGCATGGGTTGATATAGCTCTATCTTACAGTTGGTCTTCTTAATTTCACTATATGCATGACTTTAGATATAAGGGCTAAAGGTTCCCAAATTGTTATTCATTATCATCCACTCTGGACTAGTAAGGCACCCTAATCCTCACCCATGATAGGCTATAAACGGAAAAGGTTCAACTTGAGTGGGAGTATTTTGCTAGCCCATGCGGAGGTTATCACCTCACGAGAGCGGTAGGTACTGTACTTCCTCCTAGAAAGGAATGAGCTCGGGTCGAGAGCTTTATGCATGCAAGTGCAAAGTGTGGTGTGTGAGAAGGAACTTCATCTTATTAATTTCCACAAAACACTTAAGAAATCAGCAAAAGAGCATCAAACAACATCAAAACTTTTCAAATTTAGACCATCAAACTTAGACTTAGTATAACACAAGATTAAATTATGGCTAGACTCTTAATTTTCCCCAGTGGAGTCGCCAAGTTGTTATAACGTTTTCTAGGATTAGGACGCTAGACATTAAACAAATGGAGCCGCCACCAATCAATTTTTAACCTAGGTGTGATTGGCCACCTAACAACTCTAAAACTGGTTTATATTTTAAGTTTTGGGTTCGGGAGTTCATTTACGTGTAGGGAAGGTTATAGCACTCTCACAACGCCTAATATTGGTACCATTTTAATCTTGTGTTTTTTAACTTAGTCTTAATTATGTGGTCTTTTAATTTTTTTGTTTAAATATTGAAAATTCTTTTAAAAATCTTCCATCATTCTGGATGATATCTTAAAAGACTCTTCTCACCTCAAGAATATTTAAGGGGTACCATTCGACTCCCTTGAAGAGGCTCTGTCGTCAGAAGTATTTTAGAATTTTATTATTCCTTAATTTATTTTTATTTAATTATTTAATTATTTTTATTTATTTATTTTAAATATTATTTTATATATATTTTTAATATTTTTAGGATTTTTCGTATTTAATATTGAGAATATCTCTTAAATTTTCCATCGTTCTGGATAATATTTTTAGGATTTTTCGTATTTAATATTGAGACTATCTCTTAAATTTTCCATCGTTCTGGATAAACTTAGGAGAACCCTCTCACCTAAGAATTCCTCAAGTGTTACTCATTCGCAATCGCCTTAAGGATTTCATCATCGGAATTATTATTATTTATTAACTTTATTTATTATGTATTATTTTATCTTTATTAGAATGTAAATTTTATTATTTATTATGTTTTTATCTTTATTTATCATTCGTTTATTTTGAAAATGTCTTCTAAGTCTTCCATCGTTCTGGATAAACTTAGAAGGATCTTCTTACATAAGAATTCTTCGAGTGTTACTCATTCGTAATCGCTTCAAAAATTTCATCATCGGATTTAATTGTATAATTTATGTTTTTATTTATTATTATCCTAAAAATTTTACTATTATGTTTATTATTATTTTTTTTACGATTATGATTTTTTATGTGTTATTCTATTTTAATTATTTGGAGAATAAAGTTTAACCTTCATTTTCTTGAAAATACCTTTTAAATCTTCTATCATTCTGGATAAACTTAAAAGGATCTTCTTACTTAGGAATTCTTCGAGTGTTACTCATTCGTAATCGCCTCGAAGATTCCATCATCGGAATTATTTATATAATTTATTTTTATATCATTTGCTATTGCCTTATCACTATTTTAAATCATTTGGTTTATATTCTAATTATTACTATTATTTTTTTATTTTATAACCCATTAATTAGCAACGTTTTCCTTTAACCTATCATTATAATTTTTTTAATCCTTACTTTTATACCTTAGCTACTAGGATACCACTAACAGTAGGCTAATCATTAATCATGCAAATAAACTATTGGAAATTAAGAGTACAATGCAAGATTGGAGGCTTACCAATTTTCGGCTAAAACCAGTCAAATGCTTAACGTTGGGATGGATTGAAACTGAAAGATATTAACGGACTGGAGCTGCTGTGTTGTTTGCTATCCTCTGATTAGTTCTAGGATTCTTAACTGCTGGTTTAGCAATTCTTGGAGATTGCTACTTGGTTGGACCGAATCCTTCCTCTGCCTCTTTGATTTTTTTTCTTCTAATTTCCTACCAATTGTTTGATACTGCTCTCTTCGTTCCCCCTTTTAAGTTATAGGTTTAACCCTTTCTTATAATCATAAGCTTGTTAGAGTCCTGATACAACTAAACCTATTTTATTAATTATCTCTTATTTTTAATATTTTATTTATTTAATTCTTATGTTAATCTAACTCTATCAAATTTAATATTAATCTAAATAATAATCCTAAAAAATCTAATTATCCTATCCTAAAATTAATTTTATTTTATTTTCTTATCTCTTTTTTTTTAACTTATCATTCCTAATCCCTAATTTAACTTTTAATTTACTAATTAATGTTAATTCTAAATCTAAAAATTCTAATTTAATTCTAGCTTAATTTTAAATTGTCAAATTAAAATACAATATCACCCAATCCAATTAATTATTTTTATAAATTAAGATTCCGGACAAAATAAAATGTCTACAGTGCTAATTGGTGAATCATTCGAGCAGGGATGGTGTCAGTGAAGGGCAATTTTATCAAGTTCTGCTGTATGAGCTAGATGCAATCAGGAAGGTGAGCATTAATATATTTTCTTTTCTGATGAGGGTTTTTAAATCAATTGGAAACAAATTTTGAGACACATGGTTCTGATAAAGAATTTATTTGTAGGCCTGTGCTTCTCTAGAGCCTAACTATCAACCACCAGTGACTTTCATCATTGTGCAAAAACGACACCACACTCGATTGTTTGCTAATAATCACAGGGACCGTAGCAGCATAGACAAGAGTGGAAACATTTTACCTGGTGAAAGATCAAGTCTCTTGGATAATTATTCATGATGCATGGGCATTCAACAACTTGATAACATTAATTGTTCTAATGATGTTGCAATTTGTTTTTCCAGGCACTGTTGTTGATACGAAAATCTGTCACCCAACTGAATTTGATTTTTATCTTTGCAGCCATGCTGGTATTCAGGTAGAACATTGATATTCTTCGTTCTTTTTTGATTTCGGGGACCTTTTCTTGGATTTTTTTTTTCTGAAAAATTTCCTTATCAAAACAGACTTTGATTTGACTGTTGCTTTAATCTATATGTTAACCTGTCCATGATGAGATATAGTGATTTCATGTGGGAGAATTTTCGGAATAATAAGCTCTGTAAGAAAGATAAAAGGTGAAATGTTTAATAAAATGGATCTTGTTTCTTCATTTGAATCGCAGCATGTGTGTGCGCACTGAACTCATCAACACTTGTGTCTGAGATCCTCTCCTAGGTTGTAATGCATTTAGGATTTGAGATTTGAAGAAGGCTAACAAGAGGTTGAAGCAGTGACCTCAAGCTTTGCTCATAGCTAATTATACTTTTATCACCAGGATGTATTAGAAGTTGTGTTTGCATTATCTCACATGTAATTTGAGAAATGTTACTTTGCAATTAACTATCGTATCTTAAAGTAAACCATCATCTGTAGCATAACTGTTTATTCATACTTATAGAATTAATTTAACTTGTACGTTTATGTGGCAGGGAACAAGTCGGCCAGCGCACTACCATGTTCTTTGGGATGAAAACAATTTTACAGCAGATGGAATACAGTCTCTAACAAACAATCTTTGTTACACATATGCAAGGTGCACGCGCTCAGTCTCCATTGGTGAGTGAGGTTTGCATATGCTATTAGTATATCTTTGCAACCAAAGCAACTTTCATTCCCCTGAAGGGCAATAACATGAAGACCGAGATGGCTGAAAAGTTCATTTCAGTTCTAGCTTATTTACAAAAGCAATAGTGATCAAACCCATGCAGAAAATTCTTAATTTTAATGTCTTGCATGGCACCATCATGAGGACCAATTGTTTGATTAATGATTAGTAGCTACTTAATTTGCTGATATGCGGTTTTGCATGCAGTTCCTCCGGCATATTATGCACATTTAGCTGCATTTCGTGCTCGATTCTACATGGAACCGGAGATGCAAGAGAACGGCTCAACAGGTGGTGGCACCGGTCACACAAAAAGTAGTAGGGCAGTAGGAGAAACGGGGGTGCGGCCATTGCCAGCCTTGAAGGAGAATGTGAAGAGAGTAATGTTCTACTGTTAGAATGGGGAGATGTTGATGGTAGTGAAGTGAGCCGGGAGATGCAGCAATCATGAGTAGATTTTCATTTCTTAATTTTCTTTGTACAGTTGCAATGATTGATGCATGGTTGCTATAAAGTCCACAACAAGGCTTTAGTTCAGGGTTTCTCGATAAGAATGTCCAAAACATGGGAGGAATGACACCCCACCACCGATCTTGTCCTCTCGTAGGAATCCTAACTTAGATGGATAGAATGTTAAACTAGACTATGTAAAGAAAAGGTTTATTTTGAATCAATCTTAATGTAGGAAATTTTGGCTAAGAGACCCTGGAACAAAGTTGTCTCCTCTTTGCCCTTTCTCATTCACCACCTACCCATACATACATGTACATATATAGAATTAATATCAAATATATTATTAGTGGAGTTTTTTTATTTTACAAGTAGGATTAAAATAATGATACATGTTTTTTTAAAAATATCAAGAAAATAAAAAATAAATAAAATATATAAGGTATGTTTTATTATTTTAATTTTGTTTGTGGAGTTAAAAAATTTTACTAATGGTGTATTAGAAAATTATATATATGAGGAGGGTTTTATTTACACATGTGTAAAACAAATTTAGTTTTACACATTTTCATATCTTTTTATATGATTTATAATTTTTTAATTCAATCGTTGAATTTCATTTTCTATTTACATAGATCATGTATGTCAAATTTTAAATTAATCGAATACGTCTAATTATATATTTTGTAAAATAAAATTTCAACCGTTGATATATATCGAAAAAAATACTAATTTCGATTAAAATGATAAAAATAGCAGATTGATTAAAAAATTTACATACATAATAAATATGAGTAGGTTGTTAAATCAAACGGTTAGTTTGCAAAAATATTAATCTTATATGAAGATATAAAATTGTGTAAAACAAAAATTTTATTTTTATGTTGTGTAAAAATATTTTATGTTGAAATTTTATTTTATGAAATATATAGTTAGACGTATTCGATTAATTTGAAATTTGACATGCATGATCTATGTGAATAAAACATAAAATTCAACGGTTGATTAAAAAATTATAAATCATATAAAAGATATGAATGTGTAAAACTAAATTTGTTTTATACACTTTTTTGACCCTTATATTGAGATCACATGTATGGCTTAGATTAAAACCCTTTTATTTGTAAGTGCAAAATTAAATGTAAAAATATTTTTGATTTCTTTCCTTTTTTACATCTCTTTTCACAGCAGTTTTTCTCCATCTTTTTCATAGCCATTTTTTGATGCCAATTTCACATTATTAGGTTTTAGAGTTTTGCTTCAATGGCTTCCAAATGGTTCTTACTAGTAATTTAGTTTTAATTGCAAATTTTTGTTTATTTTTCCTGACTATAAGGATGATTAGTGGATGGAGAAGTTTGATTTCTTCATTGATTTCTTCTTTTCATTGACAATGCCAGGACAATGGTAAAATCGAGACATGCAATACAAAAAGTTTATTACAAGTTGAAATCTACTGCAGTGTGTGATGTAGAAGCAAGTTCAGGTAGCACCCCACCAAACAGATTCAGATTGTCAGTCTTAATCCCATTACGAGGAGTAAATCCATGAAAACACCTAAAATGTTGAACAAAAACAGAGTAGAGGATGTCATTCTTCTCTTTAAGTGAAATTCAACAAAATACATGTTTTGAAGTGTGCACATATTAACCAGCCATTGGATAGTTATATATGTACTCAATAGCAAGATTACACGAGTCAATCTTGTCAGCTTCCTTGTCTGGAATTTCCAGCTTGAACTCCTCTTCTAAGGCCATTACAATCTCTAACATTATCCAAGCTATCCAACTCCAAATCTTTCTGGAAATGAAAGTCGGGTGTCACCTGCAAGTGATTGAGAAAGATGATTGTGAAATGATATGTAAAAAAGGAAAGAAATCAAAAATATTTTTAAATTTAATTTTGCAGTTACAAATAAAGGGGTTTTAAACTAAGCCATGCATGTGATCTCAATCTAAGGGTCAAAAAAGTATGTAAAACTATTAAGTTTTACATAGGTGTAAGTGGATCCTTCTTCATATATATATATAGTTTATTCATGTAGATCATGCATGCTGAATTTCAAGTTAATTGAAGATGTTAGCTATTTGTATTATAAAATAAAATTTCCGTTAATATATATTAAGAAAAATAATATTCTCAATTAAAATGATAGAAATATCATATTGATTCAAAAATTTACATGCATGATATATAAGAATATGTTTTTAAATCTCAAGGTTGGTTTTCAAAAATATTAATTATATATGAAGAAATGAAAGTGTATAAAACTAAATTATTTTACATGTGTAAAATGATCCCTTCTTGTATGTGTGTGTGTGTGCGTGTTTGCTTGTGTATATATATGAGGGATCAACTTACACGTGTAAAACTAATTTAGTTTTACATACCTTTTATATTTTTTTATATGATTTATATATTTTTTTAATTTGACCGTTGTGTGTGTGTATAATTTTACACACCTTCGTGTATATGTGTGTATATAGTGTGATAATTGCGAATTTTAATATTTTGATATTAAATATTTGTAAATTAAATTCCAATGCAAATAGAGAAATTAAATTAAATAAATAAATTATTCACAAGAATTGGAATATTATTGAAATTAAAAAGGTTGATGACGGAATAGATGGAGAAATTGAAATTGGGAGGAAAATAAATTTGAATATTAAGAAATCCCAATTTAATAAGAAATAAAAATATGTATTTTTATATATTTATATAATGATATTATATAAATATATTTTTAATAAATATATACATTCATATATGGAATATATGTATATATCATATGTTGAAATATCATTTTATATCATTGAATATATACATGTAAATTTTTAGATATTTATGTATATGTACATATATATATATAATATATATGTATATAGTATTTTTAAATCAAAGTGTACATATATATATATATTAATAGTTTATATAAAATATAACTATATATATATTTAATATTACAAATATATAATTATGTATATTAAAAAAAATAGAAATGGGGTCGGGATCTATCCAACCCCTGTTATTTTCCGTTTTAGGAAAAACAGAAGTGAAACAAAAAGGGGCGGTCGACCCCCGTCGGCTGGCCGACCGAGGGAAGAGGAAGAGGAGGCGAGGTCGCCAACGAGTCGAGGAGAGGAAGCCGACGCCGACGACGACGACGGGAAAGGAAAAAGGAGAAGAGAAACGAACGGAAATCGAAAAGGAAAGGAGAGGAGAAAAGGAAAAGCGACACGGCGGTGCTGGCCGATCCGGGCACCGCCACTTCCCCCACGACATCGGGGGAGGCCAGGGGAAGGAAAGGGGACCACCGGCTGTGGAAGAGAAGGCGGAAAAGAGGGAGAAAAAGAGAAGGAGGAGGCCGAACCTTCCGCTGCCAGATCCGGCGCCGTCACCGTCGATCTGGACAAACGGAGGGCGGATCCAGTCTCGCGGCCATCTCCGCCTGCCGAGGAAGGACTGAACCGGTGAAGGCCTGGCCGTCGGAGGCTGAACCGATCGGTGAGTGCCGAACCGGTTTAGACCAGAAAAGAAAAGAAAAAGAAAAGAAAAAGAAAAGAAAAGGAAAATGAAAAAGAAAAAAAGAGAGAAAAGAAAATTTTCGGAATTCGAAAATTTCGAAAATTCGGAGACCTGAAAATTCGGTAGGAAATTACGAAAATTATTCCGATTATTTAATTAAATAAATTATTTGTGAAAATTCTAAAATGTTAGAATTTGGTTTCCAGAAATTATTCTCGGTGAACGAGATGATGGAATCGGAAGAGATGGAGCACGAGCGCGACCGATAACGAGGAAATCGTCGACCCGGAAAAGGTAAGGGAGGCATGTGCAGCACTGTAAGGATATTCAGTCTGCATGTTTTTAATTATGAAATATTTTATGAAAATATTGTGATGATTCATTGGTTGAAAAAGTGTGATGATGGATTGGCTGGATATTTAAACTGTATTTTCTGTGCAGGGAGGCTAGTCAATCGACAGTCGTTATGTTGCCGAAAAATTTTAGAAAATTTTATAAAATCATAATAAATGATTTTATTTCATGAGAAACGATTTCCAACCATGAAAATTGAGAAAATGATTATTTTTCATAAAACATGAATATACGAAATTTCAATTTTAAAATATTCATGTTTTCGAGAATGGTGATAATGAAATCACCGAAAATTCTCTTGAGAGCTAAATTACACGAAATACGAGATGAAAAATAAAAAGAATTAAAGTGAATATTTTTATGAATATTTTTATAAATATTTCTTAAATATTCACTAATGTTTTTATAACCTTTATGATTTTGAATTATGAAATTATATATTTTTATAAAATTCCATAAAAGTTATTTTATGATGAAAAACAGGGTTTTGAGACTAGTTGGCCCTTCTATCATGCCGATATGTGATATGTGACACGTAACATGTGATATGTGATATATAGTCTCCGTCGACACCTGATCAGTGATCTGCCAAGGACAATTATAGACTATGGCCATAGATCTGACTTGATTATTTTATATCTTCGGGTATTATAGCATGATATGATTCGGTGGTTGCCACTGTCTCCATATATGATATGTGATATGTAAAATGAAAATGTTTATACGATACGTAACATGTAAAAGAAATATGTTTTATATGATATGAGAAGAAAATGAAATGATTTATAGCATTTTTATAAAATGCTCATTTTGGTATTGTTTTTAGTACTACGAAATGATTTTCATATGATATGTGATATGAATATGTAATATGTTTTCAAAAAGGAAAAATGAGAAAAATAAATCTAATATTCTTATTTTAAATTTTTAAATTGAATATTAGATTTAAATGATGTATATGTTATACGAAAAGGAGTTAATAGCTTAGTTTGCTATTTAAAGTACTGTAATAATTATGATTGTACAGTAAAATATGAAATGAGTTTAAACGAGAATGATGATGATTTAACAATATTCTTTTTAAAGAAGATATGAATATTAGTTACTTTAGTGAAATGCTTTATTTTATAAAAGTATTATTTTAAAAAGAATATGAAAACGATATGGAATAAAAAGGAAAATGATTTAAATTTCAAACAAAATGAAATTTATTACTCTCTACAGTTGCTTCTAGGTTCCAGGACAAGATAGGTATTTCAAAATACTTGCCTTACTCCATCCAGATCCCTAGCCGACTATAGTATCCTTCCTACATGTGAGCTTAGAGCCCTTATAGGAAAAATGAAAAAAAATTTTCTGCATATAGATAGCTGAATATCAAGTGATGCATATAATTCTCTTACTGAGTCGTGGTTTGCACCCCTTAATTTTAACATTTCAGATTTTTGAGGACTGAGAGTCTGACATTTAAAGGAATTCGACTGTGCATTTGGGGACGATGCGACAGCTTGATTTATTACATAAGGTATGATCATTTATTTTCTGTATTTAGACTTATCTACTGTATTATTTTCTTGTAAATTAAGATAGGGGATGTAATTCATATTATAATTTAATATGAAATTGTTAATATGTAAAAGAAAAGTAAAGTATCACAGACAACCCAATCAAATAAAATGTATAGAAAAAGGTGAAAAATAGAGTCACGGGTTGTGACAGATTTAATGGTATCAGAGCAGGGTTGGCCTGATGTCTGTTGATACTTTTGGAAAGGAAATATGTCGAAAAGGTTAACATCTCCTGTAGTACTGTATAATCTGAATACATAGAGAAAATAAATGATTGTAAATTGAATTAAATGATTTAAAAAGGGAGTGAGAATTATGAATTATGGAATGCAAAAAGGGAAAACGGCTCAGGATTGTTACCTGAAATTGGTGATCTTATAATCTAAATGAAGGTCGGTTCGGTAAGGAACAAAAATAGACTCGGTGAGGGCCCTACAAGTACTTTCTGTTCGGATCGAATTGAGGCCTGAAAGTGATGATATAAAGGAGGGGAATGAAATATCATCATTAAATAGACATTAAGATCATTGGTTGAAGGTATTTTAAGGAGAGAGAAAATTTTTGGCCAAAAATGAACAAAATACCCCTACCACCAAAATTTTACCTGGAGTCATAATAGACCAACAGAAGTTGGAATTAACTGATTTGACAGAGTAATTGATGGTGTAAGGATGCATTTAATGCAAAATGATCTGTATATCAGTCCTATTAGGATTTTTCTGTCTAAATAAGGCAAGATTTGAAAATGATGATATAGTGTGAGAAGGGATATCATCATTCTATGGATAAGGAGATCAATGGTTTAAATGTATATGAGGATAAAGAAATAAATGTTGAAATGACAAAAACACCCCTATGTGGGGTTATGTTTTGAATAGTGATAAATCAAGTTGATCTTGAATTCCATTGATAGTAATGGAGTTATTGATGGCATAAAGGAATGTAATATGAGTATAACGATCCCGATTATAAATTCCACCTACACTTAGAGTGCTGATGTGACCCGAATGGTTATAGGAAAGTCGCAGGATGAGCGGCTCAGTTATTGATTATTAAGGGTCGGAGTTAAAAGTGTATTGATGGGATGTTGATTACAGGATTGTTGGATATGATGAAAAGTGAAATGATTACTGAAGATGAATGAGAAAGTGATCGGTATAGATGATGAAATCCATAGCCGTACGGTTAATTCTGGTTCTATACAATCATATAGTCTCTGAAGTAATAAATGAATATTTATAGAACTAGAATATTTTGAAATATGTTTTATAGAATAATGTACTGTATGGAGTATTTGAAATTGGAGAATATGCATAAGAATAGTAAGTGAAGATAAGAGAGGAGAAAGATAACAGCTAACCTGAATTATTAAATGAAAATGATTGTAAAAGTAAATTACAGTAATAATAAATCGGTTAGCTGTGAAATGTGTTAATTAAATAATTACACTTAATCCAGCATATAAATTAAGATGATCGATATGCTGGGAAATATGAGGAAATAAGTGAATCAAGGCGAAGTAGATGTTAAAATGATTTGAATATTAAATGTCTCTGCCTTGAGGATATACAGTGGAAATGATAGGACACAAAGATGAAATGTCCAAAATGATAAGAGATGTGTGATTCAAGAAAGTATCGGATGAGATTCCTGTTAAATTTTCAGAGTAATATAGATTGAGAGATCAGATTAATATTGACTCAATTATTAATATGAAATCTATTTTAAGCTTATATCGGAGAACATAGAAGAATCTGAAAAGCTTAAGAAAATAACTTTGAAAAATTAGTGAATAATGAAATTCACCTATATATGGAAATTGATAGAATTACAGATGATGTGATTTGAGGATGAATTAAATGGTGAATTAAATTCCTATTATACAATAGAGTTCTTATTAAGAACAAATACTCATCTGTGTGAAATTGATGCCTTATTTGATTTAATTTGAGAGGTATAAGGAGTCTATAAGATCAATCTCTATATAAGGCGTTAGTAAAGAAAAAGTTAGAGACTGATGTTCATAAGGATAATAATTAGAACTCGATAAAATTTTTACGAGCTCCTATTGAGGTTGACAAGGTTAATGAAATACCTTGTGAGGTATCTAAGCCTAATGAATGAGGCATCTATATAAGGATAAAGTAATGATATACCGATACAGTCTAAGGCACAAATGGAAAAGGAGCAGCATAGTGGTATAAACCCACAGACTCCCAAAAACAGTGAACTATATGTTGAGTATGGCAATAGGAGATGTGGCTAGACAGTATCTCTTTCTATGATATATGATCTCAAATGACAGAGCGATATGAATCTGTCTATAATGAAAAGATAATGATTAGATACTAAATGTACTAGGTCTAGCTAGATACTATTGCCAGTCTATAAAAGAGTTTATGAGACTAGCTGCTCTACAGATGTGATAAAATTAAAGAAGTTAAGTCGGTAAATGAATAAATGTAAAGATGGTATACAAAAGGTTAAAAGGGTTTAATAGTGGAATATTTTACCACTGAGGAAAAGTGACCGAAATGATGATGAAGGAAAAGATGAATATGAAATAAGAGGATAAGTACACGATGAAGAGGGAACACGACTATGAAGTAGTTCTCAATTTTAAAGCTAAAAGTGATTTTGTGGTTATCACATGATTATGGCTAGATGTAAGGTCGAGCCAAACTCGATAGATGAAAAGTAATTATATTCCAAGGAGTAAAAAAATGATTTTACATTTTATTGCCAGTCATATAAATGGAAAAAGGATATATATATATATATATATATACCACCTTGAAATGATGGAAATAATGGATTTATATGGATAATGAGATGATTAAATTGATAATTATAGATTCAATGATGAAGTTAAATAATGAGAAGATTAAATTATAATTTGATTATGCTATTATGGAATCTAAATTATCAAAAGAGTATAATTTCAGGTATATTCTAAAATTAAAGTGATAATGAATATATCACAAGAATAAAAGATGGTAAATAGTAAAGTCTGCAAATGAACTGCAGCATTTGATGAAATAAATATGAAAAGAATATTGGGGATAATAATGAAGAATCTAAAAGAGATATGATAATATGGAAGTGATTATAGACTGATAGTCTAATGAAATCACTTCTCCATTATCAAACTCTTAGATTCTTTAGTGCCATAGTCGAGATATGATTATAGAACGATGTGAATGTATGTGAAGTTCCAGTGAAACCTATATGTGATGGGAATCTCTAAGCAGCTATATGTTATGGGAAATAGCAAAAGACTTTGAGATTCCAAATGTATTGATAGCATCGCTCCATACTGATGTAAATATTTGAGCGTAGTATGGAAACGCTCAAAGATATGTTAAATGAGCGGGTGCACGAGATGTGATAGCTACTAGGATAATTACATACTATTAATTTAAATCAGTAAATGATAGTTACCAAACTATATCGACTTGGCACCAAATGAGAAAACGGATGAGGAATAGTATGCATCAGCTGTTATGTGAAAAGAGGTGGAAATTGATAACTCCCAAATTGAGAAAGTAATTCTTAGGGAGCATATATATATGTGATGAAAGATGACATGAATGGTTTAAAGGTGATTATGATTTAGAAGTATGCTGGCAGTATTAATTAAAAGATGATCGAAAGGTCAGAAATAAGAAGTATACAGAACGGTACCACCTTGTAATTTAAGTAAAATTTGGAGGACCGAATTTCTTAAGGTGGGGAGAATGTGATAACCGCAAATTTTAATATTTTGATATTAAATATTTGTAAATTAAATTCCAATGCAAATAGAGAAATTAAATTAAATAAATAAATTATTCACAAGAATTGGAATATTATTGAAATTAAAAAGGTTGATGACAGAATAGATGGAGAAATTGAAATTGGGAGGAAAATAACTTTGGATATTAAGAAATCTCAATTTAATAAAAAATAAAAATATGTATTTTTATATATTTATATAATGATATTATATAAATATATTTTTAATAAATATATACATTCATATATGGAATATATGTATATATCATATGTTGAAATACCATTTTATATATGTTAGCTTTAATTTGACAAGTATTTTGAAGTGACAAAACTCAAGTAAGCTTAAAAATGATTTTTCTCTAAGTAAATTTGCTTTGAATGAACTCAATGATAGAAATTATTTTAACAAAGTCTTGGATTGAGATTTCAATTGAAAAAGTCAGTAAATACTCTTAGAAAAGTGTTAGAAAGTTTTTAACTGACTTAGAATCATAAAAGCCATAAACTATGCAGCAAATTAAGTGCAGGAAAGCCTACTGGACAAAAGGGATCGATCCCTACGGTAGAGGGATTGATCCCAAAAAGGCAGAATGCTCAGAAGCCACCCGGGAGAAGTTTGGAAAGCATTCTGGTGAAAAGGGATCGATCCCCCCATGAAAGGGATCGATCCCTTTGCTCGAAATCTGACTCAAACGACTAGTTTTTGAGGGCTTCAACGGGAAGAAATGCATTAAATGCTTCACCAACTGTTCCATTCGTTTGGTGGACTATAAATAGAAGCATTTATGAAGTTTGGAGGAAGAACAAGCACTGAAAAATCCTCAAGCTTCAAGAGAGAAATTCAAATCTGAAATTGTTCATTGTGTTACTCCATTTTGTGAGACTCATCTGTGTTCTTCACCCATTCATTGAAATTCTTGTTATTCAAGGGGTGAGCTATCCTTGTAAGGTCTGATATTGTAAAGTGTTGGGTAGCAATATAAGGATAGAGGCTTAGAAGGAGATTTCAAAGTCTCTAGAAAGAGTGTAAGAGGTCTTGCCACACCTTCAAGTGGTTTATAAGGATTCTCAAGGAAGAGGTGAATCAAAACCTTGACAAGGAGTTCAAGGAGAGAGGACGTAGGTAAGAGATTGGCCGAACCTCTATAAACTTGTGTTTGCTTCTCTTTCCCTTACTCTTATTTACTGCATTTATTTCATCATTGTTTATTTTACTTGGATTGTGCATTAAGAGCTAGGAAAATTAGAAAGAATTAGAAAAATTGATTCACCCCCCTCTCGGTAGAGCCAACAATTGGTATCAGAGCTTGGGCTCGAGATTGAATTAGATTAACATCTATCGAGTAAAAGCGATCACTAATGGCTCAAACTAGTTTGTCTACACCTTTGTTAGGAGAGGGACACTCTATGGTTAGACCTCTACTCTTTAATGGTGAAAACTATGCCTATTGGAAGACTAGAATGATGCTATTTATTCAAGCCAATGATTATGAAGTGTGGAGAATTATTGTTAAAGGTCCTCTTATTCCTTTTAAGAAAGTAGATGGGTCGGATGTGCCTAAGAAAAAAGATGAGTGGGATACTAACGATATTAGGATGGCACAACTTAATGCTAAAGTAATGCACACACTATTTTGTGCATTAGGACCAAATGAGTATAATCGAGTTTCACAATGTGAGAATGCTAAACAAGTTTGGGATAAACTAGTAATCACACATGAGGGAACCACACAAGTCAAAGAAACCAAAGTAGGCATGCTCACTCAAGACTATGAACTATTTAGAATGAAGAATGATGAGTCAATTAGTGACATGTTTACTAGGTTTACGGACATAATAAATGGTCTTAAAGCTTTAGGGATGACATACTCTAATGTAGAGATGGTGAAAAAGGTTCTCAATAGCTTACCTAAATCATGGGAAGCTAAAGTCATTGCTATTGAGGAATCCAAGGACCCTCATACACTCTCATTAGATGAACTTATGAGATCCCTACTCACTTATGAGATGAAAATTAAGAGAAATCAAGATCCCCCAAAGAAAGTTGGAGTAGCACTAAAATCCACCACAATTGAGGAATCAAAAGATGATCATGATGTAAGTGGTGATGAAGAGGATTTGGAAATGGCCATGTTTGCCAAGAGATTCAATAAATTCATGAGGATGAGAGCTAGTGGAAACTCTAGGAGAACCCCTAGAAGAGAGTTAAATAGAGGTGAAACTAATAGGAAAGAAAAGGACCAAATTATCTGTTATGAATGCAAAAAACCTGGTCATATTAAATTTGATTGTCCTTTGTATAGAAAGCAAAATGAGAAGAAACAAAAGAAGAAGGCAATGGTGGCTACTTAGAGTGATAGTAATTGCTCCGATGAAGAGAATGTGGAAGATGAAGTAGCCAACCTTTGTTTCATGGCTTTTAAAGATGAGAAGGTAATTTCTAACTTGTTAGATACTAATGAATACACTTTTGATGAGTTGCAAGATGCATTTGATGAGTTAGCCAATGAATTTGAATGCATGAATTTGAAATATAAGAAAATGATCTCTATGTTGAAAAAGGAGAATGAAATGCTTGTGAATGTTAAATTAGAATGTGAAAAGAAATTAGAGAATGCAAATCTAGAAATAGAAGAATTAAATAGAAAGAACATTAATTTGCAAAACTCCTTTTCTAGATTTTACATGGGTCAACAAAAACTTGATCAAATGCTAGAGACTCAAAGAGCATTCTTTGATAGAGAAGGGTTAGGCTATAATGCATCTAACAAAGAGACTCATCTTAAAAATTTCCTAGTTAAAGATAAAAAATTTGTTTTGTGCACATTATGTAATAAACTAGGACATCCTTCACAAGCATGCACCTTTAGGAAGACCATGATTAGAGGAAAAATGGCTGTCAAGATTTGGGTGCCTAAACATGTTTTAAATTCAAGTGATGAGTCCTTAAAGATGAAATGGATCCCTAAAGGATCAAAAATTTTTAGTACTAACTCTCAAGGACCCAAGAAAATTTGGGTACCTAAGATAAAAGCTTGATGTGTTTGTAGGAGGAAGAGTATTGCTACAAGGCTAAGTCTAAGGAGCATTGGTACCTTGATAGTGGATGCTCAAGACACATGACTGGTGACAAGAGCCAATTCAAGTTTCTAAAGCATAAAAGTGGTGGAGAAGTCACATTTGGAGACAACTCCAAAGGACAAATTGAAGGAATTGGCTCCATTGGTAACTCTTCCTTAACTATTGAAAATGTTTTGTATGTTAGAGGCTTAAAACATAATTTACTTAGTATTAGTCAATTGTGTGATAAGGGATTTAAAGTTATGTTTGATGATTTGTGTTGCAATGTTGTTTATGCCAAAACTAATCAAATTGTGTTTATTGGATATAGACAAGGAAATATTTATATTGTGGATTTAAATGAACTTAATAGTAAAAATGTATGCTTTATGGCCACTAGAGAAGATGAACCTTGGTTATGGCATAGAAGACTAGGCCATGCTAGCATGCATGTTTTGTCTAAATTAGCCAAAAGAGACCTAGTAGTAGGATTACCTAAGCTTCAATTTGAAAATGATAAAGTTTGTGAAGCATGTGTAAGAGAAAAACACAAAAGAAATTCATTTAAATCTAAGAAGTGTGTCACTACCTCTAGATCACTCCAACTTCTTCACCTAGACCTCTTTGGACCAACTAGGACAACTAGTTTAGGAGGTAAACATTATGGATTTGTAATAGTTGATGATTACACTAGGTTTACTTGGGTATTCTTTTTAAGTGTTAAAAATGAGGCCTTAGATAAATTCATTGTTTTCTCAAAACTTGTTCAAAATGAAAAAGGTTACTCTATTTCAAGTATTAGAAGTGATCATGGAAAAGAATTTGAAAATCTTGGTTTTGATATATTTTGCAATGAAAATGGTATCAGTCATAATTTTTCAGCTCCTAAAACTCCTCAACAAAATGGTGTAGTTGAAAGGAGAAATAGAACTTTAGAAGAAATGGCTAGAACCATGCTTTGTGAAAATAACTTACCTAAATATTTTTGGGCTGAAGCAGTAAACACTTCTTGCTATGTTATAAATAGAGCTATAGTAAGGCCTATTTTAAAGAAAACTCCCTATGAGCTTTATAAAGGAAAAAGGCCTAACATAAGTTATTTTCACCCATTTGTATGTAAATGTTTTGTTTTGAATAATGGTAAAGATAATCTAGGAAAATTTGATGCTAAAAGTGATGAAGGAATCTTTCTTGGCTATTCTCTAAATTCTAAGGCCTATAGAGTTTTCAATAAAAGAACACTTGTAGTAGAAGAGTCAATACATGTAATTTTTGATGAATCAAATATCACTAGTAGAACCAATGTTGATGATGAAGTTGAGATTTTTGATGAACATATAGTTGATCCATCTCAAGATAAGGATGTTAGAGATCAATTAGAAGATCTTACTATTAACAAAAATGAGGAGTCCATGGAACAAGAAATAATTGAGAAGGAATCTAGGTGTCATAGAGAACTAGGATATGTGAAAGATAATGATATTGTTGGAGATCCAACCACTGGAGTTAGGACTAGGTCAACATATAGAAACATATGTCAACATGTAGCCTTTGTGTCACAATTTGAGCCAAAGAAAGTGGATGAGGCCTTGAATGATGAAAATTGGATTATGGCCATGCAAGAAGAATTAAATCAATTTGAGAGAAGCAAAGTTTGGACATTGGTAGAGAGACCTAAAGATTATCCCATCATTGGAACCAAATGGATATTCAAGAACAAGATGGATGAAAATAGCATTATTGTTAGAAACAAGGCTAGGTTAGTAGCTCAAGGATATAAATAAGAAGAAGGAATAGACTATGATGAAACCTATGCTCCGGTAGCTAGATTAAAAGCCATTAGGATGCTACTTGCTTTTGCATGCTACAAGGATTTTAAGTTATATCAAATGGATGTGAAAAGTGCTTTCTTAAATGGTTATATAAATGAAGAGGTTTATGTTGAGCAACCTCCCGGTTTTGAAAATCCAAAATTTGCTAACCATGTTTTCAAACTTTCAAAAGCCTTATATGGATTAAAACAAGCTCCTAGAGCTTGGTATGAAAGACTTTCAAAGTTTTTAATCGAAAAAGGATTTACAAGGGGAAAGGTAGACACAACCTTGTTTATACAATCTAAGGGTCATGACTTATTAGTAGTTCAAATTTATGTCGATGATATCATTTTTGGATCTACAAATGAGTCATTGTGCAAAAATTTCTCAAAGCTAATGCAAGGTGAATTTGAAATGAGTATGATGGGTGAATTAACCTTCTTTCTAGGACTTCAAGTTAAACAATGTAAAGAAGGTATTTTCATAAATCAAGCTAAGTACACTAAAGATTTGCTCAAAAGATTTGGAATGGATGAATCTAAACCTTTCTCTACACCTATGAGCACAAGTATTAAGCTTGATAAGGATAAAGGAGGAAAATGTGTAGACACTCAACTATATAGGTATATGATTGGCTCATTGCTAATTTAACTGCTAGTAGACCCGATATAATGTTTAGTGTATGCTTGTGTGCTAGATTTCAGTCATCCCCTAGAGAATCACACCTACAAGCAGTAAAAAGAATCCTTAGATACCTCAAAGACACTTCCTCCTTAGGACTTTGGTATCCTAAAGATTCTACACTAGATCTCCATGCTTATTCCAATGCGGATTTTGGTGGATGCAAAGTGGATAGGAAAAGCACATCGGGAACATGCCAATTCTTAGGAAGTAGGCTCATCTCATGGTTCTCTAAGAAACAAAATAGTGTAGCTCAATCCATAACCGAGGCTGAATATATAGCTTCCGGAAATTGCTGTGCTCAAGTTTTATGGATTAAGCAACAAATGAGAGACTATGGAATAGAAATGAACGAAGTTCCCATTAGGTGTGACAACACTAGTGCTATCAATCTTACAAAAAATCCTATCCAACACTCTAGAACCAAGCACATTGAGATTAGGCATCATTTTATACGAGATCATGTGCAAAAAGGGGACATAATTTTAGAGTATGTAGACACATTGCACCAATTAGCTGATATCTTCACAAAGCCCTTGGACAAGGAGAGATTTTGCAATCTTAGAGGTGAATTAGGTATTATGAATGCTCCTTGAATTGATTTGATGTTGGATGAATGCAATAACTTAACATGTTACTGTTCATGTTCATAGCTCCTTGCGATTGAAATGTTGAATTCTGTGTGTTTTGCTCATGTTAAACTTTTTTCATTAGCCAAAACCCATTTCTCATGGTTAAGACACTATCACATCCATGTTCACCTATTGTGTCTGCATACTTAAGCCATTTCTGCACTTTTCTACAGTTTTTTGCTTTTTTTTTCTGCAATTTTTCAAGCTCATTTCATGCATCTCAAGTGCAAAAATCAACTTTTGATTTTTAGATGGTTAAACTGCATAAGTTTCATTGTTTTCAAATCATTTTTATGCATCAGGAATGTGGCAAGTGACTGAGGAGACAATTCTTCACAAATAGGATTGATTTCCCAGTCTGTTAGGCCAAAATTCTGGGTGATGGGAGCAATCTGCCTAAAAGGGATCGATCCCTCTACAGTAGGGGATCGATCCCCTCGTGACAGAAATGACTTCGCGCTTCTTTTAAAACGTCGGGCCCTCCTTCCTTTCCAACTATTCACCTTCTTCTTCACCTCTCCACGCCGTTCCCCATTTCCTCTCATCCAAAACTTCTAGATCTCACTCATTTCTACACCAATCGCTCCATTCTTTCACCAATCTTTCTCATTTCCTTCTCTTGTTCATTTCCCCTCCTCCTTTCCTGACAAAATTTCCTCTTTTCTTCTCTTCCTTCTTCTTCCACACCATGGTTACTATTCACCTAACATTTCAATTGTAAGTTTTTCTAACATTTTTCACTAAATTTTTCTTGCATTTCTAGTTTCTTTCATCATGTCTTGCCTACCCATATGCATATCTTGCATCAATTTCTTCTCCATCTAGGTTTTCACTTCCTTTGGCACTTGTATTTTTCTAGGGTTTATACTTAGACTATCTGTCATTATTCATTCGAATTTTCTTGTCATAATTGTTAAATGCATCTTGGGTTGTGGCTCTCCGCTATTGGTTAGATCATATCTCTCCCACACACTCATCCCTAGTTCCCCAAACTTGTGCACACCACCTGTTCGATAAAAGTCTTCAACGAACTCTCCTGCATTTTTCCACTCCTTATGGCTCCTAAACTTAAGCACACTGCTCAAAAACGCAAAACCAGTGCTTCCTCCTCTTCCTCCTCCATACCGGCCACCTTTAACCGATGCTTTCGCCATGCCAATGAGAAAACACGATTTCTAGCTAACTTTGCCAATATGCCTATTAAGCATTAGCGTCCAATTGATTTCGATTTCCTCGAATCAATTAATTTCCCTTACTTCACCAAATTCGCTGAATTTAATTGGATTAACTTTCTTAAAATCAACACTCTGGTTCCTCCAAACATCATTCGTGCTTTCTTTTCCAATGCCGAAACCATCACGGATCCAAATGATGAATGTCGTGTTATAGGAATTCGATCCTATGTCATGGGCAAACATATTGAAATCACCACACAATCCCTCTTTGTTATCTTTAGAGTTCCCGATGACAGTGCTATCTATGAGAATGTTGACGTCCCCTTAGAGTTTCCCGTTACCAATAATCGTGCAAGTGACCTTCCTGTCTTCGCCTGACTCCTACATATCATAATCTCCTGGAATCTTCGACCACTTGTCTCACCTTAGGAAACTTGATCGTTTTTGGCTCCATCATATTCATTCCCCTGATGGTCTTCAGTCACACCTCCTTCACTTTATCCTTCAAGACTGGGTGAAGATTGTCACTGACAAGGTGCACACCATTGTCTTCCCTCAGCCTCTCGCCTACTACTTAATCTCTAAAGGCGTTGACTGTTCCTGTGAGGTTGGTGTACTTCCGGATCCCAGCACCACGATCAATCTCGCCACTCTCCATAACCTTGGGTGGTATCAACGTCAACGGGGATATACAATCGAATGGGTCAAGGGTCATGGACAGGCTGAACCTCCCGAACATGCTCCGGAAGACGTCGGAGAAGAAGGAGGAGACGGAGACGACGTACTTGCAGCTCCCACATCTTTTGCACCCTCCGGCTCTACGTCAACCTCTCTTGTCCAGATCATGCTAATGCTTCAACAAATGTACACCTCTCAGCAAAATTTCCAGCTGGACATTACTCAGCACCTTGATCAAATCGAGGAAACTCAAGCTACTATGTATGATGAAATCCAAGATGTTCATATGCAGCACGAGGATTTCATAGATCAGTACTACAAGACGTTCCCTAGGCGCTGATTATGATTTTTGAGTGACTTTGTCTGCTGTTTGTGCTGTTTGTTTCTATTATTTTCTAGTGTGTTTATGATGTCTTAGCTTTATGTTTATAACTATGACTGGTATCTATTTCCATTGGCTTGATCTATATGTTTGACTTTGGCTTGATCTATATGTATGACTTTGGCTTGATCTATATTTCCATTGGCTTGACTTATCACTTTGCTTAGTATTTTTTCTCCATTGTTGCTTTAAATTGACTTATACATCTGACCCTTTCTTTTTATATCATCATATTTGCTTTAATCTTTGATATGACAAAAAGGGGGAGAATTAATATGGTAAATCTTTCATGCATAAATTGAGGGGGAGCAAGATAAGCAAGATATTTTTCATGTAGAAATTGAGGGGGAGCAAAGCAAAATGATTTTCAAGCAAAATATTTCTCCATCTATAAATTGAGGGGGAGCCAAGCAAAATGATTTTCATAATGTCAAAATTATAAGCAAATATATCTTAAGCAAATTTACCTTACGTTTTGTCATATTAAAAAGGGGGAGATTGTTAGCTTTAATTTGACAAGTATTTTGAAATGACAGAACTCAAGTAAGCTTAAAAATGATTTTTCTCTAAGTAAATTTGCTTTGAATGAACTCAATGATAGAAATTATTTTAAAAAAAGTCTTGGATTGAGATTTCAATTGAAAAAGTCAGTAAATACTCTTAGAAAAGTGTTAGAAAGTTTTTAACTGACTTAGAATCATAAAAGCCATAAACTATGCAGCAAATTAAGTGCAGGAAAGCCTACTGGACAAAAGGGATCGATCCCAAAAAGGCAGAAAGCTCAGAAGCCACCCGGGAGAAGTTTGGAAAGCATTCTGGTGAAAAAGGATCGATCCCCCCATGAAAGGGATCGATCCCTTTGCTTGAAATCTGACTCCAACGGCTAGTTTTTGAGGGCTTCAACGGGAAGAAATGCATTAAATGCTTCACCAACTGTTCCATTTGTTTGGTGGACAATAAATAGAGGCATTTATGAAGTTTGGAGGAAGAACAAGCACTGAAAAATCCTCAAGCTTCAAGAGAGAAATTCAAATATGAAATTGTTCATTGTGTTACTCCATTTTGTGAGACTCATCTGTGTTCTTCACCCATTCACTGAAATTCTTGTTATTCAAGGGGTGAGCTATCCTTGTAAGGTCTGATATTGTAAAGTGTTGGGTAGCAATACAAGGGTAGAGGCTTAGAAGGAGATTTCAAAGTCTCTAGAAAGATTGTAAGAGGTCTTGCCACACCTTCAAGTGGTTTATAAGGATTCTCAAGGAAGAGGTGAATCAAAACCTTGACAAGGAGTTTAAGGAGAGAGGACGTAGGCAAGAGATTGGCCGAACCTCTATAAACTTGTGTTTGCTTCTCTTTCCCTTACTCTTATTTACTGCATTTATTTCATCATTTTTTGTTTTACTTGGATTGTGCATTAAGAGCTAGGAAAATTAGAAAGAATTAGAAAAACCGATTCACCCCCCCTCTCGGTAGAGCCAACAATATCATTGAATACATATATGTAAATTTTTATACATTTATGTATATGTACATATATATAATATATATATGAAATATATATATATGTATATAGTATTTTAAATCAAAGTGTACATATATATTAATAGTTTATATAATATATATTTCATATTACAAATATATATTATTATATATATTAAAAAAAATAAAAACAAGGTCGGGATCTACCCGACCCCTGTTATTTTCCGTTTTAGGAAAAACAGAAGTGAAACAGAAAGGGGCCGCTGACCGTCATCGGTCGGCCGACCGAGGGAAGAGGAAGAGGAGGCAAGGTCGCCGGCAAGCCGAGGAGAGGAAGAGGAAGCCGACGTCGACAACGGGAAAGAAAAAAGGATAAGAGAAACGAACGGAAACCGAAGACGAAAGGAGAGGAGAAAAGGAAAAGAGACACGATGGTGCCGACCGATCCGGGCACCACCACTCCCCCCAAGACACTGGCAGAGGCCAGGGGAAGGAAAGGGGGCCATCGGCTGTGGAAGAGAAGGCGGAAAAGAGGGAGAAAAAGAGAAGGAGGAGGCCGAACCTTTCACCGCCAGATCCATCACCGTCATCGTCGATCTGGACAAACGGAGGGCAGATCCAGTCTCGCGGCCATCTCTGCCAGCCGAGGAAGGACTGAACCGATGAAGGATCGACCGTCGGAGGCTGAATCGGCCGGTGAGTGCCGAACCGGTTCAGACCAGAAAAGAAAAGAAAAAGAAATGAAAAGGAAAAAGAAAAAGAAAAAAAGAGAGAAAAGAAAATTTTCGGAATTCAAAAATTCGGAGATCCCGAAATTTCGGTAGGAAATTACGAAAATTATTCCGATTATTTAATTAAATAAATTATTTGTGAAAATTCTAAAATGTTAGAATTTGGTTTCCAGAAATTATTCTCGGTGAACGAGATGATGGAATCGGAAGAGATGGAGTATGGGTGCGACTGATAACGAGGAAGTCGCCAACCCGAAAAAAGTAAGGGAGGCATGTGCAGCACTATAAGGATATTTAGTCTGCATGCTTTTAATTATGAAATATTTTATGAAAATATTGTGATGATTAATTGGTTGAAAAAGTGTAATGATGGACTGGCTGGATATTTAAACTGTATTTTCTGTGCAAGGAGGCTAGTCAATCGGCAGCCGTTATGCTACCGAAAAATTTTAGAAAATTTCATAAAATCATAATAAATGATTTTATTTCACGAGAAATGATTTCCAACCACTAAAATCGAGAAAATGATTATTTTTCATAAAACATGAATATATGGAATTTCAATTTTAAAATATTCATGTTTTCAAGAATGGTGATAATGAAATCACCAAAAATTCTCTTGAGAGCTAAATTACACGAAATACGAGATGAAAAATGAAAAGAATTAAAGTGAATATTTTTTTTGAATATTTTTATAAATATTTCTTAAATATTCACTAATGTTTTTATAATCTTTATGGTTTTGAATTATGAAATTATATATTTTTATAAAATTCCATAAATGTTATTTATGATGAAAAACACGGTTTTGAGACTAGTTGGCCCCTTTATCATGCCAATATGTGATATGTGATACGTAACATGCGATATGTGATATGTAGTCCCAGCCGACACCTGATCAATAATCTACTGTGGACAATTATAGACTATGACCATAGATCTGACTTGATTATTTTATATCTTCGGGTATTATAGCATGATATGATTCGGTGGTTGCCACTGTCTCCATATATGATATGTGATATGTAAAATGAAAATGTTTATACAATACGTAACATGTAAAAGAAATATGTTTTATATTATATGAGAAGAAAATAAAATGATTTATAGCATTTTTATAAAATGCTCATTTTGGTACTGTTTTTAGAACTACGAAATGATTTTCATATGATATGTGATATGAATATGTAATATGTTTTCAAAAAGGAAAAAGGAGGAAAATAAATCTAATATTCTTATTTTAAATTTTTAAATTGAATATTAGATTTAAATATTGTATATGTTATACGAAAAGGAATTAATAGCTTATTTTGCTATTTAAAGTACTGTACTAATCATAATTGTACAGTAAAATATGAAATGAGTTTAAACGAGAATGATGATGATTTAACTAATATTCTTTTCAAAGAAGATATGAATATTAGTTACTTTATTGAAATGCTTTATTTTATAAAAGCATTATTTTAAAAAGAATATGAAAACGATATGGAATAAAAAGGAAAAGGATTTAAATTTCAAACAAAATGATATTTATTACTCTCTACAGTTGCTTTTAGGTTCCGGGACAAGACAGTTATTTAAAAATACCTGCCTTACTCCATTCGGATCCCTAGCTGACTGTAGTATCCTTCTTACATGTGAGCCTAGAGCCCTTATAGGGAAAATGAAAAAGTTTTTCAGCATTTAGGTAGCTGAATATCAAGTGATGCATTTAATTCTCTTATGAGCCATAGTTTGCTCACCCCTTAATTTTAACATTTCATATTTTCGAGGACTGAGAGTCTGACATCTAAAGGAATTTGGCTATGCATTTGGGGACGATGCTACAGCTTGATTTATTACATAAGGTACAGTCATTTATTTTCTGTATTTAGACTTATCTACAGTATTATTTCCTTATGAATTAAGATAGGGGATGTAATTCATAATATAATTTAATATGAAATTGTTAATATGTAAAAGAAAAGTAAAGTATCGCAGACAGCCCAACCAAATAAGATATATCGAAAAAGGTGAAAAATAGGGTCACGGGCTGTGACACATACATGCATACATATAGAAGGGATCCACTTACATGTGTAAAATTAATTTAGTTTTACACACCTTCATATTTTTTTATACGATTTATATTTTTTTAATTCGACCATTGAATTTTTTTATTTTATTCACATAAATCATATATGTCAAATTTCAAGATAATAAAAAACGTATAACTATTTGTTTCATAATAATAAAATTTTAACCGTTAATATGTATTAAAAAATGTTATTCTCAATTAAAATGATAGAAATACTGAATTTACTCTAATTTACGTGCATAATAGATATGAATAGGTTGTTAAATCTAATGGTTGGTTTGCAAAAATATTAATCACATATAAAGCTATAAAAATGTGTAAAACAATTAATTTTACACGTGTAAGTGGATCTTTCCTCTTATATGTGTGTGTGTGTGTGTGTGTGTGTGTGTGTGTGTGTGTGTGTGTGTGTGTGTGTGTGTGTGTGTGTGTGTGTATATATATATATATATATATATATATATATATATGTATGGGTTTTAACATTTTGGACTGCTTTGATGTGGGTTGGTTATGAGGGATTGATTTTATATTTTTTGCACAAATAGTGACTAAAAAATCTCACTTTTGTTTGGAATTATTTCTGGATCTAGAGACTATTATAACTTTTTGTGTCACTATTTGGATGGAAATGAAAAGGTGTTTAAATTGTTGGTCAATAGCCGATGAGAAGATTAATACATTATCAATATATATGATTGTAAACTGGGAATAATTATTAAAGATTTCATTAATTAATGACTTTAAAAATTGAAAACAAATAAAACATATTAAAATTGATAGAAATTATAAAATAGATTAAAGTTGGCCAATTTACCCCTACGTTGTGAAGCCACGTTTTTACCTCCTTTGTTGAACGTGTTCTTTCTTCTTTTAGTGTCGCGTGTCTTTTTTGGTTCTATTCTCTTGTGTTCTTTGGTGTCTGGTTTCTCCTTGCAGGGCTCTTCTGTTTGTATTAAATGATATCCATAAATGAGCTTCTGTCTTTTTCAGCTGTTTAATTCTTTTTGCTGCAAGGTTAATGTCTTATTTATCCTTGCCTTGATTTCTTTGCATGGAAGGTTGCCCGTTTGTCTTGGTTGTTATTCTCTTGTGTTTTCTTGGTTTGATTGTCTTTCCCTCTTTTGCCTTGTCCCATCTAGTTCTTCAAAAGATGGCACTTGATTGTTTTTGGACATTGTGTGTATTGGTTTATGGAGTTTGCTTGTTTTTTCTCTCATTTGCATTCAATGTTTGCTACTTGTGTTACTTGCCGCTAGTTTGGGTTGTCTTTTTCCACTATCATTTGCTTCTCTCTTTTCCCGCTTCTTCTACTAACTTCCTCTGGATTCTTGCCACGTGTCACCCAGGGATTGTTGTGCTGTTGTTTTGTTGATTTTCCTTTTTTTACTTGCTCTGCTTTTTCGCGCTTTTTCCCCCGCTTGGCTCTGGTTGGTCCAGTTGTTTTCTCATCGTTGTATTCTTGTTGCTCTCTGTGTTCTCAAACCCTAATCAGTATCTTCCTCATCTTTCCTTGGCTTTCCTTTTTTGCATTCAGTTAGTTGTTGTTTTGTTGTGTTCTTAGTTGTTAGATGGCTATTTCTTTTCCTCTGTCTCTCTTTATTTATTGCTGTTCCTTTGTTATTTCCTCTGTTTTCCTATCTCTTGTGTCTGGATGCTTTGTCATTATGTTGGTCCTTTCTTTGTTATGGATCTCTTTTTGGTATATTTAATGTGTTCCCGCTCTTTTATCTTTTGTGTCTTGATTACTTTTTTCCTTTTTTTAAAAGCTTTCTCCCATTTTACCTAATTGATGTACCATTATTGGTGAACATTTAAAGCTCTTTTGTTTTGTTGTTGATGCTTTAATTGCTATTTTTTGTTATTATGTTTATATTCTCGTGTGTTTCTGCTTGTGTTTCTCTTTTTTTGTGTCTTTTGTTTTTCCCTTTCTTCATGGATTTGTTATTTTCCTTATATTATATCGATTTTATCTCTGTTTGTGTTCATTTTGTTTTCAGTGTTTTTGTTTTTGCTTTTGTTTTGTTCCTTTTTTTTCCTCTCATTTGTTTGCTCATTTATCCAAGCTATGTATTTGTTGTTTTTATGTTGTTATGTCCTGTTTTCTTTTCTTTTTTTTTCCTCTGACATTTGTTATTGTTGTAGGTGGTTAATTCTTGGCTGAGTGATCATTTTTTCGTTGGCTTCCTCTTTTTGGTGGTATTTTATTTATGTCCGGCTGGTTTGTTTTTGGTTGTTGTTATGTCTTTTGCCTCGATTTGTTCTCATTTTTTTGGGAGGTTTTTCCCTTTGTTTCCTTGGTTTCTCCTCGTGATCCCTTTTTGCCTTCCTTTTTTTGCATTTTTATTTGATGGTTGTTGTTGTTGGTTATTCTTTTGCTTGATGACCAATGTTGTTTTTTGCTTTTATCATTTTTGGTTTAGAAAAGTTATTGTTACGTTTGATTATTAGGTTCCTTGCATATTTTTGTTTTGGTTGGCTTGCTTGGCATTTGTTTTTCTTTGAGGTGTTTTTGCTTTGCTATTGTTTTTTGTGTTTCCTTTTTTAGGTTTATGGCTCTCGTCTATTTATCTGTGTTTCCTCTATTTGTACTGTTGCGTTTTGCTGGGTGGTTTCTTCCTTTTGTTTGTGCTTTCTTGCTTCCTTTGCATTACACTGTATTTGGGCCGACTAAGTTTCATGTTGGTTCCAACGGTTTCTTCTTTCCTATTGTTTTTTTTTGTTAGATTGCTTGTCAAGTCAATTCAAATGGTTGATAAAGAGTCAAGCCAAGAAAACAGGTTAAAACGGAGTCAATATGTTAAGGATAAGAAATCTAGAGGTTGCAGGGGTGGTTGCAGTCAACAACGTCAGCCATTATTGGGTTAGGGTTCATCTGGATATTATGACCTGAGTCAGAGTATTGAAATTGGGGAATCCAATGCAATTCGATTAGTTAGCTTGGCTTCTGATGTTCATGACAAGAATGGAAATTCAAATGTTTGTTCATTGGATGCACAACCTGTACATACACAACCTTTCCCTGCTCTTTGCTTGAATGTCATCCCCGTTGTTGTTGATTGTGAGCTAAGGAGGCAGGGTGAATCTCATGTTTCATCCCCAATAGTACTATATGATATTTTTTTTTGGCTCTCTGCAGTGTGGTTATATTTTTTTACTGTGATATTAGTTGGATATCTAACTAGGTCTTTTTCTGGTTTAGTGCCTACTCAACAAAGCAAACCAAGTATATTTTTTATCAATTATTTGGCATGTGCTTCCTTTGTTGTTTATTTGGGCTGTTCTTTTTTGATGTCTCATTCTTTTTTCTTGCTTTATTCTCTATGGTAATGTTGAGGTTGATATGTTTTTTCTTTGTGCTGATATTTTGCTTGCTTATTTGTGATACTATCATTCGCATTTTGTCAATTTATCCTAGATACGAGGAAGGCAAAAGGATTGAAGTGTTCTAAATCTATCAGGCAGCAACGACGTAGGTAATGCAAATGTTTTCCTCTTTTTACTTGTCAAATGTTGTCAGTCTTCCTTGGCTATTATCCTTTAAGCTATTTTTATTTTTGTTGTCTCATGTTTTATAGATTGGTTGGACCGAATGGCTTAGATTTGAATCATTAGTAGGATTCTTTCCTTGTTGTTGGTTAGTGATCTCCCTTCCTTGCTAATCCTTGTGCTGATCTTATTTTCCTCGCTAGTTTTTGTTTCTCTAATTTCCCTAAATTGGTAGTTATGTAACGTCTGGTTTTCGTTAAAAACACCAAGTAATTTTCTCTTTTAATTTACGGTTGGTTAGGCTGTTTGTCGAATCATTTCGTTTCGTTAATAATTCCGAGATCATTAAATAAATTCATCTACTAGAATTTTCGATCTAGTATAAAAGTTTAAAATTTAAACATACTCATATATTATCATTTATACCTTGCAAAATTCTATTTACACTAAAACTTCATTTGTTCTAAGTTACATTCTCGAAATTTATAAAAAAACAAGTATTGTACAATAAGCCTGAGATATATATATATATATATATATAACAGTACAATATGCCTTCTATGGATTGGAGAAACGCCTCAAAGGAATACTGTAGGGTCCCAAAAATAATGCTCTTATACAATGAGCGAAACAGTCACTGCAAATAGTCTAGGGTGAAAAATAAGGGGTGAATTTACGCTCAATAACGAAGTATATATAAAAGAATAATACTATGCTACTATATATAATTTAAAATCATTTAATACATTTTATTCGATAGAAGGGAATTCTATAGCGACTAGGATTGCCAGGCAGAGTAAGGGAAAATGCTTTGGAGCACCTCACGTGTCCTAGGTTCCACATTTGACTATAGGAATGTTGATGATTCATAATTTATGTATAAAATAATGCTCAATAAAATAAAATAATTTCATATTAAATAACCAATATTCAAAATATGAATATATCATAAATTAAATCCGATCAATTAAATCAATAATTCAGTAAATCATTATGAAACAAATACAACAAAACAATAAGTCGGTAAGTTGGTAAATCATATCAACCGAGGGAGACAGTCAACACCAGGAGACTTATGCATAAATGGTATCCCTAAAGGGATGGATAGTCGGTAAAGGAATCAAGCGTCCAAATTGGGCCAGGAATCAATCGCTAAGCTGTTCTTATCGGTAACAATGGCCATTGCTTAATGGTTCACAGTGTACATTGGGCATATGACAATTGTGGGACTACGAACTCGCCCCAATGTCTCACAGTCAATTTCATATCATTCGGTATCAGTAATGCATGGTTATCAAGGAGCAACAATCTCGAAAATCAATTTAATTTAGAATTCAATAAAATCAATAAATAAAAACAATCATTTAAATAGATTATCTTCAGTAAATCTATAATTGTATAAATAAATATTCTTTATAAATGAGAGTCAATAAATCAAATATATATTTTAAAATAATTTAAATAATATTAAAAAAATATACCTCTTGCAATAAAATTTTAACTATCAATATATAGACACATTGAAGTGGTAAATTAAGGTAGGAATTTCTAAAATATCGGTGGGATAGAAATTAGATAAATTTCATGAAAATCCGATGGTATGACGGCTAGGCCTATCCTAACCCCTTATATAAAATTCATAATTTATATATATATTTTCAAATCCACCAATTTCTCATGCAAGCACAGTATTTTCCTAACAACTTCCATGTCCGTTCCTTACCTTATTTACTGTGCAGTATGGAAATCCAATAGCACCACTCTCGTAACCTTATTCCTTCGAACTTAAAGCTGCAAAATAATATCAATTATATTTAAACTTAGTATCCAAACCCAATTATAATCATACCTTCTACCTTAATCAAATTTCCATTTAAATTTTCACTAATTAGAAAAATCTAATTATAGCCAAATGAGTATCCCTTATCCCAACAGGTTTTTACCTTTTAATTTCTTAACATTCATACTTTACATTTTAACCATGAAACCATAGGAAAACAACATGGAGGCTACAAAAGGAAACTTGGCCGAATGCTTTCTTTCATCCTCCAATATTTATTTTTCCATTTCAACTTCACCTATAGGCTTCATTTATTTCTTCCATAATTTCTACAACTATCAATGATACAAAACCAAAGAAATTTCATATCCCCTTCATCCAAGTCGTGGGGTTCATCATGCCAACACTATCCATTTTCAAATTTTAATTCCATAATTCCACTTAATTCATATCATGTATTAATTCTACAAATTTCCATGCATCAAAATTACACCATATTCACTAACCTCCCTGCTTGGTCAAACCTACTTTAAGTGCCAAACTCTTTGTTTTATCTAGTTTCAAGTTCTGGCTAAGCTTATCTCTTCATAATAGTTATTTTCTTATCCTTCATGCCATTAATTCACGCTGGTTCCACCATGAACCCTCTTTGGCCGAAACCCTCATCATCTCCTATACTTAGTTTCATGTGAATTTAAAGCTATAACTATATAATTCATACCTAGAGCAATACCAAAACCATGATTAAGCTTAAAGAAAATAACATCTTTCTTTCTTACCTAAGGAAACCGAAAACTGCAGTAGTAAAATCTCCCTCAATACTCTATTCTAGCCCTCAAAAATCCCAGCCATCAATAGCCCATGAAGAGAGGAACAACTTTTATTAAGTGAGGTTTTTGATTTGGTGAAGGTATGGTTTCACAAGGTGGAATTATGGAAGACTTAGGAGAAAATGGAAGAAAACGTGGGACTTGGGTGGCCGGTTGGAGAAGATGACCAATAAATCTAGAAAAGTCTTATTTATATAGTATTTTATTCATAAAAATTTGTCCATGGGGTAAAATGACCAATTTACCCTTTAAAAGTTAGTTATTTACAAGTATGCCATCTAGATGTTTTATTATTTTCCAAATTTCAAATTTTAGTTATTATTTTTAATAAATTATATTTATTTAGGTCAAATTAAGTCAATTATTGACTCAATATAAGGTTTGACTAATATCCCATGCAAAATAACCTAAATACCCATTACAATTCCATTATTTCCAATTCTATCCAAACATTATTTTAATAATTTATATTTTTCAGATTTTACATTTTATTTTTATTATTTTTCATATGTTTAGGACAAACATGATTAAGGGTTGACTATTGAGGTTGTTTGACCGGCCATGGGTAATGAAATTAACAAATTATCCCTTATCGACAGCTTTTGTTTTATTCGCGTAATTCAGTTCATGAGCTAGATCCACGTGAAACATCTTTACACGAGGATTCTCCTATATCAGTCTATGGGTCCAAATTCAATTTGGTTTGATTGTTATTCAGGAAAATCTTTCTGGAGTATGGACATGATCGTCATTTTTAAATTTGTTACACTCTAACTGAAGTATGCAAAAGAATAAGAATTTCGAGGAATAGTCTTCTTATCGTTTAGATGTTTCGAGCTCAACTTTCATATTTTGTGCTTTGAAACTCATCCGAATTACTATTTACATTGTAGGGCCCACTTAGCCATTTCCCCAACTCCTGCAAAATTTATAATAATTAATTGTGATAATTAAACTTACTATTCTAACTTATCATAATCAATAGGTGTAAAGAGAATAAAGAATTAGGGATCTCACATCCTCCCACCTTTAGAAAATTTCGTCCCCCAAATTTGAATCGGGTAATTACTTGAACAACTCCGGATATTTCTCTTTCATCAAGCTTTCTAGTTCCTACGTGGCTTTCTTGGTGGTATGATACTGCTAGAAAACTTTAACCAACGGAATTGTCTTGGACCATAACACTTTCTCTTTTTTGTTGAGAATCCGGATTGGCTTCTCCACATAGCTCATGTCCTCCCTAATCTTCGGTGGTTCATACTTAATGACATGAGATGGATCTGGGTGGTATTTTTCTTAAAATCAACACGTGGAAGACATTATGCACTCTTGCTAGCTCTGGTGGTAAAGCTAATCTATATGCCATATCTCCAACACGGTCCAAAATCTCGAATGGCCTGATATATTGAGGACTCAGCTTGCCCTTCTTACCAAACCTCATAAAACCTTTAGACAGGGAAACCTTTAAGAACACCGAATCACCCACAACAAATTCTAATGGTCTGCACCTTTGATCCGCATAACTTTTCTGTCGGCTCTGAGCTATCTTAAGTCTTTGACAAATTAACTTAACATCCTCAAAAGCCTGCTCTATTATGTCTAGAGCCAATAGCTTGCATTCACCCACTTCTTCCCAGCTTATCGGTAATCAGCACCTTCTACCATATAAAGCTTCATACGGTGCCATCCCAATACTTGCCTGATAACTGTTATTGTAGGCAAATTCAGCTAATGGCAGATGATCATCCTAGGCGCCTTTGAAATCCAAAGCACAGGGTCTCAACATATCCTCGAGTGTCTGGATGGTACGCTTGGACTGACCATCAGTCTGCGGATGGAAAGCTGTGCTAAAATTCAACTAAGACCCCATGGCTTCTTGGAATTTCTCCCAGAAATGTGAAGTAAACCTGGAATCTCTATCAGACGTGATGCTCACTGGAACTCCGTGCAACCTTATAATCTCTTTAACATATAGATCTGCTAAAGCACTGAGTGAATCTGTAGACTCGATAGGCAAAAAGTGGGCAGACTTAGTCAACTGATCAACTGTCACCCATATACTGTCATGATTTTGCCTGGTTCGAGGTAGTCCTATGATAAAATCCATGGTGATGTGTTCCTACTTCCACAGAGGTATAGGCAGAGGCTTTAACAGACTGGCTGGTTGCTGTTGCTCTACCTTTACCTGCTAGCATACAAGATATTTAGCTACAAACTCTGCAATGTCCCACTTCATATCAGGCCACCAATACACTTTGCATAGATTGTGATACATTTTAGTATTACTTGGATGCAAAGTGTACTTAGTGGAATGTGCTTCGATCAAAATCAGCTTCTTCAGCTCCTTATCATCTGGTACACATATTCGGCCTTTAAACCTTAAGACTCCATCACTGCCAATAACAAATTCTGCTGACGCACTTGTCTGAGCTTGATTAACTGCCTCAATACACCGTGTATCCTACCCTTGAGCAACCATAATCTTGTTCTTCAATTCGGGTTCAATTAATAAACTAGCCACCATACCATAATGCTCAGAAGGCATGACGTTAAAACTGAGGCTTACAAATTACTCCAGCAACTCATACTCTCAGACCATCATATAAGACACCATTCCCACATGTTTCCTACTCAAAGTGTCTGCCACCACATTAGCCTTTCCCAGGTGGTATAAGATATCACAGTCATAATCCTTCAGAAGCTCGAGCCAGCTCCGCTGTCTCATATTATGTTCCCGCTACGAGAAAAGATATTTCAGACTCTTATGGTCTGTAAACACCTGAAACTTCCGCCCATATAAATAATGCTGCCAAATCTTCAATGCAAATACAACTATAGCTAATTCCAATTCATGTGTCGAGTAGTTCTTCTCATGGTCCTTTAGTTAGAGAGAACCATAAGCAACTACCTTACCATTCTGCATCAACACGCAGCCCAAACCCTGTGTGGAGGCATCACTATATATGGAGAAAGCCCCCGAACCATCAGGAACGGTGAGAATGGGTGCTATGGTCAGCCTGCGCTTTAACTCTTGAAAACTGCGTTTGCAGGCATCATTCCACTCAAACTTTACATCTTTGTGCATTAAGCGCGTTAGTGGAGTAGCTAATCTGGAAAAACCCTTAACGAACCTTCGATAATAACCAACTGACCCAGAACACTCCTAATCTTGTCACTATCTTCGGCCTCTTCCATTTCACAATAGCCTTAATCTCAGTTGGATCGACTGAAACCCCATCCTTACTGACAATATGTCCTAAGAAAGAAATTTGGTCCAACCAGAAATCACACTTACTCAGTTTAGCATACAACTTTCAATCACTTAAGGTTTGTAGAACAATCCATAGATGCTGCTCATGCTCTTCCTTGGATATAGAATACACCAAAATATCATCAATAAAGATAATTACAAACTTATCCAAGTACTACTTGAACACCTTATTCATCAAGTTCATAAATGCTGTGAAGGCATTAGTGAGACCAAACAGCATAACCAGAAATTTGTAATGGCCATATCGGTTCCTGAATGCCATCTTAGGAACATCCTCACTCCAAATCTTTAGCTGATGATATCCTGATCTCAAGTCTATCTTGGAAAAGACTTGGGCTCCCCGAAGCTGATCAAAGAGATCGTCGATCCTGGGAAGATGATACTTATTCTTAATGGTGACCCTGTTCAACCATCAGTAGTCGATATATAACCTTAAACTACCATCCTTTTTCCGGACAAATATCATAGTAGCACCCCGCGGGGATACGCTGGGTCATATAAACCCCTAATCTAGCAACTCCTGAAGCTACTTTTTAAGTTCCTTGAGCTCTACTATTGTCATTCGATAGGGAGGTCTGGAAATAGGTTCCATTCCTGGCACCAAATCAATCGTAAACTCAATTTCCCTATCTGGTGGAAGCCTTGGAAGATTGTCCGGAAACACATCAGGAAATTCTTGACTACTAAAATTTCATGAAGCTCTGGACGTATCTATTCTACGTCCACCACATAGGCTATAAATCCTTCACACATTAAACAATTTCATTAAATTCACTTTCAATCAAATCGATAAATAAATATTTCCTTACATTAAATACTAGCAAAATTTACAATATGGCTAACAGGAGAAGAGAAGGTTATGGTTTTAGTACTACAGTCTAAGATAACATGGTTCTTAGCCAGTCAATCCATGCCTAATATAACATAAAACCGTACATATTAAGCAAAATTAAATCATCTATCGATTCCTTTTCTCCTACCCTTAGCTTACAATTTCGGTATACAATATGCATCATTTGTGATCCCTAAAAGGTGTATTTATTTGTAACAAATGACCTAGAGATTCGGGTCTAATAGGTATATGCATAGTGGCCATAGGTGATACAATAGAATGGGTTGAACCTGGAACAAATAATGCAATGATAGTTATATCAAAAAGACAGATTATACCTTTAATCACATCGGTGGAGGTGGTATCGATAGACTCCTTATCTATAGTGAATACCCGACCCTGAGTCATGATTTTCTTCCCTTTCTTTGTAGCCATGGCCTTACGCAGTGGAGGAGCTGTCTTCTCTAATTCTTATGGCACCCTCAGTCTAGCTTTTGAACAATCTCTCACTAGGTGCCCTTTTTGACCATAAGCAAAACAAGCTCCTGTCGATAAGTGACATGGTTGGGTACTATGAAATTTTCCACAATGCTCACATGGCTTCATAGTACTCTTCTATGAGCTCGTGGTTCTACCAGCTGAGGATCAGGACATATCTTTTGAAATTTTGATCCTTGTAGTCTTGGGAGTCTAATATTCTCTCATTCCCTTCTTAGCTAAATATCGGTCACTTAAGGCTTTATCATCTGATTTCTGCTTCCCCTTATCCTTAGCCTTACCTTAGCTCGAAAATTTGTCTAAGGGAACTCGTAGTCCTACTCACATAACAGAGCCTTACGGACTGCTTGGGCATAAGTACTAATGTCCAATGGATAGAGCCTGGACCTAATGGATGGTCTCAAACACTCCAAAAACTGTAGATCTTGTACTCTTCAGTCCGTAATACCTCGGGGTCAAATTTGCTCAGAGTATTAAACTTGGACTCGTACTGATCAATAGACATACTACCCTGAGTCAGGTTCATAAACTCCATCTTCAACTTCTTTTGAGCAATGCGTGGGATATACTGCTGATTAAAGGCCTCCAAAAATGAATCCCACGTGACCTCGGCATGTTTAACCTTCAAATAGTTTGAGTGAACTACCACCAATGCTGCGCATTGTTCACTAATAAGTTTGTTGCAAAACCCACTTTCTCCTGCTCTGTACATGCCATGTATCAGAACAGCTTAGTAACTAATTTCACCCAATTCTCTACTACTAAAGGAACCCTGTCTCCCTTAAACTTAGGTGGGTCAAGTTTTTGAAACTCCTTTAATAAAGCTGAACTATAATAAACTTGGGGATCCTGTCTGACCGGAGGCTGGGCTAGCTGTGGAAGCTTGAGCTGTATAGGTGGGGCCTGCACTGGAGGAATAAGAGGCATCAGAGGAGTGGGTTTTGGTGCAGGAGGAAGTGGTGGGGCTAGAGGTACGGGTGGTACGTTTATGGCCACTTGCATAAAATTTGACATGAACTGTGTAAACATCGTGGCCATAGCCTCTATGCTCCGCTCGACTCTCGACAATCGGGTGTTTGGGCTACCCATTGGAGATGGAGGAAGAGAAGGCTCTGGAGACGATACGGCTCGTCCTCATTTACGTCCTCTACTAGTACCCCTTCTACGGTTACTCATTCTGCCAACACCACAACAAAATCAAACGAATTTAGAATAACGTGGAACAATTATACCTCAAATATATATTTAGACAAGTACAGTACTTGGGAATTCATCAATTTTAACCTAATAACACCGACAAACATCAGACTAACCTTAGTCTGATACTGACTCTATAACATCTGGCTTTCGTGAAAAATACCAAGTAATTTTCTCTTTTAATTTACAGTTGGTTAGGTTGTTTGTCGGGTCATTTCATTTCGTCAGTAATTTCGAGATCATTAAATAAATTCATCTACTGAAATTTTTGATCTAGTATAAAAATTTAAACTTTAAACATACTCATATATTATCATTTATACCTTACAAAATTCTATGTACACTAAAACTTCATTTGTTCTAATTTACATTCCCGAGATTTATAATAAAACAAGTACTGTACAATAAATCTAAAATATATATAAAAGTACAATATACCTTCTGCAGACTAGAGAAATGCCACGAATGACTGCTGTAGGGTCCCAAAAACAATGCTTCTCTGCAACGAGCGGAACAGTCACTGCAAATAGTTCAGGGTGAAAAATAAAGTGTGAGATTACGCTCAGTAAGGAAGCATATATAATAAAAGCATAGTACTATGCTACTATATGAAATTTAAAATCATTCAATACTTTTAATTCGATATTAAATAATGATGATGATTCATAATTTATGTTACAAAATATAGGAATGCTGATGATTCAAACTATAGGAATGTTGGTGATTTATAATTTATGTTATAAAATAATGCCCAATAAAATAAAATAATTTCATATTAAATAACAAATATTCAAAATATGAATATTTCGTCAATTAAATTTGATCAATTAAATCAATAATTCGGTAAATCATTATGAAACAAATACAATAAAATAATAAGTCGGTAAATCATATCAACCGATGGAGATGGTCAACACTAGGAGACTTATGCATAAACGGTATCTCTAGAGGGATCGATAGTCGGTAAAGGAATCAAGCGTACCCAAATTGGGCCAAGAATCCATCCCTAAACTGTTCCTATCGGTAACAATGGCCATTGCTTAATGGTCCACAGTGTACATTAGGCATATGACAACTATGGGACTGCGGACTTGCCCTAATGTCTCACAATCAATTTCATATCATTCGGTATTGGTAATGCATGGTCATCAAGGAGCAACAATCTCAAAAATCAATTTAATTTAGATATCAATAAAATCAATAAATAAAAACAATCATTTAAATAGATTATCTTCAGTAAATCCATAATTGTATAAATAAATATTCTTTATAAATGAGAGTCAATAAATCAAATATATATTTTAAATTAATTTAAATAATATTCAGAAAATATACCTCTTGTAATAAAATTTTCACTATCAATATATTGACACATTGAAGTGGTAAATTAAGGTAGGAATTTCTAAAATATCAGAGGGATAGAAATTAGATAAATTTCATGAAAATTCGACGGTATGAAGGCTAGGCCTATCCTAACCCCCTATATAAAATTCATAATTTATATATATATTTTTTCAAATCCACCAATTTCTCATGCAAGCATAGTATTTTCCCAATAACTTCCATGTGCGTTCCTTACCTTATTTACTGTGCAGTATGGAAATCCAATAGCACCACTCTCGTAACCTTATTCCTTCGAACTTAAAGCTGCAAAATAATATCAATTATATTTAAACTTAGTATCCAAACCCAATTATAATCATACCTTCTACCTTAATCAAATTTCCATTTAAATTTTCACTAATTAGAAAAATCTAATTATAGCCAAATGAGTATCCCTTATCCCAACCGGTTTTTACCTTTTAATTTCTTAACATTCATACTTTACATTTTAACCATGAAACCATAGGAAAACAACATGGAAGCTACAAAGGGAAACTTGGTCGAATGCTTTCTTTCATCCTCCAATATTTTTTTTTCCATTCCAACTTCACCTATAGGCTTTATTCATTTCTTTCATAATTTCTACAACTATCAATGATACAAAACCAAAGAAATTTCATATCCCCTTCATCCAAGCTGTGGGGTTCATCATGCCAACACTATCCATTTTCAAATTTTAATTCCATAATTCCACTTAATTCATATCATGTATTAATTCTACAATTTCCATGCATCAAAATTACACCATATTCATTGACCTCCATGCTTGGCCGAACCTACCCTACTTTGTTTTGTCTAGTTTCAAGTTATGGCTAAGCTTATCTCTTCACAATAGTTATTTTCCTATCCTTCATGCCATTAATTCACGCTGGTTCCACCATGAACCCTCTTTGGCTGAAACCCTCATCATCTCCTATACTTAGTTTCATGTGAATTTAAAGCTATAACTATATAATTCATACATAAAGCAATACCAAAACCATGATTAAGCTTAACGAAAATAACATCTTTCTTTCTTACCTAAGGAAACCAAAAACTATAGCAATAAAATCTCCCTTAATACTCTGTTCCAGCCCCAAAAAATCCCAGCTATCAATAGCCCATGAAGAGAGGAACAGCGTTTATTAAGTGAGGTTTTTGATTTGGTGAAGGTATGGTATGGTTTCACAAGGTGGAATTATGGAAGACTTAGGAGAAAATGGAGGAAAACGTGGAACTTGGGTGGCTGGTTGGAGAAGATGACCAATAAATCTAGAAAAGTCTTATTTATATTGTATATTATTAATAAAAATCTGTCCGTGGGGTAAATGACCAATTTACCCTTTAAAAGTTTAGTTATTTATAAGTATGCCACCTAGGTATTTTATTATTTTCCAAATTTCAGATTTTAGTTATTATTTTTAATAAATTATATTTATTTAGGTCAAATTAAGTCTATTATTGACTCAATATAAGGTTTGACTAATATCCCATGCAAAATGACCTAAATACCCTTTACAATTCCATTATTTCCAATTCTATCCAAACATTATTTTAATAATTTATATTTTTCAGATTTTACATTTTATTTTTATTATTTTTCATATATTTAGGGCAAACATGATTAAGGGTTGACTATTGAGGTAGTTTGATTGGCCATGGGTATTGAAATTACCCAACTACCCCTTATCAACAGCTTTTGTTTTATTCGCGTAATTCAGTTCATGAGCTGGATCCACGTGAAACATCTTTACGTGAGGATTCTCCTATATCAGTCTGTGGGTCCAAATTCAATTTGGTTTGATCGTTATTCAGGAAAATCTTTCCGGAGTATGGACACTATCATCATTTTTAAATTTGTTACACTCTAACTAAAGTATGCAAAAGAATAAGAATTTGAAGGAATAGTTTTCTTACCGTTTAGATGTTTCAAACTCAACTTTCATATTTTGGCACTTCAAAACTCAACCGAATTACTATCTGCACTGTGGGGCCTACTTAGCTATTTCCCAACTCCTACAAAATTTATAAGAATTAATTGCGATAATTAAACATAATATTCTAACTTATCATAATCAATAGGTATAAAGAGAATAGAGAGATTAGGGATCTCACAAGTTGTTTGTAGGCCTCTATTGTTTATCAGTTTGTCTATTCCTTTTTGTCATGGTTGCCTTTTCTCATTGTGTTTTTAAAATCCTTTGTAGCTGATCAAGATCTTGATCGAGATATGTTTAAATGCTCTTCTGGTAAATTAAGTCTTTGTTTTTCCTATTTTGTTTTTTTGAACGTTTCTCATTTTATTGTTGACTTTTTCCCATTTATGCCTTTGTTGTTTTGCTATTATATTTTGGGGGCATACCATTGTTGTCTATCTTAATTTGTATATGTTTGATGCAGATTTAATAAAAGACAATGGATCAGATCAAGTTTTATCTCTTCATTCAGGATTTATGAGCCATCGAGCACCTTTGAAAAACCAATAAATTAATCAATACTATCACTTTGCACTCTAAAGCTAATGCTTTTGGTGATTTATAAACTAATCATCTGGTACCATTATGTCATCAATCAAATTTGATAAATCTTTACCTCGATCTTTTGCTTCTACTCCTTTTGTGTATGATATTGGTTCTAGCAGTAGATTCATGGAATGTCGGGCATTTACCCCGGTTGTTGATCTTATTTCTGAACCTTTTGTATCATTTGTTGTTCAATCTCCTCTCGGTTTGGTTCAGTCTGCATCTGATGATAATTTTCTTTGTTTTCTTGATTTTGATAAAAAAAACTGGTTTGTTCAATTTTATCTCTTGATATTGATTTTTTCACCCCTTCGCCCTCCACTGGTTAGATTTGTCTTAATATTCTTCTTTTTTTTTTACTAGTCATTTTCCTTATTCAACTTTACCAAGTAATAACACTGGTAAATGCAAGACTTGACCTTCAAACCATCAGTTCACTCTCTTAACTTGCACTACTATTCCTTTTGATTGCGATGTTCTTTTTAGTCTTTGTTTTCCCTTTTTTGTTTTTTTTTTTTTTGTGTGGAAAGATTGTTTGTCAAACTTTTGTTCTTACTTGTTGTCCTTTTCTTCCAAGCAAATATTTTGAGCCTTTGAATCTTGGTGGTCTGGAATATGAATGCCCGTACTATTATACCAAGTTGTGGTATGATGAAAGAATCAAGAAATGTTAAAACACTCAATCTCCTATTTTTAGTTTATGCTGTAAGGAAGGGACTATGGCTCTTCCTTCGACAAGGATAACTCTACCTATCCTTGATAACTTATTTAATTATAGAGGTGGGCAAAGAGTTAGGAATTTTAGAGAAAATATTAGAGCCAATAATTCAATGTTCCAGTTTATATCAATAGGAGGAAAAATTGATAATCGTGTTAATGATCGAGGTGGGCCTTATGTTTTCAAAATTGGAGGTCAAGTTTTTCAAAACTAGAGGTCAAGTTCACCATTGAATAGGATCTTTGTTACCATCTATTGGCAAACCTCCAAAATTTACGCAGCTGTAAATATGTGATATAGAAAATGAAACTGTAAATCGTATGAGGGCTTTCCAAGGTGGTGAGACGTTTGATTCAATTGATGCTGGTATTGTCCAAGCCTTGATCGAGATGTTTGATAAGGTGAATGTGATCATCAAGCTTTTCAGGATGGCAAGAGATCGATTTGCTCAAGAAGACTATGCTCCAGTTTGACTACGCCTGATTGGTATGATAAACCACAATAACCGACAATATGACTAGCCTTCAGCTAGAAAGGTAGTCAGTTTGATTGTCGGTGAGGAAGAAGGTTCTCAAGATGATAGAGATATCATTGTTGATGAAAAGTATGATGGCTTGAAACACATTAATGAACTTCACCCTGCTTTTATGGCCATACAATATCCAATACTTTTCCTTTTTGCTGATAATGGATTCCATTTGGGCATCAAATACAAGACTTCAAATCGAGAAACTAGTAAAGAATGCAAAAATGTAACAATGATGGAATACTATGTATACTTTATACAGCAACGTTTGTTGACAGGGCATACTCTGCTTAGAGGAGGCAAATTGTTTCAGTAGTTTGTTGTGGATGCTATTTATGTGTTGAGTGTATGAGATTACAATGAATTCGTGACAATCAGCAGCAATTAAGGTTAGAAATTTATCAAGGAGTCAATGATGCAGTCACCGAGGGTGATGTTGATAGTCATGCAATTGGTAAGAGTAATATTTTACCGTCATCCTTTGTGAAAGCCTTCAATTCATGTTCCAGAACTACCAAGATGCCATGGCTATTTGTAGGCAATTTGGATAACTATATCTATTTATAACTTTCACGTATAACCCAAAATGGTTAAGGGTTGATCTGGCACTATCCATGATTCTTGAACAAAAAATACAGGACAGGTCAGATATATTAACAAGGCTATTTAGGTTGAGACTAAAAGCTTTGATGGATGATTTGGTCATTAAAAGACATTTTGGTTGAACAATAGCAAGTTATTTCTGATTTTCCTTCTTTTTCCTGGACTTATGCTTTTCCATTTTCTTCAATATCCCTCTTCTTTTATTTTTAATAAATTTCTTTTGTTCTTTTCTTGCAGTTCTGTTTATACTATCAAGTTCCAAAAACGTGGCTTACCACATGCTCATATCCTGTTATGGCTTCATTCTAAAGACAGGTATTCAACACCGGAAGATATTGATAAAATCATATCAGCAGAAATTCCTGATAGAGAAAAAGATCCAGTTGCTTATGAAGCTATTTCTAACTTTATGATCCATGGTCCTTGCTGTACAGCAAATACCAAAGTTGCATGCATGAAAAATGGTAAATGTTCGAAGCGATTTCCTAAATCATATGAACCTCATACTATTATTAGTGAGAATTCCCCTGTGTTATACAGAAGAAGAATCCTAGCAAGCAAAAAAATGATTGTTGAAAAAAAATGGTGTAATGCTTGATACAAGATTTGTTGTTCCTTACAATGTTGATCTGCTTGTTCAGCTTCAGGTCACTTAAATGTTGAAATCTGTGTTAAAACAAAATTGGTCAAGTATTTGTTCAAGTATGTGAACAAAGGTCCAAACAGAACAAAGGCAATTATTGGAGAAATTCCAACAAGAAATGTTGCTGATAGCTAGCATGACTCAGTCCAAACTGACAAGATTAAATCTTTCTTAGACTGCAGATATATTTCATCTTATGAAGCATGTTGGAGGTTATTTGGCTTTGAAATCCACCATAGGGACCCTGCAGTTATTCGGCTTCCTGTTCATTTGCCAAATCAACACCATACTACTTTCTCTGACAATGCAAATCTGTCAAATGTTTTGCGGCAACTAATGCTGGAAAAGACCATGTTCAGTGAATGGATGGAGGCAAATAAATTGTATCCATCTGCTCGAGATTTGACATATACAAACTTTCTAACTCAATGGGTTTGGTTTAAAAAAAATAAGAGTTGGAAACAACAGCAAAGAGGTCAAGTGATTGGACAAGTCAATTTTGTTAACCTTGCTGTTGGCAAGCTATATTTTCTCATATTATTATTGAATATTATTAAGGGGACAAAAAGCTTTGAAGATCTCAAGACAATTAATGGCTATGTGTATCCTACTTTTCAATCATCATGTCGTGCTTCAAGTCTTCTTGGTGATGACAGAGAATGGGATTATGCTTTGGAAAAAGCATCATGTTAGGTAATAGGACCTAAATTGAGACAGCTATTTGTTACCTTCATCCTTTTCTGTGAAGGTCAGAATCATATGGAATTATGGAATAAGCACTAGAATCTTTTAGGAGAATATATCCAATATCAAGTTACTCATAATTTTCTAAGCAATATTTCTTTCTTGACAGAGCAAGATTGGAAAAAATCAAATTTTGCTCTTGCTTGAAGAGCTTTTAAATAAGCATGGATCCTCATTGTCTAATTATGATATACCTATCCATCAATTGCTTCATTACATATGCTACAAGATAGGCTTATTCAAGAAGAGATGAATTGTGATGTTGGCGCACTATAAAGAGAACACATAAATCTTGTTTCTATGCTTAATGATGACCAAAAATCTATATATGAAGCTATTTTGCAATCTGTTGCTAATGATGAGGGTAAAATGTTTTTTGTTTATGGCCATGGGGGGGGGGGGGGGACAGGGAAAACTTTTCTCTAGAAAGCTATACTTGCAGTACTTCGATTAGCATAAAAAATTGCCTTGGTTGTTGCATCTTCTGGCATTGCTTCTTTGTTGTTGCTTGGAGGTAGGATTGCTCACTCTTGCTTCAAAATTCGATTAAATGTCGATGAAATATCAACATGCCAGATCAAACGTAACTCAGAACTTGGTAGACTAATTTCCATTGCAAGCTTGATTGTTTGGGATTAAGCTCCTATGATCCATAGACATTGTTTTGAAGCATTTGAAAAGACTTTGTCTGATATTATATTGTCTAGTGTCAGTGAACGACTAGTTCAACCATTTAGAGGCAAGACAATATTGATTAGTGATGATTTTGGGCAAATATTGTCGATTATTACAAGAGGAACAAGATCTTAGATTGTCAATGCATCTATAATCAAATCTCTCCTGGAAATATTGTCATGTATACACTCTAAATATAAACATGAGACTTCGACGTCATTTCTTGGATGATGAAACAATAAAACAAACAGAAGAGTTTGCGAATTGGATTTTGAACACTGGGAATGGCAAAGTTAGTCCTTTCTTGTTGACTTTGATACTGATGAAACATGGATCCAAATCCCTCCAGATTTATTACTTCCTTATGAAGGAATGCCTGTCTTGGCAATAATCAATGCCATTTATCCAAATTTGGAAAATCAATTTGCTAATTCAGCATATCTCAGAGATCGTGCAATTGTCACATTGTTCAACAAAACAGTTGATTTGATTAATTCTAAAGCACCATCAATGATTCTAGGAGAAGAAAAATATTATCTTAGCTTTGACTCAATTTCGAATATTGATGGGGACTTAACTGATCAAGATATCCTGTATCCTCAAGAATTTTTGAACTTATTGAATAACAAAATGCTCCCAACCATCAACTTTCATTGAAATTAGGTTATGTTGTCATATTGCTAAGAAATATAAGAGTTTTGGCTTGTGTAATGGAACCAAACTTATTGTTACCCAATTAGCTTCAAATGTTATTGAGGCTGAAATCATTACTGAAAGCCATATTGGGAATAAAGTCTTTATTCCTAGAATATGCTTCATCCTTAAAGATTAAAAATGGCCATTTGTTCTTAAAAGAAAATAATTTCCCATTTGTTTGTCATACGTTATGACTATCAATAAAAGTTAAGGACAAACTCTTGAATTTATTGGTCTGTATTTACCAAAGCCTATATTTTTGCCATGGTCAATTGTATGTTGCAATTTCAAGAGTTACAAAAAACAAAAAAACAGGCTTAAAAATTTTGATTCCTTATGATAATCCCCATTCTCGTGTTATTGCAAAAAATATTGTTTATTCTAAAATATTTGATGATTTACCATCAGGTTCTCTGTTCCTGTTCTTACATTTTATTCTCATTGTTTATTACATTTCTCCTCCCTAGATATTGTTTTTAGGATAATAACCAACCCTTGAACATATATTTTTTTGCTAAAGATATTTGTTTGTTGAACATAGTTTGTATTGGCCTTGGTATCTCATACTTTTGTCCTGTTGTCTCTTTGTGTGTATAATACAGCAAATCTTGCTTGATTTAAGAGATTCTATTTTTTTATGGTTTTCATTTTTTTAACCCTTTCTTCCTGGTAATTATTGGTTTCTATATTGCAAATATACCTTCGTTAACTGAGTTATTTTTCCTTTTCTTTCTTCCTTGACTTTATGTAATCATATTCTTATGCTATTTACTGATTGGATTTTTCAACACTCTTGTAATTAGCATTTCAATGTTAAATGTTTTTTTCCCCTGAGTTTAATATTGCATCAATTTTTTGGTTTACGTGCAGTATTTTCATTTTTAAATTCACCATGGGTTACCAATTTTTGAATGAGCTAAAGCCTTTGGAACCTGTTGACAAGATTCAAATTCATGCTCTCAAGATTTGGGACACAATCTTGCCATGAATTGATAAGATATTTTTGTCTGTTGATATGCTTATTGTTGATGAAAAAGTAATGTCTTATACTCTTAAAGATATTCTTTGTGAAATCTACTTTACTATGTTATTTGATATGATCTTATGTTACTTTTGCTCCTTTGTTTAAGCAGGGGAATGTTATGCAAGTCGTTATTCTAAAAAAGATAAACAACTTTTCAAGTCACTGATCAAAGGAACTGTCTATGACATTACAATTTTTTTTTGTTGGTAAACTTAAGAACTTATATAGAGCAATTTCTCAAAAAGTAGTGATCAACTTTGTGCGTACAACCAAATTGACTGAAATACAAAATCCAACAAAACCACTACCTTTGTACTACTTTGAACTCCAACCGTTCCACTTGCTTGATCCTCGAGTGGGCTCTAAAGAATGCTTCACAGGTTTTGTTCTATTTATTTAACTCTTATTCTTACTTATTCTTTACTGTTTTTCTCGTGGCATATGTTTATGTTTCTATGCACACTCCTTGCTACCTCTTGCATTCTTCTTTTTCCTCTTTTTCCCTTACATTTATGCTTGGTCTAAAACAAAGAGGTTCATATACTAAATGTTATTGGTTTTCTTACTTTTGTTGGCCCCATCACCAATGGCTATACAAAGAACAGCCCAAATCTTGTGGACAAAAGAAATATCAAAATCTAAGATGAGTTGTACGTATACCATAATCATTTTTTAAATTCTCTTTCTTGATTCTCATACAGATACAAATATTTTTTCCTTTATCTTTTGTATGTACTTTTCCCTTTTTCTCAGTGGAGAAGTCCTTGAAGCTACATTATGGTCTGCATATGCTTATGTCTTTGATGATCTAGATGATCTTGTTTCCAGGACAAATGCCCCGGTTGTCCTATCTGGAATGATAGTCCATAAACTTCTAGGTAAATTTAACTACTGTCTTTCTCCTTTTGTTTATTTTCTTTGTTCCGACTGTTCTCCACATCAAGTTTCTTGTGTTATATTGATAGGATGCTGTGCTTTATCAAGTTCAACAGCTACCAAAGTTTATTTAGATTTTGACAAACTGGAAGTTAAGGCATTGAAACACAAGTTTGTATTTACATTGACTTTACACAGGGTTTATCTGATAATTATTGCAACAACATTCATTTTTTCACCCCCCCATCTTTGTTCCTCTCAGATATGCTCATGAATCGCTCACAATTACTTTCCTGCCTGAACAAGCCTGGGTTAGACGAGAAGGACCAGATAACATGGATGAGAACAAGATGACAATAGTTGAGTTATTAAAGATAGATATCTTACAATCAAAGGTTTATTTCTTCTTTATTCAAGAGAAAGAAAAAATTATCATTAAATGGATAGATTTTACATGCAATCATTTTGACAAATCACTTTTTTCCCTGTCACAAATGTCTGGCACAGAATATATTCTTTACGTGCAAAGCAAAAATTTTGGGATTTAATTTCTCTGGTGGATGGTTTTGCAAACGTTGGAAGATTTGCAACAAAGATCTGAAAACTATTGATAACAAACTATGTTGTCCAGTTGATAGAGAAAGCGAACAAGAACCAAGACCATAGTGAGATAAATTTAGATTCATTTTTCATCTATATTTTTTGTTTTCAAACTTTTTATTTGGTACCTTATCAACTTATATATTTTTTCTTCATCTATTTTAATTATGTCTTTGCCTCACATTTGCCAACAACTAACTTCAAGCTTTGCATCAATGTCCAAGATGAAACCAGTGAGGTTGATTTTATGGTTTTTGGTAGAACTGTAGAGGAATTTGTTGAAAAATCTATAGAAGACATAGTTAAGGAACAGACACTTGACCAACAAGTGTTGCCTGAATCTATTAAAGATTGATTAATCAGGAAAGAATCTTCAAAATCAATCTTGCAAAACACTCTTTTGAATTTGGTGTACACATCTTTGTTGTTGCTAGAACTTTCTCTGTAAATAACAATGATGTTCCTGTTGTTGTTTGTGACGTTTCCGCCACTACATCTTACCATCTAACTTTTTCCTTATTATCTTATATGACATGATTCGATTTGGTTCATCAATGTCATTCATTCCTTCTTCTTACGCTAAAAATCTAATTGCTCGATATGAACACTTTACTTTCAATAAACATAATAATGATATATATAAATATCATTCCTTTCCACAGGATCTTACACGTCGTCTTAACTTACACCCCCGACATCTTATATACATAAATGCTACTTGTACTGTACCATAGCTGAATTACAATTACTTTACATAAACATATAAGTATACCTTCAATGCTAACGGGGAAGCGTATCACGAAGGTACACTTCAATCATTCAAAAGCAAGCTCCTCTAATCGGAGCGAAGTTCACTTCAGGTAATCTATAGGAAAAATGTTCGTAAAAGGGTGAGTTTACGCTCAGTAAGAAAAATATGTAAAAGAGCGTACTATGCCTCTATATGCATTTTTCCTACTTGGCTCTATAATGTCATGTAAAGCATTATAAAGCATGCATCATAAACATCTTTCATCTATCGTTTGTGTAACATCCCAAATCCACAAAATATATAATATTCGCTTACCAATTACACTCACTTACTGGTTGGGCTATCTGTGATGCTTATCAACTCCTATCACTTTAATAAGAATGATTAAATTATTTCCTTAATATGAATATAAATTCCCTTCTATTTAAAGTAGTACTGTACCATTTTACTGAATATATAAAAGAATACAACATACCTTCGATCCTAGCTCTCTGGAAGGTAATTCGCTTAGCCCAAGTTCAATAATCTGTGGAGTAGAAAATAGGGAGTGAGCGATAAAGTGCTTAGTAAGGAAGGTGTAGGCTGCTTATAAAATAATAGCTATCTTCACAAAAACAATTTATTTATCTTAACAATCAACCCATTAGAATATTGTTAACTTCAACAGGATTCAATAGACCCTTTCAGTAAATAGAAACCAATAAGTTGAGACTAGGCAATAAATAAATCATGCTCTGTTCCCCCAGGAACATAAGTCGTCCGCTTTTGGGGTGCACCCATAGGCCACCGCCCCTCACGGCTATCTCAGCTAGATCTATGGCCATAATCTATAGGTGGTCCTCGGGTCCACTTGCCAAGTGACCTCGAGACCGCTGATGACTTGGCGGGTCCATCAGCCTTGTGACGCCCTGAGGTGCACTCGTTGGTCCATTGACCCGAGCCACCGCCCCAGGTGGGTCACGCAATTACATGAATAGTAAAGCATGAACTCAGGGTCTAAAGTCTCAAAAATCACTTTTATAACTCATGAAAACCCTAATGGAATTATTTCACTCATGTTATCATTTCCACAAAATGATTTGATTTCCAAAAGGTTTTATAGAATAGTAAAACAGCCCGAAATCTCAACATTTTTCGTGTGAGAAAGGCACGGGTTAAGCTGGCTCACCCATGGCTAGTTCGCTCATGGTCAGCTCGGCAATTAGTCAACTCGCCCATTGGTCAACTCGCCCAATAATCAACTTGCCCAATTCGGTGAACTTGTGTTCGCCCGCCAACATTTGTTTTTAAAGAAACAAGTAAAATTGGCTCGCCAACAGTGGTTCGCTCATGGTCAGTTCGCCCATTATGGCGTTGCCCTTAGTCAACTCGCCAAATGGTACTACCATGATCAGCTTGCCCACCTTAATCAAAACATATTTTATTTTCTTTGGCTTGCCCAAAATTATTTTAAAACAGAGGTCGCCTGGATTTCAATTAAAACAAGTGTCTCTTTCCCAAAGCTAAGTAAAAGAGTTTAGTTCGCCCGCCCAAACCAGTTCGCCCACAAGCAAATAGGGGTCGGCTATCTATCTAACTCGCCTGCCCACAAAAACACAGAGGTCGCCCGCCCCAAAACAACATTAAAAGGGTTCGCCACTTTAGCTCGCCCGGGTTTCTTCTTAAACACGGCTACTCGCCCAAGATATCAAAATCATAAAAAGTGAGCTCGCCCAAGTGGCTCGCCCGTCATTTTTGCCAGATCGCCCAATCACACAATTTTTCATAGTAATGCATGTCATAAAACAAACAATTTCTCAATAATTTCATAAAATTTAACTCCACAGGACATGCATTTTACTTCACATACAACTCCCTTACCTGATTTCTTCAAAGCTTAGCTTCCCGCTCGCCTTTGTCAATTCCCGTCTGCAAAATTTATTAAAATTATTAATATTTCTTTTTTTTCGAATATTATCCAAAACTATTTATATTTCCCTTCCTAATATTTATGCCACTTTGGCGAGATTAAGATCACCATTCGCCCACAGAGCTCGCCATCCATTAGTGGCTTATTCATGGGAGTTCGCCCAACATGGGAGCTCGCCTCATTTTAACTCAACTCACCATGCTCATCAATTCAGTTCGCCATTCGTGGCTTTTCATTCATAGATGGGCTCGCCCATGAATTGGATAACGCTTGGCGACCTCTTTATCTCCTACTCGCCTCATTAGCGATCATTAACTCTACATATTTTGGGCGATCATAGTCCTCGCCATTCGCCCTCACCTATTCGGGAATTGTCTGACTTTCCAAAGAGTTTGGCGAACACATATGTCGCCAACTCATGCGACTCTTTAGGCGAGTACACAACTGTTTGGCGAGTAGTTAATAAGTCTATTCGTCGTTCGCCCATCGTATTACCTTACTCATTCTTGATTATTTTCCATCTAATTTCTTATATATTCTAATAATATTTAACTAAAACCAGACTATATCTATGTTTATCACGTTATAAAACATAGAAATCTAGTATGGAATATCAAGAGAACCATGGAAAATATGAAACTCACCTTAACCCAGTTGCTCTTCCAAAAACAGAATGTTTTCTTGCCTCACTTAGCTTTACTTTGCTTATTCCTCAGTTCTTCAGACACTGGGTAAATGTTTAGCTAACTAAGGATGAGTTTCATGGCTCACTTATGAAAGTAACGGAGGAACTAATGGTGAACTTGAAATGAAAACAGAATGGGCGAGAATGATTTTGAGGAAAATGAAGTTGCTTCCATCAATTTTTCCTCACGAATTCTTCTTATATAGCCATTCAGTTTCACTTAGAATCTAACACCTGTTCTTATCCCGTTTTTCTTTCATCATTTCATGCATTAAAACCAAAGAAAACTGCAGCAAAAAGAATGGTAGTCAAGTCCCTACTGCAGCTCTATTCTTGACTAATTTCACTTGCCATATATTGCTTAGCCCCATTGTCAAGAGAAGCAAACTGGCGAGAAGTCCACTGCCGCCCCTTTCCTTGACTTTTTTCCCTTTTCTTTTCTTCTCTTCTCCACGCCAATCCACTTTCAGTAGCCACTATTATTGACTTTCATCTCATTCTTTTCTTTTGTCTTGTAGTATATTAATTCTTGAAGAATTTCTCAACACAAGAAATCGGCTAGCCCTTGTTTGTCCTATTGCCATTTATCCTTTTCACACTTTCAACTTTTTTATCAAGATTATATCTCATCTATCTCTTATTGCAACTTTAATGTTTGTTTTTCTTTCTTTTATACACCACACTATACATCATAACTTAAAATGAAAAATGGAAATTCACATTCAATGACTCCTTTATTTCACTAAAAAAAATTTATTTCCACTATCAATTATGTACAATTATGGTATATAGTATGAAAAATTCGGGTTTTACATTTCTCCCCACCTTAAGAAATTTGGTCCTCCAAATTTAACTTAGACCTATCACTGGAAAAGCTCTGGATACCTCTCACACATAAGGCTCTCTAACTCCAAGTAGCCTCCTCCTCGTTATGATACTGCAAAAGTACTTTAACCAAAGGAATCGTCTTAGATCGCAATACCTTATCTTTCCTATCCAGGATCCGTACCGGTTTCTCAACGTAACTCATGTCTTCTCTAATCTTCAGTGGCTCATGTCGAATTACGTGAGAAGGATCTGGATGGTAGTTTCTCAACATAGAGACATGGAATACGTTATGCACTCCTGATAACTCTGGTGGTAGTGCTAACCGATATGCCACATCTCCTACGTGATCTAAGATCTCATAAGGTCCAATATATCGGGGACTTAATTTTCCTCTTTTCCCGAATCTCATTATACCTTTGGACGGTGAGATCTTGAAAAACACATAATCACCCACTACAAACTCTAATGGTCGGCGTCTAGTATCTGCATAACTCTTATGCCGACTCTGAGCCGTTCTGAGCTTCTCACAAACCATCTGTACATCACGAGAAGCCTGCTCGACCATATCGGGAGCTAACAGTTTACGGTCTCCCACTTCTTCCCATGCTATCAGGGATCTACATCGTCTACCATACAAGGCCTCATACGGTGCCATGCCGATACTCGAATGAAAGCTATTATTATAAGCAAACTCTGCCAGGGGTAAGTGATCGTCCCATGAGCTTCTAAAATCCAATGCACACGCTCTCAACATATCCTCGAGCGTCTGTATCGTACGCTCAGACTGTCCATCAGTCTGTGGATGAAAAGCGGTGCTAAAACTCAGCTGGGTTCCCATAGCCTCTTGAAACCTCTCCCAAAAATGAGAGGTGAAGCGGGAGTCCCTATCAGAGGTAATACTCACTGGAACACCGTGTAACCTCACTACCTCCCTGACATACAAATCGGCCAAGGCACTAACTGAATCTGTAGATCTCATGGCCAAGAATTGAGCAGACTTAGTCAATCTATCTACTATCACCCAAATAGCATCATACCCCTTCCGGGTCCGTGGTAATCCCATAATAAAATCCATAATAACATGCTCCCATTTCCATATAGGAATCGATAGTGGTCGAAGCATACCGGTCGGCTTCTGATGCTCAATCTTAATCTGCTGGCATGTTAGACATCTGGTTACAAAATCAACGATGTCTTTCTTCATCTTAGGCCACCAATACACTTTCTGGAGATTCTGGTACATCTTAGTACTACCCGAATGTAACGTGTATCTAGAGGTATGGGCCTCTTATAAAATCAAATCTCGAATTTGCCGATCACTGGGAACACATATCTGACCTTTAAACCTTAGTATCCCATTGGTGCCAATCTCAAAATTTAACATAACTATCATCTGAATCTGACTGGCAACCCCAATGCAATAATCATCCCTCCTCTGAGCTTCCCTGATTCGATCCATCAAATTCGGCTCTATACGCAAACTAACCGTAAATCCATACTGGTCAGAGGAAACAACTGTCAGACTGAGGTTAGAGAACTGCTCTAACAAATCATGTTCCCTTATCATCATGTAAGATACCATGCCAACATGTTTACGGCTCAGTGCATCTGCTACTATATTAGTTTTACCTAGGTGATACAAAATCTCACAATCATAGTCCTTTAACAGTTCCATCCACCGTCGCTGCCTCAAATTCAACTCTCGCTGTGAGAATATATATTTCAGACTCTTATGGTCTGTAAATATCTGAAATTTCTCCCCGTACGAGTAATGCCGCCATATTTTCAGTGCAAACACTACTAGGGCTAGCTCTAAATCATGTGTCGAGTAATTTTCTCATGATTCTTCAGCTGTCGAGAACCATAGGCTATAACACGACCATGCTGCATAAGCACACACCCCAAACCTTGAGCGGATGCATCAGTATATACCATAAATCCACCTGATCCGCTAGGAAGGGTTAAGACAGGGGCAGTAGTTAATCTTCTCTTAAGCTCAAGAAAACTACGCTCACATGCATCATTCCACTCAAACTTTACATCCTTACATGTAAGTCGTGTCAATGGAGCAGCAAGTCTAGAAAATCCCTCAACAAACCTGCGATAATATTCGACAAGACCTAAGAACCTCTGTATCTCGGTAACCGTGTTAGGCCTTTCCCACTGAACAATGGCCTCTATCTTGGACGGATCAACTGACACACCATCCTTTGACACTACATGTCCAAGAAATGTAATATGGCCAAGCCAGAACTCGCATTTATTAAGCTTAGCATACAACTTCCGATCCCTGAGGGTCTGTAGAACAATCTGCAAATACTGCTCGTGCTCCTCTGGAGTCTTAGAATAAATCAAGATGTCATCTATAAATACTATGACAAATTTATCCAGAAAAGGATGAAACACCTCATTCATCAAACTCATAAAAGCTGCAGGGGCATTTGTTAACCCGAAAGGCATCACTAAAAACTCATAGTGACCATAACGAGTCCGAAATGCTGTCTTATGCACATCCGACTCCTTAATCTTCAGCTGGTGATAGCCTAATCGTAGGTCTATCTTTGAAAACACCTGTGCACCCCTGAGCTGATCAAACAGGTCATCAATCCGAGGTAATGGATACTTATTCTTAATGGTAGCCCGATTCAACATTTGATAATCTATACACATCCGGAGACTACCATCCTTCTTCCGAACAAACAATATCGGAGCTCCCCACGGTGACACACTGGGACGTATAAATCCCTTATCTAGTAACTCTTGAAGCTGCTTCTTGAGCTCGTCCAACTCAGTTAGTGACATCCGGTATGGGGGTTTAGAAATTGGCTCCGTACCAGGTACCAACTCGATTATGAACTCTGTCTCTCGATCCGGTGGTAACCCTGGTAAATCCTCTGGAAATACATCCGAGAAGTCCTTAACCACGGGAATCTCTTGAATCTCTGGATGTTTCCTCTCTACACCCTCGACACTAGCAATATATCCTTGGTCGAAACCCCCCGGTTTCCACCTTCGGTGACTATTTCGGAGTCGAGAGAAGCAGAGTGTGGTTAGGCTTGTCCCCCTCCCAACACTGGCACTCCATACACAAGTCAGGATTCGAACCCTAGCCTTGCTTAAGGGACGAGGGCCGCTTGCCACCCACGCCAACCAGTTGTTGGTTGCAATATATCCTTCATAAACATTCATACACGACCACAATTTCAGTACACATGTCATCTCATAACATAAGTTCACATACTTTTTATTAATTTACAATAACTTTACAATGTACTTTTCGGGATGAGAGAAGGTAATAACCTTAGTATTACAATCCAAACTAAAATGGTTTACAGCTAACTAATCCATACCCAAAATGATATCAAAATCATATATGTTTAACAAAATTAGGTTAGCTGTCATAACCTTCTCTCCTATAGTTAACTTACAATTCCTATATGCAACATTCGTTCTCTGAAAATCATTAAAAGGAGTTTTCACTTGCAAGGTATACTCTAACAACTCCGGCTCTACTGGGGTCTTGTTAGCATATATAGCCGATAAGAACGAATGGGTAGAACTCGGATCAAATAAGGCAATTACGGGAATATCAAAGAGATAAATTTTTCCTTTAATCACATCGATAGAGACGTCGGCAGTCTCATGATCCAATGCGTACACCCGACCCTGGGTCACAACTTTCTTACCCTTCTCTGCGGTTGTCGCCCACCTAGGCTGTGAGGGTGTCGCTTTCTCTGGTTCACTCTGAGCTGCCGGGGCCGTTATCGGAGGTAATGCAGGATGTCTAGTAGAAGCAGTTGACTCTCTGAGCATCGGGCAATTCTTCATAAAGTACCCCGTCTGTCCACATCTAAAACACGCCCCAGACATTAAAGGGCAAGGGAGTAACCCATGTGACCTTCCACAATGTCTACATAAGGGCGCAACACTTCTCTGAGTAGTGGTGGGGCCACTGGCAGGAGTAGAAACTGTTGGTCTATCAAATCTGCCCTATGAAATCTGTATGCCTGTAGATCTGGTCTTCTTAGACTGCTCTCTACCTGGTCTGTCCTCCATAAACCTCTTAGCCTTTCCCTTTGCTTTGCCTTTACTCTTGCTACTGAAATCGAGCTGGAACTGCTCATAGTCCTGCTCACATAGCTGAGCCCGTTTAACTATCTCATCATACGTCTGTATATCAAATGGGGCTAGCTTCACTCTGATAGATGGCCTCAAACCAACCCTAAACCTCGAAATCTTATATATGGTATTCGCACTAGTTTGAGGATCAAAACGGCTCAATGTAGTAAATTTGGCCTCATACTCGGCCACTGACATACTACTCTGCACTAAATCCATAAATTCCTGCTGTAATTTTTCCTGAGCAGTGTCAGGAATATACTGCCTCCGAAAGGCATCAACAAAAATATCCCAGGACAATTCCTGATGCTGAGCAAATAAGACGGTCTGAGTGGCCTTCCACCAATGTCTCACATCATCTGCCAACTGAAACACTGCTAGGCCTACCTTCTCCGTCTCTGAACACCTCATAATCTGAAGTAATCTATCAACCTCAATAATCCACTGCACTGCCGCCAATGGATCCCTAGTACCTTTAAACTTAGGTGGATCCAATTTTTTAAATGATTTCACTATTGCCACATCACAATATGACTTCGCATTTCTAGGCGGCTGAATCAATGGCTGTGGTGGAGCTACTTGTGGCTGAGGTGCTGGTGGTGGAATAGGCTGAGGCTCGGGTATATCTGGTGTCGACTGTGGTGGTACTGGCACCTCTACTGGAGCTGCGGGAGCTGCAGCTCTCTCTCTTTCCGCCCTATCCGCGACTCTATCTGCTTGGTACATAGCCATAAAATTGGCTACTAATCTCTCTACTTGGTTCACACGAGCGTCAATGCTCTCTAACTGTAGAGGGCGTACAGGTCTTGGGGCAGGTTCCGGTGTCTGTGGTTCCGAAGTCTGTGCCGCTTTACCTTGACCTATACCTCTCACTGAGCGCATCCTCCTTCTTCCACTCATATCTGTACCACAGAGATCATTTATCAATACATCAATTATATATTCAGATTGTACAGTACTATAGGGAATGTATACCATTTACTTTAAGCATAACTAAACATCCGACCAACCCTGCTCTGATACCATTAAATCTATAACATCCCAAATTCACAAAACATATAATATTCGCTTACCAATTACACTCACTTACTGGTTGGGCTGTCTGTGATGCTTATCAACTCCTATCACTTTAATAAGAATGATTAAATTATTTCTTTAATATGAATATACATTCCCTTCTATTTAAAGTAGTACTGTACCATTTTACTGAATATATAAAAGAATACAACATACATTCGATACTAGCTCTCTGAAAGGTAATTCGCTTAGCCCAAGTTCAATAATTTGTGGAGTAGAAAATAAGGAGTGAGCGATAACGTGCTCAGTAAGGAAGGTGTATGCTGCTTATAAAATAACAGCTATCTTCCCAAAAACAATTTATTTATCTTAACAATCAACCCATTAGAATATTGTTAACTTCAATAGGATTCAATAGACCCTTTCAGTAAACAGAAACCAATAAGTTGAGACTAGGCAATAAATAAATCATGCTCTGTTCCCCCAGGAACATAAGTCGTTCGCTTTTGGGGTGCACCCGTAGGCCACCGCCCCTTACGGCTATCTCAGCTAGATCTATGGCCATAATCTATGTGTGGTCCTCGGGTCCACTTGCCAACTGAACTCGAGACCGCTGATGACTTGGCGGGTCCATCAGCCTTGTGACGCCCTGAGGTGCACTCGTTGGTCCATTGATCCGAGCCACCGCCCCAGGTGGGTCACGCAATTACATGAATAGTAAAGCATGAACTCAAGGCCTAAAGTCTCAAAAATCACTTTTATAACTCATGAAAACCCTTATGGAATTATTTCACTCATGTTATCATTTCCACAAAATGATTTGTTTTCCAAAAGGTTTTATAGAATAGTAAAACAGCCCGAAATCTCAACATTTTTCGTGTGAGAAAGGCACGGGTTAAGCTGGCTCGCCCATGGCTAGTTCGCCCATGGTCAGTTCGCCAATTAGTCAACTCGCCCATTGGTCAACTCGCCCAATAATCAACTTGCCCAATTCGGTGAACTTGTGTTCGCCCGCCAACATTTGTTTTAAAAGAAACAAGTAAAACTGGCTCGCCAACAGTGTTTCGCTCATGGTCAGTTCGCCCATTATGGCGTTGCCCTTAGTCAACTCACCAAATGGTACTACCATGATCAGCTCGCCCACCTTAATCAAAACATATTTTATTTTCGTTGGCTCGCCCAGAATTATTTTAAAACAGAGGTAGCCCGGATTTCAATTAAAACAAGTGTCTCTCGCCCAAAGCTAAGTAAAAGGGTTTAGTTTGCCCGCCCAAACCAGTTCGCCCACAAGCAAATAGGGGTCGGTTATCTATCTAACTCGCCTGCCATAAAAACACAGAGGTCGCCCGCCCCAAAACAACATTAAAAGGGTTCGCCACTTTAGCTCGCCCGGGTTTCTTCTTAAACACGGCTACTCGCCCAAGATATCAAAATCATAAAAAGTGAGCCCGCCCAAGTGGCTCGTCCGCCATTTTTGCCAGATCGCCAATCACACAATTTTTCATAGTAATGCATGTCATAAAACAAACAATTTCTCAATAATTTCATAAAATTTAACTCCACAGGACATGCATTTTACTTCACATACAACTCTCTTACCTTATTTCTTCAAAGCTTAGCTTCCCGCTCACCTTTGTCAATTCCCGTCTGCAAAATTTATTAAAACTATTAATATTTCTTTTTTTTTCGAATATTATCCAAAAATATTTATATTTCCCTTCCTAATATTTATGCCATTTTGGCGAGATTAAGATCGCCATTCGCCTACAGAGCTCGCCATCCATTAGCGGCTTATTCATGGGAGTTCGCCCAACATAGGAGCTCGCCTCATTTTAACTCAACTCGCCATGCTCATCAATTCAGTTCGTCATTCGTGGCTTTTCATTCATAGATGGGCTCGCCCATGAATTGGATAACGCTTGGCGACCTCTTTATCTCCTACTCGCCTCATTGGCGATCATTAACTCTGCATATTCTGGGCAATCATAGTCCTCGCCATTCGCCCTCACCTATTCGGGAATTGTCTAACTTTCCAAAGAGTTTGGCGAACACATATGTCGCCAACTCATGCGACTCTTGAGCTCGCCCAACCTTTGGGCGAGTACACAACTGTTTGGCGAGCAGTTAATAAGTCTTTTCGTTGTTCGCCCATCGTATTACCTTACTCATTCTTGATTATTTTCCATCTGATTTCTTATATATTCCAACAATATTTGACTAAAACCAAGCTATATCTATATTTATCACGTTATAAAACATAGAAATCTAGTATGGAATATCAAGAGAACCATGGAAAATATGAAACTCACCTTAACCCAGTTGCTCTTCCAAAAACAGAATGTTTTCTTGCCTCACTTAGCTTTACTTTGCTTATTCCTCAGTTCTTCACACACTGGGTAAATGTTTAGCTAACTAAGGATGAGTTTCATGGCTCACTTATGAAAGTAACGGAGGAACTAATGATGAACTTGAAATGAAAACAGAATGGGCGAGAATGATTTTGAGGAAAATGAAGTTGCTTCCATCAATTTTTCCTCACGAATTCTTCTTATATAGCCATTCAGTTTCACTTAGAATCTAACACCTGTTCTTATCCCGTTTTTCTTTCATCATTTCATGCATTAAAACCAAAGAAAACTGCAGCAAAAAGAACGGTAGTCAAGTCCCTACTGCAGCTCTATTCTTGACTAATTTCACTTGCCATTTATTGCTTAGCCCCATTGTCAAGAGAAGCAAAGTGGCGAGAAGTCCACTGCCGCCCCTTTCCTTGACTTTTTTCCCTTTTCTTTTCTTCTCTTCTCCACGCCAATCCACTTCCAGCAGCCACTATTATTGACTTTCATCTCATTCTTTTCTTTTGCCTTGTAGTATATTAATTCTTGAAGAATTTCTCAACACAAGAAATCGGCTAGCCCTTGTTTGTCCTATTGCCATTTATCCTTTTCACACTTTAATCTTTTTTATCAAGATTATATCTCATCTATCTCTTGTTGCAACTTTGATGTTTGTTTTTCTTTCTTTTATACGCCACACTATACATCATAACTTAAAATGAAAAGTGAAAATTCACATTCAATGACTTTTTTATTTCACTAAAAAAAATTTATTTCCACTATCAATTATGTACAATTATGGTATATAGTATGAAAAATTCGGGTTTTACAGTTTGCAACCATGCATATTTCTTTCAAATGGTATAAGCAAACATACTTTCTTTAAAATGTGCATCATCTTCTTTCTTTAAAACATCATACTTCATAACTTGCTTTAAAACATACATCATATACTTTAAAATAGATGGAGACTATGTACATTTATTCAAGCAACTGCATGATCATATAAATCATTTATACCTATTTATATGATTCTAATCACATAAATCATTTATACCTATTTATGTGACTTTAATCCTGTATTAGTACAGTGGTGCACCATGTAATGGTCAGGGAATCTCTACTGCCTTTAGTAATCCACAGTGAACACTAGTCAGGTGTCATCTGTGGTATTGAGGATTGAACTAGGGTTCCTCGCTCAACATACATAAGACTGAGGACTTGATCAGAGTCTCTCAGCTAAATACAGGGATGCATGATCATAATCGTAGTCCATAGTCTCAAAGCATTGATTATATACTTCTTCAGAAAACACTTTTGTGTTTAAACCAAATAGGCTTTGAAATCTCTTTTCATATAGGGCAGTCAACTGGCCTCATAGGGCAGTCGGCTGCTGCTTCATAACTTCCTTTATCGAAATTAATTTCATTTAAAATTTCGATATTTTTATCTTTGAAAACATATAAGGGCAGTCGATTGGTCCATATAACGGTCGACTGGTTTTCAAATAAAATGCTTCTTGAGAAATAGCAGTCGACTGGTCATATAGCAGTCGACTGTTTTTTAAACAAAATGCTTATGGAAAATTAGCATTCGACTAGCCTTATAGGCAGTCGACTGGTTTTCAAACAGAATGCATTTTAGCAAATAGCAGACAACTGTCCCATATAGCAGTCGACTGGTTTGAAACAGAATGCTTCTGGGTAATTAGCAGTCGACTGGTTTGTCTCGGTTTTCGAAAAATGACATTTTGGTTGTCTCTAGGCAGTCGACTTCTCTTTAAGGCAGTCGGCTGCTCCTAGCCTAATTGGCATTAGGAGTCAAACCCGAAAGGTAATTTTTCCTATATAAAATCAAATGAACTTAATCAATCGATGGAAGAGTGAGATGGTTTGTCAAGGTAGCTATAGAAGGAAAACTTGGAAACTTGGAGAACACGATAGAGAAGGCTAGAAGGTTTGCTGCCGTGGGGGTGATGGATGATGAGGGTGATGAGTCATGCTACATGCATTAAATGCATGCTCATCCCATTAATTCATCTCAGCCATTGACCATCCCTTTTTTTGACCCTTTGACCCATTTAATTAATTCTTTTCCCCCTTTCTTCAACAGCCACATGTCCAATTACTTGGCAAAATTTTTGATATAATTTTCCTTATGCTCCATTAATTTCCATAATAATAAAATAAGCTCTTTAACTAATTGGCTATCAACTTTCTTATTTCTTCCATATTCCATACACCATGCATACATCATTTATACATCAAACTTCATATTTATTTAATCATGTCAGATTATAATACGTTACAAACATGGAGGAATTTCATGGAATTTGGGGATTTCACATTGTTGAATCGACTTCTCCTCCTGTCACAACTCCTGTTACACATTCATCTGAAATTTTGATCTCAAATCTTGACAAAACACATCCGTCGCCAAATCTTGAAATTGATTTAGTCTAGGATTTATTTAGTTTTGAGACTCCAACAACTCAAAAGGAGATCAGGTTTGCATCCTCTCTTATCTCAACTTTACACAAAAAATGCAGGGAAAGAAAAATGAACATCATGCTTTTCTTCCCAATACCAATTCTTATATCTTTTTAATCTGTGTTGCTCAGAATTCAAGAGACAAGTCAACAATCTCCCTAAACTTAGGAACCACTATTTTCTGCCTCAACTAAAAGAAAATTGTTCAGATAAATGTTTGAATAACAATAAAAATAGAATCTGGCTATATAATTCACTAGTTTCTATTGTTATCAACCCTTAACTATCCCAAATAAAACCTTTTTCTTACTTTTCCACAGTGAGAAAGGAAAAGGAATATCTGGACCTCTGACTGATTCTGACGATGACACGTCTCTATATAATATACCCCTGAAACAATTAAAATCTAGGTATAAAACTAATTTTTCTACTTTCAATCTATTTTTTTTGTCTTTGTCATCCACTTCATTTTTCAATGTCGTTGGATAATTTTGTGCATATTCTTCAGTTTTTTCTCCTCTTTCCTGCCCTTTTCTCCCCTTGAAACAGTGTGCTTTTTTTTTTCCCATAGATTCCTGCTATATAACAAATATGAAAATCATCTTTTACCATACCTGATAAGCCTTTTTACATTATTTCAAATCATATCTTTTCTAACAATGCAACGTTGTGTGCTCTCTTTTATCCACTCTATCGAACTGTTAATTACAAACTTATATTCTTCACTTTTTTTTTATATCCAGGGACAAAGGAAAAAGAAAAATGTGATCATCATATGCATACCAACATGTCATCTCTCTTTTGTGTTAACTTGCTTATTACAGAGACATATTACTAGCTAAGATAACAACGATTGCATCCTTTTAATGAACATTAAACACGACCTCTACAGCACTTGTTTGGTTTCTCATCATGATTACTTTTTGTTTTTTTGTTTATCATTCTTGTGTATTTGAAAGGTTTCATAACAATTACCTAGGCTATTAACTTTTTTGCTTTTGTTCCTTTTCTAGCTAAATCTTGACTGCAGATACGATACGCAGATAAATTTTAACTTATGCTATATTGTATATATATACACCAAATACTACGCTGAAACTTTCTTTAATATAATAAGTCAATGCAACGTATCTTTAATTTGTCCTTATTTGTTCTTTACTTGTATACATTTTTGTTATACATTTGCATCCTGCCCACTAATTGATTTTTATGCCAAGGTTGTACAGCTAATTATATATATAATTTTTTCCCTAACTAACCTACTAATGTAGCTCACCATCTCTTTCATTTTTTACTTACCTGAATCATTTGAATTGTTTGGATAAATTGACATTTCCCATACTCATCAATTTTGGATATCCATTGACTTAGTTACTAAACCAAACATTTGTTCAGTTTTTACCAGATTTAGAATACTAAAGTAGCAATGCATGACAACCATTGTCCCTTTGTCACAAAAAACAATGCCTATATCAACATTTGTTTTATCCTGACTTTTCTTGATCATGTAAATGCTATGCTACTAGATAAACCATCCACTAACTGATTTGGACATCATTAAAATAAATCAATAATTTAAACTACTGTTGTTAAACAACTGTATACCTGTCACAGCCCATGACCTTATTTTTTATCTTTTTCTATACATCTTATTTGGTTGGGCTGTCTGCGATACTTTACTTTTCTTTTACATATAAACAATTTCATATAAAATTGTAATATGAATTACATCCCCTATCTTAATTCATAAGGAAGTGGTACTGTAGATAAGTCTAAACACTGAAAATAAATTATCGTACATTATGTAATAAATCAAGCTGTCGCATCATCTCCAAATCATAGCCGAAATCCTTTAGATGTCAGACTCTCAGTCCTCGAAAATCTGAAATGTTAAAATTAAGGGGTGAGCAAACCACGACTCAGTAAGAGAGTTATATGGAACACTTGATATTCAGCTATCTATATGCTGAAAAACTTTTTCATTTTTCCTATAAGGGCTCTAGGCTCACATGTAGGAAGGATACTACAATCAGCTAGGGATCCGGATGGAGTAAGGCAGGTATTTTGAAATACCTGTCTTGTCCTGGAACCTAGAAGCAACTATAGAGAGTAATAAAATTTCTTTTGAAATTTAAATCCTTTTTCCTTTCATTTCGTATCCTTTTCATCTTATGCTTTTATGAATTTAAAGCATTTAAAATAAATAAATAATATTTATCTATTCTTATAGATAAATATTAATTTAAAACTATCATCATTCTCTTTTAAATTCCTTTCGTATTTTATTGTACAATTTATAATTAGTATAGTGCTTTAAATAGCAAGATAAGCTATTAAATCCTTTTCGTATAACATATACATCATTTAAATCTAATATTCAATTTAAAAATTAAAATAAGAATATTAGATTTATTTTCCTCTTCTTTCCTTTTTGAAAACAAATCATATATTCATGTCACATATAGTCTAATATTCAATTTAAAATTATAGTAAGAACATTAGACTTATAAACTCTTTTTTCCTTTTGAAAACATATTACATGTTCATATCATATGTCATATGAAAATCATCTCGTAGTACTAAAATCAGTACCGTAATAAGCATTATGTAAATGTTGTAAATCACTTTCATTTAACTTATCTGATAGGATGATATTTTGTGAATTTTATATGTGCTAATTTATTTGCTTTATTGATTTTTTATGCCTAAAAGAGCTTACTAATGTTTATTTTATGTTTTAGGTATTAAATATCAAAGTTGGAATAAAAAGAAGCTAAAAAGAGCAAAGTGCAGTATTTTCTGTCCAGCTTGAAAGATTGACGTTTTTGACCAATTTAACGACCTGATCTCAAGAAGTGGCCTTCATGGAAGTTGGTTTCCAGAATGTCCAAGATCGTAAAAATCGGAGTTCATTTGATGGGTCAAACGTCTAGACAAAATCAGTACGAAATTCTGGGCAGAAAAACGAGATTGAGAAGAAATTCCAACAAAGCAAGTTCAAGACCAGATTTTGTTGAGAGAAGATAATTTCTTAATTTTATTTTGTCTTAGATCTGTAATTGATTAATAAAAATAGGCCTTAAGAATTTTACTTAGAAAATAATTGTAAAAAGATGATGAGATAAAGGTAAGAGTTTGACTAGTCAAATTACTTGTTTCCCAAGTAAACTCTTATCTGAATCCCACATTGCTTAGGAAAGTCTTTTAAACTCTTCCTTAAGCTTATATAAAGAGCACAAGGCTCTTATAAACGGCATCCCTCACATCCCTCTCATCCCTCTTCTCTCTTTTAGTCTTGTAGGATTTTCTTTAGGGTTTTTAATAAAAATTTTATTTTTCTTTATTTTTAATTAGTTGCTGATTTCTTTATTAATTTTAATTCTGATTTTGTTTTATTTATTTAAAGTAATATTGTTTGTGTGTTCTTGCTTGCTAGTTTATAATCTTGATTATTAATTCTGATTTAATATTATTAAAGATTGCTTCTTTGATTGTTTCTTGCATGACATTTGTAATCTTTATAATATATAATTTGGAGTTTATATTCTTGAATATGAATAGTGAGTAGATTTCTTGTTTAGTTATGAGGTAAATTAATTGTTCTTGGAAAAAGTATGTTGTGAGATTTTAAACTTATAATATAATTGTTGATTAAGTATCCAAGATTCTCTGAGCACATTTGCATGATTGTTTGTTTGATTAGATAGGAGGCCTACTATTTAGTTAAATTAAATAATCTACTGCCAGGTTAAAAACATAAGTCCGTAATTGCTTATGGAGTTAATCACTAGGGATCTAGGAGAATTAAGGTTTAAGTTAAATAAACCGCGCTGAGTGAGTTTGTTACTTAATGTTGACTCAAATCTTTCTAGATATTAATGCTGCTATTAAAACTTAATCTATAGCGCTGAGCATAGGTAAATTTTGATAGTTAGAGATTAATTAAGACGCTGAGCCTTTAATTAACAACACAGTAAGGAAAGATAGGTGTAATTGGACGCTGGAGAATTACACTAAGGTTGACTACTTAATTGACAATGATCTTAAATAATCAATGATCAGCATCATATCCCAAGAATAATTAATTTCCTTGTAATTGAAGTTTTGTAGTATTTGATATTTTCTAATTTATTTACTTGTTTATTTTTCTGATTATTTTCTTAGTTATTGTAGTTTAATTGAAACCCTCCCCCAAATCTCTTTTCTCTCTCTAAATAATAGTTAGGTATTTAATTTAAATAATTAACTTAAATAAAACAATCTCTGTGGGATCGACCTTTGCTTGCCCTGTCTATAGGTTTAAGTAAAGTAATTTATTATTGGTACCTGCGACACTACCAATTTTTGGTGCCGTTGCCGGGGATTGTTATTTATTTAAGTTGCTTATTATAACTTAAAGATCTAATTATTTTCTTTTCTTTCTTCCTTGCAGGGTTTGCATGTCTGACGAGGACTCTAGTTATAGACTTCGAAAGATTAGAGACTACATTGAAGCAACCCAAAGCGTGGTGCTACAAACGCCCCAACCACCACCATCCACTTCCAACGATCCATCTTCCACCGAGCCCACGTTTAATCCTACTTTCGAATTCTCTAGTGATTCAGACGAGGACACCATGGCTCAAAACGCTAATAGAACCTTGAAGGAGTTGGCAGCACCCACTATGAACCAACAACCCCTTTGCATAGCCTATCCTACTTTAGATGTTGCTTTTGAATTAAAATCTGGTTTGATACATCTTTTACCGACTTTTCATGGTCTTACAGGTGAAGATCCACACAAACATCTAAAGGAATTCCATGTGGTTTGCTCAACCATGAAGCCAGCTGGGGTTAGTGAAGAGCAAATCAAGCTGAGGGCCTTTCCATTCTCTTTGGCAGATGTAGCCAAGGATTGGCTTTACTACTTACCTTCTGGGACCATCAACACTTGGGATGATATGAAGAAACTCTTCTTGGAAAGATATTTTTCTGCTTCTAGGGCAGCCAACATCCGCAAAGAAATTTGTGGAATTAGGCAATTTAATGGTGAGTCACTCTATGAATATTGGGAAAGATTTAAACGATTATGTGCTAGTTGCCCACATCATCAAATTCATGAGCAACTATTGATCCAATATTTCTACGAGGGACTATTACCCCATGATAGAAGCATGATAGATGCTGCCAGTGGAGGAGCTTTGGTGGATAAGACTCCTCAAGAAGCCCAAAACTTGATAGCAAACATGGCTGCCAATTCTCAACAATTTAACACAAGGAGAGATCCACCACCACCACCATTTAAGCAAGCACATGAGGTAAGTACTTCTTCTTTGGAAAAACAAATTGCTAATCTAACATCCCTTGTGCAACAATTGGCTGTAGGTAACATGCAACAAGCCAAGGCTTGTGGAGTTTGCTCCAACATCAGACACCCCACTGATATGTGTCCAAACTTACAAGAAGATTCCATAGAGCAAGCTAATGCTGTAGGAGGATTCCTAGGGCCTTCCCAAGGTAAGTATGATCCTTATTCAAGCACTTACAACCCTGGTTGGAGGGACCACCCAAATTTGCAATATGGAAATAGGTCTGCACCATATGTCCCACCACACAATAGGCCAAATAATTTCCAAGTCCCCAAACCTACGTACCAAGAGAGGCCACCACCCCAAACACAACACCAAAGTGGAACCATGTCTCTTGAAGAAATTGTAAAGAACCTTGCTGCCTCTACTTTACAAAATCAATAAGAGAACAATCAAAGAATTTCACACCTTTAGCACCAAATGAGCCAAATGGCTACTACCCTAAGCAGACTTGAAGTTAGAGAATCCAACAAGTTGCCTTCTCAACCTGTGGTGAATCCAAGGGAGAATGTGAGTGCCATCGTTTTGAGGAGTGGGAAGGAAATTGGACCCAAGGAGAATGCATATGAAGAGGTCAACATAAAGGCTCCACCACATAAAAATGTTGTGAATCTCCCCCCTCTTTATGGAGATTTTGACAAGGTAAGTGAAAAATGTGTCCCTTTTAATGTTCGTACTTACCCTCCTCCTTTTCCTAGCAGGTTAGCCAACAACAAGAAAGAAGAAGAAGACAAAGAGATATTGGAGACCTTTGGGAAAGTGGAGGTAAACATTCCTTTTCTTGATGCTATCAAGCAAGTGCCCAGGTACGCAAAATTTTTAAAAGAATTGTGCACTAACAAGAAGAAATTAAAAGGTGATGAAAAAGTAGTTGTGGGGGAGAATGTGTCTGCCATTATTCAAAGAAAACTTCCCCCAAAGTGTGGAGATCCTGGCATGTTTAGTATTCCATGTAAGATAGGTAACACCATAATTAATAAGTCCATGATAGATTTAGGAGCTTCTATAAATGTTATGCCTTTATCAATTTATAAATCTTTAAATCTTGGATCTTTGAAAGAGACTGGTGTTATTATACAATTGGCTGACAAAACTAATGCCTATCCTGAAGGGATATTAGAGGATGTTCTTGTGCAGGTTGATAAATTAGTCTTCCCAGTAGACTTCTATGTTCTTGATATGGAGGATGATAATTCTCCTTTTCCAACACCAATGCTGCTAGGGAGACCATTCTTGAAGACATCTAAAGCCAAAATAGATGTGGACAAGGAAACACTCACCATGGAGTTTGATGATAACATAGTAGAGTTCAACATCTTTGGGGAAGTAATCATAAGTCAGAACCAAAAGAAATCAAAGAAAAGGTTTGCATTTGGGATTGGATGATGGAAGGTGAAGCAGTCGAGCTAACGACATTAAACAAAGGAGCTACTTGGGAGGCAACCCAAGGATGTAAAAACGAGGGAGTATTTCTTTCCTTTTCTTGTATTACCATTTTTGAGTTTTTATTGTTCTTCTTTGCATGCTAGACTTACTTTGAGGACAAAGTAAGATTTAAGTGTGGGGGGGAATATTGGTTTATGAGTCTATAGAATTTTTTTTTAGAAAAAAAAAGGGTCAAATTTTTTAGAGTTTTAAAGATCATGATATGTTTTCTTTCTTTTAAGGATTGATTCTGAACTAAAACATAGTTTTATAAAAAGAGTTGAGAGTATTTTGATTGTTATTATTGTTGAAGTGAATACTTTCTAAAGAATTTATGTGAGTTCATGATTAAATATGATTGCTCATATGATAATTAATAATGTGATTAGTTCATTGAATTTGGTATAAGCAAAGGATAAATAGACAAGAACAAAAAAAAAACATAAAAAGAGAAGAAAAATAGAGGTTGAAAGCTTTAAATTCTACTCCAATGTTTTGAGTTACTCGATCTTGTTGATTAAATTCTTGAAGTGACTTAAAATCTGAGTATGCAAAGCACTCTAAAAGAGGGCTTACTTGTTGAGTAACCGGGTGTTGGTATCACCAATATTAACATTCGCGTAAAAAGGCAAGTAAGTACTTAGGGAAACCATTATTGAAACCTCAAAAGAAAAAAAAACAAAAAAATGTTCTTGATCTATTGACTTTGTTTGTAGTAATGTAAATTGGATAATTGCAAAGTTGATATTATATGTTTCAGTTATGTTGATTGTGAATTTTGCATGAATTTATTTAGAAGTATGCATGAATATGAGAAGTAATGATTAGAATATGATTGACTTGATTATTTGACTCTTGTTGAAGTTATGAATTAAGAATTGAAAGATTTGAAAATATGTTCATGATCTTAATCTTGTTTTGGAGTCATAATTTTTAAATTTGAGTCTTATTTTGAATTTTTTGGATTGAGTCTTAAGTAAAAGATTTTGTGGGTATATCTTCTGAAAGCCCTCACGAGACACAACTCGTCCACTAGGGGTGACCTAGGGGTTTAAAGGCTTATTGCATATGCTAAATGCAATCGTGATTCTTACGAAAGTGAGTTAGGTTTTAGGAAAAAGATTTTAAGATTAGGACTTTAGGATTTAGTTCTTTAGGAATTAGTTAGCTAAGGTTTGTTAGAGGACTAGCAAAAGCTAAGTGTGGGGGAATTTGATAGGATGATATTTGTGAATTTTATATGTGCTAATTTATTTGCTTTATTGATGTTTTATGCCTAAAAGAGCTTACTAATGTTTATTTTATGTTTTAGGTATTAAATATCAAAGTTGGAATAAAAAGAAGCTAAAAAGAGCAAAGTGCAGTATTTTCTGTCCAGCTTGAAAGATTGACGTTTTTGACAAATTTAACGACCTGATCTCAAGAAGTGGCCTTCATGGAAGTTGTAGAGGACGTCCCAAGGTTTCCAGAATGTCCAAGATCGCAAATATCGGAGTTCATTTGATGGGTCAAACGTCTAGACAAAATCAGTACGAAATTCTGGGCAGAAAAACGAGATTGAGAAGAAATTCCAACAAAGCAAGTTCAAGACCAGATTTTGTTGAGAGAAGATAATTTCTTAATTTTATTTTGTCTTAGATCTGTAATTGATTAATAAAAATAGGCATTAGGAATTTTACTTAGAAAATAATTGTAAAAAGATGATGAGATAAAGGTAAGAGTTTGACTAGTCAAATTATTTGTTTCCCAAGTAAACTCTTATCTGAATCCCACATTGCTTAGGAAAGTCTTTTAAACTCTTCTTTAGGCCTATATAAAGAGCACAAGGCTCTCATAAACGGCATCCCTCACATCCCTCTCATCCCTCTTCTGTCTTTTAGTCTTGTAGGATTTTCTTTAGGGTTTTTAATAAAAATTTTATTTTTCTTTATTTTTAATTAGTTGTTGATTTCTTTATTAATTTTAATTCTGATTTTGTTTTATTTATTTAAAGTAATATTGTTTGTGTGTTCTTGCTTGCTAGTTTATAATCTTGATTATTAATTCTGATTTTATATTATTAAATATTGCTTCTTTGATTGTTTCTTGCATGATATTTGTAATCTTTATAATATATAATTTGGAGTTTATATTCTTGAATATGAATAGTGAGTAGATTTCTTGTTCAGTTATGAGGTAAATTAATTGTTCTTGGAAAAAGTATGTTGTGAGATTTTAAACTTATAATATAATTGTTGATTAAGTATCCAAGATTCTCTGAGCACATTTGCATGATTGTTTGTTTGATTAGATAGGAGGCCTACTATTTAGTTAAATTAAATAATCTACTGCCAGGTTAAAAACATAAGTCCGTAATTGCTTATGGAGTTAATCATTAGGATCTAGGAGAATTAAGGTTTAAGTTAAATAAACCGCGCTGAGTGAGTTTGTTACTTAATGTTGACTCAAATCTTTCTAAATATTAATGCTGCTATTAAAACTTAATCTATAGCGCTGAGCATAGGTAAATTTTGATAGTTAGAGATTAATTAAGACGCTGAGCCTTTAATTAACAACACAGTAAGGAAAGATAGGTGTAATTGGACGCTGGGGAATTACACTACGGTTGACTACTTAATTGATAATGATCTTAAATAATCAATGATCAACATCATATCCCAAGAATAATTAATTACCTTGTAACTGAAGTTTTGTAGTATTTGATATTTTCTAATTTATTTACTTGTTTATTTTTCTGATTATTTTCTTAGTTATTGTAGTTTAATTGAAACCCTCCCCCAAATCTCTTTTCTTTCTCTAAATAATAGTTAGGTATTTAATTTAAATAATTAACTTAAATAAAACAATCTCTGTGGGATCGACCTTTGCTTACCCTATCTATAGGTTTAAGTAAAGTAATTTATTATTGGTACCTGCGACACTACCATTATCACATATCATGTAAAACATTTACATTTCATGTATCACATATCATATAAAACATTTTCGTATATGGAGACTAAGGCAGTCATCACTCATATCATGCTATAGACCCCGAAGGGTAAAGAAATAAATATATCAGATCTATGGCCATAGTCTGTCATTGTCTTCGGTGGATCACTGATCGTGTGTCGACCAGGACTACATATCACATATCACATATTACATGTCACATATCACATATCAGCATGATAGGATGCCAATTAATCTCAAAACCATGTTTTTCATCATCAGTAAACTTTTATTATATTTATAAAAATATATAATTTCATAATTTAAACCATAAAGGTTATAAAACCATTTAGTGAATATTTAAGAAATATTTATAAAAATATTCACTTTATTTCTTTTCTTTTTTCATCTTGTATTACCTGTAATTTACATATCAAGAGAATTTTCGGTGATTTCATTATCACCATTCTCGAAAACATGAATATTTTAAAATCACTTTCATTTTATTCATATTTTTATGGAAAATATTCAGTTTCTCGATTTTCGTGATTGAAAATCATTTCTCGTATAATAAAATCATTTATTATGATTTTTTGTAGTTTTCTAGAAATTTTCGACAGCATAACGGCTACCGATTTACTAGCCTTCCTACACAGAAAATACAGTTTATATTTCAGCCAGTAAATCACCACAATTTTCTAACCAAGAATTTTCCATGGCATTTTATAAATTTAATGCATAATTAAAATGTGCATACCAAATATCCTTACGGGCTGTACATGCCTCTTTTACCTTTTTCGGTTCGACAACTTCCTCATTATCGGTTGCGCCCGTACTCCATCTCTTCCGATTCTATCATCTCATTCGTCAAGAATAATTTCTGAAATTAAAATTCTAAAATTTAGAATTTTCTCATAATTTTTAAATAATTTAATAATTATAATTTCTCGTAAATTCCTACCGAGAATTTCCAGAAATTTTCTCTTTCCTTATTCTTCTTCCTTTTTCTTCTTCTTTTTCTTCTCTTTTCTTTTACTTTTTCCTTTCTTTCTTCTTTTTCTTTTCTTTTTTCCTTTTTCTTTTTCCTGGTCTTAACCGGTTCAGACTAGTCCAGCCCCTCCTCACCTCTGGTTCTCCTTCGATGGTCGGTTCTCCGGTGGTTAGGCATCTCCATAGCTAGCCGACGTCACGACGAAGCTATGGCTGGTCTCCGTTCAGCTCAGATCGGTGGCATGGTGGCAGATCTGGCGGCGTGGGTCTCGGCTTCTTCCTCCCGTTTTTCTTCCTTCCTTCCTTCGCCGTTTTCCTTCACCACCGACGACTCCTTCTTCTTGGTCTCCCTTCGGTGATGGTGCTGGTGGCGGTGGCGGTGCCTGAACCGACTGGCACCGTCGTTTCCTTCTCTTCTCTTCTCTTCTCTTTCAGTTTCCTTCCTTTCCCTTTCTATTTCAGCCCTTTCTCTCTCCTTTTTTGTCGCCGATCGCCTTCTCTTTCTCTCCTCAGCTCGCCGACGACGTCGCCCTTCTCTCCCTCCTCCTTTCTCTCGGCCGGTCGAAGGGGTCGGCTCCCTCCTCTTTGGTTTCGACAAAAACGGGATCCAATTTCCTGTTTCTGTTTTAACTTATTTTTATTTTTTATTTTTTTATATATAATATATAATTATAAATATAATTATATATATAATTATTCTATTAGATATATATATGTCTTAATATATATTATATATATATACAAAAATGTATTATAATAATATACATATGTATTTATTTAATATAAAATAGTATATGTATAATTTTATAATATATACTATATTTCATATATATACATATGTATTTATATAAAAACATATAAAAATATATTTATATAATCTAATTATATAAATATATAATATACGAATTTTTATTTTCTTAGATTTGGATTTCTTAATATCCAAAATACTTATGCTCATTTTCATTTCTTATTTAATTTGGATTTCCATTTATCCAAATTAAATTTCCTCTTATTTCATCATTTCATAAATTTCTGGAAATTCCAACAGTATTTCCCTTTTTGTAAATAAATTCATTTATTTATTTAACTTCTCTATTTGCTTTAATATTAAATTTACAAATATTTAATATTAATTTTAGAAAATTCACGGTTATCACATTCTCCTCACCTTAAGAAATTCGATCCTCCTAATTTAACTTAAATTAAAGGTGGTACCGTTCTGTATACTCCTTATTTCTGACCTTTCAATCATCTTTTGACTAATACTGCCAGCATACCTTCAACATCAAAATCACTTTTAAACCATTCATGTCATCTTTCATCACATATATGTATACTCCCTATGGATTACTTTATCAATTGGGAGTTATCACTTTCCACTCCTTTTCGTACCATACATCATTCATACTGTTCATCATCTGTTTTTTTTCAATTAGTGCCAAGTCGATATAGTTTGGTAACTATCATTTATCGATTTAAATCAATAGTCTGTAATTGTCCTAGTAGCTTTCACATCTCGTGCATCTGCTCTCTCAACATATCATCGAGTATTTCCGTACTACGCTCACATATTTACATCATGTACGAAGCGGTGCTGTCTATAAATTTGAAATCTCAGAGCCTTTTGCTCTTTCCCATAAACATATAGCTACTCAGAGATTCCCATTACATATAGGGCTCACTGGAACTTCACATATATTCTCATCATTTTATAATCATATTTCGACTATGGCACTAAAGAATCTAAGAGTTTGATAATGGAGAAGTGATTTCATTAGACAATCAGTCCTTAATCACTTCCATATTATCATATCTCTTTTAGACTCTTTATTATCCACAATACTCATTTTTACATTTATTTCATCAAGGCTGCATCTCATTGCAGACTATACTGTTAATCATTTCTTACAATAATTGAATCACGAGACAATCATCTTCTCTTTATATCTCTTTTCATGCAGTATGCTCATTACATCTCTTCTTCTTATGGTATACTCAGTATCACTTAAATTTTAGAATATACCTGAATTTATACTCTTTCCATAATTTAAATTCCATAGGTGACAAATCAATCATCCTTTTTGTCACCGTGTTATCCATACCATTTCACCATTCCGTGGTATGTGTATATATATTTATATCATTTTTCCATTTACATTACTAGTAATAAAATGTAAATCATTTATTTATTCCTTTTAGTATCATTAAATTTCACATGTCAAATTTGGCTCAATCTTGCATCTAGCCGTAACCATGTGATAACCAAAGCGAAATCATTTTCAGTCTTAAATTCGGGAACTACTTCGTATTTGTGTTCCCTCATCATCATGTACTTATCTTCTTATTACATTTTCATCTTCTCACTTTCATCATTTCAATCGACTTTTCTTCAATGGTATAGTACTCCACTATTAAACTCTTTTAACATTTTAATTGCCATCTTTACACTTATTCATTCACCGACTTTAACTTCTTTAATTATCAGTCATATCTGTAGAGCAGCTAGTCCCATAAACTCTTCTATAGATTGGCAATAATATCTAGCTAGACTCAGAAATTTTGTATCTCAATCACTGTCTTTCAATCATAGACAGATCCACCGTTATTCTGTCATTCGAGATCATATATCTCAGAAAGAGATAAAGTCTAGCCAGATTTCTTACTTGCAAATCTTAACATATAGATCACAGTCTTTCAAAGTCTACAAGGTCATACAATTATATCTAGCTCATATTCCATTAGCGCCTTAGACTATATCGGTATATCATTAGTAATCACTTTATCCTTGTATGGATGCCTCACTCATTAGGTTTACATATATATTACAAGGTATTTCATTAACCTTGTAAACCTCAATATGAACTCGTAAAAATTTTATGGAGTTCTAATTATTATCTCATGGGTATCAGTCTCCAGCTTTTCATTTGGTGATGTCCTGTACAGAGATTGATCTTAGACACTCCTTATTCATCTCGGATTAGATCAAATAAAACGTCCATTTCATACAGATGATTATTTGTTCTTCATAAGAACTTTATTAATTAATAGGAATTTAAGACCTCATTTAATTCATTCTCAATCATATCATCTGTATTTCCATCATTTACATCTCTACAAGTGAATTTCATTATCCACATATTTTCCAGAGTTGTTCTAAAGCTTTCAGACTCTTTCTATATTCTCCAATATTTTTAAGATTCTGTATCAATAATCGAGTTAATGTTAACTCGATCTCTCAAATCTATGTTACTCTGAAAATTTATCGAGAATAACATCCGATACTTTTTAATTACTCATCTCTTACTGTTTTGGACATTTCACCACTGTGTCCTATCATTCCACTGTATATCCTTAAGACACAATCACTTTACATTTCAATTATTTTAACATATACTCCATCTTGATTCACTTATTTATTCATACTTCACAGCATATCGATTATCTTAATTAGTATGCTGTATCAAGTGTAACAATTTAACTATTACATTTTACAGCTAACCGATTCATTACTGTATTTCACCTTAAAAACATTTTCATTTAATAACTCAGGTTAGCTGTCATCTTCTTCATCATCTTACAGTCATATTACGGTTCTTATACATGTTTTCCAATTTTATAATACTCCCTAACGTACACCATTCTGTAAAACATATTTCAAAATATTCCGGTTCTATAAATATTTGTTTGATACTTCAGAAACAGTATGAATGTATAGAACCAGAATTAACCATACTGATTAGGTTTCATCAAATGTACTAATCACTTTCTCAGTCATCTTCAGTAATCATCTCACTTTTCATCATATTCAACGATCCCTTAATAGACATCCCATCAATACACTTTTAATTTAGACCCTTAAGATCAATAGCAGGGCTAATCATCCTGTAGCTTTCCACTATAAACATTTCGGGTCGCTTCCGTAATCTAAGTGTAAGTGGGATTAAATAATCTGGACCGTTATACACATATTACGTCCTTTATACCATCAATAACACCATCACTATTAATGACTTCAAGATCAAATTGGTTTTATCAAAATTCAGAACATAGTCCAACATAAGGACATATTTGTCATTTCAAAATTTATTTCTTTCTCTTCAATATAATTTAAACCAATGATCTTCACATCTATATGTTGATAGTATCTCTTCTCATGCTCATATCAGCATTTTATAAGATTTTGTTTGATTTGGACAGAGAAATCCTGATAGGATTAATAAAGGGATCATTTTGCATATAATACCTCATTATACCATTAATTACTATGTCAAATCAGTCAATTCTAACTCATGTTGGTCTACTATTACTCAGAAGGAAAATTTTGGTCATTTTTCCAAAATTTTCTCTCTTCAAAATATATTCAACATGTGGGTGATCTTAAGATCTATTTACTGATGATATCTCATTCCTCTCCTTTATATCATCATGGTAAGGTCTCAATTCGATCCGAACAAAAAAGTACGATGGGGCCCTCACCGAGTCCATTTCTGTTCCTTACCGAACCAACCTTCATTAAGATTATAAGATCACCAATTTCAAGAAAATTTTTTAGCCATTTTCCCCTTTTTAACATCCTTAGTTCATAAATTCTCACTCCCTTCAAAACATGTAATCCAATTTACAATCATTTATTTATTCTATGTATTCAGACTATACAGTACTACAGGAGATGTTAACTTTTTTCAATACATTTTCTTTTTAAAAGTATCAATAGACATCAAACCAACCTTGCTCTGATACCATTAAATATGTCACAGCCCGTGACCCTATTTTTCATCTTTTTCTATATATCTCATTTGGTTGGGCTGTTTGCAATACGTTACTTTTCTTTTACATATAAACAATTTCATATAAAATTGTAATATGAATTACATCCCCTATCTTAATTCATAAAGAAGTAGTATTGTAGATAAATCTAAATACAGAAAATAGATGATCGTACCTTATGTAATAAATCAAGCTGTCGCATCGTCCCCAAATGCACAGCCGAAATCCTTTAGATGTCAGACTCTTAGTCCTCGAAAATCTGAAATGTTAAAATTAAGAGGTGAGCAAACCATGGCTCAATAAGAGAGTTATATGCAACACTTGATATTTAGCTATCTGTATACTGAAAAACTTTTTCATTTTTCCTATAAGGGCTTTAGGCTCACATGTAGGAAGGATACTACAGTTGGCTAGGGATCCGGATGGAGTAAGGCAGGTATTTTGAAATACCTGTCTTGTCCCGAAACCTAGAAGCAACTGTAGAGAGTAATAAATTTCTTTTGAAATTTAAATCCTGTTTCCTTTCCTTTCGTATCCTTTTCGTCTTATCCTTTTCGTATCTATTTTATTTATTTATTCATTTTTTTTGCAATGCAGCAAGCTTCCACATGAGCTTGCTGCAGTATTTTATTTCATTTTTTTTACTTTATTTATTATTACTTTAATTTCTCTACTTGCATTTAAAATTTAATTTTTTGAATAAGTAATATTAAATTTCAAAAAATTCACGGTTATCACAGTTTTCCACCTTTAATTACCTTTATGGAATTTTCTATAAACACTTATTTTCACGATTAAACTCATAAAGGTTATTTATAAAATCAAGTGAATATTTTGAGAAATATTATTAAAATATTCACTTTGGTCCTTTTTATTTTTCACCTCGTTTCATGTAAAATATCACGTTTCGAGATAAATTTAGATGATTTCCTTTTTCACCATTTTCAAAAACATGAATAATTTAAAATTAAACATCAGTATATTCATGTTTTCTGAAAATTAATCGATTTCTCAATTTTCGTGTTGGAAATCGTTTCTCGTGATGAAAAATCATTTATTATGATTTTTGGTAATTTTTCCAATAATTTTCGGCAGTATAACGGTTGCCGATTGGCTAACCTCCTGCACGAAAAATACAGTTTAAATCTCAACCGGTAAATCACCACAATTTTTCCAACCAATCAATATTAATAGCATTCATTAAATTAAATGCATAATTTAAAACATGAGTGCCAAATATCCTTACAGGCTGCACATGTCTCCCTTACCTTTTTCGGGTCGGTGACTTCCTCTTATCGGTCGTGCCCGTACTCCATCTCTCCCAATCCATTGTCTCGATCGCTGAGAATAATTTCTGAAAATTAAATTCTAAATTTTAGAATTTTCATAAATAATTTATTAAATTTTTACTCGAAATCATTTTTCGAAATTCTTATCGAATTTCCGTAATTTTCGAGTTGCCAAATTCTCGGGAATCTTCCGATTTCCTGAAATTCTCCTTTTTTCCTCTCTTTTTCTTCTTTTCTGCTTTTTCTTCCTTTTTCTCTTTTCTTTCCTTTCTCTTTCTTTTCTTTTTCTTTTTCTTTTCTCTTTTTCTTTTTTCTTTTCTTTTTCTTTTCCTTTCCTGTCAGACCGGTTTAGCTTCCTTCCTAGCCGGTTCCTTTCTGGCGGCCGGTTCTCTAGCGGTTCAGGTGCCCTTCAGCTGGTCAACGTCAAGGCGAACTCGCCGATGCCCTCCGTTTGCCCTGGATCGACGGCACGACAGCAGATCGAGTCGATTTTCCTTCGGTTACTTCCACCTCTTCGCCGGCCCTCCTCCGCCGTTCACCGCGCCTTGGGTGGCATCCTTCCTCTTCCTCTTCCTCTGGCGGTGCTTCGGTGGTAGTGGCGGTGGCCAAATCGACCGGCACCGCCAAATCCTCTTTCTCTTTTCCTCTCGGCTTCCGCCAGAATTTCCTTCTGTTTCTTTCTGTGTTCCTTCCGTTTCTCCTTTCTTCCATCGATCACCGGCTTCTCCTCTCTCCACTGGCGCCGTCCTCCTCCCTCGTCTCTCCTCTCTTCTCCGATCCCCGACAGTGGTCGGCTACTCATCGGGAAATCGGGATTCTTCCCGATTTTCCTTTCCTCTTTTGTTTTTGTTTTTGTTTTTTTTAGTATATAATATACTATATGCTATATAATATATTTTATACATATAATATATACTATATATTATACACATATTATTTCATATATAATATAATACAATATATATTATATATAAAACATATATTGTATATTACAAAATATATGTCTAGTATATATATATATGAATATTTATATGTTTTAAATTTAAATAACTTTTATATATATTTTCAAACTTTAATGTAAAGCAATATTTACATTTCTTAGTTATATGTATATACATGTATATATACATAAGAAATTATATTAAAATACATATGTATTATTTAACAATATAAAATAGTATATATATTCATATATACAAACGTATATTGATATATACTATATAGTATTCACATACATATGTATTTGTATAAAAATACATTTTTATAATTTGTGATTATATAAACATATTTTATTTTCATCTCTCATGTTCCTTATTTAATTTGGATTTCCATTTATCCAAATTAAATTTCCTCTTTTCATTATTTTCCATAATTTCATCCTTCTCTTTATTTACAATTTATCCAAATTTAAATTTCTCAATTTCCTCACTTCCTAAATTTTAGAAATTTCAACGATACTCCATCTCGTAAATAAATTTTATTTATTTACTTTAATTTATTTATTTCCTCTTATCTATTTTCTTTAATATTAATTTTCAAAAATAAAAAATTTACGGTTATCACAGAGCCACCTCTAGAGAACTCAAAGGAACTACGTGCTACGCAGCTTTCTTCGTGAACTGTGAGAGTCACCTCTAGAATCCTTTGAGAGCTAAGTGCTACACGTGTACTGATGATTAATGGGAAATCATATGCCATTGAGACAATGAATAAATGATTGTGATATGTGAATGTGATGATTATCGTTAGATAAAATAGATCTTATACATAAGACAGAGAACGGGAATAATTGTTGAACTATACTTATATTATGCTATAGAATCATGTGTTATTTGTAATGGTTCTTTCTTTCACGCTTAACCATATCGATAAAAAGAGACAAAAAGAATGATATTGTGTGAGTTAAAGAAATGAATAAAAGCATAAACGAGCATATGAAATGTGTTGTACGTACAAGTTAGTAGCTAATCTTGATATAAGGCATACATGCTATTTTATGGAGTTCATGCATGTATGATCGTGTTTTACGATATGAGCCTAGTCGGTATTTATTTAAGTTACTTACTGAGTCGTGGATTTGCTCACCCCCTTAAATTTAACATTTACAGATCATACGGGTTGATATTCAGCTTAGGCTTCATATAGGCTCTCTCAGGAACTGTACCTAGCTGTGGTACTTGTCTACATTCTCCGAGACTTGTTTTTGTGCTTTTGAGGTATACAATGGTATATCATTTTGATAATTATGCAAACTTTATTTTCACAGTACTAGGAAGAAATATGGGATGTAGCTTTAGATCACACTAGATTATTATGTAGGTCTATGTGATTATCGAGTACGATCCGGGATTAGATATATATTTTGAAGTATGTATAAAAATGCAAAATGTGGAATTTCTAGTGAAATGAATCTTGAGATATATGAGATGCATGATTGTGCAAATTGTGGGAAATAAAAGTTGGCTGTATTGTGAAGTTTAGAATGTGTTTTAATGCAGGTGATTTTACTAGGAAACTTGATAAAATACAAGGGGGAGGTTTTCGACCCGTTTCTTTTGGATAGGTGAAAATAAGAAAATCACTTTGAGAAGTATGATATAGCTAGAGAAATAATATTATTAAGGCAAGATTGGAATTTGTTACTACACTAACACCGAATACAAATCGTAAATAGAAAAGAAAAATTTGGTTCGTAATTTTCCCAAGTAATAAGGTAAGTGTTGAGTGGATGTCATTGGCCTTCGGGTCTTGACAAGCGGTGCCTAAACCGACCGGCATCATCGTTTCCTTCTTTTCTCTTTTCTTCCGATTTCCTTCCTTTCCCGTTTCTGTTTCGGCCCCTTCTCTTTCCTTTTCCGTCACCGGTCGCCTTCTCTTCCTCTCCTCGGCTCGCCGGTGATGTCGCCCTTCTCTCCCTCCTCCTTTCTCTCCGCCAGCCGACGAGGTCGGCTCCCTCCTCTTTGGTTTCGACAAAAACGAGATCCAATTTCCCGTTTCTATTTTAACTTATTTTTATTTTTTATTTTTTTATATATAATATATATATATAAAATTATATATATAATTTTTCTATTAGATATATATATATATATGTCTTAATATATATTTCATATAATACCATATATATATATATATCTATACATTTAAATTCAAATACTATAGATATAACTATATATATTTCATATATATATATATATATATATATATATATACAAAAATGTATTATAATAATATACATATGTATTTATTTAATATAAAATAGTATATATATAATTTTATAATATATACTATATTTCATATATATACATATGTATTTATATAAAAACATATAAAAATATATTTATATAATCTAATTATATAAATATATAATATACGCATTTTTATTTTCTTAGATTTGGATTTCTTAATATCCAAAATACTTATGCTTATTTTCATTTCTTATTTAATTTGGATTTCCATTTGTCCAAATTAAATTTTCTCTTATTTCATCATTTCATAAATTTCTAGAAATTCCAACACTATTTCCCTTTTTGTAAATAAATTCATTTATTTATTAAACTTCTCTATTTGCTTTAATATTAAATTTACAAATATTTAATATTAATTTTAGAAAATTCACGGTTATCATAATACCAACTTGCCAAACAAAGGAAAAATTAATTTTCCTATTTACTCTTTAACCAGCATCAATTGCAGTTAAAATCCAATTTATCCTGACCAAACTTAAATTATTGTATGCTTTTTAGGATATTCACTTGCTAAATTTGTTGGTATTACAGCCATGAAAATATCAGTTTTTATAGTCATCATGCCTTGAAATTTCCGTTTTTTTTTTACTTGCACACCTATAAACTTTGTATAAAAAACCAAATGCATCTAGTCACTTTGTTTTTCCCCATTTGTTACAGTAAAACCAATATCTATCATGAGAATTATCTATTGGTTAAACTCTTATAGGAACTTCATCTTGATTTAAAATATGTTTTTTTCCCCTTTATCTTTATTTAATACATAGCTTTTGCTGTTTTGAACTAATATGAACTTATACAAAAGTTTCTCTCTCCCCCCATTTCACTAAGCCTAATAAACTATTACCTATTTATCTCTTGATTCAATTTCTTTATAACATATAAATATATACATTTAAATAAACAAACAAATATACTAATAAATTTATTCATTAATATTCAATATACTTTTTCAGCTAAAATTTTCCCTCCTTTACAATGAATATTTCAAGAAATAAGAATAAATATATAAACAACATAAAAAAAAATCCCATATCTCTTTCTCTATAAATAAATGTCTCTTCCATGGTCAATCCATGTACTTGGTAATAATATTTATCTCACCTATTAATAACTATATAACTATATTTTCAATCCTATTTTACTTTACCTTTTCGATGCAATGTTTATTAATTGTCGAAATAAGAGCAAAACCAGATAAAACAAAGAAAAACCAAGTCCATCATTTTCTAACCATCGTCTCCCTCTCACACAATCCTGATCATTAAACATTATGGAACATATGGATTCATAATCGAATCCTAGCTTTTGCGTCGTCATGACTCAAGATCTTATGCATGGAAAATATTTGGTAAGAAATCTCTACACATCGAAAACAAAATTGATGTTTTGCGAACAAAACCCCTTAACATCCATGCTTTCAACAAAAGACCAAGCATCTAAGTTCTTATGAAATTCATGACTATAGTTGTTTCATTTACTTTCCTTAAAGATGTTTAAGAACTATTACCGTTGAAAACACTGCAGAATCAAACAAAATAACATGCATCTAAAGTCTTATAAAATTCATGGTTATTTTCTCAGGTCCTTGTAGAAAAAGTTGTGCTACAATACATGCAATCCCATGATTGTCAATACCCGGCAATGCACCAGACTTCTTTACTTGGAACATTTAAGATGACATTGATCTCAGTAGATAAACATGTGTTTTATTGACGGTTGGGAGTATTTCTTCAACGCACATTGTTTAAGTTATAGAGACACAATGATATTTCGAGCAACTGAACAAATGTATTTTGACATAACCATCTATACAAGAGAAGTAATGTTGTTATCAATTGAAACCATTAAAAGAGAAAAGGTAAATTTCGCTAGTTTCTTATTACATGATTCATGTTCTGTATATAATCACACCTTGGTTAGCAACTAGATCATATCAAACAATATCCCATGATAAATTTGGGCAAGAAAATCAAACCTACAATGACCTAACAAAAACTTGTGACATTAATAGTAATCTCCTTTTTTTTACAGTTGCCATGACAGCAACAAATACTAAAACAACATATGTTCTAGTATTTACTAATTCAATTACCTAGCACTTCTTCTTTTTAATTTTTTGATTCTTATATGTACGTCATATAATGTATATTGTAACAACATGTACCCAGATTATTTGCACACAATTGTCTCTCGAAATCCAACCTTGATATGTTATTCTCCATATCTGGCAAGTCACAAACATGGAATGTTCATTATATTTACAGTGACAAAAATAAGTCTTTCCAAGCTAGATAGAAAATATTTGTTGTCAACAATAACATTAAGGTTGGAGATACTTACAATTTCTCAAACATTGAAGACACACATATTCAATTATTGATATGTCAAGGTACTCACTTATCTACATTCAATTATCAAACAATTATTCTTTAGTAATTTCTTTTATATGAGATGAATTTAAGAACTTTAATCTCCAATGATTTCCATAATTCATATCTTATCCCTTTCTCCTAATATCGTGCAATTTCCCCCTCTCACATGAACATTTAAAATTTTGGTTCTTATTTATTTTAGTTCTTTATTCTCATTTATTTTCTCCTAAAACAATGAAGTGTGATCACAACTAAAATAAAATTTACAAAACATACTGGATACTAACGTTTTTGCCTTGCATTATTTCCCCGAAATTTGCTATATAAATCTTTGCAATTTCTCTGATATTATGGTTAAAGCAAAAAACAAAACCCTATTATGGCTGGATCAGCAGTGATGATAAAGATCTTATGTATTTACCACCAGCACCTGAATTTCTTTCTTGGTTTTCAAATGCAGGATCTCAACATTAAATATAAAATTTAAAAAAGTCAAGCTAAAATTACATGTTTCACCTTTTGATTTCCTTAGTTTGGTATGTTATTTATAGTTAACTTCTACTTTCTTAAACAAGTACTTTTTCTCTTTATATTTGCTGAAAAGACATTATGCTATTTTGTTTGTATTAACACTTTTCACTTTCTTTACAATTCATGCTTGCAGTGACCAATAATCCTAAAAAAACCAAAAAAATGGTATCAGAGCTATTTTAAATCCAATTACCAAAATTAATTAAATTTTGTCATAATTTTGTACTTATAAAAATCATAAACATAATTTATAAAGATCTCTAACTGTAATCATATCTCAATTTATACTGCTTTTTTCAGTTACACTTAAATCCGTCTAAAACTCAACATAATTTCATTTCCACATTTTCCTCTTTTTGTATAAACATTCTTTTGAATTATTTTTGGTTCTAAATTATTAGGAAATAAAAAAAATTAACTATATTAAACAATAATTACTCTTTATAATTCTCAAAATCATAATAACAAATTGTGCATGCCCACTTCTCACTCTTGATTAATAAAAAAATTACACATTTTTTTCCTCTCAATAAAAAGTGAAATGAGCAAAGATCAACGCACGAAAAATTTTGTCCTTTCTAGCCAACAAAGCTATTTAATGCTTATATGTGTATGTGTACGTGTATAAATATATATATCTTTTTAAATGATCAAACTGCTATCTACATCGGCCCATTTTATCATTTTAAATTATCAAATTGCTATTCAGATCAACCCATTTTTAAAAACAAGTTAGCTCTTTGATCTTTCTTATGTACAGTATCCAATATGTCAGGCCAATATCTTTTAAATACTTGACCAAAATCTGCATTTATGTGATTGGAATCAACACCAGACCAACCCTATTACCTTCTCTTGTCACATCACCTTCGGTTCACCGAATAAGAACACAACAAGCCCTTCCTATACCATTACTTTCACTTTCCCTCTTTCATTACCCATTCTAAGTCTGACAACCACCATTGGAAACAAAAAAACTCAGTTCTGACTGATTTTTCTTCTGATAGACTCTTGCTTCCTTTAACTTTCCAGACTTTATACTTACATATACCTATTATCACAACGCCTCTCCATTCAACACCAAATTCTTGCATTATCAAGGATGGCAAGCAACAACCCAAATCTGCCACTGTGTTTCTTCAATGTTAACTTCGCGTCTAAAAACCAAAAGAATACTGTGATAAACAAAAATAATTTCCCCTCAATTTTTCTTTCTTAAAATGACTTGAAAATATATGCTATGTCTCCATTTTGTACCTGAAACTATGTTATTCATGAATATTTTCCCTTTTAATATCAAGTTACTTATCCATTCAAATTTCTCATGTTGAATTCCTTTAACAAACTGAATTTTTAACTTTTGTTAGTCATTTGTACTTTTTATATTCCTATATTTTTTAATGACCTAACAACTACCAAATTCACCGTCAAAATATAACTTATATTTTATGAAACCTTAAACAATTACCAAGAGAAAACATGCTTTATCCATCCTATCCATCTAGAACTTTATATACAACTTGATATACTTTGGAATCTATATGTTGTTAAACAAGTTCCACTCCTCAATAATCTATCCTGATTAATAGTACTTGGAACATCTCTGTATTTACGTTTATATTTACATATATTATATAAAAATTTCGATTTATAAATTTTATACATGCCTTATTTAAATATATATTCAAAGTTGATGTTCTGCAACTATTGATGCCTGATTTTTAGCCTGCTCTTTTGTTTTTAACTCACATTCACTACCTTTCTCACAATATATCACTGTAAAATAAAAAATAACGAAAGTTCTTGCTAATAATATTGTTCCATTCACTCTAGGCATTACCTGATTGGTTCGCAAACGAATATTTCCCTCACATCCAAGCACCATTGGATTGCACTTTGAAGGCAGTGTTACCAAAATAAGCAAAACAATTTCAATGCATTCATCTACAGCAAATCAACTACTTTACTCACTATGCAACAAATCATATCAAGAAAAGGTAACATCATTTCCTAAACTGTGATCAATCCAAATTGCTTGTCTCCACAATAATTCTAATTGCTAAAACCAACTACTTGATCCTTCATGCTTTTTTCTTTGGTTTTTAACATAATCAATTTAACTTTCTTCGTATACTTTTGACTAGCTGGCAACATATCGAATATAGATGACATATACACATCTAAAGATGATGCAAAACCAACTCACTACTATATAGATTTTCGAAAACCAACCAATTTGCTACCCAGATTCAAATCCTCCAACCTTTGCATGCACAATGACAAGAACTAATGTTGAAACATCATCTATTCTAGTAATGTTTTCTCCACCAACCAACTCTTCATATATTTACCACTTTGCCTTTTGCTAAACAAAGATTTTGATTTTCCTCGCAACACATACCATGACAATTTTATAAAAATTGTTTGCCAAAAGAAAGGACTCAGCTGAACTTATGCCTCTAAGAAAACACACAAATATGAACTGTGCAATATATTTATTTAAAGAAAAACAAAGTCTTTTCAGGAGGCTGGAAAAAGTTTGTGGTTGATAACAACATCAAGATTGGAGACCAATGTGAATTTGCAATGATTGAACCAAAGCTCTTCCAAGTCTCAATCTACCGTTGCAAAAAAGCCTATTTGAATTCATGTGATCTTAACATCTGATACTCAATCATAATAGGTCTATTGGTGTATCTTTGTTTTTCTATGTTCTAATTCCAGCTGTCTGTCACAGACATCCATTTGTTTAATTTTAGCTTGTATCAAACTCGACTTTTTCCAGGTAAAACAATTATTGGTTATATGTTATAATAAACAATGGTACTTTAGGTTTAATATTATATTACCTTCTTTCAATCATCTTCACAATTTATTGTCTCCGACACATTTAACTCCTACCAAAATACACTTTTATTTTCATACAAATACAATGTAAAACAAAAAAAGAACAAATGCTATATCGCAACTGCCATTATTCTGCTCTCTCAGTTATCCCCTCATTAAAAATAGATTAACCAAACTATTCAGTATACCTATTTAATATTGGAACTAAAAAAAAAACCACAGCTCAACACTCTTTGCACAACCATATCCCACCACCCATATCCTATCTGCTCACAATCCTCGCCATAAAGTACAAAAAACATAACTCTTTATGTTCCATCACAACCGTAACATCTATCTCATATATACCTTTCTATTTCCCCTATATTCTACTTGCATCAGATACTACATCTCTTCGACTCCAAAAGTGATATCCTTTCCTTTCCTTCACCTTTCCTCAATATATATACCCAAAAATTAAACTTTCATTTCCCTTCTCAAACAGGCAAGATTCCTTTCCATTGTATTTCCATGGCATATAACTCCACAAATCACCTATCCTAGTACTTTGAAGTTTTCTTTCAAGATGACGAGCAACAACAGACTCTGGTAAGCAGACAACTTTCTACCTTTTTCTCTTTTTCCTAGTGCATGACAGAAAATCTCCTTTACTTTACCATATCTCTTGTTCTACCAAACCCTGCTGCTTTTATGATATGCCATGCTTGTTTAACCATCTCATATATAACTTTTTTTTCCTTGCAATCCTTTGATTACAAAAAAACTACTACTTTTCTACCCTTAATTGATTCCATTATCTTCAAATTATGAACCTTTTGCCTATGCAATCTACTTGGACATCAAACTCTTGAAAAATAAATATCCGCATAATTATCATACTTAATCCTCCATATCTGATTCTATTCAAATCCAGTCAATTACAGTGCTTGAACAAACAATAGAACCATAACCTAATCACCTTGCTTTCATTGATTATATATATTTAATGTTTGGCAAAATAAAATTACTTACTAGCTCAGTTTGTTTTTGCTGATTTTGCCACATACATTTGTCCAACTTTATTTCGCCGATGTCCAAACACCAGCGTATTGCACTTTGAAATTATATCTGCCAAAAACTTTCCGAGTCCTACTTGAATGCAAAAATGAAGACCTTTACTTTACTGATGGCTAGGAAATATTTGTTAAGGCCAACACTATCAAAATTAGAGACTTGCTGCTCTTCCAATATAATGGAGACCTCAAATTTAGTATCTCACATATGATCAAGCTCGTAATCCTCTCACTGTTGAACTAATCAAATCAAGAAGAGATAGATAAATTTAAACAACTAGAAAACTATTTTCTTTACCTAACCTATAAAGCTTGTTTTTTTAATCATGTTTTATACTTCAACTACCCTTATAAAACTTTCATTTTTTCCCAATCACACAATTTAATTATTTACTATTCAATTATGCCCTTCAACCTCTTGCAGCAATGCTTGAAAAATTCTGCAAAATGCTTCAATATGGAATTATTACTATTTCATCCTAACAAATCCGATGAAGAAGAACAAGAACCAGATTATTTACTCATCTTTGACAATGCTATTGATTGCTTACCAAAAAATGATCTACCTCTGTTTGGAAGCAAGATGACTAACCAAAATGTTCAATATCGCTATCTTGTGGTAATTCCTAAAGCTTACTCACTTCGGTCCCTCCTTGTATTTATTTAAACTCGCTTGTCTCTTCTTCCAAGGCATACCAAAAGAATTCAATGATAAATGTATGCCCCCACAATCAACTAAAATGAGTTTTATCATCCAAGACAAATTCTTTGTCACCTGGCAAGTAAAATACATCAGGACGTAAGAAAATGGATACTTTACTGGAGGCTAGAAGAACTTTGTCATTGACAATGATGTTAGACATTGAAACAGATGTCAATTTGCACTAATCAGTCCAGGGAAGATCAATGTTAACATCTTAAGGTTAAGGTCTGGCATTTATATGCATATTTGATACTCTCCGCTTCATCTGTGCAAGACCTTAATTAATGTATTTTCCTTCTCTGCTTGGAATGTTCAAATAAACACTTGCCCTTCACATATAAACTTTCTATAATCTACCTGTGCAACGTGTGGGTCGCACCTAGTAAATTTTGAAACTTAGAAAACTAGAGATTACAAAAGAGAGATTTTAAGAATGTTTAAGACTTTCTTATTTCTCAAGAAAAACTCTCATAGAAAATTTTGATTTACAAATGAATGAGAACCTTTTATATAGAAGATTCTTTATATGACATTGTTGAACCATGAGGAGGTCTATACTTGTTACAAATACACTGTTGAGGTATGAGAGCCTATACTTATTACGAATACATTGTTGAGGCACGAGGACTTGTACTGATTACAACTTTAGACTTCTGAGTCATCTATCACTGTTTTAATAATAACTTTTTACTACAAAAAATGCGTTTTTTATGTTAGATTAGCGACCAAAAGTATTTTTTTTCTTTTTATGTCATTCATCTATTAAGGTATCGAAAAAACATTTCTTCAACTAATGATACACAGACCTAAGGTTGATCTTGATCAAGACTTATGCACCCTACAACTAATCAAATAGATCATCAATCTATGGCAGTGGATACTTATTCTTCACTGTTGCTCTATTCAATAATCTGTAATTAATGCACAATCAAGGACTAACATCTTTCTTATGGACAAACAGAACCAAAGCGCCCCAAGGTAAAACACTAGGGCATATAAAATCTTTATCCAGTAACTCCAATAACTGTTTCTTTAACTTATCAAGCTCAACTACTGACATCTAATAAGGGGGCTTAGAAATAGGCTGAGTGCCAAGCAGGAGATCTAAGACAAACTGAGTCTCTCTATCTGGTGGCAATCCCAAGAAGACCTTTGGAAAGACATCTGGGAAGTCTCTGACTATCGAGATTTGAGATAGCTCTGAAACTGTTTTATTCACATCCTCCACAAAGGCTAAACAACCTTCACAAGACATAACACATATTCACATAAGATGCGATAGCAAAATAAATTCACTTTTATTTCACTTATAAAACTTTGATTACAACTTGTTTGGGAAGAGAAAAGGTTACACTTTTACTATGACAATTTACAATAGCATGGTTGGTGGCTAACTAATCTATACCCAAAATGACATTTATATCATACATATACAAAAGTACAAGATCAACCTCTAACTCTCTCTCTCACATTCACTTTACATTTTCTAATAACAGTATTAGTCATATGAGACTCTTTGAGTGGAGTACTAATATGCAACAAATATCCCAGTGACTCTGGCTCTACATTCAGTCTGTTAGCAAATAAAGGGGAATCAAATGAATGTGTAGAACCTAGATCTATTAAACATAATGCTTCGATATCCAAGATCATAAGCTTACCCTTAACAACAGAGCTGGAAGCATTTGCAGCCTCCTGATCAAAGATGAACACTTTGCCCTGAGTTACCATCCTCTTACCCTTATCCACCAGCTTTGCCTTCTCTACAACTGTTGTCTCTATCCTTTTCTCTCTATCTTTCTTCAGTGGACAGTCTTTGATCATACGCCTTATCTTACTACACTTAAAGCAGGCATTGATATCCAGATATAAAGGTCTCAATTCGTAGTTCTTACCACATCTGAAGCATACCTTATCTAGCTTAGACTTATTAGCTTGCTTGCGAGGCGCGTCGGTCTTTTACCTTTTATCTTTCCCTTTCCCTTTCTCTTTGCCTTTATACTCATCAAAATCTGACTTACCCTAAGCCAATCTCTTACTTTTCCCTTACCCTTAACCTTATATTGTGCTTGAGACTTGTTCAGGTCTTGCTCAACCAACTAAGCTTTCTGAATAGCCTCGGTGTAAGTGGCTATATTTAGTACTAAAATCCTACTCCTGATAGCAAGTCTAAGCCCATCAATGAACTTCAGTACCTTACGCTCCTCATCTCGAGCTATCAATGGATTGTAATCGCTCAAAGTAGTATATCGAGACTCATACTATCCTATAGTAGGGTTTCTCTAGGTCAAGTTCAAGAACTCTACCATTTCTTCTTCTTTACACTTTCAAGGAAGTACCGCTGGTGGAAAGCTAACAGAAACCTCTCTTAAGAAATCACTACATCCTATCCCCATAAGGTCCTCTTAACTGATCACCACTAATGCTTTGCTTCACCTCTTCATCATGTAAGTTGCTAGGGCTACTCTCTCTTCAAGTTGACATGCCATATTCTTAAACACTTTGTCAATCTGTAACAACCAGGCCTCTACTCTTCAGGTTCCTTAACTCCCTTAAATACTGGTAGGTTCATCTTTTGGAATTGTTTAAACTTGTCTACACTAGAAACTATAACTAGTGCTGCAGCAAGCTGTGGAGGAGGAACTACTTTTGTAGGAGGTACAAGTGGTGGCTAAGGATTGGGCACATGTTGGACTGATGATGGAGGAGCCTATGGTGGTTGTGGATCAACTAACCGTCGATTAATCAGTGTGATTAAGTTCTACAAGCTCACAGCAATATCTTCCATGCTCTACTCAAACTGAACTAGACGCCTATGTATATCAAGACTATATAGCTATCGATGAGGTAATGAAGGAGGTGGAGTACAAGGTGATAGAGATGTATCAAGTCTATCTCGGGGTGATCTACCTCTAGAGGAGGTGGAGTACAAGGTGATAGAGGTGTATCAAGTCTATCCCGGGGTGATCTACCTCTATCTTTACACATCATGGACTATTTTATATAGAAAATTTATATGCAATAGAACAACGATAATTTAAATTTCATAGTTAATATTCAAATAACTACAGTACTTTGGGATATGCATGAGATGTAAGCACTAACTTAGACCTTTAACAGACTAACTCGAATAGATAAGCATTGCTCTAATAACAATCTTCCATGCCCTGAAGAACGAGATGTTTTCGGTAACAAAATAATGAAAGTACAAGTTTTTAGGGCTAACACTTTCTATTTACTTTAATTGTAGTTCGTGCATCGAATAGTCTAAATCGTTCAGTTTCAAGTTACTATTCATCTAGTATCAGTTTAAGGTTAATTTTCTTATGTCCCAGTTCAATTCATATATTAAAACAACTTAAAACTCATTTTTGACAGTATTTTCGCTTAAAAAATGGAAAACCCCCTCTAACACATTTTAGATAGCAATTCAAAATATTATTCATATCCCAACATTTGTGGCTCGAAATAGCCTATCACACTCTCATACAGTCTAAAAGAATATTCGTAAAAGTTTCATAACTTTTTTAAGACCCCAAATGTCGTTAAAATTCCCAACCAAATAATATAATAATTTTGTCACTATTCATGTCAAAATCGAAAAATATTCGTTTACATCCCAAAATCGATAAATTGTTCGATATTATCACATAAATAGTTTATACACATTCCAAACTATAGTACTATAAAAAACATCTAAAAATAATAACATTTAATATCACTATTCATATACCTATGTACATGTAGGTACAAGTAGAGAGGGTTTTAAGAGTGTACATGGGGATTTTAGTTATAGTGTAAGAAACGAGAGTGGGGATGCTATCTTCGATTTTGCTTTATCCTACGACCTAACCCTAGTAAACACATTGTTTAGAAAGAGATATTCTCATCTTATAACATTTAGAAGTAGACCAAGAGCAAGTCAAATAAATTTCTTTTTAACTAGGAGTAGGGATAGACATAGATGTCTGGAGGTGAAACTGTTAACATGCAACATAGACTCTTAGTCCTAGATATGAAGATACATAGATGACATTCAACGAACCAATAAAAAGGAACTGAAAGGATTCGATGGTGGAAGCTAAAAGAATATTATCATACAATATGTAGAGATAGTTGGATTCAAAAAGAGGATTCGACAACAAAAGAGAACCCAAATGTATTCTGGAACAAGATGGAAAAATGCATTTGGGAGGTGGGCAAGAAGACACTAAGAGTGTCAAACGGAAAAGTGCCGACTAGAAAAGACGCAACATGGTGGACTGCAGTAGTAAAAGACGGTATAAAAACTAAATATGAGTGTTACAAGGGTTTGAGGAAGAGCAACACAGAATATAAGTTAGCTAGAAATGAGACAAAGAAAGCTGTGGCAAAAGCTAAGGCGAAGGTTGTGAAAGAGATTTACAATAAGTTGAACACAAAAGAGTGAGAGAAAAAGATACACAGATTGGCGCGAGCAAGAAAAAGGAGGTGTCGTGACCTAGGAGTTGTAAAATGTACTAAGGATGAGCATCAAAGAACTCTCTTTAAGGACAATGACATTAAGGGCAGATGGTATGATTATTTTGAAAAATTATTTAATAACGGACAAAATCAATATTTGGATAATATATTAGTGCCTCTCGAGGATTTGAATCGGTGTTTTATGTGTAGAATCAAAGAGACAAAGGTAAAAGAGTCACTAAAAAGGATAAAGACCGAAAAAGCTGTTAGACCTGATGACATTCTAATTAAAGTTTGAAAATGCCTTGGAGATGTAAGAGTTAAGTGGTTGACAAAACTTTTTAATAAGATTTGGTGCACCAAAAAAATGCATGAGGAACGGAGGAAAAGTGTCTTGATACCTATTTATAAGAACAAAGTAGATATTTCAAGTTGCGCCAACTATCGAGGCATAAAACTAATAAGTCACACGATGAAACTATAGGAAAGAGTGATAGAACAGAGATTAAGAAAGAATGTAGAAATATCGGAGAATCAATTTGGTTTTATGCTTGGTCGATCAACTATGGAGGCAATATATTTGTGTAGACAACTTATGGAGTGATCTTGAGTATTAGGTAAAGATCTCCATATGGTCTTTATAGATTTGGAGAAAGCATATGATAAAGTTTTTACGGAGGTACTATAGTGGTCCTTAATGAAGAAAAGAGTTCCTTTGAAATATATTGAACTAATTAAGGAGATGTATGAAGATGCAAAGACGCATATGAGAACATGTGGAGGGCAAACAAGTGAGTTTCCTATCATAGTGGGATTACACCAAGGGTCAGCGTCAAGTCCATTCTTGTTTGCAGTAGTTATAGACGAACTGACAAAATCCATTTAGAATACAGTGCATTGGTGTATGATGTTTGCAGATGATATTTTCCTATGTGCGAAAACTAGAGCGGGGATCAATGCAAAGTTGGAATTATGAAGACAAATGTTAGAACCAAGAGGATTTAAACTAAGCAAAGTGAAGACTGAATACATGAGTGTAAATTCAGTTCAAACCAAGTAAAAGAACATAATGTAGTGACTATAGATAGGGTGGCGATACCTAAGCATGACCATTTTTGATATCTGGGATCGATAGTACGATGAATAGAGAGATTGATGGTGATGTGATTCATAGGATCCAAGCTGGATAAAGTAAGTAGAGAAGGGCTACAGCTGTGTTGTGCGATAAAGGAATTCCTATATGGTTGAAAGGCAAGTTTTATAGGACAGTTGTTAGACCAACATTATTATACGGTAGTGAATGTTGGGTGACTAAGAGACAACATACACAAAAGATAAGTGTAACAAAAATGCGAATGTTACGATGGATATGTGGATATACAAAAAAGGATAGAATGAGAAATGAGGATATTTGTAAGATGGTTGGAATGGTACCTATCAAAGATAAGATGTGTAAAACTCATTTACGTTGGTTTGGACACGTACGACGTAGACCTGTAGATGCTCTAGTTAGGAGAATAGAGGCTATGAATGTTAAGAGAAAGGTTAAGACTAGAGGATGATTGAAAAAGACTTGGAAGGAAGTAATTTGGAAAGATATGGAGGTATTGGAGTTGGATGAACACATGGCCTTCGATAGGAATGTGTGAAGGAGAAGAATACATATGGACGATCTAACGCGAATCTAGATATTGGTTCATATACCCTACCCTAATCTCTTGGGATAAAGGCTCTGATGATGATTATCACTGTTCATATACCAAATGAGAACTGCGGAAGCTTCAAAACTTGTAAAGGGGTCCGAGCTGACAACAAGAATCGATAATCGAAACTATTCGGCATAACCAATGAGGAAAACAAAGAGGTGTGAGCTGGGGAGTCCAATAACCTAACCACACAAGCACAGAAGATAGCAACATATTGTAAGTCTTTTTATATGCATATAGTTCATTATATTCATTTCAACCAATAGCTGATAATAGTAATCGATAACTTCACATTTTCTGATAACAATACTATGCTGACTCATTTTTCAACGGTATAACGCCACAACTCTGTTAAGATCTTTCGAGATTGGGTATGGAAGGTATTTTGAAAAACCACATTACCTCCTTAATACTTGACATCACTACGACACAATCCTACTCAATTATGATACAGTTATTCAATGATAGTACAATGCAATAGTCTAATAAAACCGATGTAGAAAGATTTTTCGATAAACGGTATAGTATTCAGTAAAACAACCAGTGGTATGATAATTCGTATTTGGTAAAATAACTACTTTTACAATAAACAATATTCTATAAAATGATAATAGTTACAATAATACTTTTCAGTAAAGCAATAGCTCATAAAAATGACATAGGCATAGCTCCTTAGTTTTTAAAAAAGACTATCCCACTTTAACTATCGTGAGCCAGTAAAATACTTTGAAAACTAGGGTATTAGCTATGGCCAAAAGTCCAATAATCTCCAGTCCTAATGATCAAGTAATTAAGAAGGTACCTATCAATGACAATTGTCGAACAAGCCAATGTGACTATATATGAGTAATGATACTCAAGCATGTTTCCAAATGCTTTATCGGTGTAAATATAGTGCGGAGTGCCTATAAGGTGTAAAAATAGTTCGATACAGTTTTCTAAAAAGCTTTTAACAATATGGCCTATAAAAGCAAATGTATACCTATCTAAGATTCAAAGCTTTAAAACATGCAAGATTATGTAATGCAAGCTTGAAATCTCATCACTATCATGTTGTGCATAAAATGACATGCAATTAGACATAGTTTAAGAGGCCTAACAATTCACTTACAGTATTCAATTTCTAAATTTCACTTCTCTAGGTCCGAGTTACTAATTGTCATTACCTAAATTGCAATTCAAAACGATATCCACAATGCAAACAGTTCGTATCCACAATTTAGGCAGTTCATATCAGTAAACCAATATTTACATACACAGTCTTAATTTCCATATTCACGATTCAATGTTGATATTCACAAACTAGAATGTATATTCAATCTCTAACAATACAATTAAATTCATATGCTTCTAGTAATAGTTCTGACATACCATTTACACATACAATTCAATATCAATGAAACCAAAGGCCTAATGTTTGAACTTACACTATACAATGCTAACATACATGTATCTTGCGCAGCTAACTTACCAATGCTCTATAAAGTGAGCACACGTTCAAGCTCAGTCTTCAATGTCACCACACTACGACTCTATGGCTTAGTTTGGCTCACTAGTGCGTTGGGAATTTGTACAAAAGACCAAAAATTTTAGACAGCTAAATTACTTTTTTACCCTTAGTATTAAAATCTTTTTATTATTTTATCAAAAAACTTACATCCTTAATAGTCATTTTCTTTTTTTCAATTTCATCGGATCCAATCACACAGCTTATCCAAACTAACCCTATATCAATACCACTACAAACACATATAGACGATGTCATTCACCAACTTACACTATCACATAGTTATTTAACATTAGCAATTCATTACTTTTACATAGTAACACATTAGAAGTACTTTTACATAGTAACACATTAGAAGTAATGTGACAAAAGTCATCTTTCGATCTTTTTTTATTGTTCCATTTATACTATTCACCTTAGAGCTTATCTAATACTCATTTAACAATGTCGTTTCACCTTACAGGTGAAATTACCACATTGTCCTCCATTTGGCCAAATTCACATCTTCTTCGATTCATGTCAAATTCTCACTTTTAAGCTTCCATTTCATTTCATTCATCCTCATTAATATGAATTATACTACATATGTCAAAATCACCATTACACTTACACAATTACCCTATAAAACCCTTATGGTTGAATCTCATTCTTATGGTTCCAATAATTTCCAATGCAATTCAATTCCATATTCATTCAATACACTCTCAAATACATCATATATATCGAGTTTAGAATCACACTAACCCCTAAACTCCCATAGTTAGCTGAACCTACTTCCTTACTTTTGATGTGGTTTTTCTTCAATCTAAACAGATGGAAACATCTCATATTAACCCTTATTCAACATAGTAAAAGTTGTTAGAAAACAAGATAAAATTTCTCTACAAATCTATCCTGAAACCAATTTAACATACCTTTAGTATGCCTAGGTAAAACTTGAACAAACAATAGAGTTTAGCTACCAAATCTTAATATGTTGTAGAGGAAAGAATTTGGAACAACTTTAATGGTGGCAAAAAAGCTGAAAACGGTTGGAAGTAGGGGCAAAATGGGCGGCAAAATCAGGTTGGCAAGGGAACCTTACGGTTTTCTCTTCTTTTCCACTAGCTTCGCGATTTATCTTCACTTAGGCACTTAAATGGTTAACAATTTGGGTTGGCCGATCACTTATGGGAATAATTCAATAATATAAAAATATTTAATAAGTTCTATACTTATCTCATAAGGCTTTTACAAAATATCTCTTACTTTTTCACTGTACTTTTCTTATTTTCCTTTTCTTTAATTTTCTATTGATGGCTTTTTCTCATGTTAGGTGAGAAGGTCATAAATACCATTTAAGTCCTAACCATATAGGACAAAAAGCATGACTTGGTCGGCCATGAAGAGGGTATATAGGGTTTCGGCTTGGTTTAGCATTTTTGGTCTTTTTCGATCCTACCATAAAATATTTTGACTCGGGGTCTAACATCTTGATTTGACACACTGACATACTCTAATATAACCCTTAAAGTTAAATTACAGATCTTGTGAAGTTCTGTATTTGTAATACATAACTATGTTTCAGTTTGGCTTTTGCTAGCTTTGTTCTAGCTTTATTTTGGACTTTAATAAAATTTTTTTGCTTAGCAAAAAAAAATTACAGTGTTGGTTTTGACCATTATTTCCAGTTACCTATGAACAGAACTATCATTTTCTAATTTGTTTCTCGGTTTTCACTAAAATTTTGAATTGTGTTCAAATTGCTGTAAAATCATTAAATTGACTTACTTAAGGCCATAGATCATCAATATGTGATGATTCGGATGCATTTGAGTAGGTGTGCACTCTCGTGGGATCCACAAACTTGTTCGTATGAAAGTTTACCTCACTACATCGAAAATCATGAAAATGATGGTTAAGCCATCATGCACTGTTCATATAGATGTATATGAATTTAGTAAGTATAAAAATTCAATTATTACATTAGGTGTCTTGACAGATGTTGATTCAAGGATCATTGCACTATTCTCTACTCCTTTAGGCCTCCTTGTGTAAAAACTGCAAATGATTTATTTTGATGGACTAAACAACATAATTTGGAGACAAATTTGTATATTAAGAATTTAACTTGAAGCTATAATGATTAAGAATGTAAATTGATAATGACCATGGCAAGGAATCATTAAATTGAACTTATGAGAAATTATGGAAAATTACGATTATGGAAATTATAGTTGGAGGTTTGAAGATAAGGATCATGAAGGAAAATTAATAATCTATTAGTTGGAGTAAAATGCTAATAGATGATACATGAATTATTTAATTTATGGATGAAGAATTTGGAAATTAAATAATATTAAGAACTTTGGGATTAAAGTGATAATAAATAATATAAATTAATAAGTATAGAAAATATGAAATGTTGGTAAAACAAATGATATATATTATAACATCCTGTTACCACATTTTTTCTCGAATTTCTATACAACTTTACCGGTTGGGCTGTCTACGATGCCATTAACATTCAACAATGACAATAATAAGTGATAACATTTATTAACAAATATGAAATATAAAAATTCTTTTCTTTATTTTCTTACATCTGACATCCCCTACTGACTTTGTTTCACTAAGGTAGTACTGTATACTCATGTCTGAAATGTAGAAGAGAAGGGATTGTACCTGTAATGTTAATCATCCATCTTGGATCTACTTCTCTAACTCCGTGTTCTTTATCTGTGGAGTTAAAACAAAGGGATAAGCAATTCATTTGCTCACTAAAGGAGACATATACTGCTTTACAAAACCAAAGCCATATATCACAATAAATTTGCTTGTCCTAAAATCATGTCAAATAGGAAAACAGTAGTTATATCAACCAGTACTCTCAATGCGTCATTCAATTCATTTTCTCAACAGTTTACAATAAAATAGATTAGACAGCAAATAGGATTTTAACAAATCCTTTCAGTAAACAGAAATCAACAAGTTGAGACTAGGCATCACCCTACGAGTAAATCATGCTATCATCGTTCCCGCTCCCCCTTGCGAGAACGGAATTTACCGTTATTGGGGTGAACCCGTAGGCCATCGCCCCTCACAGTTATCTCTGCTAGATCTATGGCCATAATCTATATGTGGTTCTCGGGTCCACTTGCCAAGCGACCTCGAGACCGCTGATGACTTAGCGGGTCCATCAGCACTGTGATGCCCTGAGGTGCACTCGTTGGTCCATCGACCGAGCCACCGCCCCAGGCGGGTCACGCAACAACATAAATAATAATGCATGAAACTAGGGGCCTAAAGTCTCAAAATCACTTTATATCTCATGAAAACCTTTAAGGAATTATTTCATAAATTCATCATTTTCTCAAAATGATTTTCTTTCCAAAAAGGTTTTAAAAACAGCCCGCAATCTCACTGAATTCCGTGTGAGAAAGACCCGGGTTAAACTGGCTCGCCATGGCTAGTTCGCCCATGGTCAACTCGTCCATTAATCAATTCGCCCGAAAATGGTTTCATATTTTCTATTTTCAAAGCTATTTAAAATAGTTCATTTTTCGTTGAACAAATTTAGAAAAGAGAAACCTGTTCGCCATGGTCAGCTCGTCCATTCGGCTCGTCCATGGTCAACTCGTCAATGCGGCGAACTAGTGTTCGCCCGCCAACCTTAGCCTTTTAAAAAAAAAAACAGGAGGTAAACTGGCTCGCCCTCAGTGGCTCGCCCACAACTTTCTTAACAAAGGGGTCGCCCGCCCCAAATGCATTATAAAAGGGTCACTTGCCCAAAGCATATAAAGGGTTCGCCATCCATTGGCTCGCCCGGATTTCAATAAAACATGTTGCTCGCCCAAAAGAACATAAAATGGTTCTTTGCCCAAAATTTTAAAAGGTTTGGCTCGCCCGCCATAACAGTTCGCCCAACATCGAAAAAAACAAGGGCTCACCCTCATTTTACTTAAAAAAAGGTCACTCGCCCGCCAAAACATCACAAGAGGGGCTCTTCGCCCAAAACATAACGAAAGATCAGATCACCCGCCCTTACCAGTTCGCCCAACAACAAAGCAATTTATCAAAATAATATGCATGTCATAAACCAAAACCATTTCTCAGTAATTTTCATAAATTTAACTCCACAGGACATGCATTCTTTTCACACACAACTCCCTTACCTGATATTACGAAGCCTTGCTTCGCCTTGCATCCTACTCGCCAATAGCCATACTTAATTCCCGACTGCAAATAATATATAATTTCCATTAATATTTTCTCTATATATTTTTCCATTAATTGGGCGAGACATGAGATAATCAACCAGCTCGCCCACAGACATTTTACTATCTCGCCAATCCGAGCTCGCCAACATTCAACTCGCCAAGCCTTTACTGGCTTAAATGTGGGAGTTCGCCCACATTTCTACTCGCCCAGTGCCTTATGCATGTGAGTTCGCCATACAGCTTTCTACTCAGGATGGGCTCTCCTATGAATTCACTATCGTTGGGCGTCCTCACCCATTTGAACAAAACTTTATACTTGTCGAGTTCTTATTTCCTACTCGCCTCATTGGCGATTACTAACTTTCAACATGGGCGATCAACATAGTCGCCATTCTCGTCACTTATTCCATTATTTTCCTTGTTTTCATATTCTCTAAGGATCTAACTAAAACAAGGCTGCATTCTATGTTTATTATGTTGTAAACATATAAATCTACCATTGAATATCAAGAACACCTCAGAAATATGAAACTCACCTCAACCAACTGCACTTCCAGAACAGATTACTTTCCATCTCACGTTGGCCTTCCTTTGCTTATTCCTTTAACTCATCAAACTAAGGAGAAAAGGTTTACAAGCAGGGTTACATGTTTAGCCAACTTAAGGATGAAGTTTAGTAGATCAAACATGGCAGAGAAATGGAAGAAACAGTGCATAATTTGCAGTAGAATGGTTTTCGTGAAGAGGATGAAGGTTGCTAAATCGGTTTGCCTCAAATGTTTCTTCTTATATAGCCATGCTAATCCAATCAGAACTCATCATCTGGCCTTATCTCATTTCCTTCATCATTTCTTGGGTCTTTCATTCATTTAATGCATGAAGAAAACTGCAGCTCAAGATGGCGTGAAAGTCTTCCTTCCACACGCCTTTTTCTTCTGCTATTGACTTTGTTTTATTTCTCAACCAATAAGGCTAATTTCTTTATTGACTTTGGCTTTTCTTTATTAATTGTCTTCAACTGTGTGGCGTCCAAAGTCAATTTTTTTTGCCGCACGGTTCTGATTCATTATTTCATTTGTCCGTGCTAATTTCAGTTCGCCTAGTCAACTTGAGGCCTCAGCTCGCCCCACTACATCAGTTCGCCAACCTTCATCTTCACCAATATTCTCACACTAGCCCATTAGTTCTCAACTTGCCAATTGGCGTTAACATTTGTCTTTACTTGCTTATTGGCATTGTCATATTATCTTGATTCCATCTCAAGAAAGGACAAATTTTGAGCTGATTACTTCCCCTGGGCGACTACATTGAGAATTGGGCGATCACATTTGGCACTGTAACTTTGGCGAATACCTTGCTGCTTCACGTGCCTACCAGGCTTCATCTGAATTAACAACCATGGCGAACTTACCTCTTCGCCAAACAAGCAGTTACACCATCTCGCCATCATCAACTCACCATTACGTATTGGCGACCATCCTCGTTCTCGCCCATTGGCGAGCTGTCCCTTTGCAGTACTCGCCCGTAAAGTATTTCACATAATTTGCTCCATTCATATTTCAAGTTATGGAGCTTTTCACACAAGTGAAAATCAATATTTATTATTTATTCGATTTCCATTATCAATTTTATAAAATTAAGGTCTACAGTAGTGTAGAATCAGATCTTACATTTTCTCCTCACCTTAAGAAATTTGGTCCTCCAAATTTCAACCTGACCTATTAGTGATAAAGCTCTAGATATTTATTATGCATAAGGCTTTCTAATTCCCATGTAGCCTTATCCTTATTATTTTACTGCCAGAGAATCCTATTAAAGAATTAATCTTTGATCATCACACTTTATCACATTACTTTATTCCTCCTATCCAAAATCCGTACCGATTTCTCAACGTAACTCATGTCCTCTCTAATCTCTAGGACTCATGTCGAATCACGTGAGAAGGATATGGATAGTACTTTCTCATCATTGAGACATGGAATACGTTATGCACTCCTGACAACTCAGGAGGTAGTGCACATCTCTCACACGAACTAAGATCTCCAAAGATCCCATACGTCGGGAACTCAATTTCCCTCTCATTATGCATCTTAATGGTGAGACCTTAATATACATAATCTCTTTTATATCTCAAGAAGTCTGTTCGATCAAGTCGAAAATAATTCTCGATCTCCCATTTTCTCATGCTATCGTGGATTATATCGTTTGCTAAATAAACCCTTTCAAGTGCTATGCCTATACTCTCCTTTGGCCATTATCATAAACAACTCTGCCAGGGTAGAGGATTATCCCAGGAGCCTATAAAATCAACTGCACACGCTTACCCATATCCTCGAGCGTCCATATCATATGCTCGGACTGTCTCTCAGTCAGCCTAACTGCGGTGCAAAACTCAAACGAGATCTAATAGCTTCCTGTAATCTCTCTCAACACTGAGATACAAAGCAGGACTCCCTATCAAACGTAATGCTCCCTAGAATACTGCAAAACCTCACCATTTCCCTGACATATATCTTGGCCAAGGCATTAATTAGCTCAATAAATTCCATAATTAAGGGAATAAGCAGACTTACTCAATACATCCACAACTATCTAGATAGCATTATACTCTTTACAAGTTTTAGTTTATAAGAAGTACCACCAATATAGGTATTTTTTTTCCTTATCAGATTTCTAACTTTTAGTTAATCTCGTCTCTAAATTGAGACCACGAGTATCACGTTATACTCCATATTTTCATTAAGAGTCCTGCCCGTCTCTTTATGTCATCAACAGTCATCCTTTTGGCGCTTTCCCGCGCTCTAGGATTACTCTTTCAAGTGAGTCGGCAACCACCCAGTTCGCCCACATCTTACAACATGTTATCCGCTGTTAGGCGATCGCCTAACTCGTGGGTCGCCATCTCAGATTTTGTTCTAAGGTCCTGAAGACTTGGGCTTCTTCTCTCAAACCAATTTTATACTCTCTGAAATCTTTTATCATCGTTGGGAGTTAACAATTTTTTTTTCTTATCACTCGTATGCAATTGTCCCAGTAGTCTCTCAAATACAACGCACTTGCTCTCAGTATATCACAGAGCGTCTACACAATGCGCTCGGATATCTATATCAATCAGAGGCGGTGCTAACAGTAAAATTTTGGAATCCCGAAGCCTCTTGCTATTCTCTCAAAGCATATGGCAATCAGGGATCCCTATCACATGTACTCACTTACCGGAACTTCACATATGTTCTGACTGTTTCACCGATATATATCGACTAAGGCACTCAATACATCCCAAAACATGATGATGAAGTGAATTAATTTGGTTACTCAATCCATAATCACTTCTATAACCTCATGGTTCTTTTGGATTTTCTACCATCTCACAGTGATTGGTTCATGGTTAAACTAGGACTGCCCTTCTTTTGCATGCTTTAATACTAACCATCGATTACGCCTCAGGTAATCATTTTCCTCGATAACTTCTTTTTATATCGAGTTATCATTTTATCTCTTATTCTCCTAGTACATGCAATGTCACTACTTGGAGAATATATTTAAGAGTAAAATTTCATCACATCAATTTCTGAAATTTACTTTAATATCATTCAGATTTCATCACCACTTTACTTATACAATTTCACATTCCCAATATGTACATGTATACACATATGTGTATATATATATATATATATATATATATATTTCAGGATTAGCAGTACTTCTTGTATCTACTCCTCTGAGTATGACAATTTCATCTTTCTAATTCTGGCTTGTCATTACTTCCAGCCATAACTACATAATGATCAGAGGAAATCACATTTATTCATATACTTGGGAACTACCTCATCACTCGTGTTCCCTAGTCATCCTATGACTTGTCTCTTAAGATATTTCCATTCTATATCATTTATCACCACTGTCATTTTTTCCACTTAATATAGTACTTTACTGTTACTATCTCGTAACCATTTCGAATACTGTATTCATACATACCCATTCACTTTCACTTTCTTACCAATAAGTATTGCATCAATAAGGTAGCAACTTCCACAAACTCTTCAACAATTCATTTATGCTATACGAGTAAAACTCATAAATTTTATACCCCAATAACCATACTTTAATCTCACTTAAGTAGTAAAATCTTTTACTCAGACAATTTTAATGTCCACTTAATCAGTTGAGACTTCACGTCTTTAATATATAGTTCAATTAGAACTCATGTTCACTGACTTAACAGTAAGGTTTTCCATACCTTATTCAATAATATTACCTATATCAATATACATATTTATTCTCTTTAAAATCATCCTAGTTGGCTCTAGGCACATAAATAGGGAGGATACTACAGTCGGCTAGGGATCCAGATAGAATATGATAGGTATTTTGGAATACCATACTTGTTCCGGAACCTATAAGCAACTGTAGAGAGTACAAATCCTGTTGTTTTCAAAATAATATAATTATAATTTTCGTTTTCACCAATTATATCAAAACAGTTCATTTCTCTTCTCATTAATCTCTTGAGTAATTTCTCAAGCTGTTCTGATTCACTGGTAAGAGCTTACAAACAAATTCCATATTGTAAATCGAGTCAACAGTCTCTCGAATCCACGTTATTCCAAAAGTTTACTTAGAATTTCATTCCATAAATTCTAATTCACAAACTCATATCATCTTGGATGTCTCGTTATTTACATCCAACAAATTCACTGTGTATCCTCCAAACACACACATATATATATTTTCAAGTCACTTCACATGTATTTCATAATATTTCGGTTCTATGGATATCGTAACGGACCAACCCAACCAGCCATGGCAACCCCTTTCTGGGCCCATCGACAACGATTGCTGTGACAACGCTACTCATCCATACTATCCTCCATAGCGAACACCTCGACGCCTCGGTCCTTTCAATCGTGCTCGATTTCGCCCATCTCAAGGTTTTCTTTCGCGTCCTCAATGATTCGAACACTTGACTTCCTCAATTGTCAAGTTACTACTAATATTTATTCTCCTAAAACATAAGGAGTGTCTAGAACCATTATTAACATCATCAATTTTGCATCATTTCTCACTCACTTCACCTTTTGATTCACACTCTATAAGTACATCACTTTTCATAATATTCAATAATCTCTCATCAATATAATCTATATTTTCACTTTAATTTAGACCCTAAAATCCATAACAGGGTTGACTATCTCGCGACCTCTCATAGCATATACTCCGGGTCGCCTTACTCAACAATAAAAGTAGGGCTCACAATAAGGATAATCAATCGTGTAATATGCCCTTTACACCATCACATACTCATACTATTTCGTCATCAATCTATTTTAACTCAATTTAGTCATTCATGACTTAAATATAACATTTCAATATAGGGGTATGTTCATAAATTCCCCTTTAATTCTCTCTCTTCAATATATCTCCAAACATGCGATCTCAGGGCTTATACACTAATATTATCCCTTTTCATTACCATATCATCATTTTATGATCTTAATTCAATATGGACAGAGAAGTCCTGGTAGGGCCCTCATGGAGATCCTCACTATACCTTGTCGAATAGACCTGACATTATGATGATAAGATCGCCTACTCATACAAAATTCCTAGATTACAATTTCTATTTGTAATCCTTAATTTATCAGTTTTCACTATTTTTAAACACTTACATCAATTCACTATCACATGACTCCACTATACATTAAGACTATACATTACTTCAGGGGATGTTAACCTTTCTCAACACTTCCCATGCTAAATGCATCAACAGACATCAAACCAACCTTGCTCTGATACCATTATATCTGTAAATCCCGTTACCACATTTTTTCATGAATTTCTATACAACTTACATGTTGGGCTGTCTGCGATGCCATTAACATTCAACAGTGACAATAATAAGTGATAACATTTATTAACAAATATGAAATATAAAAATTCTTTTCTTTATTTTCTTACATCTGACATCCCCTACTGACTTTGTTTCACTAAGGTAGTACTGTATACTCATGTCTGAAATGTAAAAGAGAAGGGATTGTACCTGTAATGTTAATCATCCATCTTGGATCTACTTCTCTAACTCCGTGTTCTTTATCTGTGGAGTTAAAACAAAGGGATAAGCAATTCATTTGCTCACTAAAAGAGACATATGCTGCTTTACAAAACCAAAGCCATATATCACAATAAATTTGTTTTTCCTAAAATCATGTCAAATAGGAAAACAGTAGTTATATCAACCAGTACTCTCAATGCGTCATTCAATTCATTTTCTCAACAGTTTACAATAAAATAGATTAGACAGCAAATAAGATTTTAACAAATCCTTTCAGTAAACAGAAATCAACAAGTTGAGACTAGGCATCACCCTACGAGTAAATCATGCTATCATCGTTCCCGCTCCCCCTTGCGAGAACGGAATTTACCGTTATTGGGGTGCACCCGTAGGCCATCGCCCCTCACAGTTATCTCTGCTAGATCTATGGCCATAATCTATATGTGGTTCTTGGGTCCACTTGCCAAGTGACCTCGAGACCGCTGATGACTTGGCGGGTCCATCAGCACTGTGACGCCTTTCAGAGGATGAAGTTGACGACATCATCTTCCCTCACATATTCCTTTATATAGCCATTTGATCCTATTAGAAACTACCGACTGTTTTCTTATCACGTTTCTTTCATCATTACATGCATTAAATTTTGTGGAAAAACTACAGCTAGTGGACGGCGGTAAGAAGAAAATTCCCCGCATGTGTTGAAAATTTTCTTTCTTTTTCCTCTTCTTCTTCTAGTCCACGCCACTGCCAGTCACTCTTATTGGCTTGCTCCTCTTACTATTAAATGCTTAGTCTCCTTTGTCAAATAAAGCAACCGACGAGAAGTCCACTGCGCCCCTTTCCTGGACTTTTTCTATTTCCTTTTCTGCTCTTCTCTTCGCCCATGTCTCCTCCAGCCAACGTTGATTGGCTAACTCCCCATCCTTTTCTTTGTTTTGTCTTCTAGCCCTTAATTCTCTTGTCATTCTTCTTCTTCTTCTCCACGCCAAAGTTAGCCACATTGATTAATTTTATCTCATCTCATTTAATGCTTTCATACCTTATATATACTATCTTGACCTTTTATCAAGATTAAATCCCATATATTCTTTGTTACAATTGATATTTGTTTTTCTTTCTTTTATCAACCATACTATACATCATGACTTAAAATGCAAAGTGGAAATTCACATCCAATGATTCTTTAATTTCACTAGAAGAATTAATTTCCACCATCAATCATGTACAAATATAGTATATAGTATAATAAAATTCGGGTCTTACATTTCTCCCTACCTTAAGAAATTTGGTCCTCCAAATTTAACTCGGACCTATCCATTGAAAAACTCTGGATACCTCTCACGCATAAGGCTTTCTAACTCCCAGGTAGCCTCCTCCTCGTTATGATACTGCCAGAGCACTTTAACCAAAGGAATCGTCTTAGACTGCAATACTTTATCCTTCCTATCCAAAATCCGTACCGATTTCTCAACGTAACTCATGTCTTCTCTGATCTCCAATGGCTGATGTCGAATCACGTGAGAAGGATCTGGATGGTACTTTCTCAACATCGAGACATGGAATACGTTATGCACACCTAACAAGTCTGGTGGTAGTGCTAACCGATATGCCACATCTCCCACACGATCTAAGATCTCATAAGGCCCAATGTACCGAGGACTCAACTTTCCTCTCTTCCCGAATCTCATTATACCTTTGGACGGTGAGACCTTTAAAAATACATAATCACCTGCTACAAACTCCAAGGGTCAGCGTCTAGTATCTGCATAATTCTTCTGCCGACTTTGAGCCGTTCTGAGCCTCTCACAAATCATCCGTACATCACGAGAAGCCTGCTCGACCAAATCAGGAGCTAACAATTTACGGTCTCCAACTTCTTCCTATGCTATCGGGGATCTGCATCGTCTGCCATACAATGCCTCATACGGTGCCATGCCGATACTAGTATGAAAACTATTGTTATAAGCAAACTCTGCCAGGGGTAAATGATCGTCCCATGAGCCTCTTAAATCCAATGCACACGCTCTCAGTATATCCTCGAGCGTCTGTATCGTACGCTCGGACTGCCCATCAGTCTGTGGATGAAAAGCGGTGCTAAAACTCAGCTGGGATCCCATAGCCTCCTGAAATCTCTCCCAAAAATGAGAGGTGAAGCGGGAGTCCCTATCAGAGGTAATACTCACTGGAACACCATGTAACCTCACTATCTCCCTGACATACAATTCAGCCAAGGCACTAACTGAATCTGTAGATCTCATGGCCAAGAAATGAGCAGACTTAGTCAATCTATCCACTATCACCCAAATAGCATCATATCCCTTCCGGGTCCGTGGTAATCCCATAATAAAATCCATAGTAACATGCTCCCATTTCCACGTAGGAATCGATAATGGTCGAAGCATACCTGTCGGCTTTTGATGCTCAATCTTAATCTGTTGGCATGTTAGACATTTAGTAACAAAATCTACGATATCCTTTTTCATCTTAGGCCACCAATACACTTTCCGAAGATTCTGGTATATCTTAGTACTACCCGAATGTAACGTGTATTTAGAGGTATAAGCCTCTGATAATATCAAATCTCGAATCTGCCGATCACCGGGAACACATATCCGACCTCTAAACCTCAGTATTCTGTCAGTGCCAATCTCAAAATCTAACATTATTCCCATCTGAATCTAACTGGCAACCCCAATGCAATAATCATCCTTCCTCTGAGCTTTCCTGATTCGATCCATCAAATCCGGCTCTATACGAAAACTAGCTGTAAATCCATACTGGTCAGAGGAAACAACTGTCAGACTGAGGTTAGAGAATTGCTCTATCAACTCATGCTCCCTGATCATCATGTACGATATCATGCCAACATGCTTACGGCTCAATGCATCTGCTACTACATTAGCTTTACCTGGGTGATACATAATCTCACAATCATAATCTTTTAAGAGTTCCATCCACCGTCTCTGCCTCAAATTCAACTCTTTTTGCGAGAATATATACTTCAGACTCTTATGATCTGTATATACCTAAAATTTCTCCCCGTACAAGTAATGTCGCCATATCTTCAGTGCAAATACTACCGCAGCTAACTCCAAATCATGTGTCGGGTAATTCCTCTCATGATCCTTCAACTGTCGAGAATCATAGGCTATAACCCGACCATGCTGCATAAGCACACACCCCAAACCTTGAGCGGATGCATCGGTATACACCATAAATCCACTTGATCCACTAGGAAGGGCTAATACGGGGGCAGTAGTCAATCTCCTCTTAAGCTCACCAAAACTACGCTCACACGCATCATTCCACTCAAACTTTACATCCTTACATGTGAGTCGTGTCAATGGAGCAGCAAGCCTAGAAAATCCCTCCACAAACCCGCGATAGTATCCGGCAAGACCCAAGAAACTCCGTATTTCGGTAACTGTGTTAGGCCTCTCCCACTGAACAATGGCCTCTATCTTGGACAGATCAACTGACACCCCGTTCTTTGACACCACATGTCCGAGAAATATTATATAGTCAAGCCAGAACTCACATTTACTAAGCTTAGCATACAATTTCCGCACTCTGAGGGTCTGTAGAACAACCTGTAAATGCTGCTCATGCTCCTCTGGTGTCTTAGAATAAATCAGTATGTCATCTATAAACACTATGACAAACTTATCCAAAAAGGGATGAAACACCTCATTCATCAAACTCATAAAAGCTGCAGGGGCATTTGTTAATCCAAAAGGCATCACTAGGAACTCGTAGTGACCATAACGAGTCCGAAAGGCTGTCTTATGCACGTCCGACTCCTTGATTTTCAACTGGTGATAACCTGATCGAAGGTCTATCTTGGAAAATACCTGTGCACCCCTGAGCTGATCAAACAGATCGTCAATCCGAGGTAGTGGATACTTATTCTTAACGGTAGCCTGATTTAACATCCGATAATCTATACATAACCGGAGACTACCATCCTTCTTCCGAACAAATAATACCGGAGCTCCCCAAGGCGACACACTGGGACGTATAAATCCCTTATCTAATAATTCTTGGAGCTGCTTCTTAAGCTCATCCAACTCAGTCAGTGCCATCCGATATGGGGGTCTAGAAATCGGTTCCGTACCGGGTACCAACTCGATCGTAAATTTCGTCTCTCGATCCGGTGGTAACCCTGGTAAATCCTCTGAAAATACATCCGAGAAGTCCTTGACCACAGGGATCTCTTGAATCTTTGGATATTTCCTCTCTACATCCTCCACACTAGCAATATATCCTTCATAAATATTCATACACAACCACAATTTCAGAACACATGTCATTTCATAACATAAAAGTCACATACTTTTTATTAATTTACAATAACTTTACAATGTACTTTTCGGGATAAGAGAAGGTAATAAACTTAGTATTACAATCCAAACTAACATGGTTTGCAGCTAACCAATCCATACCCAAAATGATATCAAAATCATATATGTTCAACAAAATTAGGTTAGCCGTAAAAACCTTCTCTCCAATAGTCAATTTACAATTCCGATATACAACATCCGTTCTTTGGAAATCATTAAAAGGAGTTTTCACTTGTAAAGTACATTCTAACAACTCCGGCTCTACTGGGGTCCTGTTGGCATATATAGGCGATAAGAACGAATGGGTAGAACCCGGATCAAATAAGGCAATTATAGGAATGTCAAAGAGATAAATTTTACCTTTAATTACATCGATAGAGGCGTCGACAGTCTCTTGATCCAACGCGTACACCCGACCCTGAGTCACAACCTTCTTACCCTTCTCTGCGGCTGTCGCCCGCCTAGGTTGTGAGGGTGTTGCCTTCTCTGGCTCACTCTGAGTTGCCGGGGCCGCTATTTGCGGTAAGGTATTAGGAATAGTAGAAGCAGCAGATTCTCTGAGCATCGGGTAATTCCTGACAAAGTGCCCCATCTGTCCACAATTAAAACATACCCTAGACATTAAAGGACAAGGGCGTGACCCATGCGACCTTCCATACTGTCTACATAAAGGTGCAACACTCCTTTGAGTAGTGGTAGGGCCACTAGTAGGTGTAGAAATTACTGGTCTAGTAAATCTGCCCTCTGAAATCTGTATGCCCATAGGTTTGCTCCTCTTAGGCTGCTCTCTACCTGATCTTTCCTCTATAAACCTCTTAGTCCTCACCTTTGCTTTACCTTTATTCTTGCTACTGAAATCGAGCTGGAACTGCTCATAATCCCTCTCACATAGCTGAGCCCGTTGAACTGTCTCACCATAAGTCTGTATAACAAATGGGGCTAACTTCATTCTGATGGATGGCCTCAAACCAGCTCTAAACCTTGAAATCTTATACCGGGTATTCGCACTAGTTTGTGGATCAAAACGGCTCAGTGTAGTAAATTTGGCCTCATACTCGTCCACTGATATGCTGCCCTGAACTAAACCCATGAATTCCTGCTGTAATTTATCCTGAGTAGTGTCAGGAATATACTGCCTCCTAAAAGCTTCCACAGAAATATCCCATGACAGATCTTGATGCTGAGCAAATAATACTGTCTGAGTGGCCTTCCACCAATGTCTCGCATCATCTGCCAAATGGAACACTACTAAGCCTACCTTCTCTGTTTCTGAACATCTCATAATTTGAAGTAATCTATCAATCTCAATAATCCATTGATCTGCCGCCAATGGATCCCTAGTACCTTTAAACTTGGGTGGATCCAACTTTTTAAATGATTTCACCAATGCCACATTATAATAAGTCTCCGCATTTCGAGGCGGCTGAACCAATGGCTGTGGTGGAGCTACCGGTGGCTGAGGTGCCGGTGGTGGAATAGGCTGAGGCTCAGGCACAACTGGTGCCGACGGTGGCGATACTGGCGCTTCTACTGGGGCTGCAGGAGCTGTGGCTCTCTCTCTCTGCCCTATCCGCGGCTTTATCCGCCTGATACATAGCCATAAAATCGGCTACTAACCTCTCTACCTGGTTCACACGAGTATCAATGTTCTCTAACTGTAGAGGACGTGGAGCTCTAGGGGCAGGTTCCAGTGTCTGCGGTTCCGAAATCTGTGCCGCCCTACCTCGGCCGATATCTCTAACTGAGCGTGTCACCCTCCTTCTTCCACTCATTTCTGTACCATAGAAATCATTTATTACTCATCATTAGCATATATTCAGAATATACAGTACTACAGGGAATGTTTACTGTTCACTTTTCATTATAAACATCACTAGACATCTGACCAACCCTGCTCTGATACCATTTAATCTGTAAGATCCCAAATACCCAATGTAACTAATATTTACTTAAAAATTCCCCTTACTTATCGGTTGGGCTGTCTGTGATGCTTAACAACTCTTTAACATTTAAATAACCATTAAAAACTCTTATTACATTAATGCTCTAAGATGTATACACATTCCCTTCTATTTAAAGTAGTACTGTACAATTTTTTTTTCTGAATATATAAAAGAAATAATAAACCTTTGATAACAGATATCCACTTCCAGTCGATAATCTCTGGAAGGTAATTCTCTTAATCCAAGATCAGTAATCTGTGGAGTGGAAAATAAGGGGTGAGCGATAACATGCTCAGTAAGAAAGATGTACATAAATCTAACTTTATTTCTCAAAACTTTTATTTTTCATAGTAGTAAACCCAGTGGATATAGAAAACAGTTTACAATATCATTGGCATAATCAGTGAATAGGATTTAACAAATCCTCTCTGTAAAATAAGTTAATAAGTTGAGACTAGGCATCACCCTAAAATAAGTCATGCTATCATCGTTCCCCCTCCCCCTTGCGAGAACGGCATAATCATCCCACTAAGGATGTAGTAGATCTATGGCCACAATCTATGGATGGTCCTCAGGTCCACTTGCCAAGTGACCCCGAGACCGCTGATGACTTGGCGGGTCCATCAGCCTTAGAACTCGTAACAAGGCATGAAACTAGGGGCCTAAAGTTTCAAAATCATAGCTAAAAATACCTTAAAGAAACCCATTTAATAATTTTAAATAGTTAATCATTTCTCATTTGCATAAAGAATATAAACTGAAATCTGGTCGCCCATGGTCAGCTCGCCCCGTCTGGCTTGCCCATGGTCGACAGTCCAGTAGGGTGAACTTATGTTCGCCCGCCAATTGAAAACAAGGAAACCGGCTCGCCCTCACTGGCTCGCACATGGTCAACTCGCCCAATGGTCAACTCGCCCATTGGATCAACTCGCCCAAAAGGTTTTGTATTTTCTATTTTCAAAATATTATTCTGTCTCATTTTTCGTTTAAGAAAATGTACTTTATACCTCTTCACCATGGTCAGCTCGCCCATCACGGCTCGCCCATGGTGAACTCTAAGGTGGGTGAATTAGTATTCGCCCGCCAGCTTTCCTTTTTAATCAACAAAATGGCTCGCCCATTATATGAAAAGATAGTCGCCCGCCCTAGAAAACATTGAAAAGGGTCCGCCCACAATGGCTCGCCCGGATTTTCTATTTAAAACATGGTTACTCGTCCGCCAAAATATCACATGAGGGATTTTTGCCCAAAACATAACGAAGGGTCAACTCGCCCGCCCTTACCAGTTAGCCCAATAACAAGGAAATTTATCAAAATAGTATGCATGTCTTAAACCAAAACAAATTCTCAGTACTTTCATAAATTTAACTCCACAAGACATGCATTCTTTTAACACACAACTCCCTTACCTCGTCTGAAGAAGCCCTGCATCTCGGTCGCCTTTCTCAATTCTCGTCTGCACAATTTCATTAAAACTATTAATATTCCTTTTTCGAATATTTTCTAAACTATTTATTTTTTTCCTAATATTTGGGACACTTGGCGAGACTGAGTTCGCCATTCGCCCATAGAGTTCGCCTGACCATTCAACTCGCCATGCCCTGCATGTGAGTTCGCCCGACACTACTGTTTTGTTCATTGGCGGCTCACCTATGTATTAAACTTGCATGTGGCGATCTCGCCCACTTCCTCATTCCAGATTTTAGCTCGCCCATTATCATTTTTTTCCAGTATCTTCATTGTTTATTCTGATTCAGACTACACCTTATTCTAGTTCTTATATATTCTAGTAAGGTTTAGCTAACACAAGGCTATATCTATGTTTATTACGTTATAAAACATAGAAATCCAGTATTGAATATCAAGGGAACCATAGAAATTATGGAACTTACCTTAACCCAATTGCTCTTCCAAAAACAGATTATTTCCTACCTCCCTTAGCTTTGTTTCTCTTGTTCCTTGGCTTTTCAACGCTGCAGAAGGGTTTGGCTAGCTAACAGATGAAATTACATGGTTCATTTATGACGAAAACCGAGGAATGAAAGATGGATATGCAAAAATACAGAATTGGGCGAGGAGGTTGTTTGAGAGGATGAAGTTGACGACATCATCTTCCCTCACATATTCCTTTATATAGCCATTTGATCCTGTTAGAAACTACCGACTGTTTTCTTATCATGTTTCTTTCATCATTACATGCATTAAATTTTGTGGAAAAACTGCAGCTAGTGGACGGCGGTAAGAAGAAAATTCCCTGCATGTGTTAAAAATTTTCTTTCTTTTTCCTCTTCTTCTTCTAGTCCATGCCACTGCCAGTCACTCTTATTGGCTTGCTCCTCTTACTATTAAATGCTTAGTCTCCTTTGTCAAATAAAGCAACCGACGAGAAGTCCACTGCGCCCCTTTCCTGGACTTTTTCTATTTCCTTTTCTGCTCTTCTCTTCGCCCATGTCTCCTCCAGCCAACGTTGATTGGCTAACTCCCCATCCTTTTCTTTGTTTTGTCTTCTAGCCCTTAATTCTCTTGTCATTCTTCTTCTTCTTCTCCACGCCAATGTTAGCCACATTGATTAATTTTATCTTATCTCATTTAATGCTTTCATACCTTATATATACTATCTTGACCTTTTATTAAGATTAAATCCCATATATTCCTTGTTACAATTGATATTTGTTTTTCTTTCTTTTATCAACCATACTATACATCATGACTTAAAATGCAAAGTGGAAATTCACATCCAATGATTCTTTAATTTCACTAGAAGAATTAATTTCCACCATCAATCATGTACAAATATAGTATATAGTATAATAAAATTCGGGTCTTACATATTTATTTTTCGAAGCTGTGTGACCTTGATCCAGTCCACAACGGGCCCAGTTGGCACCTAATCAATGCTCACAGTGGACCCCCTGGACTATAGCCATAATTCTTTCCGACTTGCACTTTCCCTCACGAGTATATCTGAACTGCATGATTATTTATTAGTCGCTAATATGTCTCAAGCTTAGTATGTATATGATTTTAGTATGTATATGATTTTCCGTGCTTATCTTCATATATGATTTCTAAATGTATGATATTTAGATTCTGAAACTGATAAGAATTTGCTTTGATGATTCATATTGAAACTGAATGTGATAAGCACGTATATTTCGAATTATGTTCAAAATTCAGTTGTTTATGTTTCAATTTAAAGGAAATGTTTTATGATGCATTGCATATGCATGATTTGATTTTTGAATAGTATGAAATACAGTATTAGAGTTTTAATAAATATTTTAGAAACTTGCATATAGAGATTCGGTATCTGTTTTATATATATATTTCTTATTGGGCTTTCCAAAAAGCTCACCTCCCCCCCTCTCCACCTTCCAGATTATTTGCAGTAGGTGCTTTGTACGCAGGGTTTAAGCAAGTCCTTCGAGGCTCTTGTACCACCCTTAAAGGTATGTGATGTACAGTTATTTATTTTGTATTTAGACTTGTATTTTAGTACTTTTATAGTATGTGGATGTAATTAAATGAAGTACATGATATATTTATAGTTTATAACAATGCATACAACTTGGGTGGAGATATATTTAGTCAAGTAGAATGATTCGAAATTGTAAATGCATACTTAGTGAGAGAATTTGACTGGGACCTAAGGCAATTAAAGAATATTGAATTAGCTGATATAAAGTTAGCTTAATAATTTATTAGTGACACTACGTACAACCCAACCAAGTAAGTGAAAAAGAAAAAATTTGGTTTGTATTTTCAGTATAAAGGATGGTTACACCTTGACTCTAATTGTGCAAAACTTCTTGCTATCATATTTGCTATTGACATGTTTGTGAATTCGGTAGGCATTTAGGAGCTAACTTAATAATTGAGTTTGATTCCATGGGTGTGGTGAAATGCTGCTATCAGGAGAACTCAAGACCCTAAAATTATTGGCTTACCTTTTCAGAAATTTATCAAATGAGAGAAAAGAGACCTGTTTGGATTCATAAAATCTTTAGATAAGCCAATGGCATGGCTGACTCACTTGCCAAAGTTGGGTTGAGATCGGTGCCTTTCAAAGCTTAGTGTAGTTAAATCTATTGCTGAATAGGTTGCAGACATGAGAAGTTTGGGGCCTCTGCTTTGTTTTTGTTCTCCTAGTTTTCAACATGAGTTTGAGATCTCTAGTCTGGTGTTCATGTTTTGGTTTATTTTCTGCCTGTTGTCTTGTTCTTTAATTGTCTACCTGCAGTTACTAATCCCGGGTCTATTGTAGACTGTAATCAATATGCTTCTATTAATGTAAACCAAAAAAAAAAATGCTTCTATTAATAAACGTCGCTGTTTAGCAATATATATATATATATATATATATATATATATATATATATATATATATATATTGGATTTTTTTTTTCAATTTTCTCAGTCAGCAAGTTTTCAAAAGCATACATGGCATGCATGAGCATACTCATCCTTGCCAGAAAAAAAGCCATTAGAAATCACCATTTATTATTCTCTTTGAGATCTCCATTTTGGAAAGGAAAGTATTTGATTTTCATAATACGAAATAAACACTGTTATTTGTTACAATTTACTTGTTTTAACATGACTTTTCTAGCTTCTCTTGCGCGTTTGGGGTTAAAGTTTTCTGTAAGAATTTGATTGTTGAACAGCTTGATCTCAATAATTATCTGACATTTTTTGCATGAATCCTTTTCCTTACATCAAAAAACAGAACTATTCACCCCTAAAATGGCTATATGATTGCAATCTTACTTGAAAGAAGAAAGTTTTGTGGCATAAACATAATTAATAGATAAAAGAATATGACTACCTGTATGTTCACGAGATATTACATACAAGTAATTTTAGGCAGTAGTTGTAAGGGAGTACTTTCCTTGACAATGTAGTAAACAATATACAATCAGTCAATCACAATGATCTCATCAAAGTCCAGTAGCTTCCCTTACAAAAACAAGCTCTGGGTAATGTTTATACTAATAGTAAGAGCTTGAAAATCAAATAATTAAGGCTTTCCAGGTTTGTTCAATCTTGTGTTGCATCACTGGAAGCCATCCTTTTCTTTTCCTCCTGATATCCCAATAGTTATCAAACCTATTCCAATATGTTGCCCAAGCTAAAGGCCTTTAAAGATAATTACTAGTTACATTCTAGTTAAGATTTAATAAACTGTGAGGAGCAAAATTTATGATGCAGGGAGAGAGTAAAATTAAGCATTCAAGTGAAGGGAATACAAAAGCCCGGGCCCCCCCTAGACACACAGGCAGCTAGCTCATTTCTTGAATCGACATTTCGCTTTCACAGAATGAACTTGATCCATCTTTGATCCCTTTAAAGAAGACAGTGATTAAATGACATGCCAAAAATCCATGTATATGAGGGCTAATTCTCAAGAGCATCTTTATTAAATTGAGTGTAAGGAGTAGTTGTCAACGTATCCTGAATTGGTCTTTCTTCATGCATGATAACTGACATATGAAAAACTCTGGAAACAGTAGGGGGGATATATATATATATATATATATATATATATATATATATATTTATATCTATTTATATATATATATATATATTTATATGAAAACTAATTTTATTTCTGGGTTACTTTGGTACTTGTGGAAAAATGAGAGCTGCATGGAATCTTGTGTAGATAAAGCTTAATCACTACCAAAAGAGAAGAACTCTTTCCGCTGCAACCAAACAGAATCGGTAGACAATCTATTTTTCAGCTGTCAGTTCTAGTGAAAATTTTGGATGCTCTGCTGCTAGGGACGCCTCTTATTCCTCGCATGGAAGAACATTCGTCTTCTTTTAAGCCCAATCCTAATTTATGGAGAATGACTTTCTTTGTTACAATCTGACTTTTATGGCTTCATAGAAATGCAATTATTTTCAAGCAAAAGCAGGCTGATGCGACGCAGTTGATTGATGCACCAGGGTTAGACTCGCTTGCTGGTGTCAAGGTAAATGGCTTTTAGTGCAGCTCTTGTAAATGATTTTTTTTTCTTAACCTCTCCTTCGTTTCTTTTAGTTTCAGCAAGCATATTTCTCGTCCGAATAGTTCTTGCTCTTGTCCTCCTCCCAGCCCAGTTACATGAAGTTAAACCTTGATGGATCTATCTCTAAAAAGTCTATGGATTGTGTTTTTCATGATCATTCTGGGAATTTCAAAGGTGTTTTCTCTAAGCCTATTGGGGTGGAAGATTCTAATTTTGCTGAGTTTATGACCTTTAAGGAGGGTTTGTTATTATTTATTCTCTTCCTCTTCGTAGGCTTCTTCTCACCATCGGCAGCGAGTTATTTTTCCATAAATAATCATTTTTCTGTCCCTAACGAATGAAGTACATCTCAAATCTCATTGAACGTCTAAATTGCAACTTCAATGGTATTCTATTCAAACATAATTTTCAAGAGGCAAATTCTATTGCAGATGATCTTGTTAAATCTGTGGTTTCTCGATCATGTGCTTTGGTGCCTTGGTGGCTTGGCTTCAATTGGGATGTTTTTATTGTTCATGCTTTTTGTTTTAAACTTTCTTCCGATTTCATTTAATAGAATCATCTTCCTTTCAAAGAAAAACGAGAAGAGCCAAATTCCAACAAGAAAGATACATGGAAACAAAGCAACCCTCATGCATGGAGAGAGAGAGAGAGAGAGAGAGAAAGAGAGAGAGAGAGAGAGAGAGAGAAATGAGGAGAGGTAAGATTCTCTCAAGACAGCTTCCATGACACAAGTTCATCAAACTAAACAAAAAACAAGCTGCTAATTAAGATCCTATATATCTATGTCACATATCTTTGTCTGTGTTTGAAATATGTGATGAACTTGTAAAAAGAACTGAAAAAGATGTATAAATTTAACTCTTTCTCTCCAGGCCACGCCCTCCCTTTGTCTCCCTTCTCTCTGATTAAAATGATCTTTGGGAGATGAGTAAGCTGGATCCGTGCTACTAAAGGATTACCCTCATGGAATTAGTTCAAGAATCAAAGATATGGGAAATGCAGGTTCACAAACTTCAAACTCTCAGAGTATGTGAATTAAGGTCTCTTAAACTCTCTCTGATTCTCTAAATCTTGCTCATGTAGTTGGATTGGAAAGAAACCCCACTTTATAAGCAAGCCCTAGCTAACTATACCAATATGGTAGAGTTAAACTGCAAATTAGTAGCAGAGATGAAAAAGCTTGGAGGACTATAATAGATATAAAAAAATTTTCATGAAAACCCTGAAAGAGAAAATAGAATTATAATAAATTGGACTCTAAAAAATTGACCTACAAAACAATCATATCTATGTCATGAAAAACCCTAAACAAACCGCTTATCATAGATAGGAATTGAAAAAACAAGATTTACTGATACACCAAATTTTATTGAAAGCTGGAAGCTGTACGGCAGGCTTGAGGACAACACCTGAGAAGCCCAATCACCAAAGTAGTACTTATAAGGGATCTTGAAATCATCGAAACTGCACCGAGACACAAATTACTGTCATATAACACTAATAAACCTAAAAACAGTTCGCATTTCCAGAGTAAAAGTTTCGCACACGGGTGTGAAAAATAACCCCAAAAAAAATCTACACTACAAATCAGGTTAAATTAAGGAAACCCCAGATATCCAAATAAGCCTGAATTCATATAAAGAGGTTTAGATATGACAAACCTTTTCTGTAGAAAACAGAAATGGTGGTGCTAGGAAAAGAGAAAGGTGTGGGAATTAGGGTTTCACTGTGAGAGAGATTAGGGTTTTATTGGATTGTGCAAGCAGCAACAGGTGAAACTGCCACATGATCTGATATTTCCTCGATTAAAAAAGAGGGAAATTAAGATCATGCTGGCAGCTTCATCTGATGGTGGAGCACCATAAGAAAATGTGTACGCTTCACTCTCCTTAAACAAGGGCCTAACAAAGGCCAATTAAATCTGAAAACACCATGAAAGACTAAAACTATACACTGAAGTCAGAGCCTACATGTATTTTTGGTAGCTTTAGCAATAGCAGTGCTAGGCTTCATGTTGTGAGGAGAAAATAAAGAAGAGGGGTTTAAATAGAAGACGAAGGCGAGGATTGTAGGGATATATTAATATTATCATCATATACTAGTATTTAATTTTATTTTGATGATGGAATACAAGAGAAGACTCCCACTCTCTGGAAAGCTAAAGGGTAAATAAAAATAAAAAAAAACAAACGAAAAGAAGAGATGTAAGAAAAAAGAGTGGTCCCAAATGATGCAAATTGAATATTGTCACGCCAAAGGCCAAAGACTAGCACCATGCAGTTTCGCAGACAGGATAGTGAGTGTTTCCATATATATTTGTTAAGAGCATTAATAACTTTTAGGTTGGGTCAGTGGGGGACCTTTCAACCTCCTCTTTCTTTTTCCTTTGCTTATCTCTCTCTCTCTCTAACTGTGAGAAGGAAGGATCGGCCATGAGCCAAAAAAAGAGAGTGTAATTAACCGCCAGTAGTATTGATGGGGGACCAGATACTATACATATATTGCATGGTTTCACTCAAAAATAAACAAGAAAAGAGCATCTCTACACGCCCGAGAAAACTATATGGAAATCTCTCTTTCTCTCTCTTTCTCTTTCTGTTTCATCAATTTTACGTTGTAATTAAGTGAAAATGGATGTAATCCAATATCCTCATAAGCATCTTCCTTTTATTCACAGATGATAGCCTTTTTCTTGCAAAACTTTCCATTTCTTGGATAGTTGCTAAACCCTGATTGTTGCCAGCTGCAATTTACTACCATGACTACTTTTTTTTATATAAGCAATTTTTTTTGAAATATTTTTATTTAGAAAATCATGCAAAATGAAAAAGTTTTAGTTGTTTTAGAAATTTCTTATCGCTTTTGGTTACGTGCCCTAGCTCTATTGGTGTGAGGATTGAAACAACTTTTATATACACACATATAGGCAAATAATATGACCGTTAAAGCTTTATGCTTTATTTATGTTGATCACGTGTCAAATTGTAAATAAATTGAAAAAATTTTATATATTATTTTTGCAAATTTTATTTATTTATTTATTATTATTTCTATAAGCAACGCATTTCATTGATGACAAATGGTGACACTAGGAAGACAGCTCTTCATGTAAGCGATTACAGTAGAGAAAAGTAGAGCAAAACAACAAAAGAATCATAGAACATAAATAAATAAACAACATGTAAGACCCGAATTTTATTATAATATATATCATATTTGTACATGATTGATAGTGGAAATAAATTCTTTTAGTAAAATTAAAGAATCATTAAATCTGAATTTCCACTTTTCATTTTAAGATATGATTTACAATATGGTGTATCTGAATTAGGATTGAGTATTTAAGAGATGTATAGAAAGCATTCGGTTGAAAGAATGCAAAAGAAATAAAATGAAGATCATGTATAAAAGAAACCCTATTTGTTGAAGTGTAAAAGCATTAAATGAAGTGATGAACAAATGAGATGAAAACCAATTGCTGTTGAATGGATGTGGCGTGGAGAAGAGAAGAAAAGAAAAGAGAAAAGTCAAGGAAAGGGGCTATAGTGGACTTCTCTCCACTTTGCTTCTCCTGACAATTGGGCTAGGCAATAAATGGCAAAGAAAAGTTAGTCAAAAACGAATGTTAGTAAGGACTTCACCATCGTTCTTTTTGCTGCAGTTTTCTTTAGTTTTTAATGCATGAAATGATGAAAGAAAATGGGATAAGAATAGGTGGTAGATTTTGAGAGGATTTGAGTGGTTATATAAGAAGGAATTCATGGGAAAATAGACTTATGCAACATTCTTCTTCAAGAAAAACCCTCTGATGCTTCTCGTCCAGCATATGTACTGCAAACTCAAAGTCTTGGTTCTTCCATTCCTCACGTACATGAGCCATGAAAACTTCATCCTTAGTTAGCTAAAAATTTATCTAGTGTGTGAAGAGCTGATGTAACGGTCGCGGCCACCCCTGTATGGGCCCTACGCACACGTTACTCACTCGTATTGTCCTCTCTGGGCCCACTGGCCCTCAAGGTTTTATTTCGCGTCCGCCATGACTTGAACCCCTTACCACTTGTAAGTGTCAAGTCATGACTAACCATTGGAGCGCGTTTTATGGTAACGGTCGCGGCCACCCCTGTATGGGCCCTACGCACACGTTACTCACTCGTATTGTCCTCTCTGGGCCCACTGGCCCTCAAGGTTTTATTTCACGTCCGCCATGACTTGAACCCCTTACCACTTGTAAGTGTCAAGTCATGACTAACCATTGGACCTAGGTCCAATGGTTAGTCATGACTTGACACTTACAAGTGGTAAGGGGTTCAAGTCATGGCGGACGCGAATTGGGAATTATTCCCGATAAAACCCTGAGAGGCAGACGGCCCGTGTGTGGCACCTCAGAGGGGACAGTACGGTTGAGTAACGGCTGCCGGCAGACGGCCCATGTGAGGCACCGGGGCGTTACAAAAAAACGCGCGTTTTATTGTGACGACTCGGGTGCACCCATAGGCCACCGCCCGAGCTCACTCAACCGTATTGTCCGCTCTGGGGTGCACCACACGGGCCGTCTGCCTCTCAGGGTTTTATCGGGAATAATTCCCAATTCGCGTCCGCCATGACTTGAACCCCTTACCACTTGTAAGTGTCAAGTCATGACTAACCATTGGACCTAGGTCCAATGGTTAGTCATGACTTGACACTTACAAGTGGTAAGGGGTTCAAGTCATGGCGGACGCGAATTGGGAATTATTCCCGATAAAACCCTGAGAGGCAGACGGCCCGTGTGGTGCACCCCAGAGCGGACAATACGGTTGAGTGAGCTCGGGCGGTGGCCTGTGGGTGCACCCGAGTCGTCACAGCTGAGGAATAAGCAAAGTAAAGCTAAGTGAGGCAAGAAAACACTCTATTTTGGAAGAGCAACTGGGTTAAGGTGAGTTCCATATTTTCTATGGTTCTCTTGATATTCAATACTGGATTTCTATGTTTTGCAACGTAATAAACATAAATATAGCCTGGTTTTAGTTAAATATTGTTGGAATATATAAGAAACTGGAACAAAACATAGTCTGGAAAATAATTGAGAATGAGCAAAGAATTTGAGTACTCGCCCAAAAGATGAAGTGAGTTCAATGGAATGCATGAATCGGTGATACAATATTCGCCAACATCCTATAGATAATCAGGAATATAGTTGGATGGGCGAGGACCAATGATCGCCCAAAAATGCGAGAATGGTGAACTCACAAAGATAGGAAGGCGAGTAGGATTTGGGGCGAGCTCCCATGTTGGGCGAGCTCCAACGAATGAGCCAATATGAATGGCAGAAAATTTGGGCGAACTCCCATATTTAAGCCAATATAAGATGGCGAGTTGAGCTGTGAGCGAGCTCCCACGAATAAGCTTGGGGCGAGCTCACCAGTGTAAGCCAATTAATGTATGGCGAACTATTTTGGGCGAGCTAGTAGATTATTAAGTCTCGCCAAAATGTTGAAAATATTGGAAAAGGAAATATTAATAGAATTTATAAATTATTTGCAGCTGGGAATTGGGAATTGCTATTGGCGAGCAGGAAGCAAGGTGAAGCAAGGCTTCGTAATATCAGGTAAGGAAGTAGTATGTGAAGTGAATGCATGTCTTGTCGAGTTAAAATTGTATGAAAATTATTGAGAAATAAATTTGGTTTCTGACATGCACTGGTTTGATGAATTATTCTGACTTGGGCGAGCTACAAAGATAGCCGACCCTTGTGTTGTTTGTTGGGCGAACTGGTTAGGGCGGGCGAGCCAAACCTTTTATGATGTTTTGGGCGAAAAAACCTTTTTATGAGATATTGGGCAAGTATCCTTGTTTTAAAGAGAAATCCGGGCAAGCCAAAGTAGGCGAACCCTTTTAATGTTGTATGGGACGGGTGACTTCTATTTTAATAAAAATCGGACGAGCCAATGTGGGCAAACCCTTTTAAGTTCTTTTGGGTGAGCGACCCAGGTTTTCATGAAATGGGTGAGTTGACCATGGGAAACGCCATAATGGGCGAGCCGCTTAGGGCTAGCCATTTTATTTGGTTTTAAAAAGACTAAAGTGGCGGGCGAACACTACTTCGCCGCCTTGTCGAGTTAACCATGGGCGAGCCGTGATGGGCGAGCTAACCATGGCGAACAGGTTTAAAGTTCATTTTCTCATGCGAAAAATGAACTAATTTTTATATCTTTGAAAATATAAAATATGTTTTAATGTGATGGGTGAGTTGATCTCAATGGGCATGTGACTAGGGAAGTGTCGCATTTGGGCAAACTTGTAACATCCCGTTACCACATTTTCCACGTATTTTTATACAACTTTACCGATTGGGCTGCCTGTGATGCCATTAACATTCTACAATGATAGTGATAAATAATAATATTTATTTATCAAATACGAAATATGAATATTTCTTTTCATTATTCCTTACATCTGACATCCCCTATTGTCTTTATTTTATTAAAGTAGTACTGTATCCTATGTCTGAAATGTAAAAGGGAAGAGACTGTACCTGTCATGTTTAACTTACTTTGCCCGCAGCGCTATATATGCAGCCATATCCATCTTGGGGCTAATTCTCTAACTCCGTGTCTTTTATCTGTGGAGTTAAAACAAAGGGGTGAGCGAACTACGCGCTCAGTAAAGGAGACATATGCTGTTTTATAAAACCAAAACCATATTCCACAATTTATTTTTTTTCCAAAAATCACATCAAATAGGAAACAATAGTTATATCAACCAGTACTCTCAATGCGTATCATTTTCTCAACAGTTTACAATAAAATAGACTAAACAGCAAATAGGATTTTTTTAACAAATCCTTTCAGTAAATAACAATCAACAAGTTGAGACTAGGCAACAAAAACATCATGCTCTCATTGTTCCCTCAGGAACACAAGTTCGCTTTTGGGGTGCACCCGTAGGCCACCGCCCCTCACGGCTATCTCAACTAGATCTATGGCCATAATCTATAGGTGGTCATCGGGTCCACTTGCCAAGTGACCTCGAGACCGCTGATGACTTGGCGAGTCTATCAGCCCTGTGACGCCCTGAGGTGCACTCGTTGGTCCATCGACCAAGCCACTGCCCCAGGCAGGTCACGCAACTACATGAATCATAATGCATGAATTCAAGGCCTAAAGTCTCAAAACCACTTTTATATCTCATGAAAACCTTTATGGAATTATCTCACCATATTATCATTTTCTCAAAATGATTTGATTTCCAAAAAGGTTTAGGCTTTCTGTTTACAAAACACCTTGACTTCCTTTCAAAATCTCAACCGTTAAAACCTGCTCGCCCATGGTCAGCTCGCCCAATATGGCTCGCCCATGGCAACTCGCCCAGTGCAGTGAACTTGTGTTCGCCCGCCAACCTTTGATTTTAAAACAACAAGCAAAACTGGCTCGCTCTTAGTGGCTCGCCTATTAGTCAATTCACCCAAAAGGGTTTATGTTTTCTATTTTCAAATATATTAAAATGGGTCATTTTTCCTTAAGAAAATACCATCGAAATCTGCTCGCCACGGTCAGCTCGCCAATCCGGCTCGCCCATGGTCAAATCGAAAGGGGTGAACAAGTAATCGCCCGCCACCCTCTATATTTAAAACAAAACACTGGCTCGCCCATTTCGGCTCGCCCATAGCTTTCTTAACAAAGGGGGTCGCTCGCCCCAAAACATTAAAAAGGGTTCGCCCATCAATGGCTCGCCCGCCTTTTATTCAAACAGGGTTTACTCGCCCCAAAATATTATAAACAGTTTGGCTAGCCCGCCAATACCAGTTCACCCAAATATCATAGGGCCGGCTTTGTAGCTCGCCCAAAATCAAAACACTTTAACAAATAATGCATGTCGTAAAACAAAACAATTTCTCAATAATTTTCATAATATTTACTCCACAGGACATGCATTCACTTCACACACATCTCCCTTACTTGGTTCAACGAAGCCTTGCTTCCCGATCGCCTTTTCAATCGCTTTTACCGAGTCCATAATTCCCGGCTGCAAAATAATTTATAAATTCCATTAATATTTCCTTTTTCAATAATTCCAACACTTTGTGAGACTTAAAATCAACTAGCTCGCCCACAAGAGTTCTTACTAGCTCGCCCAATCGAGCTCGCCATTCATCAAATGGCTTACAAGAGGGAGCTCGCCCACCATTACTCACCAAATATTCGTGAGCTCGCCCAACATTCAACTCGCCAGGCCTACTTTAGCTTAAATGTGGGAGTTCGCCCACAATTCTTCTCGCCCAATACCTTATGTATGTGAGTTCACCATAAGGCTTTCTACTCAGAGATGGGCTTGTCTATAAAATAAACTTATGTGAGTTCACCATAAGGCTTTCTACTCAGAGATGGGCTTGTCTATAAAATAAACTAGTGTTGGGCGACCTCGCCCACTTGAACAATAGCTGTGGCGAGTTTTTTTTTTTATTTCCTACTCGCCTCATTGGCGATTACTAACTTTCAACATGGGCGATCACCATAGTCGCCATTCTCATCACTTTTACACCATTTCCATTACTTTCCTTATTCATTCTCGATTATTTTCTCAGCATTCTACTACAATTTTCAACCCAGTTTCATTTTATTCCTCATCTACATTCAAGATATGAACTTATTCTATTTCTATTATCTAATAAGAATAAATCAAAAGCAACACTAAAATCATGCTTCTCATACTTGAAATCATAGAAATATATCATTCAATCTCAAGAAACCATTAAATCTCACCTCAATCAACTGCACTTCCAAAACAAAACTCTGTCTGTCTTATGTTAGCCTTACTTTGCTTATTCCTTTAGCTCCTCAACCATTGAGGAAAGGTTTTGCAAGCTGGTTTACTTGTTTAGCCAACTTAAGGGGTGGAAATGGGAGGAATCAGAGTATAAACTTGCAGTTGCATAACTTTCGGGAAGGAGATGAAGTTTGCTAAGCCGATCTTCCTCAAATGTTTCTTCTTATATAGCCATACTTATCCAATCAGAACTCATCACTTGGCCTTATCCCATTTCCTTCATTTATTTCACGTCTTTCATGCATTTAATGCATGAAGAAAAACTGCAGCTCAAGTGGCGTGAAAGTCTCCCTTCCACACGCCTTTTTCTTCTGCTATTGACTTTGACATCCTCTCTATTAATTGTTTCCAACCGTATAACTTACAAAGTCAATTTTGGCTGCAATGTTCACGTGCTGATTCCATTCAACCTGAGACCTCAGCTCGCCATTCTAATTGAATTTCAGTTCGCCAACTTAAGATTTGGCAAGTTACTTGGTGATTACCTTGGATTTGGCGAGTAGCTTTTGCCTTTCTCGCCAACTAGGTCATCACTTGCCCCTCTATATGGGCGATCACATTACTCGCCATACTCATTGGGCGATCATCATTAGAATTATTTGGGCGGTCAAGGTCCTTGCCCACTTGAGCAATCATCTTATATTGGCGAACTCACATATTCGCCCTCGCCATCACCATTGGCGATCATACTTTTGCATGCCCATTGGCGAACTGCCCATTTTAGTTCTCGCCTGTCGAGTATTTCACATACATTGCTCCTTTCATATTTCAAGTTAAGGAGCTTTTAACTTAAGGGAAATCAATATTCATTATTTCTTTAATTTCCCTTATCAATTGTATAAATTTAGAGTCTACAGTAGTGTAGAATCGGATTTTACATTTTTCCCCACCTTAAGAAATTTGGTCCTCTAAATTTCAACCGAACCTATCAGTGTGAAAGCTCTTATATCTCTTGCACATAAGGCATTCTAATTCTCAAGTAGCCTTATCCTCAGTATTGTACTGTCATAGTACTTTAGTCATAAAAATAATATTAGATTGCAATACTTTATCCTTCCTATCCAAGATCCGTACCAGTTTCTCAACGTAACTCATATCCTCTCTGATCTCTAGGAACTCATATCGAATTACGTGAGAAGGATCTGGAAATCATTTTCTCTTCATTGAGACATGAAATATATTATGCACTCCTAACAACTCTGGAGGTAGTGCACATCACTCACACAATCCAAGATCTCCAACGATCCAATGCATCGGGAACTCAATTTCCCTCTCATTATGCATCCCAATGGTGAGATCTTAATATATATAATCTCTTGTATATCTCAAGAAGTCTGTTCGACCAAGTCGAAAATAATTCTCGGTCTCTCATTTTCTCATGCTATCGTGGATTATATCGTCTGCTAAATAAACCCTTTCAAGGGCTATGCCTGTACCCTCCTTTGACCATTATCATAAGCAAACTCTGCCAGGGTAGAGGATTATCCTAGGAGCCTATAAAATCACCTGCACCAGCTCACACCATATCCTCGAACGTTCATATCATACGCTCGGATTGTCTCTCAGTCTGCGGATGATCTGCGGTGCAAAACTCAATCGGGATCCCATAGCTTCCTGAAATCTCTCTCAGCACTGAGATACAAAGCGGGACTCCCTATCAAATGTAATACTCACTAGAACACTGTCTAACCTCACCATTTTCCTGACATATAACTCGGCCAAGCCATTAATTAACTCAATAAATTCCATAATCAAGGAATAATCAGACTCAGTCAATATATCCACAACTATTCAGATAGCATTATACTCTTTTCAATTTCTAACTTTTAGCTAATCTCGTCTCTAAATTGAGACCACGAATATCTCTTTATACTCCTTATTGTCTTTAAGAGTACTGCTTGTCTCTTCAGGCTATCAATAATCATCACTTTAGCGCTATCCCGCGCTCTAAGATTACTCTTTCAAGTGAGTCGACGACCACCTAGTTCGCCCACATCTCTCAACATGTTATCCGGTGTTCAGCGATCATCCCATCTCATGGGTCGCCATCCCGGATTTTATTCAAGGATCCTGAAGAACTCGAAATTCTTCTCTCAAAATCAATTCATACTCCCTGAACTCTTTTATCATCTTTGGGAGTAAACAATTTCCACTTTTTTTACACAGTAACTCATTCATATTATTTACCACTTATCATCTGATTCGGTGCTAAGTCGATATTAATTTGGTGATTTTCATTTAGATAGTTTTTAAATCACTCGTATGTAATTGTCCCAGTAGTCTCTTAAATACAACATACTCTCTCTCAATATATCCCGAAGCGTCCACACAATGCGCTCGGATATCTATATCAATCTGAGGCGATGCTGATAGTAAAATTTGGAATCCCAAAGCCTCTTGCTACCCTCTCAAAGCATGTGGTAAATCAGGGATCCCTATCACAAATACCCACTCACTGGGACTTCACATACATTCTCTCTGTTTCACTGATATATATCGGCTAAGGCATTCAGGACATCCCGAAACATGATGATGAAGTGAATTAACTCGATTACACAATCCATATTCACTTCTATAACCTCATGGTTACACTATGACTGTCCTTCTTTTGCAGACCTTAATACTATTTACCGATTACGTCTCAGGTAATCATTTTCCCCTCGATAACTTCTCTTATATCAAGTTATCGTTTTTATCTCTTCTATTCTCCTAGTACATGTAATGTCACTACTTGGAGAATATACTTGAGAGTATACTTTTCCTCACATCAATTCCTGAAATTTAAATTTTATTATCTTTCAGATTTTCATCACCACTTTATTTATACAATTTCACATTCCCAATATGTACATATATACACATAAGTATATCCTTTTTCAGGATTAGCAGTACTTCTTGTATCTGTTCCTCTGAGTATGAAAATTTCATCTTTTTAATTCTGGCTTGTCATTAATTCCAGCCATAATTGCATAATGATCAGAGGAAATCACATTTATTCTTATTCTTGGGAACTACCTCATAACTCGTGTTACCTAGTCATCATATGACTTGTCTCTTAAGATATTTCCATTCTATATCATTTATCACATCTGTCAGTTTCTCACTTAATATAGTACTTTACCGTTACTATCTCGTAACCATTTCGGATACTGTATTCATACGTACCCATTCACTTTCACTTTTTCCACAAATAAGTACTGCATCAATAAGGTAGCAAATTCCACAAACTCTTCAACAATTCATTTATGCTATACGGGTAAAATTCATAAATTTTATACCCCAATAACCACACTTTTATCTCACTTAAGTAGTAAAATCTTTTATTCAGACAATTTTAATGTCTACTTAATCAGTTGAGACCTCACGTCTCTAATGTATATGGTTCAATTAGAACTCATGTTCACTGACTTAACAATAAGGTTTTCCATACCTTATTCAGTAATATTGCCTATATCAATATACATATTTATTCTCTTAAAATCATCCTAGTTGGCTCTAGGCACACAAATAGGAAGGATCCTACAGTCGGCTAAGGATCCAGATAGAATATGATAGGTATTTTAGAATACCATACTTGTTCCGGAACCTAGAAGCAACTGTAGAGAGTACAAATCCAATTGTTTTCAAAACGATATAATTATAATTTTTGTTTTCACGAATTATACCAAAACAGTTTAATTCTCTACTCATCAATCTCTTGAGTAATTTCTCAAGCTCTTCTGATTCACTGGTAAGAGCTTACAAACAAATTCCATATTTTGAATCGAGTCAACAATCTCTCGAATCCACATTTCTCTAAAAATTTACTTAGCATCATCATGTAATTTCAAATTCACAAACTCATATCACCTTGGATATCTCGTTATTTACATCCAACCAAATCACTATGTATCCTCCAAACACATAAATAAATTCTCAAGTCACTTAACAAGTATTTCACAATATTTTGATTATAAGGATATTGTAACGGACCAGCCCAACCGGCCATGGCAACCCCTTCTTGGGCCCATCGACAACGATTGCTATGACAACGCTACTCATCCATACTGTCCTCTTTGGTGAACGCATCGACGCCCCGGTCCTTTCCAACCGTGCTCGAACTCACCCATCTCAAGGTTTTCTTTCGCATCTGTTATGACTCGAACACTCGACTTCCTCAATTGTCAAGTTACTACTAATATTTATTCTCCTAAATCATAAGGAGTGTCTAGAACCAGTATTAACATAATCAATTTTACATCATTTCTCACACAATTTACCTTTTAGTTCACACTCTATAAGTACATCACTTTTCATAATATTCAATAATCTCTCACCAATATAATCTATATTTTCACTTTAATTCAGACCCTAAAATCCACAATAAGGCTGACTATCTCGCGACCTCTCATAGTTTGTACTCTGGGTCGCCTTACTCGTCAATATATCAGTGGGGTCCACAGTAGGGATCATCCTTTACACCATCAAATACTCATACTATTTCACCATCAATCTATTTTAAATCAAGTTAGACATTCATGACTTAAATAAAGCATTTCAATATAGGGTATATTCATAAATTCCCCTTTAATTCTCTCTCTTCGATATACCTCCAAACATGCGATTTTAGGGTTTATATACTAATATTATCCTTTTTTTATTTCAATCTCATCATTTCAGGATCTTAGTTCGATATAGACAAAGAAGTCCTGGTGGGGCCCTCACCGAGTTCCTCACTGTACCTTACCGAATGACCTGATATTATGATGATAAGATCGCCTATCTCATCCAAAATTTTCGGATTACAATCTCTACTTGTAACCCTTAATTCACCAACTTTCATCACATTTAAACACTTAACTCAATTCACAGTCACTTGACACCTCTATACATTCAGGCTATACAGTACTACAGGGGATGTTAACCTTTCTTAACACTTTCTGTGCTAAAGGCATCATCAAACATCCGATCAACCAAAGCTCTGATACCATTAAATCTGTAACATCCCATTATCATATATTTCACGTATTTTTATACAACTTTACCGGTTAAGCTGTCTACGATGCCATTAACATTCTACAATGATAGTGATAAATAATAATATTTATTTATCAAATACAGAATATGAATATTTCTTTTCAATATTCCTTACATCTGACATCCCCTATTGTCTTTATTTTATTAAAGTAGTACTGTATCTTATGTCTGAAATGTAAAAGGGAAGAGACTGTACCTATCATGTTTAACATACTTTGTCCGCGGCGCTATATATGTAGCCATATCCATCTTGGGGCTAATTCTCTGATTCCGTGTCTTTTATCTGTGGAGTTAAAACAAATGGGTGAGCAAACTACGCGCTCAGTAAAGGAGACATATGCTATTTTATAAAACCAAAACCATATTCCACAATTTATGTGTTTTCCAAAAATCACATCAAATAGGAAAATAGTGGCTATATCAACCAGTACTTTCAATGCATCATTCAAATCATTTTCTCAACAGTTTACAATAAAATAGACTAAACAACAAATAGGATTTTTTTAACAAATCCTTTCAGTAAACAGCAATCAACAAGTTGAGACTAGACAACAAATACATGATGCTCTCATTGTTCCCTCAGGAACACAAGTCCGCTTTTGGGGTGCACCCGTAGGTCATCGCCCCTCACGACTATCTAAACTAGATCTATGGCCATAATCTATAGGTGGTCCTCGGGTCCACTTGCCAAGTGACCTCGAGAACGCTGATGACTTTGCGGGTCCATCAACCCTGTGACGCCCTAAGGTGCACTCGTTGGTCCATCGACCGAGCCACAGGCACAGGCGGGTCACGCAACTACATGAATCATAACGCATGAATTCAAGGCCTAAAGTCTCAAAACTACTTTTATATCTCATGAAAACCTTTATGGAATTATCTCACCATATTATCATTTTCTCAAAATGATTTGAATTTCAAAAAGGTTTAGGCTTTCTGTTTACAAAACACCTTGACTTCCTTTCAAAATCTCAATCGTTAAAACTTGCTCGCCCATGGTCAGCTCACCCAATATGGCTAGCCAATGGCAACTCGCCCAGTGCGGTGAACTTGCGTTCGCCCGCCAACCTTTGCTTTTAAAACAACAAGCAAAACTGGCTTGCCCTTAGTGGCTCGCCCATTAGTCAATTCACCCAAAAGGGTTTATGTTTTCTATTTTCAAATATATTAAAATGGGTCATTTTTCCTTAAGAAATACCATCGAAATCTGTTCGACATGGTCAGCTCTCCAATCCGGCTCACCCATGGTCAAATCGAAAGGGGTGAACAAGTAATCGCCCACCACCCTCTATATTTAAAACAAAACACTGGCTCGCCCATTTCAGCTCGCCCATAGCTTTCTTAACAAAGGGGGTCGCCCATCAATGCCTCGCTCGCCTTTTATTCAAACAGGGTTTACTGGCCCCAAAATATTATAAACGGTTTGGCTCGCCTGCCAATACCAGTTCGCCCAAATATCATAGGGCCGGCTTTGTAGCTCGCCCAAAATCAAAACACTTTAACAAATAATGCATGTCGTAAAACAAAACAATTTCTTAATAATTTTCATAATATTTACTCCACAGGACATGCATTCACTTCACACACATCTCCCTTACTTGGTTCAACGAAGCCTTGCTTCCTGATCGCCTTTCCAATCGCTTTTACCGAGTCCATAATTCTCGGCTATAAAATAATTTATAAATTCCATTAATATTTCCTTTTTCAATATTTTCAACACTTTACGGGACTTAAAATCAACTAGCTCGCCCACAAGAGTTCTTACTAGCTCGCCCAATCGAGCTCGCCATTCATAAAATGGCTTACAAGAGGGAGCTCGCCCACCATTACTCGTCATATATTCGTGAGCTCGCCCAACATTCAACTCGCCAGGCCTACTTTAGCTTAAATGTGGGAGTTCACCCACAATTCTTCTCGCCCAATACCTTATGTATGTGAGTTCGCCATAAGGCTTTCTACTCAGAGATGGGCTTGTCTATAAAATAAACTAGTGTTGGGCGACCTCGCCCACTTGAACAATAGCTTTGGCGAGTTTTTTTTTTATTTCCTACTCGCCTCATTGGCGATTACTAACTTTCAACATGGACGATCACCATAGTTGCCATTCTCATCACTTTTACACCATTCCCATTACTTTTCTTATTCATTCTCGATTATTTTCTCAGCATTCTACTACAATTTCAACCCAGTTTCATTTTATTCCTCATCTACATTCAAGATATGAACTTATTCTATTTCTATGATCTAACAAGAATAAATCAAAAGCAACACTAAAATCATGCTTCTCATACTTGAAATCATAGAAATATATCATTCAATCTCAAGAAACCATTAAATCTCACCTCAATCAACTGCACTTCCAGAACAGAACCCTGTTTGTCTCATGTTGGCCTTACTTTGCTTATTCCTTTAGCTCGTCAACCATTGAGGAAAGGTTTTGCAAGCTGGTTTACTTGTTTAGCCAACTTAAGGGGTGGAAATAGGAGGAATCAGAGTATAAACTTGCAGTTGCATAACTTTCGGGAAGGAGATGAAGTTTGCTAAGCCGATCTTCCTCAAATGTTTCTTCTTATATAGCCATACTTATCCAATCAAAACTCATCACTTGGCCTTATCCCATTTCCTTCATTTATTTCATGTGAAGAAAAACTGCAGCTCAAGTGGCGTGAAAGTCTCCCTTCCACACGCCTTTTTCTTCTGCTTTTGACTTTGACATCCTCTCTATTAATTGTTTCTAACCGTATAACTTACAAAGTCAATTTTGGCTGCAATGTTCACGTGCTGATTTTTCAGTTCGCCTATTCAACCTGAGACCTCTACTCGCCATTCTAATTCAATTTCAGTTTGCCAACTTAAGATTTGGCAATTTCCTTGCTGATTTCCTTTTCTTGGCGATTACCTTGGATTTGGCGAGTAGCTTTTGCCTTTCTCGCCAACTAGGTCATCACTTGCCCCTCTATATGGGCTATCACATTACTCACCATACTCATTGGGCGATCATCATTAGAATTATTTAGGCGGTCAAGTTCCTCGCCCACTTGAGCAATCATCTTATATTGGAGAACTCACATATTCGCCCTCGCCATCAGATAACTCGCCATCACCATTGGCGATCATACTTTTGCACGCCCATTGGCGAGTTGCCCATTGTAGTTCTCACCCGTCGAGTATTTCACATACATTGCTCCTTTCATATTTCAAGTTAAGGAGCTTTTAACTTAAGTGAAATCAATATTCATTATTTCTTTAATTTCCCTTATCAATTGTATAAATTTAGAGTCTACAGTAGTGTAGAATCAGATTTTACAAAACTTACCATGGCAATGCCAGAGAGGGCGAACTGGTTATGGGCAAGCCAATTTTAATTGTTTTTAAAAACAAAAGTGGGCGAGCGAACACTAGTTCACTGCTATGGGCGAGTTGCCATGGGCGAGATGACCATGGGCGACCAGATTTTAAATGTTTAGATTTCGGTGTTTTGTAAACAGAAAGCCTAAACCTTTTTGGAAATCAAATCATTTTGAGAAAATGATAATATGGATTGAGATAATTCCATAAGGGTTTTTATGAGATATAACTTGATTTTGAGACTTTAGGCCCTGAGTTCATGCATTTCAATTCATATAAATTGCGTGACCCACCTGGGGCAATGGCTCGGGTCAATAGACCAACGAGTGCACTCCAGGGCGTCACAAGGCTAATGGACCCGCCAAGTCTTCAGCAGTCTAGATGTCACTTGGCAAGTGGACTCGAGGATCACCTATAGATTATGGCCATAGATCTAGTTGAGATAGTCGTAAGGGGTGATGGCCTATGGGTGCACCCCAAAAGCGGACGACTTTTGTTCCTGAGGGAACAATGAAAGCATGATTAAATTGTTGCCTAGTCTCAATTATATGATTTCTGTTTACTGAAAGGATCTATTGAATCCTGTTTAATGTTAACTACATTCATTGTTTTCCTAATGGGTTTGATCGTTAGGATAATTATGTGGTTTTGGGGATATAGTTTTTATATTTATAAAGCAGCATACACCTTCCTTACTGAGCACGTTGTCGCTCACTCCTTATTTTCCACTCCACAGATTTGTTGAGTTAGGACTAAGAGAATTACCTTCCAGAGATTCGATATCGAAGGTATGTTGTATTTCTTTTATGTATTCAGTAAAATTGTACAGTACTACTTTTAATATAAGGGAATGTATATACATCTTAAGGAAAGAATTTAATAATTCATATTTCCATATTAGTAAAAGAAATAAGAGTACTACTTCTTATTAAAGTGTGAGAGTTGTTAAGCATCACAGACAGTCCAACCGGTAAATAAGTGTAAAAGAAAAGTAAATATTATGTTATACTGTAGATTTGAGATGTTACAGAGTTAATGGTATCAGAGCAGGGTTGGTCGGATGTTTAGTGATGCTTAAAACGAAAAGAGAATAGTAAACACTCCCTGTAGTACTGTATAATCTGAATATATAATTGATATATTAATTATATGTAATAAATGATCTCTGTGGTACAGATATGAGTGGAAGGAAGAGGATACGCTCAGTGAGACGTATAAGTCGAGGTAGGGCGCCACAAATTTCGGAACCGCAGACACCGAAACCTGCCCCAAGACCTCCACGTCCTATATAGCCAGAGAGCATTGATACTCGTGTGAGCCGAGTGGAGAGGTTAGTAGCCGATTTCATGGCTATGTATCAGGTGGATAGAGCCGCTGATAGGGCAGAGAGGGAGAGAGTTGCAACTCTCGCAACCCCAGTAGAGGCGCCAGTACCGCCACAGCCAGTACTAGTTGTACCAAAGCCTCAGCCTATTCCACCACCGGCACCTCAGCCACTGGTAGCTCCACCACAGCCAATGATTCGGCCACTTAGAGATGTGGAGTTGTATTGTGATGTGGCGTTGGTGAAATCATTTAAGAAGTTAGATCCACCTAAGTTTAAAGGTACTAGGGATCCATTGGCAGCAGAATAGTGGATTATCGAGATTGAGAGATTGCTTATGATTATGAGATGTTCGGAGACGAAGAAGGTAGGCCTAGTAGTGTTCCAATTGGCAGATGATGCGAGACATTGGTGGAAGGCCACTCAGACTGTATTATTTGCTCAGCATTAGGATCTGTCCTGGGATATTTTGTGGATGCTTTTAGGAGGCAGTATATTCCTGACACTGCTCAAGAAAAATTACAGTAGGAATTTATGGATTTAGTTTAGAGCAGCATGTCAGTGAACGAGTATGAGGCCAAATTTACTACTTTGAGCCGTTTTGATCCACAGACTAGTGCGAATACCAGATATAAGATTTCGAGGTTTAGGGCTGGTTTGAGACCCTCCATCAGAATGAAGCTAGCCCCATATCATATTTCGACCTATGATGAGATAGTTCGATGGGTTCAGCTATGTGAGAGGGATTATGAGCAGTTCCAGCTCGATTTCAGTAGTAAGAGTAAAGGTAAAGCAAAAGGAAAGACTAAGAGGATTATGGAGGACAGATCAGGTAGAGAGCAGCCCAAGAGGACTAGACCTATGGGCATACAGATTTCAAAGGGCAGATTTAATATACCAGCAATTTCTACTCCTGCTAGTGGCCCCACCCCTACTCAGAGAAGTGTTACGCCTTTATGTTGGCATTGTGGAAGGTCGCATGGGTCGCGCCCTTGTCCTTTAATGTCTGGGGCATGTTTTAAATGTAGACAGACGGGGCATTTTATTAACAATTGCCCGATGTTCAAAGAATCAACTGCTTCTACTAGACCTCCTGCATTACCTCCAATAGTAGTACCGATAGCTCAGAGTGAGCCAGAGAAAGCGACACCCTCACAGCCTAGGCGGGCGACAGCCGCAGAGAAGGGTAAGAAGGTTGTGACTCAGGGTCGGGTGTACGCGTTGGATCAGGAGACTGCCGATGCCTTTATCAATGTGATTAAAGGTAAAGTTTATCTCTTTGATATACTCGTAATTTCCTTATTTGATCCGGGTTCTACCCATTCGTTCTTATCGCCTATATATGCTAACAGGACCCCAGTAGAGCCAGAGTTGTTAGAGTATACTTTATAAGTGAAAACTCCTTTTAATGATTTCCAAAGGACGGATGTTGTATATAGGAATTGTAAATTGACTATAGGAGAGATGGTTATGACAGCTAACCTAATTTTGTTAAACATATATGATTTTTATATCATTTTAGGTATGGATTGGTTAACTGCAAACCATGTTAGTTTGGATTGTAATACTAAGTTTATTACCTTCTCTCATCCCAAAAAGTACATTGTAAAGTTATTGTAAATTAATAAAAAGTATGTGAATTTATGTTATGAGATGACATGTGTACTGAAATTGTGGTTATGTATGAATGTTTATGAAGGATATATTGCTAGTGTAGAGGATGTAGAGAGGAAACATTCAAAGATCCAAGAGATTCTTGTGGTTAAAGACTTCTCGGATGTATTTCCAGAGTATTTACCAGGGTTACCACCAGATCAAGAGACGGAGTTTATGATCGAGTTAGTACCCGATACGGAGCCGATTTCTAAACCCCCATATCGGATGGCACTGACAGAGTTAGATGAGCTCAAGAAGCAGCTCCAAGAGTTATTAGATAAGGGATTTATACGTCCCAGTGTGTCACCATGGGGAGCTCCAGTACTATTTGTTCGGAAGAAGGATGATAGTCTCCAGTTATGTATAGATTATCGGATGTTGAATCGGGCTACCGTTAAGAATAAGTATCCACTACCTCGGATTGATGATCTGTTTGGTCAGCTCAAGGGTGCACAGGTATTTTCCAAGATAGATCTCCGATCGGGCTATCACCAGTTGAAAATTAAGGAGTCGGATGTGCATAAGATAGCATTTCGGACTCACTATGGTCATTATGAGTTCCTAGTGATGCCTTTTGGGTTAACAAATGCCCTTGCAGCTTTTATGAGTTTGATGAATGAGGTATTTCATCCATTTTTGGATAAGTTTGTCATAGTATTTATAGATGACATCCTGATTTATTATAAGACTCCAGAGGAGCACGAGCAGCATTTGCAGATTGTTTTACAGACCCTCAGAGAGTGGAATTGTATGCTAAGCTTAGTAAATGCGAGTTCTGGCTTGACCATATTATATTTCTCGGACATGTAGTGTCAAAGGACGGGGTATCAGTTGATTCGTCCAAGATAGAGGCCATTGTTCAGTGGGAAAGGCCTAACACAGTTACCGAGATACGGAGTTTCTTAGGTCTTGCGGGATATTATCATAGGTTTGTGGAGGGATTTTCTAAGCTTGTTGCTCCATTGACACGACTCACACGTAAGGATGTAAAGTTTGAGTGGAATGATACGTGTGAGTGTAGTTTTCTCGAGCTTAAGAAGAGATTGACTAGTGCCCCCGTATTAGCCCTTCCTAGCGGATCAGGAGGATTTATGGTGTATACTGATGCATCCGCTCAAGGTTTAGGGTGTGTGCTCATGCAGCATGGTCGGGTTATAGCCTATGGTTCTCGACAGTTGAAGGATCATGAGAGGAATTACCCGACACATGATTTGTAGCTAGCCGCAGTAGTGTTTGCATTGAAGATATGGCAGCATTACTTGTACGGGGAGAAATTTCAGATATATACAGACCATAAGAGTCTGAAATATATATTCTCACAGCTGGAGTTGAATTTGAGGCAACGACGGTGGATGGAACTATTAAAGGATTATGATTGTGAGATTTTGTATCACCCAGGTAAAGCTAATGTAGTAGCAGATGCACTGAGCAGTAAACATGTTGGCATGGTATCTTACATGATGATCAGGGAGCATGATTTGATACAGTAGTTCTCTAACCTTAGCCTGACAGTTGTTTCCTCTGACCAGTATGGATTTACGACTAGTTTCCGTATAGAGCCAGATTTTATGGATCGAATCAAGGAAGCTCAGAGGAGTGATAATTTTTGCATTGGGATTGCCAGTCAGATTCAAATGGGAGATGAGTTGGATTTTACGATTGGCACCGATGAGATATTGAGGTTTAGAGGTCAAATATGTGTTCCCGGTGACAGCAGCTTAGAGATTTGATTTTATCAGAGGCCCATACCTCTAGATATACATTACATCCGGGTAGTACTAAGATGTACTAGAATCTCTGAAGAGTGTATTGGTGGCCTAAGATGAAGAAAGACATCACAGGTTTTATTGCTAGATGTCTAACATGCCAATAGATTAAGATTGAACATCAAAAGCCGACGGGTATGCTTCAACCATTATCGATTCCCATGTGGAAATGGGAGCATGTGACCATGGATTTTATTATGGGATTACCATGGACCTGGAAGGGGTATGATGCTATTTGGGTGATAGTCGACAAATTGACTAAGTCTGCTCATTTCTTAGCCATGAGATCTACAGATTCAGTTAGTGCCTTGGCCGATTTGTATGTCATGGAGAAAGTGAGGTTACATGGTGTTCCAGTGAGTATTACCTCGGATAGGGACTTTCGCTTCACCTCTCATTTTTTGGAGAGATTTCAGGAGGCTATGGGATCCCAGCTGAGTTTTAGCACCGCTTTTCATCCACAGACTGATGGACAGTCTTAGCGTACTATACAGACGCTCGAGGATATGTTGAGAGCGTGTGCATTGGATTTTAGAGGCTCATGGGACGATCACTTACCCCTGGTAGAGTTTGCTTATAATAATAGTTTTCATACGAGTATCGGTATAGCACCGTATGAGGCCTTGTATGGCAGATGATGCAGATCCTCGATAGCATGGGAAGAAGAGGGAGACCGTAAACTGTTAGCTCCCAATTTGGTCGAGCAGGCTTCTCGTGATGTACAGATGATATGTGAGAGGCTCAGAACAGCTCAGAGTCGACAGAAGAGTTATGCAGATACTAGACGTCGACCATTAGAGTTTGTAGCGGGTGATTATGTGTTTTTAAAGGTTTCACCGTCAGAGGGTATAATGAGATTCAGGAAGAGAGGAAAGTTGAGTTCTCGATACATTGGACCTTATGAGATCTTAGATCATGTGGGAGATGTGGCATATCGATTAGCACTACCACCAGAGTTGTCAGGAGTGCATAACGTATTCCATGTCTCGATGTTGAGAAAGTACCATCCAGATCCTTCTCACGTGATTCGACATGAGCCACTGGAGATCAGAGAGGATATGAGTTACTTTGAGAAACTGATACGGATCCTGGATAGGAAGGATAAGGTATTGCGATCTAAGACGATTCCTTTGGTTAAAGTGCTCTGGCAGTATCATAACGAGGATGAGGCTACTTGGGAGTTAGAGAACCTTATACGTGAAAGGTATCCAGAGCTCTTTCAGTGATAAGTTCGAATTAAATTTGGAGGACCAAATTTCTTAAGGTAGGGAGAAATGTAAAACCCGAATTTTATTATACTATATACCATATTTGTACATGATTGATAGTGGAAATAAATTCTTTTAGTGAAATTAAAGAATCATTAAATGTGAATTTTCACTTTTCATTTTAAGTTATAATTTACAATATGGTGTATCTGAATTAGGATTGAGTATTTAAGAGATGTATAGAAAGCATTCGGTTGAAAAGAATGCAAAAGAAATAAAATGAAGATCATGTATAAAAGAAACCCTATTTGTTGAAGTGTAAAAGCATTAATGAAGTGATGAACAAATGAGATAAAAACCAACTGCTGTTGAATGGATATGGCGTGGAGAAGAGAAGAAAAGAAAAGAGAAAAGTCAAGGAAAGGGGCTATAGTGGACTTCTCTCCACTTTGCTTCTCTTGACAATTAGGCTAGGCAATAAATGGCAAAGAAAAGTTAGTCAAAAACGGATGTCAGTAAAGACTTCACCATCGTTCTTTTTGCTGCAGTTTTCTTTGGTTTTTAATGCATGAAATGATGAAAGAAAATGGGATAAGAACAGGTGGTAGATTTTGAGAGGATTTGAGTGGTTATATAAGAAGGAATTCATGGGAAAATAGGCTTATGCAACATTCTTCTTCAAGAAAAACCCTCTGATGCTTCTCGTCCAGCATATGTACTGCAAACTCAAAGTCTTGGTTCTTCCATTCCTCACGTACATGAGCCATGAAAACTTCATCCTTAGTTAGCTAAAAATTTATCCAGTGTGTGAAGAGCTGAGGAATAAGCAAAGTAAAGCTAAGTGAGGCAAGAAAACACTCTATTTTGGAAGAGCAACTGGGTTAAGGTGAGTTCCATATTTTCTATGGTTCTCTTGATATTCAATACTGGATTTCTATGTTTTACAACGTAATAAACATAAATATAGCCTGGTTTTAGTTAAATATTGTTGGAATATATAAGAAACTGGAACAAAACATAGTCTGGAAAATAATTGAGAATGAGCAAAGAATTTGAGTACTCGCCCAAAAGATGAAGTGAGTTCAATGGAATGCATGAATCGGCGATACAATATTCGCCAACATCCTATGGATAATCAGGAATATAGTTGGATGGGTGAGGACCAATGATCGCCCAAAAATGGGCGAGAATGGTGAACTCACAAAGATAGGAAGGCGAGTAGGATTTGGGGCGAGCTCCCATGTTGGGCGAGCTCCAACGAATGAGCCAATATGAATGGCAAGAAAGTTGGGCGAACTCCCATATTTAAGCCAATATAAGATGGCGAGTTGAGCTGTGAGCGAGCTCCCACGAATAAGCTTGGGGCGAGCTCACCCGTGTAAGCCAATTAATGTATGGCGAACTATTTTGGGCGAGTTAGCAGATTATTAAGTCTCGCCAAAATGTTGAAAATATTGGAAAAGGAAATATTAATAGAATTTATAAATTATTTGCAGCTGGGAATTGGGAATTGCTATTGGCGAGCAGGAAGTAAGGCGAAGCAAGGCTTCGTAATATTAGGTAAGGAAGTAGTATGTGAAGTGAATGCATGTCCTATGGAGTTAAAATTATATGAAAATTATTGAGAAATAAATTTGGTTTCTGACATGCATTGGTTTGATGAATTATTCTGACTTGGGCGAGCTACAAAGATAGCCGACCCCTGTGTTGTTTGTTGGGTGAACTGGTTAGGGCGGGTGAGCCAAACCTTTTATGATGTTTTGGGCGAAGAAAACTTTTTATGAGATATTGGGCAAGTATCCTTGTTTTAAAGAGAAATTCGGGCAAGCCAAAGTAGGCGAACCCTTTTAATGTTGTATTGGGTGGGCGACCTCTGTTTTAATAAAAACTGGGCGAGCCAATGGGGGCAAACCCTTTTAAGTTCTTTTGGGCGAGCGACCTAGGTTTTCATGAAATGGGCGAGTTGACCATGGGAATGCCTCCTTGGGCGAGTTGACCATGGGAAACGCCATAATGGGCGAGCCGATTAGGACTAGCCATTTTATTTGGTTTTAAAAAGACTAAAGTGGCGGGCGAACACTACTTCACCGCCTTGTTGAGTTAACCATGGGCGAGCCGTGATGGGCTAGCTAACCATGGCGAACAGGTTTAAAGTTCATTTTCTCCTATGAAAAATGAACTAATTTTTATATCTTTGAAAATATAAAATATGTTTTATTGTGATGGGCGAGTTGACCTCAATGGGCATGTGACCAGGGAAGTGTCGCATTTGGGTGAACTAACCATGGCAATGCTAGAGAAGGCGAACTGGTTATGGGTGAGCCACTGTGGGCGAGCCAATTTTAATTGTTTTTAAAAACAAAAGTGGGCGGGCGAACACTAGTTCACTGCTATGGGCGAGTTGCCATGGGCGAGATGACCATAGGCGACCAGATTTTAAATGTTGAGATTTCGGCTGTTTTCAAGGTGTTTTGTAAACAGAAAGCCTAAACCTTTTTGGAAATCAAATCATTTTGAGAAAATGATAATATGGATTGAGATAATTCCATAAGGGTTTTTATGAGATATAACTTGATTTTGAGACTTTAGGCCCTGAGTTCATGCATTTCAATTTATATAAATTGCGTGACCCACCTAGGGCAATAGCTCGGGTCAATAGACCAACGAGTGCACTCCAGGGCGTCACAAGGCTGATGGACCCGCCAAGTCTTCAGCGGTCTCGAGGTCACCTGGCAAGTGGACCCGAGGATCATCTATAGCTTATGGCTATAGATCTAGTTGAGATAGTTGTAAGGGGCGATGGCCTATGGGTGCACCCCAAAAGCGGACGACTTGTGTTCCTGAGGGAACAATGAGAGCATGATTAAATTGTTGCCTAGTCTCAATTATATGATTTCTGTTTACTGAAAGGATCTATTGAATCCTGTTTAATGTTAACTACATTCATTGTTTTCCTAATGGGTTTGATCGTTAGGATAATTATGTGGTTTTGGGGATATAGTTTTTATATTTATAAAGCAGCATACACCTTCCTTATTGAGCATGTTGTCGCTCACTCCTTATTTTCCACTCCACGGATTTGTTGAGTTAGGACTAAGAGAATTACCTTCCAGAGATTCGATATCGAAGGTATGTTGCATTTCTTTTATATATTCAGTAAAATTGTACAGTACTACTTTTAATATAAGGGAATGTATATACATCTTAAGGAAATAATTTAATAATTCATATTTCCATATTAGAAAAAAAAATAAGAGTACTACTTCTTATTAAAGTGTGAGAGTTGTTAAGCATCACAGACAGTCCAACCGGTAAATAAGTATAAAAGAAAAGTAAATATTATGTTATACTGTGGATTTGGGATGTTACACAGCACTTAAGTAGCAAAGCTGGCAACTTAATTCATCGTAAGCTAGAGATTAATAGAATCCACTAGCAAAGGCCTTTTATTGTACAAAGCTTCAAATAACCAGCTTAGCAACCAACCACACCGTACAGTCCCTTCACATGTTACAACACCCACTACAACACCCTTCATCAAGAATCAATCTAGCAAACCACTTTCCATGCAGCAACATGAACAAATAAGGCATCCAAATCCAGCTTCATCTCCCATGCAGCCTTAGGCATACTTGCCTGCATAAACCAATAAACTTCATGCATCAACCAGAACATACCTAGCTAGCTACATCCCTTCACTTCCCACGCTTTAGCCTTCAAAATGGGAATACAAATTGCCATGACACAAATAAATAACATTGCTTGTTTTCAACACAAAAGCATTAAGACTTTATGATAATTTTTTTTTGCAAGTCCAACATCATTGATCTCAAACTTTTTATAAAGTTGCAAAAAGGACTAGCTATTTTCAATCATTGAACTCGCTTACAACACTAAACTTGCTCTAAAAAGTGAAAATACACAACAAACTCACAACAACCTATTATTACACTTTGCTATCATTCGCACAACTTGGTAATTCTCTGTAATCAAATTTGTTCTTTGGGAGAACTTGGGAGAAGCTCCACCTCTTAGGGGAATGATGTTGACAACCTTCAAGTCACTGTATGTACTAGTGGTTGAAAAACAGATAGAAATGGGGAAGAACACTGATGAGTCTACTGGAGGCACAACAAACTCCATGGATCCACTGCAGTTAGAATTATCAATGAGAAGTATGGACCATTCTAAGATGGAATTTCTAGATTCATACCTCCATTCTAAGATGATTTTCTAATAATAGTTATGGCTACTAGTATGCCTTAAAGAACTCTGCCATGGAAACACTCACTTTTTGCAAGTGAATCAGCTATACTAATAGCCTCTCAAAAAATCTTAGAGAAACTAACCACCAGCTTCTTTAGTACCCTAACTTTTATAGCACTTTCTAACCCCTTAGAATTTTGAACAAGTATAAACATGTTTTAAACAGAACACCACTCCTGCATGTAAGAGTTCCGGTCAATCTTGATCCCTTTCCTCTAATGCTTTTAGAAGTAACTCCTCACTCAAGTTTGTTTTAAACCTTATAAGTGTTCCCACTTCCCAAGTCTCACATGCCAATATCTCAAGCATATTTAAAAGTTCTCTTATGAACTCCATAACCACACACTCTCTTATTAAGGTTGGACTTGGGTTTTACTTCATGCTCTGAAGCATATCTTTTAGGACTTTCTCTACAACCATGATCACCTCTAAGACTAACTCAACTCCAGTAGAAGGATCTTGCATTAAATCTTACAAGGTTTACAATAATCCTATGATCCATCAACCATGTTCCAATTATCTTTGACACCACATTTCTTGCCTCTTAAAGAGTTGCAAAGTGGACAAATCCACATTTTCTCCCTCTTGTCGATCTTTTATAAGGTATAAACACATCAACAACCAATCTATGGTGTTGGAAGATTTGATCAAGCCATTACCAATGAATAGAAGGAGAGTGGTTGTTTACAAATACTAAGAAAACTCTTTAAGAAAACATTTAGCAATATTATTTAACTTTCATGCTGTCTTTTGTAGAATATTGATATACAGAACAATTTCAAAAAGAATACGTCAATTATAGGACTATTATGCTAATTCAGTTTTTGTATTTCAATAATTGAAGTTGTAGAAAATAGAATGGATATCACCTAGTCAACACTAAGAAAAACACCATAAGAACGTGAAATCTATCTCCCAAAAGCTTACCCCATAATAGACAAAATGATACTAACCACCTTATAACCCCAAAGCTCTAAACTTGTCAATTCAGTCATCACTAGCTTTAGCCAATCCACCATACTATTAGCTTATTCGTATACTTTTGACCAACCAACTCCACATTTTCCACCCAACCTGTTAATCTCCATAAAAACATTCTAATATTTTTAAGGTTAGCCTTCCCTCTTTCTACACCAATTCAAGGCAATTAATGACTCAACCCCCTATTCTAGGTTTGCCTCTTGAAGAGCCATCAACATTGAACTTTAATTTTTCTTTAGCAAGTGGTATCAAAAAGGAGATAAGCCAAGTTGTCTTGTTAAGTGCTCTAAGGATACACATACTAGGATCTGACCATTAAGCAGATTCCATGACACTAACACCATTATTCCAAGCCTTTATCCAAAAAAAAAACCCTCATTTTAAACAGAAACAGCAGCTTCTCAATGCTTAAATTTTTTATTTTCAAAGACAGCTTCATTCCTCATTAACCAAGTTAACCAAATGGCTACTGCCACAGAGGTTAACCCACCACAGTTTTAATGAGACTCTAAAAGGAGACTCCAAGCATTGTAAAAGAAATTCAATCATAGAAGTGTTTTCTCTGTTAAAAAATTCATTGAAGCTCTGAATTTCCAACCAACCACTCCTGATCAAAAAAGTGGTTCACATCCATTTGGAATTACAATACTCTGCCAAAAGTACAAAGTTTCTTATGGTTGGCAATTTTAAACTGTATCCCCTCCAAAAGCTTATTAAAGTGTAGAGGTGTGCATTTTGATGATAGACAATTCCTGTGTCAATAATGTGGCTTAACTACTAAAGAATGTTATCGTTGTTGGATTATGCCCTTAGAACCATTCATTAGATGATTGACTTTGGCATTTTTTATGTATCATGACATTTTATTTATTATAGTTCATTATTATATTTGTCTTATAACTGCGTAATGTAATCTTATATGATAATGTCCTTAGAATAGTAATAACACACTATTCTTAAAATATCCCTAGTCAAGTATTATTGTGAACAAGGATAACAATGATATGATAAGACTAGTATGTGGTTGACTGATGACCATTGTCATGGATATAGGATATCAAGTCATCACATAGGTACATGTTAGAGAACTATGTACTGGATTGACCCTCCATGAGAACGCTACATGGATTGTTATATGAGTGTCATAAGCGATTCTCATAGTGATGATGGTGTATGTGATCCTTTGACTTGAGATCATCAGAGATCCCAACATAGAGAATTGCATACTTTAATGCTGCTATATGTAATTCATAACAGGATGGACTATAAAGGTACTAATTGAGTATGCCTTGATCTATATAGAGGGATGTTGAGTGATCAAGATAGGATTTATCCCTCTTATATAACAATAGTGATGTCTTGGGCCCTTTGATAGAGTGAGACTAAGAAATGCATGGCCGTGCTCGAATAAGTCAATATGAGATATTGATTTTATTTGATTAATTAGTCTACTCAGGAATCAAGAAACGCTGATTAGACTATACAAGTGTGACACATTCCATGATTGTGTCTAATCAAGACATCAAAGGATAAAGGGATTAGACTACACGGTAACATCTATCACGAGTAAGGTTATGGCGAATTATTGACATTCTCGTTACATGGTGTAAGACCCGAATTTTATTATACTATATACTATATACTATATTTGTACATGATTGATGGTGGAAATTAATTCTTCTAGTGAAATTAAAGAATCATTGGATGTGAATTTCCACTTTGTATTTTAAGTCATGATGTATAGTATGGTTGATAAAAGAAAGACAAACAAATATCAATTGTAACAAGGAATATATGGGATTTAATCTTGATAAAAGGTCAAGATAGTATATATAAGGTATGAAAGCATTAAATGAGATGAGATAAAATTAATAAATGTGGCTAACGTTGGCGTGGAGAAGAAGAAGAAGAATGACAAGAGAATTAAGGGCTAGAAGACAAAACAAAGAAAAGGATGGGGAGTTAGCCAATCAACGTTGGCTGGAAGAGACATGGGTGAAGAGAAGAGCAGAAAAGGAAATAGAAAAAGTCCAGGAAAGGGGCGGCAGTGGACTTCTCGTCGGTTGCTTCATTTGACAAAGGAGACTAAGCATTTAATAGCAAGAGGAGCAAGCCAATAAGAGTGACTGGCAGTGGCGTGGACTGGGGGAAGAAGAGGAAAAAGGAAAGAAAATTTTCAGAACATGTAGAGAAATTTCTTCTTGCCACCGTCCACTAGCTGCAGTTTTTCCACAAATTTTAATGCATGTAATGATGAAAGAAACGTGATAAGAAAACAGTCGGTAGTTTCTAACAGGATCAAATGGCTATATAAAGGAATACGTGAGGGAAGATGATGTCGTCAACTTCATCCTCTCAAATAACCTCCTCGCCCAATTATGTTTTCTGCATATTCATCTTTCATTCCTCCGTTTTCATCATAAATGAGCCATGCAATTTCATCTGTTAGCTAGCCAAACCCTTCTGCAGTGTTGAAAAGCCAAGGAACAAGAGAAACAAAGCTAAGGGAGGCAAGAAATATTCTGTTTTTGGAAGAGCAATTGGGTTAAGGTGAGTTCCATAATTTCTATGGTTTCCTTGATATTCAATACTGGATTTCTATGTTTTATAACGTAATAAACATAGATGTAGCCTTGTGTTAGCTAAACCTTACTAGAATATATAAGAACTAGAATAAGGTGTAGTCTGAATCAGAATAAACAATGAAGATACTGGAAAAAAATGAGAATGGGCGAGCTAAAATCTGGAATGAGGAAGTGGCGAATTCGTCACATGCAAGTTTAATACATAGGTGAGCCGCCAATGAACAAAACAGTAGTGTTGGGCGAACTCACATGCAGGGCATGGCGAGTTGAATGGTCGAGCAAGCTCCCATGTTGGGCGAACTCCAACAAATAAGCCATAGGAATGGCGAGAATAATTGGGCGAGCTCCCAAGAGTAGATCAATTATGGATGGGCGAGCTCTATGGGCGAATGGCGAACTCAGTCTCGCCAAGTGTCCCAAATATTAGGAAAATATAAATAGTTTAGAAAATATTCGAAAAAAGGAATATTAATAGTTTTAATATAATTGTGCAGACGAGAATTGAGAAAGGCGAACGAGATGCAAGGCTTCTTCAGACGAGGTAAGGGAGTTGTGCGTTAAAAGAATGCATGTCCTGTAGAGTTAAATTTACGAAAGTATTGAGAATTGGTTTTGGTTTATGACATGCATCTTGTTTTGATAAATTACCTTGCTGTTGGGCTAACTGGTAAGGGCGGGCGAGTTGATCTTTTACTATGTTTTGGGCGAAGAGCCCTTCCTATAATGTTTTTAATTGGGTGAGTTAACATGTTTTAAATAGAAAATGCAGACGAGCTATTATGGGCTAACCCGATTCAATGTTGTTTTGGGCGGGCGAATAGTTTTTCATAAATTGGCGAGTTGATCTTGAGTTCGCTACAATTGGGCGAGTTGACCATGATCAATGCCAGTTGGGCGAACTGACATGGGTGAGCCATTGATGGCGAGCCAGTTTTACCTGTTTTAAAAGTAAATGTTTGGCGAGCGAATAGATGTTCTCCGCACTTGACTAGTTGACCATGGGCGAGCCAGGCTAGGCGAGCTGACCATGGGCGACCAGATTTATACTTACATTTTCTATGAAAATGAGAATAATACCTTTTTGGAATTATTAATTATTTAAATAAATTAATTGTAAATGTGTTTCTGTAAAGGTATTTTGAGCTATAAATATGATTTTGAGACTTTAGGCCCCTAGTTTCATGCAATGTTACGAGTTAGAAGGCTGATGGACCCGCCAAGTTATCAGCGGTCTCGAGGTCACTTGGCAAGTGAACCCCGATGACCACCCATAGATTGTGGCCCTAGATCTACTGTATCCCTATTGGGATGATTATGCCGTTCTCGCAAGGGGGAGGGGGAACGATGATAGCATGATTTATTTATATGGTGATGCCTAGTCTCAACTTGTTAATTTCTGTTTACAGAGAGGATTTTGTTATATCCTATTCAATGTTTATTACATGATATTATAAACTATTTTCTATATGCACTGGGTTTACTACTCAGAAAGATAAAAGTTTTGGGGAATAAGGTTAGATTTGTGTACATCTTCCTTACTGAGCATGTTATCGCTCACCCCTTATTTTCCACTCCACAGATTACTGATCTTGGATTAAGAGAATTACCTTCCAGAGATTATCGACTGCTAGTGGATATCTGATATCAAAGGTATATTATTTCTTTTATATATTCAAAAAAATTGTACAGTACTACTTTAAATAGAAGGGAATATATATACATCTTAGAGTATTAATAAGAGATTTAATGGTTATTTAAATGTTAGGAGTTGTTAAGCATCACAGACAGCCCAACCGGTAAGTAAGTAGAGTTTTTAAGTAAATATTAGTTATATAGTGTATTTGGGATGTTACAGATTTAATGGTATCAGAGCAGGGTTGGTCAGATGTCTAGTGATGTTTATAATGAAAAGTGAATAGTAAATATTCCCTGTAATACTGTATATTCTGACTATATGATTGATATGCTAATGATGAGTAATAAATGATTTCTGTGGTACAGAAATGAGTGGAAGAAAGAGGGTGACACGCTCAGTTAGAGATATCGACCGAGGTAGGGCGGCACAGATTTCGGAGCCGCAGACACCGGAACCTGCCCCTAGACCTCCACGTCCTCTACAGTTAGAGAACATTGATACTCGTGTGAATCAGGTAGAGAGGTTAGTAGCCGATTTTATGGCTATGTATCAGGCGGATAGAGCTGCGAATAGGGCGGAAAGAGAGAGAACCACAGCTCCTGCAGCCCCAGTAGAAGCGCCAGTATCGCCACCGCTGGCACCAGTTGTGCCTGAGCCTTAGCCTATTCCACCACCGGCACCTCAGCCACCGGTAGCTCCACCACAACCATTGGTTCAGCCGCCTCAAAATGCGGAGACTTATTGTAATGTAGCATTGGTGAAATCATTTAAAAAGTTGGATCCACCCAAGTTTAAAGGTACTAGGGATCCATTGGCGGCGGAGCAATGGATTATTGAGATTGATAGATTACTTCAGATTATGAGATGTTCAGAAACAGAGAAGGTAGGCTTAGCAGTGTTCCATTTGGCAGATGATGCGAGACATTAGTGGAAGGCCACTCAGACAGTATTATTTGCTCAGCATCAAGATCTGTCATGGGATATTTTTGTGGAAGCTTTTAGGAGGCAGTATATTCCTTACACTGCTCAGGATAAATTACAGCAGGAATTCATGGGTTTAGTTCAGGGCAGCATGTCAGTGGACGAGTATGAGGCCAAATTTACTACACTAAGCCGTTTTGATCTACAAACTAGTGCGAATACCCGGTATAAGATTTCGAGTTTAGAGCTAGTTTGAGGCCATCCATCAGAATGAAGCTAGCCCCATTTGTTATACAAACTTATAGTGAGATAGTTCAACGGGCTCAGCTATGTGAGAGGGATTATGAGCAGTTCCAGCTCGATTTCAGTAGTAAGAATAAAGGTAAAGCAAAGGTAAAGGCTAAGAGGTTTATGGAGGAAAGATCAGGTAGAAAGCAGCCTAAGAGAAGCAGACCTATGGGCATACAGATTTCAGAGGGCAGATTTAGTAAACCAGCAATTTCTACACCTGCTAGTGGCCCTACCACTACTCAGAGGAGTATTGCACCTTTATGTAGACAGTGTGGAAGGTCGCATGGGTCACGCCCTTGTCCTTTAATGTCTAGGGTATGTTTTAATTGCGGACAGACGGGGCACTTTGTCAGGAATTGCCCGATGCTCAGAGAATCTGCTGCTTCTACTATTCCTCCTGCCTTACCGCAGATAGCGGCCCCGGCAGCTCAGAGTGAGCCAGAGAAAGCGACACCCTCACAGCCTAGGCGAGCGACCGCCGCAGAGAAGGGTAAGAAGGTTGTGACTCAGGGTAGGGTGTACGCGTTGGATCAAGAGACTGCCGACGCCTCTATCGATGTAATTAAAGGTAAAATTTATCTCTTTGACATTCCTATAATTGCCTTATTTGATCCGGGTTCTACCCATTCGTTCTTATCGCCTATATATGCCAACAGGACCCCAGTAGAGTCGGAGTTGTTAGAATGTACTTTACAAGTGAAAACTCCTTTTAATGATTTCCAAAGAACGGATGTTGTATATCGAAATTGTAAATTGACTATTGGAGAGAAGGTTTTTACGGCTAACCTAATTTTGTTGAACATATATAATTTTGATATCATTTTGGGTATGGACTGGTTAGCTGTGAACCATGTTAGTTTGGATTGTAATACTAAGTTTATTACCTTCTCTCATCCCGAAAAGTACATTGTAAAGTTATTGTAAATTAATAAAAAAGTATGTGACTTTTATGTTATGAAATGACATGTGTTCTGAAATTGTGGTTGTGTATGAATATTTATGAAGGATATATTGCTAGTGTGGAGGATGTAGAGAGGAAATATCCAAAGATTCAAGAGATCCCTGTGGTCAAGGACTTCTCGGATGTATTTCCAGAGGATTTACCAGGGTTACCACCGGATCGAGAGACGGAATTTACGATCGAGTTGGTACCCGGTACAGAGCCGATTTCTAGACCCCCATATCGGATGGCACTGACTGAATTGGATGAACTTAAGAAGCAGCTCCAAGAATTATTAGATAAGGGATTTATACATCCCAGTGTGTCACCTTGGGGAGCTCCAGTATTATTTGTTCGGAAGAAGGATGGTAGTCTCCGGTTATGTATAGATTATCGGATGTTAAATCGAGCTACCGTTAAGAATAAGTATCCACTACCTCGGATTGACGATCTGTTTGATCAGCTCAGGGGTGCACAGGTATTTTCCAAGATAGACCTCTGATCAGGTTATCACCAGTTGAAAATCAAGGAGTCGGACGTGCATAAGACAGCCTTTCGGACTCGTTATGGTCACTATGAGTTCCTAGTGATGCCTTTTGGATTAACAAATGCCCCTGCAGCTTTTATGAGTTTAATGAATGAGGTGTTTCATCCCTTTTTGGATAAGTTTGTCATAGTGTTTATAGATGACATATTGATTTATTCTAAGACACCAGAGGAGCATGAGCAGCATTTACAGGTTGTTCTACAGACCCTCAGAGAGCGGAAATTGTATGCTAAGCTTAGTAAATGTGAGTTCTGGCTTGACCATATAATATTTCTCGGACATGTGGTGTCAAGGAACAGGGTGTCAGTTGATCCGTCCAAGATAGAGGCCATTGTTCAGTGGGAGAGGCCTAACACAGTTACCGAAATACGGAGTTTCTTGGGTCTTGCCGGATACTATCGCAGGTTTGTGGAGGGATTTTCTAGACTTGCTACTCCATTGACACGACTCACACGTAAGGATGTAAAGTTTGAGTGGAATGATGCGTGTAAGCATAGTTTTGGTGAGCTTAAGAGGAGATTGACTACTGCCCCCTTATTAGCCCTTCCTAGTGGATCAGGTGGATTTATGGTGTATACCGATGCATCCACTCAAGGTTTGGGGTGTGTGCTTATGCAGAATGGTCGGGTTATAGCCTATGGTTCTCGATAGTTGAAGGATCATGAGAGGAATTACCCGACACATGATTTGGAGTTAGCTACGGTAGTATTTGCACTGAAGATATGGCGACATTACTTGTACAGGGAGAAATTTCAGATATATACAGATCATAAGAGTCTGAAGTATATATTCTCGCAGAAAGAGTTGAATTTGAGGCAGAGACGGTGGATGGAACTATTAAAAGATTATGTTTGTGAGATTTTGTATCACCCAGGTAAAGCTAATGTAGTAGCTGATGCATTGAGCCGTAAGCATGCTGGCATGGTATCGTATATGATGATCAGGGAGCATGAGCTGATAGAGTAGTTCTCTAACCTCAGTATGACAGTTGTTTCCTCTGACCAGTATGGATTTACGGCTAGTTTTCATATAAAGCCGGATTTGATGGACCGAATCAGGGAAGCTCAGAGGAGGGATAATTATTGCATTGGGGTTGCCAGTCAAATTCAGATGGGAGTTATGTTAGATTTTGAGATTGGCACTGACGGAATACTGAGGTTTAGAGGTCGGATATGTGTTCCCGGTGATCGGTAGATTCGAGATTTGATATTATCAGAGGCTTATACCTCTAGATATACGTTACATCCGGGTAGTACTAAGATGTACCAGAATCTTCGGAGAGTGTATTGGTGGCCTAAGATGAAGAAAGACATCGTTGAGTTTGTTGCTATATGTCTGACATGCCAGCAGATTAAGATTGAGCATCAGAAGCCGGCAGGTATGCTTCGACCATTATCGATTCCTACGTGGAAATGGGAGCATGTTACTATGGATTTTATTATGGGATTACCACGGACCCGGAAGGGATATGATGCTATTTGGGTGATAGTGGATAGATTGACTAAGTCTGCTCATTTTTTGGCCATGAGATCTACAGATTCAGTTAGTGCCTTGGCCGAATTGTATGTCAGGGAGATAGTGAGGTTACATGGTGTTCCAGTGAGTATTACCTCTGATAGGGACTCCCGCTTCACCTCTCATTTCTGGGAGGCATTTCAGGAGGCTATGGGATCCCAGCTGAGTTTTAGCACCGCTTTTCATCCACAGACTGATGGGCAGTCCGAGCGTACGATACAGACGCTCGAGGATATGTTGAGAGCGTGTGCATTGGATTTTAGAGGCTCATGGGCGATCATTTACCCCTGGCAGAGTTTGCTTATAACAATAGTTTTCATACTAGTATCGACATGGCACCGTATGAGGCATTGTATGGCAGACGATGCAGATCCCCGATAGCATGGGAAGAAGTTGGAGACCGTAAACTGTTAGCTCCCGATTTGGTCGAGCAGGCTTCTCGTGATGTACGGATGATTTATGAGAGGCTCAGAACGGCTCAAAGTCGGCAGAAGAGTTATGCAAATACTAGACGCCGACCCTTGGAGTTTGTAGCGGGTGATTATGTATTTTTAAAGGTCTCACCGTCCAAAGGTATAATGAGATTCGGGAAGAGAGGAAAGTTGAGTCCTCAGTACATTAGGCCTTATGAAATCTTAGATCGTGTGGGAGATGTGGCATATCGGTTAGCACTACCCCCAGACTTGTCAAGTGTGCATAACGTATTCCATGTCTCGATGTTGAGAAAGTACCATCCAGATCCTTCTCACGTGATTCGACATGAACCACTGGAGATCAGAGAGGACATGAGTTACGTCGAGAAACCGGTACGGATTTTAGATAGGAAGGATAAAGTATTGCGGTCTAAGACGATTCCTCTGGTTAAAGTGCTCTGGCAGTATCATAACGAGGAGGAGGCTACCTGGGAGTTAGAAAGCCTTATGCGTGAGAGGTATCCAGAGCTTTTCAATTGATAAGTCCTAGTTAAATTTGGAGGACCAAATTTCTTAAGGTGGGGAGAAATGTAAGACCCGAATTTTATTATACTATATACTATATTTGTACATGATTGATGGTGGAAATTAATTCTTCTAGTGAAATTAAAGAATCATTGGATGTGAATTTCCACTTTGTATTTTAAGTCATGATGTATAGTATGGTTGATAAAAGAAAGACAAACAAATATCAATTGTAACAAGGAATATCTGGGATTTAATCTTGATAAAAGGTCAAGATAGTATATATAAGGTATGAAAGCATTAAATGAGATGAGATAAAATTAATAAATGTGGCTAACGTTGGCGTGGAGAAGAAGAAGAAGAATGACAAGAGAATTAAGGGCTAGAAGACAAAACAAAGAAAAGGATGGGGAGTTAGCCAATCAACGTTGGCTGGAATAGACATGGGTAAAGAGAAGAGTAGAAAAGGAAATAGAAAAAGTCCAGGAAAAGGGCGGCAGTGGACTTCTCGCCGGTTGCTTCATTTGACAAAGGAGACTAAGCATTTAATAGTAAGAGGAGTAAGCCAATAAGAGTGACTGGCAGTGGCGTGGACTGGGGGAAAAAGAGGAAAAAGGAAAGAAAATTTTCAGAACATGTAGAGAAATTTCTTCTTGCCACCGTCCACTAGCTGCAGTTTTTCCACAAATTTTAATGCATGTAATGATGAAAGAAACGTGACAAGAAAACAGTCGGTAGTTTCTAACAGGATCAAATGGCTATATAAAGGAATACGTGAGGGAAGATAATGTCGTCAACTTCATCCTCTCAAATAACCTCCTCGCCCAATTCTGTTTTCTGCATATGCATCTTTCATTCCTCCGTTTTCATCATAAATGAGCCATGCAATTTCATCTGTTAGCAAGCCAAACCCTTCTGCAGTGTTGAAAAGCCAAGGAACAAGAGAAACAAAGCTAAAGGAGGCAAGAAATATTCTGTTTTTGGAAGAGCAATTGGGTTAAGGTGAGTTCCATAATTTCTATGGTTTCCTTGATATTCAATACTGGATTTCTATGTTTTATAACGTAATAAACATAGATGTAGCCTTGTGTTAGCTAAACCTTTCTAGAATATATAAGAACTAGAATAAGGTGTAGTCTGAATCAGAATAAACAATGAAGATACTGGAAAAAAATGAGAATGGACGAGCTAAAATCTGGAATGAGGAAGTGGCGAAATCGCCACATGCAAGTTTAATACATAGGTGAGCCGCCAATGAACAAAACAGTAGTGTCGGGCGAACTCACATGCAGGGCATGGCGAGTTGAATGGTCGGGCGAGCTCCCATGTTGGGCGAACTCCAACAAATAAGCCATAGGAATGGCGAGAATAATTGGGCGAGCTCCCAAGAGTAGATCAATTATGGATGGGCGAGCTCTATGGGCGAATGGCGAACTCAGTCTCGCCAAGTGTCCCAAATATTAGGAAAATATAAATAGTTTAGAAAATATTCGAAAAAAGGAATATTAATAGTTTTAATATAATTGTGCAGACGGGAATTGAGAAAGGCGAACGAGATGCAAGGCTTCTTCAGACGAGGTAAGGGAGTTGTGTGTTAAAAGAATGCATGTCCTGTGGAGTTAAATTTACGAAAGTATTGAGAATTGGTTTTGGTTTATGACATGCATCTTGTTTTGATAAATTACCTTGCTGTTGGGCTCACTGGTAAGGGCGGGCGAGTTGATCTTTTACTATGTTTTGGGCGAAAAGCCCCTCCTGTAATGTTTTTAATTGGGTGAGTTAACATGTTTTAAATAGAAAATGCGGGCAAGCTATTGTGGGCGGACCCGATTCAATGTTGTTTTGGGCGGGCGAATAGTTTTTCATAAATTGGCGAGTTGATCTTGAGTTCGCTACTATTGGGCGAGTTGACCATGGCAAATGCTGCATTGGGCAAGTTGACCATGATCAATGCCAGTTGGGCGAACTGACATGGGTGAGCCATTGATGGCGAGCCAATTTTACCTGTTTTAAAAGTGAATGTTTGGCGGGCGAACAGATGTTCTCCGCACTTGACTAGTTGACCATGGGCGAGCCAGGCTGGGCGAGCTGACCATGGGCGACCAGATTTCAACTTACATTTTCTATGAAAATGAGAATAATACCTTTTCGGAATTATTAATTATTTAAATAAATTAATTGTAAATGTGTTTCTGTAAAGGTATTTTGAGCTATAAATATGATTTTGAGACTTTAGGCCCCTAGTTTCATGCAGTGTTATGAGTTAGAAGGCTGATGGACCCGCCAAGTCGTCAGCGGTCTCGAGGTCACTTGGCAAGTGAACCCCGAGGACCACCCATAGATTGTGGCCCTAGATCTACTGTATCCCTATTAGGATGATTATGCCGTTCTCGCGAGGGGGAGGGGGAACGATGATAGCATGATTTATTTATAGGGTGATGCCTAGTCTCAACTTGTTAATTTCTGTTTATAGAGAGGATTTTGTTATATCCTATTCAATGTTTATTACATGATATTATAAACTGTTTTCTATATGCACTAGGTTTACTACTCAGAAAGATAAAAGTTTTGGGGAATAAGGTTAGATTTGTGTACATCTTCCTTACTGAGCATGTTATCGCTCACCCCTTATATTCCACTCCACAGATTACTGATCTTGGATTAAGAGAATTACCTTCCATAGATTATCGACTGCTAGTGGATATCTGATATCAAAGGTATATTATTTCTTTTATATATTCAGAAAAATTGTACAGTACTACTTTAAATAGAAGGGAATGTATATACATCTTAGAGTATCAATAAGAGATTTAATGGTTATTTAAATGTTAGGAGTTGTTAAGCATCACAGACAGCCCAACCGGTAAGTAAGTGGAGTTTTTAAGTAAATATTAGTTATATAGTGTATTTGGGATGTTACACATGGGTAGCAATGATGTGTTGCTAGATACCGCTCATCGCCTATGACAATTTTGTCATTGCCATTGTTTTGAGAACCTATTGGGTCGCACACTTAGAACGGATCAATGAGGAGCTTAATTAATCCTATTCTGAATTGGATTAAGGATATAACTAATCATATTCTGAATTGGATTAAGGATATAACTAATCCTATTCTAAGTAGGATTAAAGTTCTGTTTGACAGTAAATTTTAGGGTAAAATTTACTGCCTATAAAAGGATGTTTTGTGTTTTCTAAAACTGAGCCGCACAATTAAACAGAAAACAAAATATTCTTTTAATCGATGCTAGCAATTCGGTTATAAGGAATCAAAAACACTCTTTAAGGTTTCTGATCGTGAGACGTTCAAGAGTCGTGAGATCCGTTCGTGTGGATACCATAGAGGCAAGAACGAAAAGTTGTTGCTTGTGACTCGACCAACAACCGAAAATCAGAGAAAACGTTTGGTAAAATCTCGAAACCCTAATCAGGCAACTCTCCGAATCGATCCTGGTGGAGGCCGAATGATTTAAATTTCACTGCGTGTTTGTTTCGGTTTCCTTCAATCGTATCCTCATTGGATGTGATTTTGCTTTGTTTGTTTGGTGTAAGGTTTTCAGTTGGTAGAACCTGTATTGGGTTCCCCCCAACTCTGTTGAGGAATTTCTGCAACAATGTGAATGTGTTTTCTTTCCCAACTCTTTGAAAAACGATGATTGACTATTATGGGTGCTACATGTTCATCACTATGTTTATTAAGGAATGATTCAATCTTCAACAAAAAGAAATGAGATGGTGAAGAAATCATCTTTTTTATTAAGATAATATCAATGTATTAGCTAAAAGCAAGGGATGATGAAAATTTTTTTAAGGATGCATGTTAGTGGTCAACACCTTAGATTCAACTTATTCGGTGTCAATTAGAAATGCAAGAATTAGTTCTATCTAGAAATGACCCGGTTCAAAAAAATTAAAATTCAACGTTGATGATTCAATTTTAACATCATCTGGTCTGGCTGGCTGTGGAGGAGTGTTGCGGGATGAAATTGGTATGGTTCTTGGTATCTTCTTCACTCCTCTAGAAAAGCAAAGTCTCATTGTTGCAGAAGTTTGATGATTAAGGAAGAATTGATTATGTTTCAAAAATCATCCTGGATGGGATCTAAACAACTCATCATTGTGGAATCATATTCAAAAACAACAATCACTAGGTTCTCAATGTTGTTGATCGACCTTGGAAGGAATGGAAAATACTTAATGATATTAATAGATTGGAAGCTTTGATTGGTAGAGCTGAACTTGTTTATATTTTCAGGGACACCAATAGCTGTGTCGATTCTCTTGCTAAACTCGGTGTTAGTAGGAAAGAAATATTGTACACATGGTTTTAGTTAAACAGTTTAGTAATCTTGTTTTAGCTTAGCTATTTGGCTCTCCTGAGCATTTTGTTACCTCTGTCATGAGCTATGCTCATTTTTGGTAGCTCATCTACTACCTTTGATTAATGAAAATCTGTCATTTTAGTCAAGCAAAAAAAATACATATATATTTATAAAAAGAGGGATCTACTTACACTAGCGTAAAATAAATTGTTTTACATACTTTTTATAAATTCATTTAGGATTACTATTTTTTTGCAAATCAACTATTAAATTTAGGTGAAAATATAAGTGAAACAAAAGATAAAATAAACGAATCCGGTGGAAGAAAATCATATCATCAAGTCCTTTTGAATGAGGTGTCTTTTCACTCATCTCAGAGAGAGAATGAAATTAACTATGAGGTTCATTGTGAAGTCATGGAGTCAGGAAAGAAGAAGTGCATAAAGGTTATCGATAATGAGGCACTACATTGGCTAGAGGAGTGCCTTATTGTTTCTATTAATGGTGATGTGGAGATAAAATATTTGATGGATGTGTTCATAAGAGAAAGTGTTAATGATATTTCTATTAAAAGAATTTCAAGTTCTTAGTTCTTGATTGAATTTGATGATCTTGTCTTTAAACAAACAATAAAAGAGTGGGGATGGGTATGGCTTAAAAAATGGTTTATCCAAATTGGATATTGGTGTAAAAATCCTCAAGAGTTCTCAAGAGATGTGTGGTTATCATGTTATGACAAACCTCTGCATGCATGGAATGGTGGTTCATTTCAGAATATAGCGGAACGTTGGGGAGAGTTCTTATGTTTTGATGATCATACTATGTTATATGAAGATTTTAGGAAAGGAATCTTCAAGATCAGATTGAAGCAAGTCCAAAAAATTGATGAGGTGATTGAATTCTATTGTGGTAATCCTGTCAGAGTCTTTGAGTTTAAGAAGAATATGGAAGACTTAATCCATAACTCTCATAACCTTTCTGAGGGGGAAGAGGACATTAAACCAGTTGGCCATTTTGGAGGCCTTCTTCCTGAGTTTTGCAATAGAGTTTTATATTATAAAGAAGAGGAACAGTCTTCTCAGTCAAAGGTTGCAGTATCCAAGGAATTAAAAGCAAATGATTTTGAGAGTCAAAGAGTGGCAAAGATCGAGGAAGTCTGCATAAATGTTGAAAGAATAAATGGGGTATCTAAGGAATTAGAAACAAATGATTTGGAAAGTCAAAGAGTGGCAGTGATCGAGGATGTCTGCATGGAGGTTGAAAGAATAAATGGGGATATCGAGGTGGACATTCTGAAAGGCAATATTCTATTGGAGGATAATAATGTAGATTTAGAGGAAAGGTCAACTTTTTCAAATTCAAAAAGTAAAGTAGAAGAAAAGCCAAAAGTCAATCCAGATAATTGTATTGAAAAGCCAGGCAATTGCGTTGGGCTTTAGATGAGTAATGGAGAAGGGCTTGATATTAGGCTTATTCATCATGATGAGGCCTATTTAGCACTCAAGGATAGGGTGGAGGGAATGGTGGGTTCAAATATTGATAACGTAGGCATCAAGTTGTCTTTAAGGAGAAAGGAAAGAAAGTCTAGGAGTTTGGTAGAGATTGAAGAAGACTTATTATTGAAGATTGAAAAGAAAGGAAAGAGTAAAGGTAGAAAATCAAGCAAGATTAAAAAGCCCCAAAAAAAAATGTGTAGAAGATTCAAGTATAGTGAATGATTCTTTATCGGACTATGATTTTTGTAATAGAAGAAGAATTATTTGTAAAGAGGAGGCTACATTAACTTGGAAGATAGAAAAATTATTAGGAATGAAAGATGACTGTGATGATGAATTAGTAATTAGAAAGCTTCAAGAATTGGAACAAAAGGATCAATGTTTATTTTGAAGGTTGTGTCTTGTTAAGGTTCTGTTGGTTAGGTAGTAATCAAGAAGGTAGATGTATTATGAAGATTTTGTATTGGAATGTCTTAGGTGGGAAGTATGGCTAAACATGGTTTGGTTAAGAAATTTGGTAATCAATTGTAACATCCCAAATCCATAATATAACATAATAGTAACTTATAAATCACACTTACTTACCGGTTGGGCTGTCTGTGATGCTTAACAACTGCTAACACTTTAATAAGAATTAGTACTTTTATTCCTCGTACTAATATAGAAAAATGAATTGTTACATTATTTCCTTAAGATGTATATACATTCTCTTCCGTTTAATGTAGTACCGTACAATTTCACTGAATATATAAAAGAAAATATTGTACCTTCGATATCGAATATCTGCTGACTCTAGCAGTCGATAATCTCTAGAAGGTAATTCTCTTAATCCAAAATCAACAATCTGTGGAGTGGAAAATAAGGGGTGAGCGACAACATGCTCAGTAAGGAAGATATATGCTGCTTTATAAAACCAAAACTATATCCCTCCAAACCGTTTATTTTTCTTAACAATAAACCCAGTAGGGAAAACAATGGATATAATAATCATTCTTTGATATTCAATTTATTGGCTAAACAATTTACAATATAATGTAATAACCAGTAAATAGGATTCAATAAATCCTCTCAATAAACAGAAATTAATAAGTTGAGACTAGGCATCACCCTACGAATAAATCATGCTCTCATCGTTCCCCTTCCCCCTCCGAGAACGGAATAATCATCCCCACAAGGATGCAGTAGATCTATGGCCACAATCTATGGGTAGTCCACGGGTCCACTTGCCAAGTGACCTCGAGACCTCTGATGACTTGGCGGGTCCATCAGTCTCATTAATAATAATGCACGAAACTAGGGGCCTAAAGTCTCAAAATCAATTTATATCTCATAAAAAAACCTTTAAGGAATTATTTCACCCATATTATCATTTTCTCAAAATGATTTGTTTTCCACACAGGTTTTATATTTTCTGTTTATAATAATAATAAAACCAACCCAAAATCTCTCCATTTTTCGTGTGAGAAAATACGAAGTAAATCAGCTCGCCCATGGTCAACTCGCCCACAGTGGCTCACCTATGGTCAGCTCGCCCATTGCGGTGAACTAGTGTTCGCCCACCAACATTAGTATTTAAAAACAAGTTAAATTGGCTCGCCCATAGTGGCTCGCCCATGGTCAGTTCGCCCATTCTGGCATTGTCCATGGTCAACTCGCCCAATGCGGCACTTCTATGGTCAACTCACCCCATGGGGCCCTTTCATGGTCAACTCACCCATTTTATTAAAAACATGATTCATTTTTCTTTGGCTCGCCCAGAATTTTGTTAAAACAGGGTTCGCTCGCCCAAAACATCATAAAAGGGTTCACCTATCGTTGGCTCGCTCGCCCTTTACCAGTTCGCCCAAATCAAAACGATTTATCAAACTAATGCATGTCATAAACCAAAACAATTTCTCAATATTTTCATAATATTTACTCCACAGGACATGCATTTTACTTCACATACTACTCCCTTACCTGGTCTTACGTGTCCTTGCTTCCCGATCGCCTTCCCGATCGCTTTACCAAGTCCTTAATTCCAGGCTGCAAAATAATTTATTAAAACCATTAATATTTTCTTTTCGAATATTTCCTAAAACTATTACTATTTTCCTTTCAAATATTTGCGATACTTAGCCGAGATTTGAGACCAATCTACAGCTCGCCATTCTCCCAACAGAGCTCGCCAGTCCTTAATGGGCTTACACGTGGAAGCTCGCCCAACCTTACTTGCCATTCCAATATTGGCTTATTCATGGGAGTTCACCCAACATTCGACTCGCCAAGCCTATGCATGTGAGTTCGCCATACAGGGCTCTTTATTCAAAGGTGGGTTCGCCAATGAATTAAACTAGCGTTGGGTGACCTCGTCCACTTGGACAAGTACTTTCAACTTGGCAAGTCCTTTATTTCCTACTCGCCTCATTGGTGATCACTAACATTCCACATGGGCAATCACAATAGTCGCCATTCTCGCCCTTTTGGCGATCATCAATTCCATACATTTTGGGCGATCATAGCCCTCGTCCATTCGGGCTATCAGTCTGATTATCCAAAATATTGGCGAACATGTATATTGCCTATTCATGCATACCATTGAACTCGCCTCATCCTTTGGGCGAGTGCCCCAAATTTCTTTGCTCACCTATTTGGCAAGCAGTTGGATAATCCCGTTCGTCCATCGTGTTTCTTATATATTCTAACAAGATTTAGCTAAAACAAGGCTATATCTATGTTTATTACATTGTAAAACATAGACATCTACCATTGAATATCAAGAGAACCATAGAAATATGGAACTCACCTTAACTGAGTTGCACTTTCAGAAACAGAGTGCTTTCTGCCTCACTTAGCTTTACTTTGTTTATTCCTTAGCTCTTTAATGATGGAGAAAAGGTTTAGTTAACTAAAGGATGAAGTTTCATGGCTCATGTATGAGAGGAATGGAAGAAACGAGATGTGAGTTTGCATTAACACAGGATAGGCGAGAAGTTTTTCAAAGAAGATGAAGTTTACTTCAGTCAGTTTTTCCTCATGTATTCTTCTTATATAGCCATTCAAATCCACTCAGAACCTACCACCTGTTCTTATCCCGTTTTCTTTCATCATTTCACGTTTTTCATGCATTAAAAACCAAAGAAAATGGTGACAAAAGGAACGGTGGTGAAGCTTCCTGCTGCAGTCCGTTTGTTGACTATATTTTCTCTTCTCTTCTCTTCTCCTTCCTCTCCACGCCATTTCCAGCCACTATCATTGACTTTTTATCTCATCTTTTCCTTGTCATTAATTACCTAAACCAAATTGGAAAGAGAAACAAAGTGGCGTGAAGTCCACTTATAGCCTCTTTTATTGACTTTTCTTCATGCTTAAATTTCAAAGCTTCCTCCAATAAGCTTTTAGGAATCATGTTATATTTAATTTCCATTCTTATAATTTTTTTAGATATTCATTCTACTTCACATACACCACATAGAATTTAAATCCAATAAAAATGGCAAGTGGAAATCCACATTCAATATTTATTTTCACTATAAATCCTTTACAAATGTGGTGTACAGTGTAAAATAATCGGGTCTCACATCAATAATAAGGTTAACATGTCATTATTACAAGAAACGAAGATGGAAGAAATTTTAAAAAGTTTAAATCAAAGAATTTAGATTGGCATTAATTTTTATTGGTGTTTTACTCCTAATGTGGAAAACTCTAGAGGGATGGTGCCAGTTTAGGAATAAAACAGCTTTTGTAAGTTATTTTCTGTGTCAAAAACTAATTAGATTTGCCTCGGTGAATGTTGGTTTGAAATGGAGTTGAATGTGTGATGAGAAATGTAGAGGGGTTTTAAGAAATGAGGAAGGTTTCATAGTTGCTATGTTTTCAGGACAAGTTGGCATCTAAGACTCCAATGTTGCAGAAATGCTGGCAATCAATTTTGCTTTGGAGGTGTTTTCGAAGACTATTTGGAAGGTTAGAAAGGGTGTGATTATTAAGTAGGATTCCAGAATTGTTGTTTGATGGTGTGAAAATTGAGTCCCAACCTTAGAGATTATAGGAGATTTTTTTAAAGATTGATTCTTTGAGGGTGAGTTACAGCATGTCAAGTTGGTAAACATCTATAGATAATCAAATGGGATGGTGGATTTTCTTGTAAAATCAAGGGTCATTAGGGATGAAATGTTTATGGCACGATGGTTACTTTTGTCTCTTAAAGATTATGTTGCTGAGGTTTTCTCTAAGAATTCATGAAGCTGACGTTGTTTTAGGCTGTTACATCTTTTGTTTTTTGTTTGTTTCATGTTTTCTGTTAGCTTTAAATTGACATATATATTTTGAAATGACAAAAACTTAAGCAAGCTTTAATGTTTGAATTCATATTGTAAATTTGCCTTATCACACATGATTTTCTCAATCCATTTTCAAGTGATCATATCAAACTTAAGACCATGATTTATCGATACACTCTTATTGGTATTAATACTTTATAAATGTTTTTGAAGATTTTAGAAAATCACTTGATGAATATTTAGACCATGTTTTTATCAAAGATATTCAAGAAAAACTCCCACAAAAGTGACAAAATGTTTTGGGTTGAATTAGGATCAAAGACCACATCATTTCTAACCCAAAAGTGCAAGAAAAATGCCCTCTAGAAGAAAAGGATCGATCCCCTAGGGAAAAGGATCGATCCTTTTGGTAAAAGGATCGATCCCTTTATGTCAGAAAGTCCCCAACGGCTAGTTTTTGTGAGATACAAAGGCTAGTTTCTGTTTTGGCTCCAACCAACATCCACAAACCATCCAAGGGACTATAAATAGAGGCTTAGAAGCTAAAGGAAGGAAGAGGAACTACTCAGCAACTCCAAAACACATATTCCTCAAATCCACAAGCCTCAAACAACAAATCAAGAGCTCCAAAGTCTTCATCTTCTATCATTCTCTTATTCCTTGTAGTGCTTAGCACAAATCTTGTATAGGTTTTCATTGTGCTTAATTTCTGTAATCACTTGCCTACCTAGAGGCCTTTCTTTGATTATATTATTTGTAACCCATCATTCCTTGTAAAGGGGAGGTTTCTCTTTAGCCTTAGAAAAAGAGGGAGGTTTCTCTTGAGCCTTAGAAAAAGAGGGAGGTTTCTCTTTAGCCTAAGAAAAAGAAGGAGGTTTCTCTTGAGCCTAGAAAAAGAGAGAGGTTTCTCTTGAGCCTTGAAAAGAGGGATTGTAAAGACAAATTCAAAGATAGTGAATTTGAGAAAAATCCTTGGGAGCGTTTCAAGGTAGAGGACGTAGGCAAGGTTACCGAACCTCTATAAATTACTTCCATACATTTCTCTTTCCCTACTCTCTTTAATTACTTGCAATTATATTTGTGCTTATTGTATTGAATTTGAATTGCATGCTTGCCTAGCTTAGAGAACTTAGAAAATATCAAATAGGCTAGAGAATTTAGAAGAATCGAAAAACGGGCTTAAGGTTAATTAAAAACCGATTCACCCCCCTCTCGGTATTGCTTATAAGAGCCAATAATTGGTATCAGAGCTTGAGTTTGAGATTAATTTAGACTAACCTCTATCGAGCAAAACGATCATAAATGGCTCTAGGTGATGATTTTGAGACTAGCTCACAAACTTTAGAAGAATATTCATTTGATGAGCTTCAAGATGCATTTAATGAGCTAAGTGATGAATATAAATCAATGTATGCAAAATATAACAAAAAGTTAAATAAATTTAGAAAAGAGAATGAAATTTTGATAAATACTAAGTTTGAGTTGGAAGAGAAAATAAAAGATCTAGGCTCAAAGAATGATGAACTCACCAAGGTGAAATTGGAGCTAGAAAAGAAATTAGAAGACATTAAAGATAAATTAGCAAATCCTAGCTCCTTGACTATCGAGGATGAAAAGGAGAAACTTAGCTCTAGTGAATGTAATGACCATTCCTATGACGATTTACAAAATGCCTTTGATGAGCTAGCTAGTGAATTTGAATGCATGAATTCAAAATACAAGAAAATGATTACAAAACTAGATATGGAAAATGATGAGTTATTGAATGCCAAGCTTGATTTTGAAAAGAAATTAGAAGAAGCAAATCTAGAAATTGATGAAGTAAATAAAAAGAACTTAAATTTGCATAATTCATTTTCTAGATTTTACATAGGTCAACAAAAGCTAGATCATATGTTAGAAACCCAAAGAGCTTTCTTTGAGAAAAATGGGTTAGGATATAATGCAATACAAAAAGAAACTCATCTAAAGAATTTCCTTGTGAGCAAAAATACTATGCATGATACATCTCTCACATGCTCACTATGCAATAGAATAGGACACTCTTCACAAGCATGCACTTATAGAAAAACTACATTTAGAGGAAGAGTTGTTAGAAAAATGTGGGTGCCAAAGCATGCAATAAATAACGATGAATTGTGCTTGAAATGGATCCCAAAAGGATCAAAAATTGTTTGCACTAACTCTCATGGACCCAAGAAAATTTGGGTACCAAAGCATACATAAATTTGTTTGTTGTAAGAGTGTTAGAGCATGAGAATACAAAGAAGCAATGGAGATCAAATGCTCTACACACCCTGCATGGAGATTGCTTATGCCAATGAGAAAGAGGAAGAGCTTGGAAATCCATCCTTGGCAAGATCACAACAATTCTTCAAAGAAAGGCCTAAGGTGGATTCAACCATTCAAGGCAAAGCATTCTCAAGCAAAGGAGTTTTGTAAGCTTAATTCCTTACTCCTTAAAACTATGATTAAATTATTTGTACTTTGATGAGAAAATTGGTTAATGATTCATGTTGCATTGTGATTGAGCAAAAAGGCATGATAATTGATTGTTGAGTGTTTGATGGACAATTCTTGAATGATTGAATTAAAAGCATGTTTGATGATTTTGAAATGCCTTTGTATGATTGGAGCAAGTATGAGATGTGTTGATAATATATTGATATGCTCCAAAAATTGTTAAATATGTCATTTATGCAAAATGCTATGTCATGAGCATCAATGAGAAATTTGTATGTTGGAAATCATGGCATGTTGGTCACAAGATGTATGCTTTAATGATATTTGTGCTTAAAACCTATGTGAAGAAGTTTTTTTTGACATATTTGTAGTTTCCCATGCTTTGGTTTGGTGAAAATATGCATAATGCTTAAAATGACCCCTTTTGAGGCCAAAAATGCATTTTATTGTGTAAATTCTTCAACAATTGCAAAATCTATTGTTAAATGGTTTTTCATTCATACAAGTCCAAAATTACGTTTTACAAATGTTTAAACCCTTACTTGGACTTAAAATAATCAAAAACGAAGTTTTGGCACCTCACAAGTTGGATTTTCTGTCAAAAATCTGCAGAACCAGGATGAGGGATCGATCCCTCTACATACAGGATCAATCCCTTTGGAAAAACATGCAGGAAACTTAATTCTGGAGTTTAGGGATCGATCCCTTTGCCCATGGGATCGATCCCTCTAGGCAATTTATGCCCTTTTCTGCATTTTTAAGCCTTAGTTGAGAAGTTTTTCTTAATTCTCTTGATATCTTCTTTCTTCTCAACTTAAAATGATATTTAGAATATGAAAAATCATTTTTCATTGATATCATGCCTCAACTCCATCAACTTGTGTTATTTCCAACAAATGGCATCACTTTCAACAATTAATATCATTTTTCTTGAGCTCACAAGTGCAAAATCATTTTTCTTGTTGAAAACATTCATGAATCTTGAAATAATCTTGAAATATACTTTCAATGAATGCTTAAACAAAATTTTGAGAAATATTTCAAGAATTTATGGATATGTTTGAGAATTTGATGAACTTGTGCATAATGAATATTTTTCATTCTTTTTGTTCATCTTAGTCAGGCATGCTTATAGGATTATGTCTCTTAGCTTGACTTATCTATTCCACACTAGGTTTCATAATAATTATAAATCTAGTGGATTGATTTCAAATATATATTCAACAATTGGTAATGGTCATTGGCCTATAATTTGTGATGGTAAATGGATCTTAAATGTTCAAATGCATGAAACTTTATCATCCTTGTACTTAAAGAACTAGGGTCTTAATGACAACACCAACATTCAAAGATAAATGCAAACTTGAACAAGCTTGATATCCATGCATTTATTATTTGAATCTTTCCTTGCTCATAATTGGTTAAGGACTTGAATTGGAAAATGAGCATAGGATTTTTGTGCTTGAAACCATGGAAGAAAATGTGTTTGCTTGAATTCCTTGATTTTTTGAATCTTCCATATGGTATAAATTTGTGAATATGAATATGGATTAATACTTTATGATAGTGTGCTAATGATTAATTGATCCATATGCATATTTAATGATATGTGTTGTGTTCTTGCATATTTAGAATGATTCATTTTCTTGACATGAACACACTACACATAGATATTGGATTCATGCAAAATGCCTAAGTCAACCATTAGTAACAATTGGTTTTTAGATTGAAATAACAATTAGTATCATTGGCAATCATATTTTCAATAATTGGTAAGCCAAATCTAAATTGCCAATTGGTATGAGCTTTAAATTGACAATTCTTCTCATGCTCTTTAGGTTGAAATGACAAATAGAGAAGAATTCTCTTAGGATATTTTTGCATGAAACTCTTGTGTACTAGAATTTGTAGTTAATTGCTATATATCTTAATTTTAGGCACAATATTTCTTGAAAATGATTTATGAGCACATGCATATGATATGTTATATAATTTTAGCTCATAATCATGATGTCTTGCCATGCACCTTAGTTGGACTTTAGAGAACAATTGATACACTTAGGTGCTTAATAGGATTGAAATAAGCAAGTCATAGAACATAGTAGAAAATTTATAAACAACTTGCTTAATCTCTTACCAATTGGGCACTTCTTGCAAAATTATTTATAAACAATTGGTATAGAATCATAAGTCATATTCTTTGCATGAATATTTCATACTCTTTGTGGATATTGACTTATTTATTTATGCTATGGGTCCCATGTACTAACACGTTTCTTGTTGGATGGAGCGTATTTATCTCTTCTCACATAGCCATAATTTTAGGGGGAGCATATTTTTTTTCTTATTTTTTCCTTCTTTTTGCTATGACAAAAAGGGGGAGAGATAGATATTAAAAGGGTGAGATATAAAGGGAGAGAGACAATGGGGGAGAAATAGTTTGAAAATTCATTTTCAAAACCCATGCTTATATTAAGAGGGAGCTTTATAAAATCCTGCTTTATTTGAGCGGGAGTATTTTATTAAAGAATTTTCAAAGCAAATTTACATTAAGTTTTGTCATATCAAAAAGGGGGAGATTGTTAGCTTTAAATTGACATATATATTTTGAAATGACAAAAACTAAAGTAAGCTTTAATGTTTGAATTCATATTGTAAATTTGCCTTATCACACATGATTTTCTCAATCCATTTTCAAGTGATCATATCAAACTTAAGACCATGATTTATCGATACACTCTTATTGGTCTTAATACTTTATAAATGTTTTTGAAGATTTTAGAAAATCACTTGATGAATATTTAGACCATGTTTTATCAAAGAGAGTCAAGAAAAACTCCCACAAAAGTGCCAAAATGTTTTGGGTTGAATTAGGATCAAAGACCACATCATTTCTAACCCAAAAGTGGAGGAAAAATGCCCTCTAGAAGAAAAGGATCGATCCCTTAGGGAAAGGGATCGATCTTTTTTGGCAGAATGCCCTGGAAGCCTAGAATGAAGAAAAGGATCGATCCCTTTATGTCAGAAAGTCTCCAACGGCTAGTTTCTGTGAGATACAACGGCTAGTTTCTGTTTTGGTTCCAACCAACGTCCACAAACCATCCAAGGGACTATAAATAGAGGCTTAGAAGCTAAAGGAAGGAAGAGGAACTACTCAGCAACTCCAAAACACATATTCCTCAAATCTACAAGCCTCAAACAACAAATCAAGAGCTCCAAAGTCTTCATCTTCTATCATTCTCTTATTCCTTGTAGTGCTTAGCACAAATCTTGTATAGGTTTTCATTGTGCTTAATTTCTGTAATCACTTGCCTACCTAGAGGCCTTTCTTTGATTACATTATTTGTAACCCATCATTCCTTGTAAATGGGAGGTTTCTCTTTAGTCTTCGAAAATGAGGGAGGTTTCTCTTGAGCCTTAGAAAAAGAAGGAGGTTTCTCTTTAGCCTAAGAAAAAGAGGGAGGTTTCTCTTTAGCCTAGAAAAAGAGAGAGGTTTCTCTTTAGCCTTCGAAAAAGAGGGAGATTTCTCTTGAGCCTTAGAAAAAGAAGGAGGTTTCTCTTTAGCCTAAGAAAAAGAGGGAGGTTTCTCTTTAGCCTAGAAAAAGAGGGAGGTTTCTCTTGGGCCTTGAAAAGAGGGATTGTAAAGACAAATTCAAAGATAGTGAATTTGGGGAAAATCCTTGGGAGCGTCTCAAGGTAGAGGACATAGTCAAGGTTGTCGAACCTCTACAAATTACTTGCGTACATTTCTCTTTCCCTACTCTCTTTAATTACTTGCAATTATATTTGTGCTTATTGTATTGAATTTGAATTGCATGCTTGCCTAGCTTAGAGAACTTAGAAAATATCAAATAGGCTAGAGAATTTAGAAGAATCGAAAAACGGGCTTAAGGTTAATTAAAAACCGATTCACCCCCCCCCCCCCCTCTCGGTATTGCCTATAAGAGCCAACATTTTCATATTGATAGATTTTTATATAGTGTTGCTTAGTTTGTTTCTTGTTGTTTGGGTTTTTTTTTTTGAAAGTTGAAAAATTTTATTAATAAAAAGATCAATTACATCCAAGCAATCAAGTCAAATGTCCTAAAAACCCCAGATTTAGCAAAAGAGTCCACTAGGAAATTTGCTTCTCTAAAGATATGAACAAAAGAAACTTTTCCTAATTCTGAGAAGAGGTTATGAAATTTGTTGTCTGGGGGGTTAATGTGGGTTACAAGAAAATTATAGGTTTTGGTGTGCTTTTGGGATTTGTTTTGAGGTGAATTCTGGTGTGTTTATGTTTGTGTTGGGTCTGTAGCAGAGTTTGGTGTTTAGACTTGCTTTATTGCAAGAGAGTATATTCTGTTCTTTTGATCCCTAATAAAATTTCTTTGATTTAGCAAAAAAAAAACTGTTAAATTTAACAACATACTCGTATATGAATAGAACATGAAATTTAATTGTTGGATTAAAAAATATATTAATTGTATAAAAATATATTAAAATGTGTAAAATTAAATTAGTTTTACATTGGATCTCTCTCTCCTCTCTCTCTCTATATATATATAACATTGAGTATAGATTCAAATGATCATGTTCTCACATCAAAGATGTAAGACTTTTAGAGGTCAAATCTCAAATTTGTATTTCCTTTTGGATTATTATCTCATACACTCACAGTGGAGTGCTTTAATTCCACAAGCGAGGTTAAAAACTGTCGCATGTCTCACTTTCTTTTGTAATTAGTATTTTTTTATTAAATTATTATCCAATACATTGTTAATGGACCTATTTAACTCCACAAGTGAAATTAAAACAGTAACACATATCTTAAGAAAATTAAAAGAAAAATAATTAAAAAAAAGTTAGGTATGAATCACTATCTTAATCCTACTTATGGAGTCTAAAAAGTCCATTAACAGCGCATTGGATAGTAGTCCTATTTTATTTTTTTAATATTTCCTAAAGGGTTTGTTTCACCCTATTAATCCCTCTTATGGAGTCTAGAAATTTTATAGTTAATATATTTGATACTAATCCTTTCCTTTTTCTCAAGCCAAAAGTCTCCATTGTATCAAAAACAAGTAAGCCAATATCTTTAGAGTAAAACCTTACATTATGAAGTAGAAAAATGAGATGTTTTTAATTAATTAGTATAAGTGGGAATTAAGGTTTATGATTAATAAAATGTTTAGTGTTCTAGAAAGCCGATGAGATTTGCCCAACCTTTTCAAGATTTTGCATGTACATTGATTCCGGTATGGAATAACCTTTTCATTTTAAGTACAAATTAAATAAATTATTTTTTCTCTCTCCATTAGGAACAAAGTCCTTTGGTTATATATATTCTTCAAACAGTCATAATCAAGTTCTCTGAATGAGAATTGAAGTGGGCCAATCCAGACTAATTTACACTTCTGAAATCCTATAATTACCATCATAATTATAATAATAATAACAGTAGTATGTCTTGCTTACCCTAGCTTCTTCTAGGGTTTATGGCTAATATTCTCCCAATCTAGATAATATATGGTAAACATATAATGTGAATATTATCAAGAAACATATAACACTTTAACTGTACTTAAAGTTTCAAATCTATCATTATTACTTATCAAAAAGATATTTTATGTGTGTATATATATATATATATATATATATATATATATATATATATATATATATGTTCATGTGAAGGCATTTTGGCCATTAGTGAAATATTCGATATTACAGTAAATATATGTAAGAATAAGCTTGTATGGTGATGAACATGTGTGAATATTAGGAGACTTGGGTAAAAAAATAAATAAATAAATAACTAAAGTTGTTAGGAGACTTGGGTAAAAAAATAAATAAATAAATAACTAGAGTTGTTCTATCATATAATTGGATAACATAAAGAAAGGCATCAAAGAAATTCAGGAATTGTTTAATTTCATCAGGGAATTGTTGATTAACATTTTTACGGAATCGAATGGATGGCTGATATACTGGCAAAAAAAAAAGAGTGAAAGAATTGAATTCAACTTTTGTGTCAGGTGTTATAGTTATAGTAGGACAGGTGTGCTATTCATGGTTGTTCGTGGTATTTGTTCAAGTGGAATGTATGAAATGCACTATTATCACCTGTAATTTTGCTAATGAAATGAAAACCTGACTTAAAAAAAAAATTGCCCTAAATAGATATATTCATTTTTTTTAAAATTATTAACTTATCATATGTATAAATATGTCTTAATACTCTAAATTATATGCAATCTACTCCATCATGGTTGATTTTTTCTAATTTCATAATTGGCAAAAGGCTGATATGGTCAGCGGCGTATAATTATGATTTGTTTTCTTTTTCAATAGAAGAATCATGTCCAGTGGATTATTTAATGTCCAGTGGATTATTTAACAACCTGTAGCAGATGTCTGCATTATAATTTCTTTTCAAGTTTATAATATCTATCTAAATATTTAGATACTTTACATGTCAACAAATAATATTCATTTCTCTCAGCTACGATTGGTAAATGGAGAAAATAACATGAACTCTCTTCGGTTCCTAAGTATAGGCCCTTGTTATTAGAAGTATCTAATAATATTTGAAATGGTTATTAATTTTACTAATTTATTCATCACAATGCTATTCACAGTACAATATTCCTAATACAAAGCATTAGCAAAATCACATTTGGCTTAATCAGTCAATAACAATGCTTTTCTACATGTTAAATTAGTTCATCCAACAATATTTTATCAATTAACAAAAATGTAAGCAATCATTCTGGAAAAATTAACTGTATGTAGAACATCTTTTTTTTTTTGATAATTCATAAATTTATTAGAATCACGAGAAGTTACAAACGTGCAGCCAAAAATTATATTCCTGCTGCGAAACAGAAAACAATTACAACACATCAAAACCAACAAACCACCTCTAATTTATATTCCTGTATGTAGAACATCTATACAATGTTAAAATAATTATTATATTATTAAATGGATTGTATGCTAAAGCATAAGATTTTCTAGCATCTATTCCAAAGTAATACATTTGCTCCCATAACCATAAACCATCCAACATGCAAATTTGATTGATTGCCTGGCAAAGAAAACTACTGTCTGCTGTGTCACATGTTTTTATGAAATTGTGGTCCATCATTTCCTCGTGCATATATAGTTATAAAAAACTTTTGTCATGGGTTGATGCCATTATTTGAAGATAGAGTTGTATAAGTGAATTATAGATTAATAAATAAGATGCTTTGTCCCTTTCACTCTTGTCTCTATTGGAGTTTAGTATTCAACCAAATATTTATTAGCTGGCTGACACATTTTACAAATGGTGTTTGCTGTATCTGTCAAAATGTTTCTCGTCAACAGCTGCATAAGCCTATAGCTTTAGATGACCGAGCGAGAATACCAGTGTTCAAGGTTTTATTTTTTAACTTTCCATGTTCTTCACAGAAAAGTTTACTTCCTTAATTTGGGAAGAAAATTCTCGGTTGTTAATTTCAATATCAAAGATTATATATATATATATATATATATATATATATATATATATATATATATATATTCACTTACATAAGTATAAGACTAATTTTATTTGGCACTCTTTCATATTTTTTAATAATTTATATTTTTTTAATTCGACTGTAAAATTTTATGTTATATTCACAAATATTATATATGCATGCCAAATTTTATATTAATTGAAAATGTTCCATTATCTATAATAATAATGTTTCAACCGTTAATATATATTTATATATATTAACGGTTGAAATATTATTATATATCAAATAATATGTTATTTTTGATCGAAATTATAGGAACATTAGATCGATTCAAAAAAAATTACATGTATGATAAATACGAGTAGGTTTTTAAATTTAATTATTTGTTTTGTAAGAATATTATTTTATATGAAGTTACGAAAATTGTGTAAAACAATTTATTTTAAATTGATGTAACTTTTTTTTTCTTCGATAAGCAAAAGATTTATTGATATGAAAGTGTGGCCTTGGGATAAGGTGGTCTCCAGGTTTGCCATTACATACTGACCGCAAATAACACCAAATACAAGCCAACATCAAAAAGAAACTGCAAGTCAAAACAAAGGCCTAAGCGAACAGGGTATTACCACCCGGCCATGAAAAAGTCAGTTCGAGTAACACCAACTTTAGCTAAGGCATCGGCTAAACTATTTGCCTCTCTAAAAATTTTAGAAAAGAATACTAATCCTATTGACTGAACCAAAGAATCAATTTTGCAAAAAGTGAGCCATAGATTCCATGGACGCTTGGAGGGGCTCTTACACCATGAGATAGCAAATTCAAAGTCTGATTCTACAATCAAAGGCGAGTCCTTCCAGCCTGATTTGAAGAATAAGTCTAAGCCATGCTTTAAGGGGAAGGTCAATAAGTTGACAATCATTAATAAAATTAATAAAATCTTCTGTGCCAGAACCATCTTGTGAGCATCTTGACCTTTCATCTTTAACAAGCAGCATTCTAAGGGACGAGACATAGTCTTCCACAGAAAAACGTTCACTGTCCTAGACCAAGAGAAGATCGCCTGACAGACCTTTCGAAGTCGAGGAACAGCATCCAAAATTATTGTCCCACCAGAATCTTGAGACAAGTTGATCCGAAACGGATTCTAACTTTGTTTTTTGAAGTAGGATCATCTCCACTTTATTAGTTGTCAATACCCTTTTAAGAGTGCTGGTTTTGCATTACTACCTGTTACAAGATTATAAGGCGTAATTATAGGCTGTAAATTAGCCTAATTAGGAATAGCTTGATTATAGGAATTATTTATTTTGGAGTAGGTAGTTGATTTTCTTTCCTTTTTTATCTCTTCAAGGCTATATATATATATATATATATATATATATATATATGTACAATTTTCTCAGTTAGAAATCATCACATGGCATCAGAGCTGGAAATTCAAAGTCTAGCCATCTGAAATTTTTTCACTGCCCAAGTGAGCAGTATTCTTGGTTTTTTGGTCATCCTGTTTGAGTGACATCTAGGTCGCACCATTCTTAAAACTGTTTGGGTCCCTCCTCAACTTCACCAGGAAAGTCCTTTTACATCTCTTTTCTGTGTTGGTGTATCGTGATATATTACTTCAGACCTGCTACCATTGTTTGTTACTGCTTTCATATTGCTGCTGCTGGCTGTCTCTATTATCTGTTTGGGGTGTATTTCTCTTATGATCACAATTATAATGGCTGCTGAACAAAAGAACTTGCTTATGCCTAGTGTTATGCCCATTCTGTCTAAAATTACTGAACAAAAACTAAACGGGACCAATTATTTAGATTGGTCTAAGACCATTCGTCTATATTTACGAAGTATCTCTAAGTATAATCATCTAACTGAGGACCCACCCATGATGAAACACATATTGAATGGCTCAGAATTGATGCTCAACTATTTTTACAAATCCGTAATTCAATTGAGAATGAGTACATCGGTCATGTCTCTCACTGTGAGTTTGTAAAGGAATTGATGGAATATTTGGTTTTTCTGTTCTTTGGTAAAGAGAATATTTCTCATATTTTTGAGGTTTGCAAGGCGTTCTATCGCGCTGAACAATAGGATCAATCTTTGCAGACCTATTTCATGAATTTCAAACATACTTATGAGGAATTGAACGCCTTGTTACCTTTCAGTACTGATATCAAAGTTCAGCAGACTCAACATGAACAGATGGCTATTATGAGTTTTCTGGCTGGCCTTAGTCCTCAATTTGATGGTGCTAAATCGCAGATTTTGTCTAATCCTGAGATTACTTCCTTGAAAGAGGTCTTTACTAGGGTTCTTCGTACAGATACTAGTTCTCATGTCTCACCTGTACAACAACCTAGTGCTCTTGTCAGTCAGAATAGTGGATCAACTGGCCGATCTCGTTCTCAAAATATTAGCAGAAGTGGCAGTAATAGTGGTCGAAATACTGGAAATCAGGACACAGGGGGATTAGTTTGCTACTATTGTCATGAACCAGGTCACACTAAAAGGACTTGCCAGAAATTGTTAAAGAAAAACCAGAAGTCTTTTGGGTCTTAGTCAGCTTGTGTTGTAACTACAAGTGATGCTCCTCCTCCATCGTCAGATCATACCATTACAATTTCTGCAAATGAGTATGCAAAATTCACCCAGTATCAAGAAGCATTAAAGAACTCTTCTCAATCCATCATTGCCCTTGTTGAGTCAGGTAAAACTAATACATGTCTTCTTTCTTCTTCCTCTCAGTGGGTCATTGATTTTGGTGCAACAGATCATATGACAGGTAATCCTAGTCTTTTTTCCACTTTCTAGTCCCATACTTATCCGTCTTCAATCACCTTAGCAGATGGTTCTATTTCTTTTGTCCTTGGTTCTGGCAATATCAATCCCACACCAACACTTCCATTGTCATCCGTATTGAGTTTACCAAAATTTTCTTTTAATTTGATATCTGTTAGCAAACTCACTCGTACTCTTAACTGTTGTGTCTCATTCTTTCTTGATCATTGTTTGTTTCAGGATCTTATGACAAAGAGGATTATTGGGAAAGGATGAGAATCAGGACGTTTGTACGTTTTGGATACCCAAGTACCCCAGACCATTGCCTGTTCCAGTACTTTATCTCCTTTTGAAGCTCATTGTCGATTAGGGCATCCATCTTTACCGTTATTAAAAAATTTATGTCCTCAGTTTCATGATATATCTTCTTTAGATTGTGAGTCTTGTCAGTTGGCAAAACATCATCGTCTACCTTCTGTTTCTCGTGTTAATGAAAGGGCCAGTCATGCTTTTGAGCTAGTACATTCAGATGTTTGGGGACCATGTCCCATTATGTCTCAGACTGGATTTAAATACTTTGTTACCTTTATGGATGATTTTTCTCGTATGACTTGGCTTTATTTAATGAAACCTCATTCTGAGTTGCTTTCACATTTTAAAACTTTTTGTGCTGTAATAAAAACCCTTTTAATGTGTCTATACAAACATTGAGAAGTGATAATGCCAAAGAATATTTTTATGATTCTTCTCAAGCCTACATGACTCATAATGGAATTCTCCATCAATCATCTTGTGTTGACACTCCATCTCAAAATGGGGTGATTGGGAGAAAAAATAAACATCTTCTTGAAACTGCCAGGGCTCTCTTATTTCAGACACGTTCCTAAACTGTTTTGGGCTAATGTTGTTTCTACAGCGTGTTTTTTGATTAATCGCATGCCCTTCACTGTTTTAAATGATCAGATTCCTTATAAGATTTTGTTTCCTAATAAATCTGTGTTTCCTATTGAACCTCGTATCTTTGGATGTTCTTGCTTTGTTCGTGATGTTCATTCGCAGGTTTCCAAATTGGACCCCAAGTCATTAAAATGTGTCTTCCTGGGATTTTCTCGTCTCCAAAAAGGGTATAGGTGTTTTTCTCCTCTCTTGAATAGGTATTTTGTGTCAGCTGATGTTACATTCCATGAACATCTTCCTTTATTTACCTCTCCATCTACACCTATCATGTCACCAGTCTAGACTCTAGTGTTGTTCCATTACCACCACCACCACCTTCTCAACCGAAACCACCTATTACTCAAGTCTATTCTCGACGACCTAATCCTCCTGTGACAAGTCCAACACCAGTCTCTTCTTCGTCATCGGATCCGATGCCCAATGACATTGATTTACCTATTGCTTTCCGAAAAGGTAAATGCCAGTGTACTTATCCAATTTCCTCTTATGTTACCTATGATCGTTTGTCCTCTGCTTCTTACTCGTTTGTTGCCTCTATTGATTCTGTAGGTATTCCTAAAACTGTTCACCAAGCCTTATCCCATCTTGGGTGGCGTAATGTCATGCTTGAGGAAATGAATGATTTGTCTAAGAATGATACTTGGGATCTAGTTGAGTTACCTGCTGGTAAGAGAGCGATTGGATGCAAGTGGGTCTTTGCAATCAATTTTAATTCTGATGGATCTATGGCTCCCCTAAAGGCTCACCTGGTAGCCAAAGGTTATGCACAGACATATGGACTGGACTATTCTGACACTTTCTCACCTGTGGCTAAATTGACTTCAGTTCGATTATTTATTTCTGTAGCAGCTACATATGATTGGCCACTTTACTAGCTTGATATTAAAAATGCTTTCTTGCATAGAGATCTTCAAGAGGAGGTTTATATGGAGCAACCACTTGGGTTTGTTGCTCAAGGGGAGTCTGGGAAAGTTTGTCGTCTTTGAAAATCGTTGTATGGACTAAAATAAAGTTCTCGAGCTTGGTTTGAAAAATTCAATCAAGCAGTAGAGAGGTATGGGATGAGAAAGAGCAAATCTGATCATACTGTATTCTATAAGCAATCCTTATTTGGCATCATTCTACTTGTTCTATATGTAGATGATATTGTTATCACTGGGAGTGACACGCAGGGAATCTCATCCTTGAAATCTTTCCTGCAGAGCCAATTCAATACTAAAGATTTGGGGCACCTAAAGTACTTCTTGGGAATTGAGGTGGCAAGGAGTAAAAGAGGTGTTTTTCTATCTCAGAGGAAGTATGTTTTGGATCTGTTAACAAAAACTGGAAAACTGGGAGTCAAACCATGCAGTACTCCAATGCTTCCTAACCAGCAGCTCACAAAGGATGGAGATGTTTTTGATGATCCTTAACGATATAGAAGACTAGTTGGAAAGTTGAACTACCTCACAGTGACTTGTCCTGATATTGCTTACTCAGTCAGTATTGTAAGTCAATTTATGTCCTCTCCTATAGTACATCATTAGGCTGCCTTAGAACAAATCTTGTGTTACTTGAAAGGAGCTCCTAGACGAGGGATACTATATCGGAATCATGGTCACAGTAATATTGAGTGCTTTTCTGATGCGGACTGGGCGAGTTCCATGATTGATCGAAGGTCTACTACTGGCTATTGTGTTTTTGTTGGTGGTAATTTGGTTTCATGGAAGAGTAAAAAAAAAATGTGGTGTTGTGATCTAGTGCAGAATCTAAGTATCGAGCAATGGCACAAGCCTCATGTGAGGTTACATGGGTTTCTCAACTCTTAACTGAGGTCGGTCTTAAAATCTCAGTTCCAGCGAAGCTATGGTGTGATAATCAAGCTGCTATTCATATTGCTTCGAATCCAGTTTTTCATGAACGAACTAAACATATTGAGATAGACTGTCATTTCGTTCGTGAGAAAATTCAACAAAACTTGATCTCTGCTGTATATGTGAAGACTGAAGAGCAGTTAGGAGATATTTTTACAAAAGCTCTTAATGGAGCTCGGGTTTCTTATATTTGTAACAAGCTGAGCATGATTGACATCTATGCTCCAGCTTGAGGGGGAGTGTTAAAAGATTATAGGGCGTAATTATAGGTTGTAAATTAGACTAATTAGGAATAGCTTGATTATAGGAATTATTTATTTTGGAGTAAGTTGTTGATTTTCTTTCCTTTTTTAGTCTTTTCGAGGCTGTATATATATGTACAATTCTCTTAGTTAGAAATCATCAAATTTTCTCTTAATTCTTTTTCAATCACACTACCCAACCCACGTACGTTCGAACTAAGGATTCTCATAATAAACACTAACAAGAGAAAAAACAAGTAACAACCACCAAAACAAAAGATAGAAGGCATGATCTGGATGAACAAAAGATAGGAGAGTTAATCTCTTTCTTCCAACAGCATAAAACTGTTAATAATTTGTTCATCACTGAGGTTAGTTTTGAAGCCCATCATTTTGCCCACTTCCCAGGTTTCCCTAGCTTCCTTGTCTAACACTTTCCTTCGGTTGATGAAATCTCCATCAGAGAGAGATTCATTACCTACCTTAGAAGGTTTCAAGTTTCCTTTCTTCATTATCTTCTTCTTTTGTGTCTTCATTTTTTTCTTCCCTTTTTTGAGTAAAAGGCAGTCTTCCACATCTTCCAAAGTCTTGATCTTTCTAATACCTCGAATAAAGGGTTTTCGAGATTTGAGTTTCACAGGTCGGCTTCCGTAAGAGCCTTGCCCGATCACCAGGCCGACAGCGAGCATCCCCTTGGCGATCCACGCCTCAGGTTTACTCTTACTTACATCATTAAGGCCTCGCCCGTATCACCAGGCCGACGGCGAACATCCCCTTGGCAAGTCCACGCCCCAGGTTTGCCTTGACAACAAGAGTAGGCGGTCGTCCAACACTCACCAACAACGTATTGTCCGCTCTGGGAGGTCGCCCACCCTCACGGTTTTACTTCAAGGCTCTTGAAGAACTCAAGATAATGCCTTGAAAGCGTTTTCTGATGCTCGAACCCTGATATCCTTAGATACCCGAGCTTTACACTCATCATACCATTGAGACAAGGGGATGCTCGCCATCGGCCTGGTGATACGGGCGAGGCCTTGACGATGTAAGTAAGAGTAAACCTAGGGCGTGGATTGCCAGGGGGATGCTCGCCATCGGCCTGGTGATCGGGCGAGGCTCTTACAGCTTCTAACTTGGTCATCACATGAAGCATCATTTCCAATCTCTTCCTTTACATCTTTGATATTCGCCTCTTCACTACCAGCATGAGAAACAGGGAGGCAAAGAGCCTGAAGCTCGTTGACATTGTTATTCAACCCGCCTCTACATTTAATGATTTATGCAGCTTTTGACCATTGGCTAGGGAGTCCAATGTTTCATTTACATGAGTAAGGATGTTGTCTTCAAGTAGAGTGCCAGGAACAATTTCATTACTTTCTTGATCAGGGATAGAGTGAGGGGTAGTGTTAGTACCTAGCTTGGAGGTAGAATTTAGGCTACATGTGAGAACTGTAGGGTGTTCATGCATGCACTACCTCGTAAGTTGTCAGAAAGCTTACTGTTTTTAGATGAGTTGTCCCTGTTGTGTGAAGTTGACTCGTGATCCTCACCATCTTCTTCCTTTGAGTTTGCCTATGGAGATGGAAGTGGAGTGTTGAGGTTTGGCATTTTTGAGGTGTTACAACAGTTGTTGAAGAGGGAAACAACGTCTGAACCAACCTCAGAAACCCTCACTTTAAAGGTTTTCTTGCCACATTCCAAGTTAATGACTTCATCAATTCTTTCCATCTGGTTTGTCGTGAGAAGAAAAGCTCCCCTACTAAAGTCGTTAAATTTGAGGGTTTTCCCATCCATGGAGAGTAGGTGCCCCCAGAGGTTTGCTATATTCTTGAAGGTGTTATAGTTCCAAGCATGCAGAGGTACTCCGTATACAGTCACCCAAGTTGTTCTAAATCTATATTCCATATTTTCGGACCAATGAAAGATCTCAACAAACCATTCTTTCAACCAAGACCAACCCAATTCCTCCATGGTCGTCATGGTTTCTTCCTCTTCAAAAGAGATAAGGAACTGCCTGCCTGAGATTTTTTTTGACAGAGATATCAAACACTCCCTAAATCTTGAAGTTCTCCATAAGAGTGTTGGGTTCATAGTAATCTCTAGCCACACCGATCACACATCTTTCAAGGTTGTGAATCAGACTCTCATCAACCATTCCTTTACAAGCCTTTGTCTTGACAAGAGTTATCTCTTGTTGTTCCTGGAAATGGCCATGTTCTTCTTCAAAAATTCCCTCATTCAACAGCGCCTATTTAAAAGATCTTCTTTGGCTTGGGTTACTCGAGGCTTTTGAAGGAGATAAAGGCTTTTGTTGCAACTTCTAACCAATATCCTCGTTAGAGGTCCCTTGTAATGTTTTGTCCTTTTGAGCATCAACTCTTCTCCAAAATGTAGATCTTGCACTGAATCTGGCCATATTAACACCCATTCGATAGTCCAAGAACCAAGCGCCATTAAGTTTCTCAACTACATTTTTTGAATCCTTCAGGTTGGAAAATCTCACAAATCCATACTTCCTTCCAGATATGCTGCGTTTATGTGGGATGAAGATATCTATGACGTTGCCATGGTGTTGAAAGATTTGCTTGAGCCATCTCCAATGAATATTTGGGGGGATGTTGTTGACAAAACTGAAAAAACTTGGGAAGGAGACTGTGAAGAAGATGCCATTTTGTCACTTAAGTCGTTGCATCCTTCAGGTTGAAGGGAAACTTGACCCTCAATCCACAATATTGCCTCAAATAGAGTGGCTTTCCTGGCATCTCTTAACACAGTGGCTTTCCTCCAAATTGATGTAACTTATCTCTCAAATATTTTGGCCAAAAAAATTTTCTCAAATATATATATGGACACACACACACACATATATATATACATATAAATTTTATTTGCATATTATGTTCAAAACAAAAAATTGCTGCAAATTAAATTTTATTCTAGTATCAATGAAAATAAGAAAATCTAACTATTTCATCCTTTAATTTCCACGCATATACTCCATAATTCCTCACTAGTTTGAAATCTTTCACTAGCATTGTTTCACCTAACCAATTAGCAATAAAGTTTAACTGAAGAAAAAGTTCCTATAATGATTTCTCTCCCTAGTCCATAAGCCATGCTCTTGATTTAAAGTTTCGGGTCCCAAGCAATGCTCATGATTTAAAGTTTCGGGTCCCAAGCCATCCATTTCTAAATGATATGCATTGTTCGACCGGATAAGTCCTTTCCTTTTTGTTTTTATTTGTTGTGTGTATATATATCTTCTGTTTGGATAGTTAAAAAAAAGGATAATAACATTTATCTTATTTGATTTATTTTTATTTCATTAATATTTTTAGAGGACATTTGTCATTATCCTAACTCTATTTGCTGAATCAAAAAATTTCACTAACGGTGTATTGAATATTAATACTTTTAAAGATGCGTTTTTCCACATCAGCTTGGTGTATTCCTTAATGTTTATCATAAAAGTTGAATCCGAAAAAGACTTATCTCGATCAATTGGATTAATCCTTGAGGTATAATTGCAGCTGGTTTGCTACTAGTTTATTTCTGAGAAATATATTTGGGGGCTACTTGTTCCACAACTTTATTTCCTCTTCTCTTCGTACTAGAAAGTTTTGAACACACCCCATGCATATTTCGATTCGATGCTAAAGCCTAAAGGGGACGATTTGGGACCAATTTTGAGAGACCTTTCTGCTCAAACAAGGCAGCCCCAGGGGCCACAAAATCTTCAGCGGGCACCTTAATTAAAGTACCACCAGTTGCAACTAGAATGAATGAAACCAGCTATTCTACTCAGTTGCTTTGCCTTAATGTGGTCCAACTGCTGCAACTAGGCGTGCTTCGTTATGGCCAGGTTTTCTCGTTAGACCACCATTGAATCACTGCTTTTCGATTTCTAACATATAATTCCAAAAATTCCAGTAGCCTTGGCCCCAAAATATAGAATTGGCTTAGCTGGAACAATATAAAAGCGTAAAAACGTGGTTGCTGACCTGAGGTGCAAAAATAAATACTGTATTAATTCAAACCCTAAGTAGAACTAGGAAGCTAAATGAGTTAAAACACGCGTGTAATTAAGTAAGCAGTAATCACATGAGGGTTTCATTTCACACAGAAAAATGGGGCTTGGCTTTGCCAGCCTGGCTGGCCCTGAATCTACTTAACTACTACTGATCTTGCGTTCATGTCTTCGGCGAGGGTGTTCCCTAATTAGCTCTGGTAGCGCCCTAGGCTCTAGACTGAAAGAGGAATAGACTAATAAAACCTCTGGGGCCTGACCTGCAGAAAGTGGCCGGGGTTGGAAACAGTAGAGTGGTCCCTTGCAGTTTTTACACAGCTTACCCTGTGAAGTGTGAAGGGAAACAATAGAACGTTTACTTTCTCATTAAAGTCACGATATGAAACTAATGTTATTTAGATCAAGAGTGATAAATTATAAAACCTTTTACATAATAAAAATTTTAGGATACAAGTCATATTCAAATGTGTTCAACTACATATTCATAACTAACAAGTGATTGGAAAAGTAAAAATGGATTTTTTTTTCAAATATTAGACAAAGTTCGAGTCTTAAAAGTTTTTATTGTTGGGAGAGCTTTTTCATTTATCACTTTCTATCTAAAACAAAATTAATCTCAGACCGTAAAACGAATTACATCTGCTTACAAAAAAAAACAACAACAACAACTTGTTCATAAAATCCACGTACACTTGATACATCATACTCAATTGCAGGTCTCTTTAATCAGTCTGCATCTTTAGAAGGGAAGGATGGCAGATCTCTATCTTAATTATGAGTATGACTCAATGCATTTGCTGATTGCAGGGATGTAGGTAAACTGCAGAGGCCCATGTATAGGTGTATGGGACAAAGAGTGAGAACGAGGAGCACTATAACAAGAACTGGTTTTGGTTTCTTTCTAAACAAATCTCACTTGTCTATTGTTTTATGTTCTCAGGACAGGATGGGATGGCATCTTGAACATGCTTTATTATTATGATAATTGGAAAGATAAAGATGGACAAGTTTTCCTTTCGGTAGAGAGGGGAAGGGTCAAATGATTGCAACACCTGGGGCTGAGAAGGGGGCACCAAATGTCAACTGACAAGCTAGCCCAAGTTGAGGAGTATCAGTGTTGGGATTCTTCTGGGAATTATCATATTTACTTATTTGCTCAAAAGCCTTCCAACAATTTCAAGTACGATCCTGTGCTTTAAGATAACAATAATGAAGATAGCGGACTAAAATTTCAGGTCTTTCTTCTTTTTCTTTATTATTATTATTGTTTTTTTTTTTGGTATAAAGGGATACAATCCTGGAGTCAATACACTCCAAGCACATCAGCATAAAAAAAATGACAGTTTCAGGATTATATGACAAATTATGTTTTGCCTGATTGTTGAGAGTTCCTTGGAGTTGATTATTCCCTGGATTCACACTGGACAAAGTATTCCAGAATAGAAGAACAAGAGGTTAAAATTCAACCGTAATTGGCTAAGTCGTATTTGAGGCTTTTTCTACACTAAGAAGAACAGAGAGTAGAAGCACCAGTTAATCGAAGGCTAAAAGCGAATGTTCTTAATTATTATTAAGGGTATTTAAAACAGTTCTTTTTTTTTTTCCTCTTTGTCGATTATTTGTAACAGTTGGAATAGTGAGAAGTGTCCTTGAAGACAGCTTCCTTCGCCTTCAGCATGGTACCTGGTTAATTCGAAGGTAGAAATAATCCTGCAGGCTTATTCAATGAAAAAGACAGCTTTGCAAGGAATTCCCGTGCGTTACACTGAAATGGTTAAAATTGTGTTATTTTACATAGGGGTGTTCATTGTTCGGTTTTAACTGAATTAACCGACCGACCGAATTAATTTCGGTTAAATGGTCGGCCACCGAAATAATTTCGGTCGGTTAACGAAAATAAATTTTTAAAAATTTCGGTTATCGGTTAATTCGGGTCGAAAGGCGAAATTAACCGATTAACCGTTTATTCAGACAAATCTAGTCTTGGAAGCCTAGTTTCTCTAATATTCAAAGTTGAAACAGAGAATGAAATTGTCATCAGTTCTAGCCCTGTTATAGCTCATCTGCATTTTCAAGCATTGATTTAAAAGCATCAAGGAAAATTTACATTTCATTTGCATTTCATATTTCTCTGATTTACAAAACATACTCATTCTCCTTATCAGACATGCATGTTTCATATAGTTTTTCCTAAATGCAAATTTCATATTCCTGATTAGTTTACAAAACAGAATAAATGCAAGTCTTGTGTTTTTGGATTGTTGAGAATAGACCACAACCCAGCTGCCTTGGTGCCGTAGCTCATAGTTTGCCAATGTGCTATATATTGTTGGTTCTCCTACAATTTATGCCTTCCCCAATTTTGGATGAAATTGCTTTTAATTATAGTCACTGATGTTAGATTACGGAGTTATTGGCGTTCAACATATCTGGAATTCTGTGGTTTACAGAGAGAATGACTGAATGAGGATATCTTATTGCATTTAATGTTGTTTCATATTGCAGGTATTCCTAATACACTTGGCCGATCCGGGAGATCAGCAATCTTTACACGAGATCTAGAGGCAAATGCACTAGAATTCACACAAGTTGGGGACTGAGATGTTTAGCATTCAAAGCCTAGATTCTGGAAAATGTCCCAGGAACCTTTTCTCCCAGGAATGAAATCATCATTTACGTAATAATTGATACTGCCAAATGTTCACAACATGCCATTGGCAATGCAACTTGCTGCAGATGAACAGGGATCTAATACTAAATTTTATACAATTTCGGTTAATCGGTTAATTAACCGATTAACCGAACTTTATTTCGGTTCGGTTAATATGAAAGTATAAATTTCGGTTCGGTTAATGAAAATGAAAATACAAATTTCGGTTAATGTCGAAAATGCAAACTTCGGTTCGAAATTAACTTAACCGACCGTTTGACCACCCCTAATTTTACATCGATTAAACGTTAAGTTCCATGTGATCGCATATTTAAGTTAGCCATTTTCATTTATTGCCAATTAGTTTTAAATTTGATGTCTAACATAATATCATAGTCCAATTTTGATCCATTGTTGGAAGGGCTTTACCGTTTACTACTCCGACCCGGACAGGATTAGTCTCAAACTATAAAACGGATGTGACACACGTGATTATACAAAAAAAAAAAAAAGAGTCTAATTGTGATTCCTACTTATTACTCTTTCCAAGATTATTGGCTTACATGTCTCCCCTTACATGTGATGAAGGCGGACTAAAGTGATGTTATCTCATATATATTAAATACAAAATTTCTTGTGATTTTATATAAAAGTTGGGTCCTTTTATTTATTGTCATGTAATTTTAAGTTTGATATTGCCAATTACTTTTAAGTTTGGATGTACAACATAAATGAAATTATGTTTCTAATACTAACTCCATCGTATTGTACACTGTTGTTGCACAAAACAACAATAAAGGTATTGTAGACACCCTATTTTGTCCGGGGTCTTAATTTGTATAAATAATTAATTGGGTTGGGTGACATTTGTATTTTAATTTAACAATTTAGAATTAGGCTAGAATTAAATTAGAATTTTTGGATTTAGAATTAACATTAATTAGGACATTAAAATTAAAATAGGATTTAGGAATAAAAAAAAAGAAAAGAGAGAGAAAAGACAAAAAGAAATAAAAATAAAATTAATTCTAGGATTAGATGATTAGGATAATTAGATTTTTTAGGATAATTATATGGATTAATATTAAATTTGGTAGAGTTAGATTAGGATTAATATAAGAATTAAATAGATAAAAGATAAAAATATGAGATAATTATTAGAATAAGTATAGTTGTATTAAGACTCTAACAAGTTTATGACTATAAAAAGGATTAAAGCTCATGATTTGGGGGGACCGTGACTCCATTACTTTTTCCAAGCAACATCACCAGAAAACCATCTTCTGCTAGCCTATTCCTCTTACCAAACTAATCAACACCTTCACGCTTCACCACTTATATTCTGAGTCTGCTACAAACCGCACCGAGATAGCCTCCATTGTCCCTGTTTTGCGCTTCTGCTTGATCGAGATCCATCCTTCACACCATCTTGGACTGAAATTGAAGCCTTTGCTGTTTGTGAACTACACTGCTGCTATCGTGAAAAGGAAGAAAGTTGTCGACAGAGAAAAGGATAGGCTAGCCGATTAAAACAAAAGCAATAAAGAGAGGTTCTGTCAGGTTAGTTGATAAACAATATGATTTGGTATTAAATGTTTGTAACTTAATTTAGTTAATAATTGAATGATTTAATAATTTCTATACTAACATTTAATTTAATAACTTGTACATTAGCTAACTAATATAATAATAATTTAATCGTTTAATATGAGTTAGTTAATTGTAGATTTATTTGCATGACTTGAATGATCCGATTGATTTTGCATGATTTAATTACTTTGAAAATATTTGATTAATATATATATTGAATAAATAATTTGTACGTTGATATGATTGGTTTAGTTTAATTTGTATGATATTTGTATGATATATTTTATGTTTTATATGTTTAGCATGATAGATATTAGATAAATAAATTAATAGAATAATAAATTAAATTAAAAATTGCAAATAAGAATAAAAGAGAATAAAGATTGAATAAGGAAATAATAAAATTAAGAAGATGAATGCAAATTATCCGATGATGAAATTTCAAGAAAGTCAAATGGTACTCCTTGAAAATTTCTAAGTAAAGAGTTTGCTCTAGACTAAACCAAATTGATGGAAGGTTTAGAGTAAACTTTCAATATAATAATATGTGTTCATTTTCTAAAAATAGAAATAAATAAAATATAATAATAAAGAAAATTAGTAAAGAATTGGTTATAGAGCCAAAAATTAAGATTTTCATAATGTATTTAAATGATCCGACGATGGAGCCTCTTCGAGCAAGTCAATTGGTATTACTTGAATACTCCTAAGGTGAAGGGATTTACTTATTGTCTGAACCAGATTGATGGAAGGATTTTAAGTAAATTTTCAATATATTAAGCATACCAAAATTAACTCAAATCAAGATAAATTTAGAATGACCTAGAATAGTTGGTACCATTTTAAGATGGGCGTTGTGGGGGTGCTAATCCTTCCTCACACGTAACCGTACTCCCGAACCCTAGATTCTTTGAACTTAGACCAAGCCTTATCTCTAGACAAGAATAGATGACCAATCACACCTTAGGTTTGAATGGTTGGTGGCTACTCCTTGAATTTTAAAGTCTAGCGAGTTAGGTTCACGGACTTGACACGTTACAACAGGTATGCTGATGTTGATGTTCGTACTTAGTCTCCACGTGTCTCCAAGAAGCTTCTGTAAAACAAGAAAAGTCAGAGAGACGCAGGGGTGGTTCCCTGCGTAGACACTCCGATGCTTAAGTCAGCAGAAAGTTCTTCAGTATTGGGAAACGTAAAAGCCAGTAGTCAAAAATTAGAGAATAAAATTGTACCTTGGGGCCTATTTATAGGCCAATATTCTAGGTTAATTGCTTGAAGATAAGTCCATCATCTTGCTGAGAGTTTGCGTCCCAATATAACACAAGTTCCTCGAAAACCAGGAGCATTCGGAGCCTGTCGCCAGTGAGAGATTCATACCACGTGGCACGTTGTGGCGTCAGGGATCTATCGCTAGCGGGAGCCGAAGTCATGCGCCATGTGTCGCCTTATGACTGTAGGCGACAGACTGCGAATCTGTCGCCAAGCGATAGGTGTAATGCGTGCCATATGTCGTGTTATGATTGCAGGCGATAGACTGTGAGTCTATCGCCCAGCGACAGATGCGATGACGCACTTTACCTCTGTCGTCAAAGGCCAAGTGGACCAGTAGGTCTGTCGCCCAGCAACAGGTGTGATGACGCACTTTGCCTCTGTCGCTGAAGGCCACGTTGACCAGTGAGTCTTTGCCATGTGCTGACCTCTGACGCTATTGGGCCTGGCCCAACATAGGTAGACTTTGTCATATCAATTGCTCTCCACTCTCTTGTTGGATTTCTCCAATCAAGAGAGTATAAATATGTGTTTTTAGGCCTTAGCCCACTGTGAATAGTCTTCTTTGTTTTTTGTGATTTCTTCTGGTATTTTTTTTTTCAGGTGAAAAAATTCTACTCTGCGACAGGCGTGATCAGGCGCGACGTTTGGCATTCCCTGTTGCGGCTATATAAACTGCTGGGACCCAACGAGAGAAACCTCTAAGCAGCCGTTTGTCACCCATTTTTCAGCTCTCTCGCCAAAAATAGACTTTCGCTCTCACACCAAGAGTCTCTTGCTTATCTCATCGACAGTAAGTATACATCTGTCGCCTTATTTATTCACCTTTCGTTCTAGGTTTAGGTCTCCCGCAAGTGGCTTGGTCTTCGGCGTAGAGTTTAGTCTCCCGCAAGTGTCTTGTTCAGTACATCTGTCGCCCAAAAGGTCTGTTGCCTTAATAGGTCTGTCGCCTATCGGGTCTGTCGTCTGTAGAGTCTGTCGCCAGGTAGTTTTTGCTTTTTTTTTGCCATGTCTTTGCTACGCCCGGGTAAAACACTTAAAACGGGTGGTCTCGTGTGTTCTTTGACAAATGCTGACTTAGAGGATATTAGGACTCGTTTCCCTTTTCCCTCGGGTTATAGCTATAAACTTCCAATGCAAGGGGAGGTTACGCCCGACTTGGTTAGAAACGGTGTAGCCGTTCATAAGGCTTCTTTGTCTTTCGGTTTTCGCTTCCCTCTTCCGGAGTTTAGCGAAGCATTTCTTAGATATAAGGACATCGTCCCATGTCAACTCCACCCCCATGCGTGGGCTCAGCTGGTAGCGTTTTCCATAGTGTGTCATAACCTGGGTATTATTCCAACAGTTCCTCTCTTAAGCGCCTTTTTCAGAGTTCGCAAGCTGAAAGGGTTAATAACGTTCTCTCTTCAACGGTTAACGGTCGACGAGTATCCTAATAATAAAATCTTGTCGGATCTCCCTAATAAACTGCGTGGCTTTGAGAGCAAGTAGGTCGTTGTTGAGATTCCAAGCAACCTGCGGATTCGCTCTAGATGGAATCGTGATACTTCCGACCATTCACGGCGCTCGGGAAGATTCAGAACAGAAATTTTAATAGACCAATTTGGTGAGCCTATTCGGCGAATCTGTTCTACTGGGGAGTGTAATTTATTTTCCCTTCTAACCCCGGAGAACATTGCCGCTGCCGGTTGGGGGGTAACCAAGACCATTCTCGAAGCTTCTGCTGCCCCATCTAACTTGCCTACAACTCCTCGTGTATCTGATGCTGGTCCTAGTCATCCATCCCTGGTACCCGTAGCCGAAGCATCCACCCCCAAAGGTCGCCTTGTAGATAAATCCTCTTCAGATTCGGAGGACGAGACCCCTGAGGTTACAGGTACTAATGGTCAAATAGAGGAGAACCCTGAGTGGGCTCAGGCTGATGCCTTTGGGAGTCTTTTCGTCGATTTTTCGTTGGATTCGAATTTGGATAGTCTAGATGACTTTGGTGGTTTTCTAGGTTTTCAATCCCTTTTTTTATTTTTTGTACGCATGTGCGTGGCGTTTTACTTGGTTGGCTGATCCTTTCTATTTATATTGTGCAGGCATGAACTTCCGAGATTTGATGCGTAGGAAGGATGCCAGTGTTGCTGCTCGAACGACTCCTCCTCTTCAGTCTCAAGTTAGAGCCCCATCTGGACCAGCTTGTGCTCCTACTCCTCCTCCACCTTCTACTGGTGAATCCAGTCGTCCTACACAAGAGGCCAAGAGGAATAAACGAAAGAGGCCTCTTGTTCCTGATTGTGGTCCGGACGATCACGAGAGCTCTGAGTCCCAAAGGAGTGATTCAGCCCGTCAAGAGGGTGGCTCTCGAGTCGCTGAGGATAGGTCTGCCCCTCGCCAGCCTAGGCGCAAGTACAGGAAGAGGCTGATTATTAAAGCCACTATGCCTACAAGACCGATTTTGCCTAAGGTAGCTGATCCAACTTTGAGGCGTTATCCAGTTGATAACGAGGTCGTTGTAGGTGGGGAAGACTTCCAGACTTATCCCGGAGTGAATGACAACGATAGCATCGAGGATGCCGGGATAGCGTCTCGTCTGGCCTGGGGCACCATCCTTCCTCGCTACAAGGTGGGCCTTTTCACAAACCTTACAGAAGCGAAGGATAATTCTGACTATTTCGCTATGAAGGTGAGAGCTTTGTGCTTGTTTGGTAACTAGATTCTCCCCTTTTTAAGCTCTTTCGTCAATTTTTTGAGTTACGTCTATTTTTTTTTTGTCAAACGGCTCAACAAATTACGGTGGTTAATGCTCGACATAGGGCTCTTAGGGAGCAAGCCGATAAAGAGATTCGTGAGCTTCGAGAACAGAGAATGGAGCTTACGAACGAGGTTGTCCAGCTTCGCCCCTATCCCAAAAGGATGGAAGAGTTGAGTAGAAAGAATGTTGATCTCAAGCAAAGGCTCCAAGAAGAGCAGGCGAAGGTGGCTTCCCTTCAAGGGTACCAAGAAGCTTACAATAAGGCCGTCGATGATCGGGGAGCTATGGAGAGGCAGTGGATAAGGCCATTGAGAAGCTGCACAATGTACTGGATCGTCAAAGAGAAGCTCGAATCGAGGCCGTTCGTGAATACTGCTTGTCCCAGCATTGCTTTGACAAGAAAACAGAGTTCGCGATGGGATTCATTAAATACGACTTCTATTTGGCTCGTTCTTGGTTGGAGAAGCATCGACCTAGTGAGGCTTTCCCTGAATTGCTCTTTACTGAGGAGGCCAAGTACTACGAAGCTCCTTCTTGGACCAAGTATGAGCCCGACTCGCAAGGTCCGAAGGCCTATTTAGCGGAGGGAGCTGTGGATGAGCTGGACAATCTTGAGGGTCCGTGGCCTCCTCAACAGCCACAACGTCAACCTGAGTCTTCTGAGGCACTTGATCGATCTGAGCCTCCAACAACGCATAACGCTTCTGAATCTATCGAGGCAGGCGAGCAGCCTGAGTCTATCGAGGCACTGCTGGGGTTAGACGGCGATGAGTTCCAAATTTCTGATTTTGCAGCCGTCGATCATGTGCCAAACTTTTCGGCTGTAGTTGGGCCTTCAGGTGATGTTCCTGCTTCCGGGATAGCTTCTTCGGCTCCCCAAGATCCTGATTCTTCGACTCCTCCAGTTCCTGAGCCTCAAGCTTCTCAAGATGCTAATGCTAATGTAGCGCTTTCTCAGCCGGCTGACTCGGTCATTGCCGTAGATTAGAATTTAGTATTTTTTTGTTAACTCCAATGTACAGATTCATTTTTAATGAAAAGTACCATTTCATTCTGTAGCTTTTGCTTTTGCTTTTGCTTATGTGAATTCAGTATAATACTTTGTATACCTGTTACATCACAAAGTTCTAAAGCGATATCAAATAATTCTATTTTTACCTTTATATCATGTTGCTCCCCAAGTTCTACTTTGAGACAGCATTTTTATTCCTGTGCAAAGATGAACTTTTCTCGAGTATTGTGCCTATCTTGCACTTTTTTCGCTTAAGGACTTTATTGAATAATGACTAAAATGTCAAGGTGTTAACCATAATTTGCTAACGTATTTCAACATATTAGTCTGAAAATTTAAACGTACCTCATAACATGCTATATATTTTGTGTCTTTTGTGTTACCTGGATATCGCGTTTGTTTGTTGTTAGATGGTTTCTCGGTTTTGCCTTTCTCACGCCCTTTTCGTGTTTAAGGACTGGTCTTTGCTCGTCTCGCACTTTTCCATGCTTAGGGACTTTTAGATGTGCCCGTCTCACGCATTTTTCGCTTAAAGACTTTTTTAGATGTGCCCATCTCACGTATTTTTCGCTTAGGGACTTTTGTTTGCCCATCTCGCGCATTTTTCGCTTAGGGACTTTTTTGTTTGCCCGTCTCGCGCATTTTTCGCTTAGGGACTTTTTTAGATGTGCCCGTCTCGCGCATTTTTCGCTTAAGGACTTTTTTAGATGTGCCTATCTCACGCATTTTTCGCTTATGGACTTTTTTAGATGTGCCAGTCTCGCGCATTTTTCGCTTATGGACTTTTTTAGATGTGCCCGTCTCGCGCATTTTTCACTTAAGGACTTTTTTGTTTGCTCGTCTCGCGCATTTTTCGCTTAGGGGCTTTTGTTTGCCAGCTGTTGCTCATTTCAATTCCTGTGACACATAATCTGTCTCACACATTGCATTAGAGAATTATAGGAAATGATGGGCTGGCTTTTATTAATGAATCAGATAAAACAATAACATCTGTAAAGTAACGGAGCAATAGATGGAAAAGTGAAGACAAGAATAACCATAATCAGAAAAGAAGTACAACATTTACTGCCAGTATGGTTTAAGATGGTTAGCATTCCAAGTCTTTGATATCTTCTTTCCTTGCAAGGTTTCTAAGGTACATGTGCTAGGTCCGATCATCCTTCTGATTCTGTATGGTCCTTCCCAATTAGCCCAGAGCTTTTCATCTTCCTTATGGGCGTTTGTAATTGCTGACTTTCTCAATACCAAGTCTCCTTCTTGTAACTCTCTGTTTTTAACCCGTGCATTGTAATAAGTAGCTACCCTCTGTTGATAAGCAGCCAGTCTCATTTTTGCTTTATCTCTCAGCTCATCTATCAAGTCTAGATTCTCCCTTAGTCCTTGAGAATTGAACTCCTCGATGTAGGGGACCAACCGGGGTGACTCAGCTCCAACTTCTACTGGGATGAGGGCTTCAGTCCCATACACCAAATTGAATGGTGTTTCCCCTGTCGACACCTTGCTTGTCGTTCTGTAGGCCCATAGGACGCTCGGGAGCTCATCTACCCATGCTCCCTTTGCATTGTCCAGTCTGGTCTTCAACCCATGTAGTATAGTTCGATTACTCACCTCTGCCTGCCCATTAGCCTGCGAGTAAGACATAGAAGATATTCTTAGGAGAATGTTCAGGCCTTTGTAGAAATTCGGGAAAGCATCACAGTCGAACTGCTTCCCATGGTCTGCATTTATCACACGGGGGATCCCAAATCGGCAATTTTTGTCCTTCCACACCATTGCTTCCACCTTCTTTTCAGAAATTGTAGCCAAAGGTTCGGCCTCTATCCACTTCGTGAAGTAATCTGTAGCCACAAGTAAGTATTTCCGTTGTCCTGAGCCTAGTGGAAAAGGTCCCAAGATATCTAGTCCCCACTGTGTGAATGGAGTTGGCTGGAGAGTGTTCTAAAGGGTCGAAACAGGCGCGGTTGTTATTGGAGCGAATTTCTAACACTTTTCGCATCTTTTCACTTTGTCTATGGCATCTTTCCTCAGTGTAGGCCAATAAAACCCTGCGCGCAGTATTTTCGAGGCCAAGGCACGAGCCCCTAAGTGTTCATCGCATATTCCCTCATGAACTTCAGCTAAGGTGTACTCAGCCTGTTGGGGCCTTAGACATTTCAGCAAGGGCATTGTGAAGCTTCGCTTATAAAGTTCTCCATTTACTACGGTAAACCTGGCACTTTTCAATTTCAACCTTCGAGCCTCGTCACTTTTAGCTGGGAGTGTGTTCCCCAATATATAGTCTTTGATCGGGACTCTCCAATCATCTTCGATCTCGATATCGCAGACACCTTCTTCTTCGATACTTGGCTTAGCAAGGGATTCCACTTTGACGATACCCCCTTTGACCCCTCTAGAAGAAGTCAATTTTGAAAGAGCGTCTGCATGGTTGTTCTCTGTCCGATTTATCTGAGTCAGCTGGAAGTGCTGAAATGACTATGCCAACAATTGTACCTTCTGTAGATAAGGGACTAAAGCGGGTTCTCGTGCTTCATACTCACCCGAGAACTGGTTTACCACCAATTGTGAATCGCTATGGGCCACTAAGTTGCTGACTCCTAGTTTCTCAGCAAGTTTCATCCCAGCTATCAAGGCTTCGTACTCGGCTGTATTGTTCGAAATTAAAAATTCGAAACGTAGTGAATACTCATAGGTTTCCCCGTTAGGCGATAGTAGCACAATTCCGACTCCACTGCCATCCATGTTACAAGCTCCATCAACAAATAATTTCTACCAGACTAACTCTGTTTCCTCTTGAACCTCTCGGCCAGTGCATTCTACAATGAAATCTGCCAATGCCTGTCCTTTTATTGCTTGGCGAGGCTGGAAGTGAATGTCATATTCACTTAATTCAATAGCCCATTTAATTAGACGCCCGGAGTGTTTTGGTTTCTGCAGTATTTGCTTCAAGGGCTGATCCATTAAGATAGTCACCGAGTGAGCTTGGAAGTAGGGCCGCAACTTCCGAGTTGCCATCACCAGGGATAAAGCTATTCTTTCAACTAAGGGGTACCTAGCCTCGACATCTAGTAGGACTTTGCTTACATAATAGATCGAGCAATCCTTGTCCCCTTCTTTCCTTAGTAAGACTGCACTTACAGCTTTCTCTCCTACACCGAGGTACATGAGGAGTTGGTCTCCGAGCTATGGCCGAGATAATAGAGGCAACTCTTTCAGGTAGTCTTTCAACCTTTCCAAGGCGTCGTTGCACTCTTCCGTCCGTTTGAAGTTCTTTCCTGCCTTTATCGCCTTGAAAAATGGTAGACTTCTTTCAGCTGATTTGGACAAGAAACAACTCAAGGCTGTTATCCTCCCTGTCAGCCTTTAAACTTCTCTTACAGTATTGGGTGGCCTCATGTCCAAAATAGCTTGAACTTTCTCGGGATTAGCCTCTATCCCTCGATTAGTAATCATGAATCCCAAGAACTTTCCGAATCTCACCCCAAATGAGCATTTATTGGGATTCAACTTCATCTTGTACTGTCGCAGCACATTAAATACCTTAGTCATTTTCTCAACATGTGATTCTCCCTGTCGGCTTTTGATGATCATATCATCAACATAAGTTTCCATGGTGTTGCCCAACAAGTCTTGGAACACCTTATTTACCATGTGCTGGTAGGTAGCCCCCACATTTTTTAAACCGAATGGCATTACTCGATAGCAATATGTCCCACTATCGGTAATGAACGAAGTCTTTTCCTCATCATCTGGATGCATCATGATTTGGTGGTAACCCGAAAAGGCATCTAAGAAACTAACCAATTCATACCCACAAGTTTCATCTACTAACTTATCTATTCGGGGTAGTGGATACAAATCCTTAGGGCAAGCTTTGCTCAGATCCGTGAAGTCCACACACATTCTCCATTTCCCGTTGGCTTTCTTCACCATCACAACGTTAGCCAACCACTCTGGATAATTAACTTCTCTAATAAATTTCGCCTGTAACAACTTCGAAATTTCTTCATTTATTGCCTGTTGCCTCTCTGGAGCAAAATTCCTCTTCTTTTGCTTTATCAGCCTTGCCCCCGAGACTACGTTCAACCGATGACAAACAACTTCCGAATTAATTCCAGGCATATCGGCTAGGGTCCATGCGAACACATCACTGTTCTCTTTTAGTCATCGAATTATTTCTCCTTCCACTTCTTCAGGAAGCTGGCTCCCTACATACACTATTCTTTCTCCATCTTTTTCGTCCAACCGAATTGCCTCTATCTCCTCATCAAGTTTTGGCTTAGGCTTTTCTTCAATTGTAAGGGTTTTCTTCCTCTGAATCCCCTTACATGTAGTGGATGCGACATTACACGTCCTGGCTTTCCTTTGATCTCCCCTCACTTGTCCAACACCGTGAGGAGTTGGAAACTTCATTAACAAATAGCAGGGATGCACCACCACTCTCATGTTATTTAACAATGGCCGCCCGAAGATCATATTGTAAGCCACAGATGCTGATCTCACCACCATAAACAACGCTTGTCGGATGATATCTTTTAGGCTCTCCCCCAATGTAAAAGGAAGCTGAATGGCACTTGCTACCTTTACCTTCTCTCCAAAGAAACCATATAAGGGTGTAGGTAATGGCTTCAACCTATCCTCCGTGATATTCATCCTTTCAAAGCAGTTCCAGTAGATTAAGTTTACCGAACTCCCATTGTCGACCAAGATTCAACTCACTGGGTGCTTTGCTACCATGGCTATAATTACCATCGGGTCATCATGAGGAACCACTACATCTCCTCTATTGGCTGGTATAAAAGTAATGGGTTCTTCATCCTACTTTTCCTTCATTACTGAGTTGATTTGGTGGGCCTGTCGAGCGTAAGATTTTCGAGATGAGGAAGAAGTACCAGCTAATGATTCACCTCCGGATATTACGTTAATAGCTGGCCCTGTGGGTTCATTATCTTCATCTCGATTCCTTCCTTCTGTTCTTCTGTCATTATCTCTCCTGTCACCTTCATTTCATCTCACAGGTCCCTTGTTTTCACCTCTTCTGTCTCTAAATTGATTTCCTCTGTTCCGAGTAGGATAGTTGTTTTTATCACCTCTCCACACGAAACGGTTTATTTTTCCCTCTCGCACTAGCTTTTCTAGTTGATTCATCAACTCCCTACACTTCTCGATCGTGTGCCCATGCGCTGAGTGGTAATCGTAGTACGACCTTAAATCACGACCCAAATTTCCTGACACCTTCTTTGGAGTTTGTATAAGCCCTGATCCTTCAATAACTGCTAATACTGAAGCCCGAGATTCAGTGAGTGGGGTATAGGAATTGTATTTTAGCACGGGAGCTTTCTCAAACTTTCTCGGTTGGCTAGAAGATGCTTCAGTGACCTCTCTTCCTCGTTTCTTTCATCCTTGGATTCTCCTATCACAACCATTTCCATTACTTCCTCTTGGGTTACGTACTTATGTGCACGGGAAAGCAGGTCTGAGATGGTAGTTGGTTGTTCTAGTGATGGGGATTCTTGCAATTTCTCAGACCTTGTCCCATGTAACATGGCTGCCACGGCTATACCGACTTGCAAATCTCGCACCTCCAAAGTAGCATTTCTGAACCGATCTACATAACTCTTCAATGACTCCTTAGTTCCCTGCTTAATAGTGATCAAATAGGTCGGTTCTTTCCTTCTCTAACTATTCACCGCAAACGCCTTGAGAAACTCACTTCGCAGCTGGTCAAAAGAGACAATGGACCCTTCAGACAGGTTATTGAACCATTTCATCATATGTCCGGATAAAGTTAAGGAAAATGCCCTACACATTATCTCGTCTTCCCATCCATGTAGCAACATTAGGGCCTCATAGTTTTGCATATGGTCGTAGGAGTCCATCTTTCCGGTGTATGCGGCCATCTGCGGCATTTTGAACTTTGGGGGCAGAGGTTTTTGCATGATGGTCATGCAGAACGGTACTCTTCTTCTCTTGCTTTATTCTTCAGACACTAATTTTTTCTCTTCTAGTACCTGTTCTATCATCTTCTTCATATCCACAGGGGGAGCGAGTTGATTCCTAGCACAAGACGAATCGGGTAGGTCTTCAACAATTATTTCCTTACCCCTTCCTTGAGGTGCATCTGTTCGTGCCATTTGTGTACACCAAGTGGGATCAAACTCTGACCCGGCTCCCCAAGTGCTTTGGTCGTCGTCACCGTTCTTTCCAGCACCTCTGATACCTTGTTCTGCGTTGGTACCAGCAAATTTTGACAAGTCATGGTGGTGGGCGGAAGACCCTGCCTCTCGATCGACAACCTGTCGCTCAGGTACCTGTCGCTCGACACCAGACACCTGTCGCGTGACCCCTGTCGCAAGGTCTAGGCCTGCCACTTCCTCAGTCTCTTGCTGGTTACCTATGACAGGCCTCTTGCTCTCCAGTCCTGCCGCACCCTGATGAATGTCATGCTCTTGCACATGAGGAACCTCTCGCCGACGAGAGGGGTCTACAGCTATTGTGTCCTCCTGTCGCCCAAACACCTGCGGCGAGACGCCTCTACTTGTTCCTCCTACCAAGTTCTGCACGGCAGGCAGCAGATCCAATGTCGAGAGAACTCCTTGGAACAGATTCACCATGGCTCGTAGCGCCTGGGTAGTTTCTTCACTCTGTCGCCTCAGAGCCTCGAATTTTACCGCCGACACAGTAATTCTTTCTTCCTCCCTGTTCACCTGGTTCGTCTGGCGAATCTGCTGTTCAGGGGAGTTCACAGAGTTTTCCTCACTTTCGGCCCTTACGTTTGTCGATCTTGTTCTCACCATCTTAGAAAATCTCAATTGGCTTTTTATACGTTTCCCACAGACGACGCCAATTGTTGTTGCACAAAACAACAATAAAGGTATGCTGACGTTGATGTTCGTACCACGTGTCTCCAAGAAGCTTCTATAAAACAAGAAAAGTCAGAGAGACGCAGGGGTGGTTCCCTGCGTAGACACTCCGATGCTTAAGTCAGTAGAAAGTTCTTCAATATTGGGAAACGTAAAAGCCAGTAGTCAAAAATTAGAGAATAAAATTGTACCTGGGGGCCTATTTATAGGCCAATATTCTAGGTTAATTGCTTGAAGATAAGTCCATCATCTTGCTGAGAGTTTGCGTCCCAATATAACACAAGTTCCTCGAAAACCGGGAGCATTCGGAGCCTGTCGCCGGCGAGAGATTCATACCACTTGGCAAGTTGTGGCGTTAGGGATCTATCGCTAGCGGGAGCCGAAGTCATGCGTCACGTGTCGCCTTATGACTGTAGGCGACGGACTGCGAATCTGTCACCAAGCGATAGGTGTAATGCGCGCCATGTGTCGTGTTATGATTGCAGGCGATAAACTGTGAGTCTGTCGCCCAGCGACAGATGCGATGACGCACTTTACCTCTGTCGCCGAAGGCCACGTGGACCAGTAGGTCTGTCGCCCAACGACAGGTGTGATGACGCACTTTGCCTTTGTCGCTGAAGGCCACGTTGACCAGTGAGTCTTTGCCACGTTGTGACCTCTTATGCTATTGGATCTGACCCAACACGGATAAACTTTGTCATATCATACACTATAATCAAACAATGTATCCTACTAACCCTAAATCACCTGCCCACCCAATCCCTCAAGCCCAAGAAAATTATCCAAAAGTTTTCCAAAATCTCACCTTTATCTCTCCATTTTCTCTTGGATTTGTCACGGATGTTTTAAAAATATCAGGGTTTTACATTTGTTTATCAACCAACTGATTTTTAATCTGATTTGTTTTCTTTTCCTCTTTATACTTCATTTTAGCTACAGAAAATCCTTTCCATACCATTTTGAAGACTTTGGAGAAGTCGGGTCGCGATGGAGAATTCAATATATTATTGTTTAGCAACTCTTAATGATTTAAGGATCCATCAATTCCTTCCACTCCAAAAAAAAAAAAAACCAATAATTATATTCTACTAAATCGTAACACCCTTGCTCTCCCTTATTGCTTTTTTTTTTAATTTTTTTCTCTATCTTATTTTCTTGTTTTATATTTTGTACATCTTGTTACTTTCCAAAATTTTAAGTTGTATGATTTAAGGTGTTCATAGGTTGGGCTGGGCTCAAGTCGAGCTCAGGACAGATAATAATAATTTATATATATAAGTTCAAGTCCGGCCTAATCAACAAATTCAAGCTAGATTTTTTGTCCAAGCTCATTTTTATTTTAACATGTAAGCCCAAGCCCTGACCCAAATAATTTTTTTTGTATTTTAATTTTTTGTTTATTTAGTTTTTGTTCTTTTATTCCTTTTAAAATTCAATTTTATTTGTCAAAATTTGTATGTAAATTTTCATATTAAATATATATAATCGTACTTATTAATCAACAATGTTTTATATACATATAATTTCTTTAAACTTATAAGTAAATATGTTTAAAAAAACCTTTTAGTTATAATTATGTTCGATCCGGGATAAGCTTGGTTTTCAAAGGTCCAGCTCAATTTTTGATCGAGCCTAAAATTTTGTCCAAATCTATTATTTGCATTTGATATTTTTGTTCAATCCCTCCCAAAAGTCAAACTAGCTTTTGAGCTTCAACGGACGACCCAACCCTTAGACAAGTCTATGTATAACCACCTAACCTCTCTTTTCCTTCAAAATGTTTTCACTATCATGAGAATTTTTTTTCTGTCCAAAATTTTGAAGATCTTTGATTTTACCCCTTTTTTTTTTAAAGTAAAATATATTTATATAGATGGTTTTCAGGCATGCAATCAAATCGGTGATACAAGGAACAACTGATTTGACAAGAAAGTCAATAAAAAAGTTGCTTCTTTGAAAACATGGACAAAAGAATCTTCTCCCAAAATAGAATAAAGGTTATACGATTTCTTAAGCAAATTATTGAACTTCCATAGGATGCCCAGAACCTTGTTTAGCCTTGATATATTATTGATTAGCTACTCTCAATGATTTAAGGATCAATCAATTCCTTCCGCTAAAAAAAATTATGTTCTACTAATTCATGGCATCTTTGCTCTATCTTCTTCCTTTTTAAAAAAAAAAATATTTTCTCTATCTTTTTTCTTTGTTTTATTTTTTTGTAAATCATGTTTCAGTCCAAAATTTTGAAGTTGTCTGACCACCTAACCTCTCTTTTCCTTCAATATGTTTTCACTATCACGCCAATTTCATTCTGTTCAAAATATTGAAGATCTTTGACTTTACTTTTTTTGAAAATAAAATGTATTGATATAAAGGAAATGGTCTATAATCATACAATCAAATTGGTGTTACAATGAACTTTCGATTTGGCAAGAAAGTCAACAAAAAAATTTACTTCCCTAAAAACATGGACAAAAGACACTTCTCTCAAAATCGAATAAAGTTTATACAATTGGTTGAAAAAATTGTTTGCTTTTTCAGAAGCCTTAATGGTAAAGGAGGGTATGTTTTTGGCTAGCAGAAAGGGTATCGAAAAAGCAATTGTTTAGATGGAGTCTTGTACGAGGATATATTGGTAAAAAATAAGAGGAAGAATTGGAAAGTTGCTCCAACTGTGAGAGATATACAGAAGTTGATGGATAGTGTTGACATAATCAAGTTTTAGTAAATTAGCAGGAAAGCTAATATGGCTGTAGATTGGTTGGCAAACATATACAAAAAGGAATGAGTCATTCTCCTTGATTCATATATTGAAAAAGGATGGTTTTTCAGTACCTCATTAGAAATTAGTGTTAAGACTAATGCTTTGCTTGGTAAGGTGGAAAGAAAAAAAAAAGATGAAAAATTGGAGAGCATGAAAAATGAAGAGATAGAAAATATTAATTTTTTTCATTAGGGTTGTGCTTGGTGGGGTGGAAAAGTGGAAGAATGGAAACGAGTGCGTGGAAAAGTGGGAAGAAATTGGTTTTTGTTAGCACTTGGTAGGAAAAAAAAGTGTGAGGAAAGAAAATAGAAAATTTTGTCATTTTCTTTTCTTATTAACGAAACCAAATCACTTTAAATTGGAAAGATTGGTGGAGAGAAAATGAGAAAAATGTGAGCCAAGTATGTATAATTACAAAATTATCTTTTGTTTTTTTAATTTTATTTTGTTATCATAACTCATTAATGGTATAATGGTAAATTAATATAATTTCATTTTCTTTCCTTCCATTTTTCAACTCTACCGAGCATTGGCAATGAAAGAAAAGAAAATTACATTTTCTTTCGCATTTCTCATCCTTCCTACTTAACATGCCTAAGGGAAAAAATTAATGTTTTTCATCTCTTCATTTTTCCCTCCTTCTAATTATCCTTCTTTCCGTTTTTCTTTCCACTCTACCAAACTAACAAACAAAGCCTAGGTGTGCTTGGTAGTAAAGATAAAAAATGTAAAAGAAAATATAATTTTATTTCCTTCCATTGTTTGGTAAAGTTGAAAAATGAAAGGAAAGAAAATGAAATTATATTAATTTACCATTATACCATTAAAGAGCTATGATAACAAAATAAAATTAGAAAAATAAATGATAATTTTGTAATTATACATACTTAACTCACACCTCTCTTATTTTCTCTCCACTAATCTTTCTAATATGAAATGATTAGATATTATTAATAAAGAAAGAAAGTAGTAATCTTTTCTATTTTCTTTCCTGACACTTGTCCTTCGAACCAAACACTAACAAAAATCATTTTCTTTTCACTTTTTTAGGTACCTTTTTCCGTCCTTCCACTTTTCTACGCTACCAAGCACACTATAAGTGTTGAGCGAAATATGTTTTTAGTGATGTCTCATTTTCAATAATTAGCTTGTAATACGTACAAAAACATGTATATGTGTAAACATCTCTTTTTAGTAATGAAAAATACATTTCTTGGCCAAAAAAAAACCCAAGGATGTAGCTACCCCACCTTCTTTATCTCTCTTAGATGTAATGATTTTTATATTTATGATATCTAATTATAATTTATTCAATCAACTTATACCAGACCTTGAGATTTGCAAGATTACTTTGTTTAATACCATTGATTCGTTGTAATTATCTTTCTTAAGATAATTGTAAGGACCGCCTAAAAAGCTTAAAATTTTCGTTCTTGTTATTTATCTTATAGTAGTGTGTTAAGATATATCTCTTTGTGCTCCACTGATATTTTGCATCAAATTACCTATACCTCTATAATTTCAATTTGCCGTTATTGAATTCTAAAACTCATAACTACGAGCCATATTAATATGCCAAATGAATTTACATTCACTGTTGGCTCGACCCGGATTTTTTTTTGGCCTAATTTTTTGCCCAAGCCCGTTTTTATAAACAATGAATAAGCTCAATCTCGTCCAAGTTCGCCCAAATACTATTAATTTTTTTAGAAAAATAAAAAAATATTAAAACACATAATAGTTAATAAGCATAACACAATAAATTTGAATAAATTTTTAATAAAGACTAAAAAAAACATAAAAATTTAAATTAATGTATAAAAAAAATACAAACTCAAAATAAATTGTACAAAGAAAGCAAAATTAATTAAAAATATATTAATATAAAAAAAAGTATAGTAAGCTGGCAGGCCAGATTGGGCTTGGGCTTGGACTTGGAACGATGAACCCAAGCTTATCCCTTTTTTAACAGGCTTTGATTATTAAGCCCAAGCCCATAACAGGCTTAATATTTTTGTTCAAACCCGCTAAAAAAATAAGTAAGCCTTTGGATTTTGGCGGGTAACTTGACTCTTGAACAAGTCTAATCTCCTTACACGTAATGAAGGTTGACTAAAGTGATGTTATCTCACATCAATTAAATATTAAATTTTTTGTGATCTTGTATAAAAGTTGGGTTCCTTCTTGCCAATTAATTTTAAGTTTGATATTGCCAAGTAATTTTAAGTTTGGATGTATATCATAAATGAAGATTATGTTTTTGTAATCTTCTGATACTTACTCCAACGTATTATACATTATAATCAAACAAAAAATTCTACTAACCCTAGATCACCTGCCCACCAAATCCCTCGAGCCCAAGAAAATTACCCAACAGTCTCCCTAAGTCTCACTTTTATCTCTCCATTTTCTCTTGGATTTGTCATGGATGCTTTAATAATATCAGGGTTTTTTTATTTTTTTTCTTTGATTTTTGTTTTTATATTTGTTTAGCAACCAACTGATTTTCAATCTATTTTTTTTTTCTTTTCTTTTTTTATACTTCATTTTTAGCTATAGAAAATCCTTTCCATACAATTTTGAAGACTTTGAAGAAGTCCGATCCTGATAGAGAATTTAGTATATTATTGTTTAGCAACTCTCATTGATTTAAGGATCGATCCATTCCTTCCACTCCAAAAAACAAAAAATAAAAAATAATTATATTCTACTAAATCGTAACACCTTGCTCTCCCTTATTGCATTTTTTTAATTTTTTTCTTTATCTTTTTTTCTTGTTTTATATTTTGTAAATCTTGTTTCTACTCAAGGACAGGTGTTCATAGGCAGGGATGGGCTCGAGTCAGCATAGGATATATAATTATAACTTATATCTAAGTATACCCGGCTTGATCAACAAATTCAAGCTTGACTTTTAATTCAAACCTTTTTTTTATTTTTTCATACAAGCTCGAGTCACACTTGGTCCAGCCCAAATATTATTTTATTTTTTTATATTTTAATTTTTTGTTTATTTGTTTTTTATTTTTTATTCCTTTTAAATTTTAATTTATTTGTAAAATTTGTTTGTCAATTTTCATATTAAATATATATAATCACACTTATTAATTAACAATGTTTTATATACGTATAATTTCACTAAACTTATAAGTAAATATATTTAAAAAAATTTTTAGTTTTAATTATGTTCAGTCCGAGCTGAGCTTGGTTTTTGAAAGTCAAGTTTGGGTCCAACTCAATTTTTGATCAAACTTAAAAATTTTGTCCAAACTTGTTAATTACATTCATTATTTTTGTTCAATCCCTCCCAAAAATCAAACTAGCTTTTAGGCTTCAACAATAAGAACCATGCAATCAAATAAATGATACAATGAACACCTGATTTGACAAAAAATCAATAAAAAAAGTCACTTCTCTAAAAACATAGGCAAAAAAAAAAAACTTCTCCAAAAATAGAATAAAGGTTATACGATTTCTTGAGCAAATTATTGAACTTCTGTAGGATGTCCAGAACCTTGTTTAACCTTGATATATTATTAGTCAGCTACTCTCAAAGATTTACGGATCAATCAACTCCTTCCACTAAAAAAATTATATTCTACTAAATCGTGGCATCTTTGCTCTCTCTTCTTGCTTTTTTTTTCTCTATCTTTTCTCTTTGTTTTATATTTTGTAAATTCTGTTTCAGTCCAAAATTTTGAAGATGTCTGACCACCTAACCTCTCTTTTCCTTCAATATGTTTTCACTATCACGCCAATTTCATCCTGTCCAAAATATTGAAGATCTTTGACTTTAATTTTTTTTTTGAAAATTAAAATGTATTTGATATAAAGAAAATGGTCTACAATCATGCAATCAAATTGGTGTTATGATGAACTTTTGATTTAGCAAGAAAGTCCGCAAAAAAAAAAAAATTTGTTTCCCTAAAATATGGACAAAAGAAACTTCTCCCAAAATCTAATAAAGGTTATACAATTGGTTGAGTAAATTGTTTGTTTTTTCGTAAGCCTCAGCGGCAAAAGAGGGTATGTTATTAGCTAGCAGACTGGTATCGAGAAAGCAATTGTTGAGATCGATTCCAAAGTCTTATACGAGGATATATTGGTAAAAAATAAGATGAACAATTGGCGAGTTGCTCCAATGGTGAGAAATATACAGAAGTTGATGGATAGTTTTGAGATAATCAAGTTTCAGTAAATTAGCAGGAAAGCCAATATGACTGCATATTGGTTAGTAAATATGTACAAAAGGTGAATGAGACCTTCTCCTTTAGTTCATATATTGAACAAGGATGGTTTTCCAGTACGCATTAGAATTTAGCATTAAAGCTAAGGCTTTGCTTGATAGGGTGGAAAGAAAGAAAATTGAAGAGAGGAAAAATTAAAAAGATGGAAAATTTTAATTTTTTTCCTTAGATGTGCTTAGTATGAAAGATGGAAAAATGAATAAAAGTATATTTCTTTCCTTCTATTGCTTGGTAAAGTGAAAAAGTGAGAGGAAAGAAAATTAAAAATAAAATAATTTTACCATCCTAACCTTATACAAATATTTATTAACTATAATTGTTTTAGGATAATAATTTTTGGCATTTTTTGAGTTTTCATTTTAATGAGATTTTTTTTTTAAAAAATCTAGTCAAAATAATTCATTAATAATTAATTAATTATGTAATGACTAATAATTGTTAAATACTCAACTCAACCATTAATAATGTCAAAAAAAAATGTCTAATACTAATAGAATTATTTATCAAGTTTAATCATTTTTTTCACTTTTTTGGTATTTATTTAGTTTTTATTTTTCAAAGAGATTTTTAAACAAAAATTTGCCATTTTTTTTGAACGAATAAATTATCTTAATTCCTTTAGATTTACAAATAAGATAATAAAATATATAAAAAAACACCATATTCATATAATCTTTTTTTAACTCCAATAAAAATTAAAAAATATATATTATAACAAGTGAAATAATACTATAACGTAAATTTATAATAAAAAAATGTAACATTATAACATCATAACTAATTACAAAGATATCCATACCAACATGAGTATTTTAACAGAAAACATACTAAAAAAAAATTTAAAAAGCTATCATCTTTGTGAAACATAATCTTGCCACGTTGTAGCAGCTATATTGTTGCGTATAACAACTCCTAGCCTAGCATCTTCATCACCACCAATGTTATTAGCATTACTCTCATGAGTTTGCTCAGTTTATACCATCAACTCTTTATCAACTATTTCAATAAACTCGTAATCAGGATCAACACCCATTAAGTAATTATGTAAAATACAACATACCAAAATTATGGTTGTCGTTGTATCAACTGGATAGAATGGCTCAGTCATTCCAGAAATAATTGCAAAACGTTTCTTTAACACTCCAAAAGCTCCTTCAATCACATTTCTCAATGAGGAGCGTCGATGGTTAAATAATTCTTCAACATTTTCAGGTCCACGTCCAGAGTACTCCTTCAAATGATACCGTGTACCTCTAAATGGTGCAATAAGTCCACTTCTTAGCATAAAACCAGCATCTACTAGATAATATTTGTGGTGGATAATAATTTTTTGCATTTATTGAGTATTTGTGGTGGGACTTCAGAACCATTTGATTGTACCAAAAAACTATCTTCTAAGCTAATGATTGCTCTTAACACATCATGAAAGTGATGACTTATGGTCTCACGAGATCGACGAAACCATAAACCAACTGGACGAGTTCGTTCATTATTGTGACGTCCCTGTCACTTCATCTTATCACTTATCTTTTTCTTTCTTTATTTAGATTTAGTTTACCCAGTGTCGTTCTTCCCTTAATCTTAAGCTAATCATTTAATAGCTTATGAAATTTTATTCAATTTCCATAAACATAAAATGATATATATAAATATCATTCCATTTCCATAGGATCTCATACATCATCTTAACTTACATCCCCGACATCTTATATACATAAATTCTACTTGTACTGTACTGTAGCTGAATTACAATTTAACCTTACATAGGAATATATAAGTATACCTTCTATACTAACTGGGAAGCGTATCGAGAAGGTACACTTCAATTCTTCAAGCACAAGCTCCTCTAGTCGGAGCGTGGTTCACTTCAGGTAGTCTGCAGGAAAAATAATCGTAAAAGGGTGAGTTTACGCTCAGTAAGAAAAGTATGTAAAAGAGCGTACTATGCCTCTATATGCATTTTTCCTACTTGGCTCTATAATGTCATGTAAAGCATTATAAAGCATGCATCATAAACTTCTTTCATGCATTGTTTGTAACCATGCATATTCATTTAAAATGACATGGCGATCATACTTTGTATGCTTCCGTTAAAATATAGCATACACATAAAACATGCATCATGCTTCTTTCTTTAAAACATCATACTTCATACATACTTTAAAACATACATCATATACTTCTTCATACATACATCTTGTACCTTGAAATAGATGGAGACTATGTACAATGTTTAAGCGATTGAGTCGTCATATGAACCGTTCATTCCCATTCATATGACTCATATGACTCTAATCATGCATTAGTACATTGGTATACCATGTAGAGGTCAGGGATTCTCTCCTGCCTTAATAATACCATAGTGAACACTAGTCAGGTGTCACTAATGGTCTTGAGGACCGGACTAGGGTTCCTCACTTAACATACATATTACTGAGGACTTGATCAGAGTCTCTCAGCCATCAGAAATGCATAATCATTACGCAGTCCATAGCCTCAAAACGTTTATAATATTCTTTTCAGAAAACACCTTTGTGTTTAAGTTGAATAAGCTTTGAAACATCTTTTCATACATGGCAGTCGACTGGTCTTATAGGGCAGTCGACTGCTGCTTCATAATTCCTTTTATCAAAATTAATTTCATTCAAAATTTCGATAATTTCATCTTTGAAAATACATAGGGGCAGTCGACTGGTCCATATAGCAGTCGACTGGTTTTCGAACAGAATGTTTCTTAAGAAATAGCAGTCGACTGGTCCATATGGCAGTCGACTGTTTTTGAAACAGAATGCAATTTGGTAAATAGCAGTCGACTAGTCCATATAACAGTCGACTGGTTTGAAACAGAATGCTTCTGGAAAAATAGCAGTCGACTGGCTTACATAGCAGTCGACTGGTTTGCCTCGGTTTTCGAAAAACAACGTTTTGGTTGTCTCTAGGCAGTCGACTTCCCTCTATGGCAGTCGGCTGCCCCTAGCCTAATTGGTACTAGGAGACAAGTCCGAAAATGCACTTTTCCTGCCAAAGACAACTAGTAATTCTCCCCAAAGCAGTTCAAAATCATATTAAAACATGCGGACATAGCCGCCTTACGTCCGTTACGTAAATTTCTTACCTTAATTCCTTCGGAAACGCGAAATCACTTGGCGCGTTAACCCTAGCTTTTCACTTCTTCAACCTGAAATTATCATACCATTTCAAACCTCAAATTAAACAACATACACATGTCTTACTAGCTCAGTACAACTCCTTATCATAAACCAAATTGTACAAATCATCTTCTTCTCTTACCTTCACTAGAGACCAAAATTTCAATTGTTGAGATCTCCTCCAATACTTGGATTCACTTTATCAAACTTTGGATATCTCTTCGTTTAGTGGTAAGGATTATTTTTCGTTCAACAACCTAAGAAAATCGATGGAGGGATAAGGGGCTTTGTCAAGGTAGCTTGCAATGGAAACTATGGAAGTTGGGATGGAACGAGAGGGATGGGGCTGGCAAGGGGCTGACGTTGGTGATGAGATGATGGGGTGATGACTATGCATGTTTGCATTAAATGCTTCCTTATCCATCATCAATCTCAGCCATACACTTCTCCCTTTGACCCTTTGACCCTTTGACCATTTAATTCCTCTCTTCCTTCTCTTCTATGACTCATCCATTTAATCATCAATTAAATCTGATTTTATTTTTCTTTATCCTCTATTCAATTCTATAATAACCAAAATAAGCTCTTTGCCTTATTGGCTATCAACTTTCTTATTTCTTCTATATTCCATACATCATTCCTACATTATTCATACATCAATTACACATCGACTTCATATTCATTTAATCATATTTACTTAGAATACTTTACATACATGGAGGAATACATGAAAATTGAGGATTTCACATCCTCCCCACCTTAGAAAATTTGGTCCTCCAAATTTGCCTTAGCTTGTCATGTAAATAATTCTGGATATCTTTCCTTCATTAAGCTCTCTAGCTCCCATGTAGCTTCTTCCATCGTATGGTATTGCCAGAGAACTTTCACTAAAGGGATCGTCTTAGACCTCAAAACTTTCTCTTTTCTATCCAAAATCCGAATCGGCTTCTCTACATAACTCATATCTTCCCTTATCTCCAAGGGTTCATACTCAATGACATGAGACAGATCCGGATTATACTTCCTAAGCATCGATACATGAAACACATTATGCACTCCCGATAGCTCCGGAGGCAATGCTAATTTGTAGGCAACATCGCCTATCCGATCTAAGACCTCAAATGGACCGATGTAACGAGGACTCAGCTTACCTCGTCGGCTAAATCTCATGATCCCTTTGGATGGAGAGACTTTCAAGAACACAAAATCTCCAACCATGAATTCAAGTGGCCTCCGTCGAGCATCTGCATAGCTCTTTTGTCTACTCTGGGCTGTCTTAAGCCTCTGACAAATTAACTTAACATTTTCTGAAGCTTGCTCAACTAGATCTGGAGCCAATAACTTACGTTCGCCCACTTCTTCCCACCCAATCGGAGATCGACACCTTCTTCCATACAAAGCTTCATATGGTGCCATCCCGATGCTTGCATGATAACTATTATTGTATGCAAACTCAGCCAATGGCAGATGGTCATCCCAGGAGCCTCTAAAGTCCATAGCACAAGCCCTCAACATATCCTCGAGCGTCTGAATCGTGCGCTCGGACTGTCCATCAGTCTGCGGATGAAAAGCTGTGCTAAAATTTAACTTAGATCCCATGGCTTCCTGAAAATGCTCCCAGAAATGGGAAATAAACCTGGAATCTCTATCAGAAGTGATGCTCACTGGAACACCGTGTAGTCTTACCACATCTTTTACATACATATCTGCCAAAGCATTGAGTGTATCAGTTGACTTCATAGGTAGGAAGTGAGCTGATTTTGTCAATCTATCGACAATAACCCAAATACCATCATGATTTTTCTTAGTTCTGGGCAATCTCATAATAAAGTCCATCGTAATGTGTTCCCACTTCCACGTAGGTATAGGCAGAGGGTGCAGTAATCCTGCTGGCTTTTGGTGCTCTACCTTGACCTGTTGACATGTGAGACATTTTGCTACAAAATCTGCTATGTCTCTCTTCATGCCTTTCCACCAGTACACCTTGCGAAGATTGTGATACATCTTCGTATTTCCTGGATGTAACGTGTACTTAGTGGCATGTGCTTCACTCAAGATCAACTTCTTCAATTCATCATCATTAGGAACACATAAACGACCTCTAAACCTCAAAATTCCATCACTACTGACATTAAATTCTGAGGTCATACCTGATTGCATCTAATTCGTGGCTTCTATACATCTATCATCTTCCTTTTGAGCACTTCGAATTCTGTCCATTAACTTTGGCTCAATCCTTAAACTAGCCATCATTCCAATATGCTCATAAGTCATAACATTAAGGTTGAGACTTGCGAATTTCTCAATTAGTTCATACTCTTTTATCATCATATAAGACACCATACTTACATGCTTCCGGCTCAAAGCATCCGCCACTACATTGGCTTTACCCGGGTGGTACAAGATCTCACAATCGTAATCCTTTAGTAGCTCGAGCCATCTTCTTTGCCTCATGTTTAATTCCTTCTGAGAAAACAAATATTTTAGACTTTTGTGATCCGTAAAAATCTGAAATTTCTCACCATATAAGTAATGCCTCCATATCTTCAGGGCAAATACTACTGCAGCTAACTCCAAATCATAAGTTAGGTAGTTCTTCTCATGGTCCTTCAATTGTCTGGAACCATAGGCTACTACCTTACCATGCTGCATTAACACACATCCCAAACCTTGCCATGAGGCATCACTATACACCGCAAATCCACCTGAACCACTAGGGATGGTGAGAATCGGTGCAGTCGTCAGCCTGTGCTTCAACTCTTGGAAGCTACACTCACAGGCTTCATTCCACTCATACTTCACTTCTTTACGCGTCAAGCGCGTCAGTGGAGCAGCTAACTTCGAGAAACCCTCTACAAACCTCCTATAGTAGCCAGCTAAACCCAAGAAACTCCGAATCTCCGTCACAGTCTTCGGTCTTTCCCACTGAACCACCGCTTCAATCTTTGATGGATCAACTGAAACTCCATCTTTACTGATCACATGACCTAAGAAGGAGATTTGATTCAACCAGAACTCACATTTACTTAGCTTGGCGTATAGTCCTCTATCTCTGAGGGTCTCTAAAACAATCCTCAAATGCTGCTCATGCTCTTCCCATGACCTCGAGTACACCAAGATGTCATCAATAAAAACAATGACAAACTGGTCCAAGTACTGCTTAAACACATCATTCATCAGATTCATGAATGCTGCAGGTGCATTGGTTAATCCAAACGGCATCATCAAGAATTCATAATGGCCATACCGTGTCCTAAAGGTAGTCTTAGGGATATCTTCATCTCGGATCTTCAACTGATGATATCCCGATCTCAAGTTTATCTTGGAGAAGACTTGTGCACCCTTTAGCTGATCAAAGAGATCGTCTATCCTGGGAAGAGGATACTTGTTCTTGATTGTCACTTTATTCAACCACCGGTAGTCAATGCATAACCTCATACTACCGTTCTTCTTCTTGACAAAAAGCACAGGAGCACCCCAAGGGGATACGCTGGGTCGTATAATTCCCTTGTCTAGCAACTCCTGAAGCTGCTTCTTAAGTTCTTCCAATTCTACCAAAGCCATCCGGTAAGGAGCTCTTGATATAGGCTCAGTCCCCGGCACCAAATCGATAGTAAACTCCACTTCCCTATCCGGAGGAAGTCCTGGAAGATCATCCGGGAACACTTCAGGAAAATCTTGGACTACAGGAATATCATTGAGTCCGGGACGTTTCTGATCTACGTCCTCCACATAAGCAATGAATCCTTCATACAACCATACATGCTTCTCATTATTTTCATATGAATTCAAATCAAGAACCAAACAGGTTTCATATTAATTTCTTGCAAAACTTACAACATAGCTAACGGGTGAAGAAAAGGTTACACTCTTAGCATAACAATCTAATAAAACATGATTATTAGCTAACTAATCCATACCTAAAATAACATCAAACCCATACATATTTAGTAGGATTAGGTCAGCATTAGATTCTCTTTCTCCTACCCGTAGCTCACAGTTTCTATACATCAACTCTGTCACTTGTGATTCTCTAAATGGTGTGCTTATCTTTAATGAGTATTCTAAAGTCTCAGGCTCAACAGGTATTTTCATAGCAAACTTAGGAGACACAAAAGAATGCGTAAAGCCTGGATCAAACAATGCTATGACATTCACATCAAACAGGTAAATTGTACCTTTAATCACTTTGGACGAGGCATCGGCAGACTCTTCATCGATGGCAAACACTCGTCCTTGAGTCACAGCTTTCTTTCCCTTCTCAGCAGCAGTGGCCTTAGGTTGTGGTTTAGGGGTCTTATCTGATTCGTCAGGCATTCTCGGATCTCTCTGAGGGCAATCTCTAATCATGTGTCCTTTCTCTCCACATCTAAAGCAAGCGCCACTCGCCAAGCGACATGGCTGTGATCCATGAAACTTTTCGCACTGCTCACATCTTTGCATCATACTCTTTTGCGAGCTAGCGGTACTTCTAACTTGATTTCGGGATCGCTCATCACTTATCTTGATCCCTGTAGCTTTAGGAGTACCTATATCATTACCATCATCATTATAACTCCAACTTCAATATAATTCCATATAACTATTAAATTAATTTAAAGATCATCTTTTCATACTTTACTTACCTATAGAAACTCCTTCAGATCGTCTACTCCTCCGAAATGGATACTTATCGCTCGAAGCTTTCTCATCCGACTTCCGCTTCATGGGTTCCTTGCCTTTACTCTTGGCTCGAAAATCAGCATGGTGTAGATCATAGTCCTGCTCACACAGCTGAGCCTTACGGACAGCTTCTCCATAGGAGGTGATATCCATCGGATACAACTTAGATCTAATCGGGGACTTCAATCGCTCGATGAATCTGTAGATCTTATGACCTTCATCTCTTCTGACCTCTGGATCGAATCTACTCAAGGTGGTGAACTTAGATTCATATTGATTCACCGTCATCATTCCTTAAGTTAAACTTAAAAACTCAATCTTCAATCTATTCCGATCCGTGCGTGGGATGTACTGTTCATTAAAAGCCTCCACAAATCTATCCCACGTGACCTCATCATATCGGGCCTCTAACACGATCCGAGTGGCTTGCCACCAATATTCAGCATCATCAATTAGCAGATAGGCAGCCAAGCCTACTTTCTCCCTTTCGGAGCAAGGCATATACTCGAAAGATTTTAGGACAGCTTTCATCCAGTTCTCAGCTGTCAACAAATCTCTTTCCCCTTTGAACTTGGGCGGATCCAACTTCTTGAATTCCTTAATCAATGCCACACTACAATAAGCTCTAGAATCCCGCCTTCCAATAACTAGAACTGGTGGGGTTACTTCCGTAGGAGGAACAACAGTTGCAGTTGCAGTTGCTTGGGTACTTGTGGCCACATTCGGGAAATTAGACATGAACTGCGTAAACATCGTGGCCATGTTCTCCATATGCTTTTCCATCTTCGCTAGCCTTGTATTCGGGCTATGTGGTGAAGATGGTTGAGGAGACGGAACTGGGGGCTCTTCAATGCGACCTCGTCCTCTTTCTCTTCTTGTACCTCTTCTTTGTGAGCTCATACTGTAAATATCATCATCATTGAGCTCTTTAGTATAACTAAAAACAGCTATACTATACATTTGTATTCAGAAAAGTACGGTACAATTGGGGAATATACTCTATTTCTAACTTCTCGACACTGTCAAACCTCAATCTAAACTGCTCTGATACCACTCTGTGACGTCCCTGTCACTTCATCTTATCACTTATCTTTTTCTTTCTTTATTTAGATTTAGTTTACCCAGTGTCGTTCTTCCCTTAATCTTAAGCTAATCATTTAATAGCTTATGAAATTTTATTCAATTTCCATAAACATAAAATGATATATATAAATATCATTCCATTTCCACAGGATCTCATACATCATCTTAACTAACATCCTCGACATCTTATATACATAAATTCTACTTGTACTGTTCTGTAGCTGAATTACAATTTAACCTTACATAGGAATATATAAGTATACCTTCTATACTAACTGGGAAGCGTATCGAGAAGGTACACTTCAATTCTTCAAGCACAAGCTCCTCTAGTCGGAGCGTGGTTCACTTCAGGTAGTCTGTAAGAAAAATAATCGTAAAAGGGTGAGTTTACGCTCAGTAAGAAAAGTATGTAAAAGAGCGTACTATGTCTCTATATGCATTTTTCCTACTTGGCTCTATAATGTCATGTAAAGCATTATAAAGCATGCATCATAAACTTCTTTCATGCATTGTTTGTAACCATGCATATTCATTTATGATATGACAAAGTTTATCTATATTGGGCCAAGCCCAATGTTTCCAGAGACCACCACGTGGCAGAAAACCACTGGGCCACGTGGCCTTCGGCGACAGAAGGCAAAGCCGCGAGAGACACCTATCGCTGGGCGACAGACGTAAAACTCTATCGCCTATATTTGGATGTCGACACGTGGCACGAACCTGTCGTTGCGACAGGTTCCATAGCCTATCGCTTGGAGTCGGCACGTGCCACGTGCCTGTCGCGGGCGACAGACTCCTGAGCCTGTCGCCACAGTTGTGAACGCGACACGTGGCACGTGCACGAACCTGTCGCGGGCGACAGACTCCTTAGCCTGTCGCCACAGTTGTGAACGCGACAGGAACCACGTGCCACGAACCTGTCGCGGGCGACAGACTCCTTAGCCTGTCGCCACAGTTGTGGACGCGACACGTGGCTCAGCGACAGACCCCTAGCGCCACAAACGTGCCGGATGGTTTAGCATATCGCTGACGACAGACCTTGGTCTCCTCTGGATCCTAAAGAACTTGTGTTGTATTGGGACACAAATTCTTAGCAGAATACAGACTTATCCTCCTGTAATATTGGCCTATAAATAGGCCCCAGGTATGATTTTACTCGGGAATTTTGGACGACTGGCTTTTATGCTTCTCAAGATTGAAGAATTTTCTACTGACTTAAGCATCGGAGTGTCTACGCAGGGAACCACCCCTGCGTCCCTCTGACTTTTATTGTTTTACAGAAGCTTCTTGGAGACACGTGGAGACTTAGTACGAACATCGACGTCAGTATACTTTTATTGTTGTTTTGTGCAACAACAATTGGCGCCGTCTGTGGGAAGCGTGTAAAAAGCCAACCAAGATTTTCTAAGATGGTGAGAACGAGATCAACAAATGCTAGGACTGGGAGTGAGGAAAACTCCGTGAGTTCCCCTGAACAACAGATCCGTCAGAGGAACCAGGTGAACAGGGATGAAGAAAGAATTATAGTGTCGGCGGCAGAATTCGAAGCTCTAAGGAGACAGAGCGAAGAGACTTCCCAGGCGCTGAGAGCCATGGTGGATTTGTTCCAAGGGATTCTCCCAACATTGAATCTGCCGCCTGCCGTACAGAACTTGGTAGGAGGAGCAAATCAAGGGGTCCGGCCGCAGGCGTTTGGGCGACAGGAGGATGATGCAGCGACAGGACCCTATCGCCGGGAAGAGGCTCCCCCTGAGGAAGAGAATGATATTCAAAGGGCTGCGACAGGACAGTGGAATATGAGGCCCGTCGCCGGAACCCAGCGAGAGACGGAGGTTGCGACAGGCCTAGACCCTGCGATAGGCTTTAGGCGACAGGCCCCACATGTAGGGCGGCAGGTGTCTGGGCGACAGGAGGTCGACAGGGCGACAGGGTCTACCGCCCACTACCATGACTTGTCGAATTTGGATGCTACTAATGTAGACCATGGTATTGGAGGTGCTGGAAAGAACGGTGCTGGAGATCAAAGCACTTGGGTTGCCGATTCGGAGTTTGACCCCACTTGGTGCACACAGATGGTACGAACAAACACACCTCAAGCAAAGGGCAAGGAAGTAGTTGAAGACATACCTGACTCGTCTCATGCTAGAAGTCATCTCGCTCCTCCGATGGACATGAAAAAAATGATAGAACAAGTGCTGGAAGAAAAGAAGTTAGTGTCTGCAGAAGAGAGCCAGAGGAGAAGAGTACCATTTTGCACGGCCATCATGCAAAAACCTCTGCCCCCAAAGTTCAAAATGCCACAGATGGCCGCATACACCGGAAAGATGGACCCCTACGACCATATGCAAAACTACGAGGCCTTAATGTTGCTACATGGATGGGAAGACGAAATAATGTACAGGGCCTTCTCCCTAACTCTGTTTGGACATGCGATGAAGTGGTTTAATAACCTGCCTGAAGGGTCTATAATCTCTTTTGACCAGCTCAGAAGTGATTTTCTCAAAGCGTTTGCGGTGAACAGTCACAGAAGGAAGGAACCGACCTACTTGCTCACTATTAAGCAAGGGGCTAAGGAGTCATTGAAAAGTTACGTAGATCGGTTTAGAGATGCTACTTTAGAGGTGCGAGATCTGCAAGTTAGTATAGCCGTAGCAGCCATGCTACAAGGAACAAGGTCTGAGAAGTTGCAAGAATCCCTATCCCTAGACCAGCCAACTACAATTTCAGATCTGCTTTCCCATGCACATAAGTATGTAACCCATGAGGAAGTAATGAAAATGGTAGCAACAGGAGAATCCAAAGGGGGAAGGAAACGAGGAAGAGAGGTCACTGAAGCATCTTTCAGCCAACCGAGAAAGTTTGAGAAACCCCCTGCACTGAAATACACTTCCTACACCCCACTCACTGAATCTCGGGCTTCAGTGTTAGCAGCCATTGAAGGAACAGGTCTTATACAGACTCCGAAGAAGGCGTCAGGTAATCTGGGCCGTGATTTGAGATCGTATTGCGATTACCACTCAACGCATGGGCACACGATCGAAAAATGTAGGGAGTTGATGAATCAGCTAGAAAAGCTAGCACGGGAGGGAAAAATAAACCGTTTCGTATGGAGGAGTGATAGAAACAACCAACCCGCGCAGAACCGAGGCAACAACTTTAGAGATAGAAGGGGTGAAAATAGGGGACCTGTGAGACGTAATGAAGGAGAAAGGAGAGGTAATGACGGAAGAATTGAAAGAAGAAATCGAGAGGAAGATAATGAGCCCACAGGACCAGCTATTAACATGATATCCGGGGGTGAATCATTAGCTGGTGCATCTTCCTCGTCTCGGAAAACTTATGCCCGACAGGCCCACCAAATTAACTCTGTGATGGAGGAGAAACAAGATGAGGAGCCCATCATTTTTACACCAACCGATAGGGGGGACATAGTGGTTCCTCATGATGACCCAATGGTGATCTCAGCAGTGGTGGCAAAGCATCTGGTGGGTCGAATCTTGGTCGATAATGGGAGTTCGGTGAACTTAATATACTGGAACTGCTTTGAAAAGATGAACATATCGGAGGACAGGTTGAAACCAGTGCCCGCACCCTTATACGATTTTTCCGGTGAAAAGGTAAAGGTAGCAGGCGCCATTCAGCTACCTGTTACATTGGGGAGAGCCCAAAAGATGTCATCAGACAAGCATTGTTCATGGTTGTGAGATCAACCTCTACAGCCTACAATATGATCCTCGGACGGCCATTATTAAATTACATGAGGGCGGTGGTCCATCCCTGCTATTTGCTGATGAAGTTTCCTACTCCCCGCGGTGTTGGACAAGTAAGGGGAGATCAAAGGAAAGCCAGAACGTGCAATGTCGCGTCTACCACATGTAAGGGAATTCAGAGAAAGGAAACCCTTACGATCGAAGAACCGCCTAAACCAAAACCTGACGAGGAGATGGAGGCAATCCGATTAGATGAAGAAGATGAGAAGAAGGTAGTATATGTGGGGAGTCAGTTGCCTGAAAAAATGAAAGAAGAAATAGTCCGATGCTTGAAAGAGAATTGCGACGTGTTCGCATGGACTACAGCCGATATGCCCGGAATTGATCCTGGAATTGTCTGCCATCGGTTGAACGTAGTCTCAGGAGCGAGGCCAATAAAACAAAAGAAGAGGAATTTTGCTCCAGAGAGACAACTTGCAATAAATGAAGAAATTTCGAAGTTGTTGCAAGCAGGGTTCATCAGAGAAGTCAATTACCCGGAATGGTTGGCCAATGTTGTAATGGTAAAGAAAGCCAACGGGAAATGGAGAATGTGTGTGAACTTCACGGATCTGAATAAAGCTTGCCCAAAAGATTCGTATCCACTACCTCGGATTGACAAGTTGGTAGATGAAACCTGTGGGTACGAATTTCTTAGCTTCTTGGATGCTTTTTCGGGATACCACCAAATTATGATGCATCCCGATGATGAGGAGAAAACTTCGTTCATTACCGATAGTGGAACATATTGCTATCGAGTAATGCCATTCGGCTTGAAAAATGCGGGAGCGACCTACCAGCGCATGGTAAATAAGGTGTTCCAAGACTTGTTGGGCAACACCATGGAAGCTTATGTTGACGATATGATCATCAAAAGCCGACAGGGAGAATCTCATGCTGAGAAAATGACAAAAGTGTTCAGTGTGTTGCGGGAATACAAGATGAAGTTGAATCCCAATAAATGCTCATTCAGGGTGAGATCTGGGAAATTCTTGGGATTCATGATTACAAATCGAGGGATAGAGGCTAATCCCGAGAAAGTTCAAGCCATTTTGGACATGAGGCCACCCAATACTGTGCGAGAAGTTCAAAGGTTGACAGGGAGGATAGCGGCCTTGAATCGCTTTTTGTCCAAATCAGCAGAAAGGAGTCTACCATTTTTTAAGGCGATAAAGGCCGGAAAAGACTTCAAGTGGACAGAAAAGTGTAATGACGCCTTTGAAAGACTGAAAGACTACTTGAAAGAATTGCCTCTACTATCTCGGCCACAGCCCGGTGATCATCTCCTCATGTACCTCGGTGTAGGAGAGAAAGCCATAAGCGCAGTCCTACTGAGAAAGGAAGGGGACAAGGACTGCCCAATCTATTATGTAAGCAAAGTCCTGCTAGATGCCGAGACAAGATACCCCTTAGTGGAAAGAATAGTTTTGTCCTTGGTGATGGCCACTCGGAAATTACGACCTTACTTTCAAGCTCACTCGGTGACCATCTTAACGGATCAGCCGTTGAGACAAATATTGCAGAAACCAGATCACTCCGGACGTCTGATTAAATGGGCCGTTGAATTAAGTGAGTATGACATACACTTTCAGCCTCGCCAAGCTATAAAAGGGCAGGCGTTGGCAAATTTCATTGTAGAATGTACTGGCCGGGAAGTCCGTGATAAACAGACTTAGTCTGGTGGAAATTGTTTGTGGATGGAGCTCGTAACATGGATGGCAGTGGGGCTGGAATTGTGCTAACTTCACCCGAAGGGGAAACCTATGAGTATTCCCTACGTTTCGACTTTCCGAGTTCAAACAATACAGCCGAGTACGAGGCCTTGATAGCTGGGATGAAACTTGCTGAAAAACTAGGAGTCAGCAACTTAATGGCCCATAGTGACTCACAGTTGGTGGTGAACCAGTTCTCGGGTGAATATGAGGCACGAGAACCCGCTTTGATCCCTTATCTACAAAAGGTGCAATTATTGGCACAGTCATTTGAACACTTCCAATTAACTTAGATAAATCGGTCAGAAAACATCCATGCAGATGCTCTTTCGAAGTTGGCTTCTTCTAGAGGAGTTAAGGGAGGTATGGTCAAAGTGAAATCTCTCGCTAAGCCTAGTATTGAAGAAGAAGGTGTGTACGATATCGAGAACGGGGATGATTGGAGAGTCCCGATCAAAGACTACATATTGGGGAACACACTTCCAACTAATAAAGACGAAGCTCGAAGGCTGAAATTAAAAAGTGCCAGGTTCACAGTAGTAAATGGGGAACTCTATAAACGGGGGTTCACAATGCCTTTACTAAAATGTCTAGGGCCCCAACAAGCTGAGTACACCCTAGCTGAGGTCCATGAGGGAATATGCGGAGAACACTTAGGGGCTCATGCATTGGCTTCAAAAGTATTGCGTGCGGGGTTTTATTGGCCTACACTGAGGAAGGATGCCGCAGAAAAAGTGAGAAAATGCGACAAGTGTCAGAAATTCGCTCCTATAACAACTGCGCCGGTTTCGGCCCTCCAGAGCACTCTCCAACCAACTCCATTTGCACAGTGGGGACTGGATATTCTGGGACCTTTTCCCCTAGGCTCAGGACAAAGGAAGTACTTACTTGTGGCCACGGATTACTTCACGAAGTGGATAGAGGCTGAGCCTTTGGCCACAATTTCTGAAAAGAAGGTGGAAGCAATGGTGTGGAAAGACATAATTTGTCGATTCGGAATCCCTCGTGTGATAAATGCAGACCATGGGAAGCAGTTCGACTGTAATGCTTTCCGGGATTTCTGTAAAGGCCTGAATATTCTCTTGAGAATATCTTCTGTGTCTTACCCACAGGCCAATGGGCAGGCAGAGGTGAGTAATCGAACTATACTGTACGGGTTGAAGACCAGACTAGATAAGGCAAAAGGAACATGGGCAGATGAGCTCCCAAGTGTCCTATGGGCCTACAGGACGACAAGTAAAGTATCGACAGGGGAAACACCGTTCAATTTGGTGTATGGAACTGAGGCCCTCATTCCGGTGGAAGTTGGAGCTGAGTCACCCAGATTGGTCCCTTACATTGAGGAACTTAATTCCCAGGGACTAAGAGAGAATCTAGATCTGATAAACGAACTGAGAGACAAGGCAAAAATGAGACTGGCTGCTTACCAACAAAGGGTAGCCACTTATTACAATGCACGGGTAAAGAACAGAGAATTACAAGAGGGAGACCTGGTATTAAGAAAGTCGGCAATTACAAACGTCCACAAGGAAGATGGAAAGCTACGCGCCAATTGGGAAGGACCATACAGAATCAGAAGGATGGTCGGACCTAGCACATGCACCTTGGAAACCTTGCAAGGAAAGAAAATCTCGAAGACTTGGAATGCTAACCATCTTAAGCTGTACTGGCAGTGAACATTGTACTATTTTTCCTCTCTTCTCTGATTATTCATTATTCATATCTTTACTTTTCCATCTGTTGCTTAGTTACTTTACAGATATTATTGTCTTGATTCATGAATAAAAGCCAGCTATTCATTTTCTACATATATCCTCTAATGCAATGTTCGAGAACAGATTGTGTGTGGCAGGAATTGAAATGAAGCAGAAGCTGGCAAACCAAAAGTCCTTAAGTGAAAAATGCGCGAGACGGGCAAACCAAAAGTCCCTAAGCGAAAAATGCGCGAGACGGGCAAACCAAAAGTCCCTAAGCGAAAAATGCGCGAGACGGGCAAACCAAAAGTCCCTAAGCGAAAAATGCGCGAGACGGGCAAACCAAAAGTCCCTAAGCGAAAAATGCGCGAGACGGGCAAACCAAAAGTCCCTAAGCGAAAAATGCGCGAGACGGGCAAAAATAAAAAAAAAATCCCTAAGCGAAAAATGCACGAGACGGGCAAAAATAAAAAAAAATCCCTAAGCGAAAAAGGCGCAAGACGGGTACAACGCTCGAGGAAAGTTCATCTTTGAACAAAAATAAACGCTATTTCAAAGTTGAACTCGGGGAGCAACATGATATAAAGGTACGCCTTATGTCGAGAATCCACAATTGATCGATATCTATAATGCTTTAATGGTGTTCTTTAGATTTTGTGATCGATTGGTATCTCTAAACGCTTTTAATGCCGCTCTTTGTATGATTATTGAATTCGCGATGGATTGATATCTATAATGCTTTAAATAAGGATTTTATTATTGACGCTTTAATTATGTCGAGAATCCACAATTGATCGATATCTATAATGCTTTAATGGTGTTCTTTAGATTTTGTGATCGATTGGTATCTCTAAACGCTTTTAATGCCGCTCTTTGTATGATTATTGAATTCGCGATGGATTGATATCTATAATGCTTTAAATAAGGATTTTATTATTGACGCTTTAATGCTGCTCCGTATAGCTTATGATTGCTCAATATCTAATCCTGCTCATTAGAATCTCACGATATAACGATACAACAAGTTACGAAAGAAAAGCATTCATAGAAAAGGAGAAAGAGCTACAAAATGAAAACGGTACTTTTCATTCAAAATGAACCTATACATCGGAATTAACAAACAAAACAAAAACTATAAAACTCTAATCTACGGCGATGACCGGATCAGCCGACTGGGAAGGCGCTACATCGGCGCTAGCATCTCGAGAAGCTTGGGGCTCAGGAACTGGAGGAGTCAAAGAACCAGGATCCCGGGAAAACGAGGGAGCCACCCCGGAAACAGGAATGTCACTTGAAAGCCCACTTAAAGGCTCAACCACGGCCGCAGAGTCTGGCACGGGATCAGCGGCAGCAGAATCTGAAATCTGGAGCTCGTCGCTGTCCAGCCCCATCAGTGCCTCGATAGACTCAGGCTGATCGCCTATCTCGATAGGCTCAGAGACGTCACACACTGCTAGAGGCTCAGATTGACCAAGTACCTCGGAAGACTCAGGCATGTGTAGTGGCTGTCGAGGGGGCCACGGACCCTCAAGGTTGTCTAGATTATCTACAGCCCCTTCCGCTAAATAGGCCTCTGGACTTTGTGCGTCGGGCTCATACTTGGTCCAAGAAGGAGCATCGTAGTACTTAGCCTCCTCGGTGAATAGCAATTCAGGAAAAGCCTCATTGGGCCGATGCCTCTCCAACCAAGAGCGAGCCAAATAGAAACCATATTTAATAAACCCCGTCGAGAAAGCCGCTTTCTTGTCAAAACAATGCTGGGACAAGCGGTATTCAGGAACGACCTCAATTCGAGCTTCTCTTTGACGATCTAGCACATTGTGCAGCTCCTCAATAGCCTCATCTCGCTGCCTTTCCATGGCTCCCCGGTCATCGACGGCCTTATTATAAGCCTCTTGGTACCCTTGAAGGGAAGACACCTTTGCCTGCTCTTCTCGGAGCCTTCGCTCGAGATCAGCATTTTTTCGCTCAAGATCAGCGCTCCTTTTGTTTACCTCCTCCACCCTGTTGACATAAGGACGAAGCTGGTTAACCTCGTTTGAAAGCTCCATCTTCTGATCCCGAAGCTCGCGAATCTCTTTGTCAGCTTGCTCCCTGAGAGCCCTGTGCTGAGCATTGACGGCCGCAATTTGTTGAGCTGACTGATAAGACAAAAAACATAAGTAACTCAACAGATCTTTTAACGAAAAAAGTTTAGACGGGGAAATTAGTTACCAAACTCTTACCTTCATAGCGAGATAATCAGAATTATCCTCCGCCTCCGGGATGTTTGTAAACAGCTCCGCCTCGTCACGAGGAAGAATGGTGCTCCAAGCCAGACGAGACGCTATCCCGGCATCCTCGATGCTGTCGTTATCATTCACTCCGGGATAGGTCTGAAAATCGTCCCCACTAACGACGACCCCGCTATTAATCACATAACGCCTCACAGTAGGGTCTACCACCTTGGGTAAGACTGGTCTTATAGGCATCGAGGCTTCAACAATCAGCCTCTTCCTGTATTTTCGCCTTGGCTGGCGGGGAGCCAACCTACCCTCAGCAACACGAGAGCCACCTTCTTGAGGGACTGGATCACTCCTTTGGGACTCGGAGCTCTCGCGATCGCCTGAACCTCGATCAGGGACAGGAGGCCTCTTCCGTTTGTTTCTCCTGGCCTCTTGTGTAGGGCGGCTGGATTCGCCAGTAGAAGGTGGAGGAGGAGTAGGAGCACGCGCTGACCCAGATGGGGGTCTAACCTGCGACTGAGAAGGAGGAGCCGCTCGAGCGGCAGCATCACTGGCATCCCTCCTACGCATCAAATCTCGGAAGTTCATGCCTACACAATATATAAAGAAAGGATTAGCCGACCGAGCAAAACACCACACAAGAAATAAAAAAAAAAGATGGAAAACCTAGAAAACCACCAAAATCCTCTAAGATATCCAGATTCGAATCCAACGGAAAATCAACGAAAGGACTCCCAAAGGCGTTAGCCTGAGCCCACTCAGGGCCATCCCCTGAATAACCACTAGTACCCGCAGCCTCAAGGGTCCCGTCCTCCGAATCTGAAGAGGACTCATCTACAAGGCGGCCCACAGGGGTAGGTGCTTCGGCTACTAAGACCGGGGATGACTGACTAGGGCCAGCATCGGATAAACGAGGAGTTGTGGACAGGTTAGACGGGGCAGCAGAAGCTTCAAGAACGGTCCTGCTTACGCCCCAGCCGGCAGCGGCAATGTTCTCCGGGGTTAGAAGAGAGAATAAATTGCGTTCCCCAGTAGAACAAATTCGCTGAATAGACTCGCCAAATTGTTCTTTTAAAATTTCTACTTTGAACCTATCCGAGCGCTAGGAGTGGTCAGAGGTATCACAGTTCCATCTACAGCGAATCCGTAGGTTACTGGGAATCTCAACAACGATCCACTCGCTCTCAAAACCGCGCAGTTTATTGGGGAGATCCGAGAAAATCTTGTTATTAGGAAACTCGTCGACCGTTAACCGTTGAAAGGAAAATGTTATCAAGGAAAACGTTATCAACCCTTTCAACCTACGAACTCTAAAAAAGGCGCTTAAGAGAGGAACCGATGGGATAATACCTAGGTGGTGACACACTATGGAAAACGCTACCAATTGAGCCCACGCATGGGGGTGGAGTTGACACGGGACGATGTCTTTGTATCTAAGAAACGCTTCGCCAAACTCCGGAAGAAGGAAGCGAAAACCGAAAGACAAAGAAGCTTTATGGACGGCCACACCATTTCTAACAGAGTTGGGCGTTACCTCCCCTTGCACTGGAAGTCTATAGCCATAGCCCGAGGGAAGAGGGAAACGCACCCTAATATCCTCTAAGTCTGCGCTTGTCAAAGAACACAGAACGCCACCTTTCACAAACGTTTTACCTTGACGTTGTGAAGACATGGTGAAAGGAATAACTCAAGGCAGACCCCTTTTTGCGACAGACCTAAAGGCGACAGACCAAAAGGCGACAGACCTAAAGAGCGACAGACCTAACGGCGACAGACGTACCGAGCGAGACACCTGCGGGAAACCAAAATCTATTAAAGGAAATAAATTCGGCGACAGATGTACTTACTGTCACGATGTAAGCGAGAGACTCCGGGTGAGAGCTAAAAAACTATTCGGCGACAGACTCTTTGCGCGAGAGAATAGAAAAATGGGCGACAGGTGGCTGCTCAGAGGGTTTTCATGCACTCTCTCGTCCGGTTCCAGGGGTTTATATAGCCGCGACAGGGAATGCCAAAAGCCGCGACAGAGAATGCTAAACGTCGCGCCAGATCACACCTGTCGCAGAACAGAGCTCTTTTCACCTGCAAAAAATACAAGAAATTACAAACAACAAAGAGAACTATTCAGGGTGGGCTAAGGCCCAAAGACACATATCTATACTCTCTTGATGGCATAAATGCAACAAGAGAGTAGGGAGCACTTGATATGACAAAGTTTATCTATATTGGGCAAAGCCCAATGTTTCCAGAGACCACCACGTGGCAGAAAACCACTGGGCCACGTGGCCTTCGGCGACAGAAGGCAAAGCCGCGAGAGACACCTATCGCTGGGCGACAAACGTAAAACTCTATCGCCTATATTTGGATGTCGACACGTGGCACGAACCTGTCGTTGCGACAGGTTCCATAGCCTATCGCTTGGAGTCGGCACGTGCCACGTGCCTGTCGCGGGCGACAGACTCCTGAGCCTGTCGCCACAGTTGTGAACGCGACACGTGGCACGTGCACGAACCTGTCGCGGGCGACAGACTCCTTAGCTTGTCGCCACAGTTGTGAACGCGACAGGAACCACGTGCCACGAACCTGTCGCAGGCGACAGACTCCTTAGCCTGTCGCCACAGTTGTGGACGCGACACGTGGCTCAGCGACAGACCCCTGGCGCCACAAACGTGCCGGATGGTTTAGCCTATCGCTGACGACAGACCTCGGTCTCCTCTGGATCCTAAAGAACTTGTGTTGTATTGGGACACAAATTCTTAGCAGAATACAGACTTATCCTCCTGTAATATTGGCCTATAAATAGGCCCCAGGTATGATTTTACTCGGGAATTTTGGACGACTGGCTTTTACGCTTCTCAAGATTGAAGAATTTTCTACTGACTTAAGCATCGGAGTGTCTACGCAGGGAACCACCCCTGCGTCCCTCTGACTTTTATTGTTTTACAGAAGCTTCTTGGAGACACGTGGAGACTTAGTACGAACATCGACGTCAGTATACTTTTATTGTTGTTTTGTGCAACAACAATTTAAAATGACATGGCGATCATACTTTGTATGCTTCCGTTAAAATATAGCATACACATAAAACATGCATCATGCTTCTTTCTTTAAAACATCATACTTCATACATACGTTAAAACATACATCATATACTTCTTCATACATACATCTTGTACCTTGAAATAGATGGAGACTATGTACAATGTTTAAGCGATTGAGTCGTCATATGAACCGTTCATTCCCATTCATATGACTCATATGACTCTAATCATGCATTAGTACATTGGTATACCATGTAGAGGTCAAGAATTCTCTCCTGCCTTAATAATACCATAGTGAACACTAGTCAGGTGTCACTAATGGTCTTGAGGACCGGACTAGGGTTCCTCACTTAACATACATATTACTGAGGACTTGATCAGAGTCTCTCAGCCATCAGAAATGCATAATCATTACGCAGTCCATAGCCTCAAAACGTTTATAATATTCTTTTCAGAAAACACCTTTGTGTTTAAGTTGAATAAGCTTTGAAACATCTTTTCATACATGGCAGTCGACTGGTCTTATAGGGCAGTCGACTGCTGCTTCATAATTCCTTTTATCGAAATTAATTTAATTCAAAATTTCGATAATTTCATCTTTGAAAATACATAGGGGCAGTCGACTGGTCCATATAGCAGTCGACTGGTTTTCAAACAGAATGTTTCTTAAGAAATAGCAGTCGACTGGTCCATATGGCAGTCGACTGTTTTTGAAACAGAATGCAATTTGGTAAATAGCAGTCGACTGGTCCATATAGCAGTCGACTGGTTTGAAACAGAATGCTTCTGGAAAAATAGCAGTCGACTGGCTTACATAGCAGTCGACTGGTTTGCCTCGGTTTTCGAAAAACGACGTTTCAGTTGTCTCTAGGCAGTCGACTTCCCTCTATGGCAGTCGGCTGCCCCTAGCCTAATTGGTACTAGGAGACAAGTCCGAAAATGCACTTTTCCTGCCAAAGACAACTAGTAATTCTCCCCAAAGCAGTTCAAAATCATATTAAAACATGCGGACATAGCCGCCTTACGTCCGTTACATAAATTTCTTACCTTAATTACTTCGGAAACGCGAAATCACTTGGCGCGTTAACCCTAGCTTTTCACTTCTTCAACCTGAAATTATCATACCATTTCAAACCTCAAATTAAACAACATACACATGTCTTACTAGCTCAGTACAACTCCTTATCATGAACCAAATTGTACAAATCATCTTCTTCTCTTACCTTCACTAGAGACCAAAATTTCAATTGTTGAGATTTCCTCGAATACTTGGATTCACTTTATCAAACTTTGGATATCTCTTTGTTTAGTGGTAAGGATTATTTTTCGTTCAACAACCTAAGAAAATCGATGGAGGGATAAGGGGCTTTGTCAAGGTAGCTTGCAATGGAAACTATGGAAGTTGGGATGGAACGAGAGGGATGGGGCTGGCAAGGGGCTGACGTTGGTGATGAGATGATAGGGTGATGACTATGCATGTTTGCATTAAATGCTTCCTTATCCATCATCAATCTCAGCCATGCACTTCTCCCTTTGACCCTTTGACCATTTAATTCCTCTCTTCCTTCTCTTCTATGACTCATCCATTTAATCATCAATTAAATCTGATTTTATTTTTTTTTATCCTCTATTCAATTCTATAATAACCAAAATAAGCTCTTTGCCTTATTGGCTATCAACTTTCTTATTTCTTCTATATTCCATACATCATTCCTACATTATTCATACATCAATTACACATCGACTTCATATTCATTTAATCATATTTACTTAGAATACTTTACATACATGGAGGAATACATGGAAATTGAGGATTTCACAATTATGTCCTACTATATAGAGAAACTTAGCAACTTGTTCCTCAACAGAAGAAATTTTAGTATCTTTGAGACGCGTAGATCCTCGAAGCAAGCGACAAAATCTAAAAAAAGCATTTGGTGCCATCCATATAACATTCCTACAATGTTGTGCATCAGTCAATTCTTGCATTAATTCATGACAAACTTGTTCTCTATCCCCCCTATCATTGATAACTATAGTATTGACATTTCTTGAATGATAGTGCATCTTCATCAAGCACACTACATGAATGATGTGACAAAGAAGATTAACAATTCCCATACGTTGTCTTTGCTCCCAAGCATTTAATTCTTGCAAAGCATATCCTACAAGATGTTCCTCAAAATTGTCTTCTTCATTTTCTTTATCAACCAATTCCATATCACTCAATCTTGGAGGACATATTTCTTCTCTAAACTCCAAAAAACTATTATCCCCATTGGATTCAAACACATCATTTGTATTCATTCTTGAACTTCCATCACAATTAGTTTCTCTATCCATCTATGCAAGGCAATATAATTAATAGAAATTAATCAAATACAACAAAAAAAAAATTTATGCACACATGAAAAAAATAAGATGAAATGATGGAGGATGAGAAAGAAATGATAGAGACCTTCTCAAATTGCAAGGTGAAGTGATGAACGTTCCAATGAAGGCCAACGAACCTGCACATGGAAGAGCGAGTTTAGCAGTGGAAGCAAATATCAATCAATGTTGGAAAGGGGATATCCCTCTCCTTGTATCTAGTTTGATACAGTCTGTATGCATTAAAGTTTAGTTATGAATGATTTTATCCCCTAATAGCAATTTAACAGTTAATTTTTAAAACTGCTACTTCCAATTATAAAAATGTGTGTGTGTGTATATATATATATATATTGAAACTCATTAGCTTTCTATTCAGTAAAGAGCAAAATTATTCATCTGTTTCTACCTATATACACAAAGAAGACTCAAGATGACATCCATCTCTTCACATACAAAAAAAATAATTCGCTCCGCAATAAGTGGATAGGAAAAGCCTTTTGCTTTTGTAAAGATTCAGGCACAAATGGACACTATTTCACCTTTTATGGGGACTTAAGGGACACCTGAACTGTCTCAAGTCAATAGGCACACCATACCAAAGCAAAAAAAAAAATACTACATGAGTTGTCGATTGTTATAATAATGTCTCAGCTATCAGGGCAATGGTAGCAATATTCTGCTTTGAACAGAAACAATGATAGGGAATGGTGTGGAACCAATTAGTTCTTGCAGTACAGGAAAGCGAGTCACCGTTGCAACATATGCAAAAAAAAAACTAAGGAATGGAGATAATTCCAGCATATCCGGATATTCAGCATAGAGACGGAAGCAATAGAAGTTAACAGAACCATCTTGACTATTTCAGTGATATATTTCAGATTCTCAAAGTAGGTTAACAAAATATTAGTACATGTAAATCAGTGACCTTGACAGGGTATTAGATGGTGCAAAAGATAAAATGAATGACGTATGAAAGAACCAACCAGGTAGTACTAAGTAACATCACATCTTTCCAAATAAAACAAAGCTACACATCAGGCTACTCAAATTTCAATTTTATCAAGTTTTCATGGTATAGAAACTCTTACAACTTCTAAGAAAAAAATCTGATCCAATCACTCTTTTTTCTAAGGATAAAAATAAAGCTCCACCATCTTCAAATAAAATGAAGCAAAATACAGATGCAGGGACTGATATTAATCACTCTAGCAGCTGTCATATTTATATTTGATACTAAGCTGCTTAAGCAACCGAGTGAACCTAATGAAACCTGGAGTTAAATGAAAGAAGAGTAAGGTGCAACTACCAAAGCGTAAGCATCTCTTTACTTTTTCATTTTTTTAAAAGTGTCAATCACATAAAAAGGAACAAAAACAAAAACCCAAATTAAAAATATGGGAATTTGTGATGTGGGTATATAAATATATATTAGCAAAAATATTGATGGTAATGATAATATTACAGATATAGGCAATGTAAATATATAAGCCTTCTGTTCTGTGGCTTTAGATTCTTGTGCCAAATCTGCTTGCCAGCTTTTTACTTGGTTATGGCTAAGCAAGTATAAAATTTGCAGCATAAGAAAAAATTATCAAATTTACGTAGAGGAGGAAAAATAAGAAAAGGGTCTTAGACCGAAGCCATTTCTGGTTTCTGGAAGTGACCAGTTTGTGAAAAGATGTTGAAGAATTGGAGAAAAGCTCTGATTTTGGTTCTGTTTACAATCTTTTTGGTTCTGTTTACAATCTTTTACCAAATCAATATATTCTACTGCACTCACCTAACACAACTCTGTCTATGGAGTCCCTTGACTATAAGAATATCTAAATCCCAATTCACCTACATGTTTCCAGTCACTACTGGTCAAAAATTTATCAGACTTCATTTCTATCCTGCTCAAGGCTTTGACGGGTCAAAGAAAACACAGCAGAAAACTATTTACAACAACATGGAAGTCTTATTCCACAAACTGTATACAAATTCCAAGTGAAATTGGTTCTGAGTTCAATGAGATCAAAATCATAAATGATAAAACATATCTATTGGTTTTGAGTTCAGAAAGACCACAAACATTTTTCTGAGGTATCCTGATAATTCTATAATTTATAGAATTATCATGAATTTAATGATATAATTTATCTCTAAATCATTACTATTAGATTCAAATCCCTCATTTATCTGTTAAATTTCTCTCAATGATGTAGGAACTCCAACTGATAAAGAAGTCAAAGATGTGAAGGATTTCAGTTCCAAATTTCATTCAAACACAAGACTTTGTTGATAAAGCTTCATGCATGGATATTTCTACTGGTTGCCAAGAAAGATAAATTGTTGCATTTATCCTTTACGAAGATAAATTATCAAGATGGACTTTTTGCTAAGGATAGAGATAATCAAGGGAGCTGATAAAAGATAAATTTTCTTTGAAGATAAAGATCGAGCCCTATCTGCCAAGATTTTGAGCTAATCATCATCCCCACTGCCTCTATAAATAGCCAGCTTCAACACCATTAAGAGCATTCAATCCTACTAAGGGATATAGAGTAGTTTTAGTTTTATTCTTTTTGTTTTAGTTTTCAAGTTTTCATCTAAATTTCTTTTGGTTTTTATTTTGGAATATTTTAGAAGTTTTATTTAAATAAGATTTTTTTTATTTTCACTTTTTTTGCTACTTCGATTTCAGAAATATTAGTGTTTTGATAAAAAGATTCTTTCGATTGTTTGAATAAAATTAGGGCGTGAAATTTTAATACTTAGTAAGCAATTCACAAATTCAATCCTCGTGGGAACGATACTCTACTCATCACTTTATTACTTGTTACGGTCCGTACACTTGCGGTACACTCATCGAAAATTCGGTAACAAGTTTTTGGCGCCGTTGCCGGGGATTGAAGGATTTGTTTTGCTAATATTAATACCAAGCATACCTAGTTTTAATTCAAATATTTTTTTTCTCCTTCCTTGATACTAATATCTTCTCTTGTTTTTGTTACGAGGTACATCGGCCTAGTGCATGAGCCGTGTAAGGAGTGGTGAATTGGCTCCCCTTGACCCTGAAATTGAAAGAACTTTACGAAGAATCAAGAAGGAGAAACAAGAAGACCTTGTTGAAACAAATACCATGGAAGAAGCAGATACCAAGGCTCTTCGAGATTATGCAATGCCTACGGTGAATGGATTCGAAATGAGCATAAGATATCCAACCATTCAAGCAAACAATTTCGAGATCAAACCAGCCATCATCCAAATGATCCAAACTTCTGTACAGTTTGGGGGTTCAATCAATGATGATCCTAATGCTCATTTGAAACATTTTTTACAAATTTGCTCTACTTTTAAGAATAATGGTGTTTCTGATGATGCAATAAGACTGAGATTATTTCCTTTTTCTCTCAGGGATAAAGCGATGGATTGGCTGAACTCATTGGCACCAGGATCAATCACAACATGGGAGGACTTAGTCCAGAAGTTCTTGGCAAAATTCTTCCCACCAGCCAAAACTGCTAAGATGAGGAACAACATCACCACTTTCATGCAACACGATTCAAAGTCACTTTATGAAGCATGGGAGAGGTACAAAGAACTCTTGAGAAGTGTCCTCATCATGGGATTCCAAATTGGTTGCAAGTGCAGATATTCTACAATGGGTTGATAAGCCAGACGAGAACTACTATAGACACAGCTGCAGGTGGTGCATTAATGAGCAAGTCTATAGATGATGCCTACAATTTGATAGAAGACATGGTTGCAAACAGTTATCAATGGTCAGCTGAGAGGCTAACATCAAAGAGAACAGCAGGTATGTATGAGTTAGATGCACTCACCACCCTTACCTCTCAAATCTCAGCCTTGACCAAAAAGGTTGATTCTCTTGGAGTCAATCAACAACCTAACCCAATTCATTCCATTCAAAACCCTTTTGTAACTTGTGATAATTGTGGGGGTAATCACTCTGGCGATAGGTGTCCTATTCGAGCTGAACAAGTCCAATATGTTTCCCATCCAAATAGGAACCATAACCCATGCTCAAACACCTATAACCCTGGCTGGAGAAATCACCCAAATTTGTCTTGGAACAATAATCAAGGGCAACCATCTAACCCAAGACCTACTTATCCTCCTGGCTTCCATACTCAACCACCGCCACCACTTCCACATAATCCTCTACCACAAGTCCCACCACAAGAAAAGAAGCCTTCCTTAGAAGAGATGTTCACCACCATCTTATAAAACCAAGCTGCTTCTATAAAGAACCTAGAAATTCAAGTAGGTCAGATTGCCAATGCCATTAGTAACCGTCCCCAAGGTACCCTGCCTAGCAATATTGAACCTAATCCAAGAAGGGACGGTAAAGAGCACTGTAAATCAATCACCTTGAGGAAGGGTAAAGAAGTGGGTTACATACCTAAAGAATCAAAGGAAGATGTTAGAGTTGAAGTCCAGGCAGAAGAAGAAGAAGATAAGCAACAAAAGAAAATTGAGCAGACTTCATCTCAATCTGGTAAGACCATTGAATCACCTCCTCCACCTATCCCTTTTCCTCAAAGATTCAAGCAAAAGAAGACAGATAGGCAATTTGCTAAGTTCCTAAAGGTATTCAAAAAGCTCCACATCAACATCCCTCTCTCTGATGCATTGGAGCAAATTCCAATTTATGCCAAATTCATGAAGGACATCATCTCCAAGAAAAGGCAAATTAAGGATTTTGAAACTGTTGCTCTTACTAAGGAGTGCAACACCATTTTGCAAAGGAACTTACCACCTAAGCTTGAAGATCCAGGGAGTTTTACTATTCATTGCACTATTGGTAACTTATTTTTTGATAAAGCTTTATGTGATTTAGGTGCAAGTATTAATTTAATGCCTTTTTCTATTTTCAGGAAACTTGGACTAGGAGAGACTAAACCAACCAAGATAACACTCCAGTTAGCAGACCGATCTCTCAAGTATCCAAGAGGCATTATTGAGGATGTGCTAGTGAAGGTTGACAAATTTGTCTTTCCAGCTGATTTTGTAGTGTTAGATATGGAGGAAGATCGTGAAGTCCCAATTATCCTTGGGAGGCCTTTTCTGGCAACTGGTAAGGCCCTTATCGATGTGCAAAAAGGAGAGCTCACCATGCGGGTCAATGATCAAGAGGTAACATTTAATCTTTTCTCTGCAATTAAATTCTCAAGTGAGACTGATGATTGTTTTAAAGTGAATGAAGAAGAGAGTATAGTTCAGGGAATATTCATCAATCAACAACCTATGGACACTATAGAAGCAATTCTTGATGAAGAGAAGTCCAATTGTGTTGAGCCCAATGAGTTGAATGAATTCAGAATGCAAGCATATGAGAGTGCTAGACTCTTTAAGGAGAGAACGAAGAAGTGGCATGACAAGGAGATAATGGAAAGACAATTTGAGCCGGGGCAACAGGTTTTACTCTATAATTCTTGTTTGAAGCTATTTCCAGGTAAGTTGAAATCAAGGTGGTCTGGACCATTCATTGTTACTCAAGTATTTCCATATGGAATTGTGGAAATAGGAGCTGAATTTTCAAAGGAACCATTTAAGGTTAGTGGTCAGAGATTGAAACATTATTGGGGAGGAGTGATCGATCGTGGAAAATCGGTTACTGATCTTAATGATCCACCTTGAAGAATGACAGACATAGTCAAGCTGATGACTATAAATCAAGCGCTTCTAGGGAGGCAACCCTAGCATTTTATTGCTTTCTTAGTTATTTCTCTTATTTCTTAGTTTAGATATTTCATTAGTTGATTTCTTTTCTTTATTTTATAGGTGTTAGAGTCTAAGTTTAGGGGAGCAAAAAGGAATTTGGCAAGTTTTGCAGTTTGAGCTTCATTAAAAAAAAAAAAATCAGGGGAGTTTCCTTTATCCTTTTCTTGAATTCTTGAATTTCTTACACATTGAGGACAATGTATGTTTCAAGTTGGGGGAAGAGCAAAAGAGCAAAATTTTTATTTTTAAAGATTGAGCAAAATTATTGTTGTCAATTTTCTTTTGAAATCTTTGCAAAAATTCTGTGCTTTAAAATGGTTTTTACCTTGAAGTGATTATATGTTTGCTTGATAATTCCTTGATATTTAACCATTGATTGAGAATGTTATAGCAAAATGAAATTTATGAATATGAGCAAAGTATATGAATGAATTCTTTAGTGAATTATCTTTTTGATTGAGATTTTTCCAAAAATTGAATGCACAATGTTTCTATCATTGAAGTCATGCATATTTAGAGAAGATTTATGTGAATAAGAATAAACAATAGTCTTTAAAGTTTGTTATTTGTCTAGAATTTGTTCTATCATCTCTCAAAGCGAAATCCTAGAACACACTTAGCTAAAGAGGTGATTTAGGCCATCTTTGGACCGTTTGAGCTTTTTCAAGACTACCATGATGTATTTTATCCTTAGTCACCCAATTTGAGCTTAAAGTATACCTGCTTCTTGTTTTACCTACAATAATAATTAGCCTAGCCTATAAAAAAAAATTTCCCATACCCCGTTATATGCATGAGGACTATGTCAAGATATATTTAGAGCTACGCATATATGGAAGAAAGAGTGAAATTCAAAAAAAAATGTTGAAAAAAAAAAAAGAAAAAAAAATTCAAAAAAAAAAAAAGAAATCAAGTTGGGGGAATTATTTGAAAGCTCTTAAAAAGTCCAAAAAAAAAAAAGAATGCATGATTAAGGGTTAAGCCTAAAAATCCTATTTCTCTTACCTATTACCCTAGCCATACATTACAAGCTTATAAAGTCCTATTGATCTTTGGCTATGTATGTCTACATTAGTGGAGAGAAGATGAGAAAAGCAAACTTATGGAAGATAACTATTCTTTGAGATCTTTTGTTATGTTCATATTTGTATAAATTCATCCGGATTGCATGAACTGAAATGAAGAAACATTACACACACACGGAAGAATTCAATTGAATTGATACTCTCTTTTGAATGAGTTTATATATATTTAGCTAATGTTTATGGATTTTCATGGAGTTGTAATGTTTTCAAAATCTTTGGGGAAATTAAAGGAAAATCATTCTTGCAAATGTATTTGACCTCTAGGTACATTTCTTTGTGAATTTTATTTTGCTCGAGGACAAGCAAAAATTCAAGTTTGGGGGTGTGATAATTCTATAATTTATAGAATTATCATGAATTTAATGATATAATTTATCTCTAAATCATTACTATTAGATTCAAATCCCTCATTTATCTGTTAAATTTCTCTCAATGATGTAGGAACTCTAACTGATAAAGAAGTCAAAGATGTGAAGGATTTCAGTTCCAAATTTCATTCAAACACAAGACTTTGTTGATAAAGCTTCATGCATGGATATTTCTACTGGTTGCCAAGAAAGATAAATTGTTGCATTTATCTTTTACGAAGATAAATTATCAAGATGGACTTTTTGCTAAGGATAGAGATAATCAAGGGAGCTGATAAAAGATAAATTTTCTTTGAAGATAAAGATCGAGCCCTATCTGCCAAGATTTTGAGCTAATCATCATCCCCACTGCCTCTATAAATAGCCAGCTTCAGCACCATTAAGAGCATTCAATCCTACTAAGGGATATAGAGTAGTTTTAGTTTTATTCTCTTTGTTTTAGTTTTCAAGTTTTCATCTAAATTTCTTTTGGTTTTTATTTTGGAATATTTTAGAAGTTTTATTTAAATAAGATTTTTTTTATTTTCACTTTTTTTGCTACTTCGATTTCAGAAATATTAGTGTTTTGATAAAAAGATTCTTTCGATTGTTTGAATAAAATTAGGGTGTGAAATTTTAATACTTAGTAAGCAATTCACAAATTCAATCCTCGTGGGAACGATACTCTACTCATCACTTTATTACTTGCTACGGTCCGTACACTTGCGGTACACTCATCGAAAATTCGGTAACATATCCATTTTCAAGATTCAATTTCTTAGATCGAAACATACCTGATGTATTGAGAATGAAATGAAAGAAATACCAAGTTCAAGCTCTAATCACCCAGCCCATTGCAAACAGTGACCCAACCGGTGGTGGGGAGAGCTCTTTGGCGACGGAGAAGGAGAGATCGGGAGAGAGTGGTGATACTGAGGTTACGAGAGATCTGAAACAAAAGAAGCAAGTAAAGTAGATAATTTTAAAATTTTTTAAGCGTAATTTCGTCGTTTCAATTAATTTATTTGCATGTTTGCCTTTTTTTTTTCCTTTTTCTGTCCAAATCGGACGGATTGGTTTTCTTTGAAAGAGAGAAAATTGTTTCCTCTCTTCTTTTTTTTTTCATTTTTTATTATACCAAGCAATCTCAAATTTTATTTTCTTTTTTTTTTCATAACTTTCTTTCCTTTCAGTTGAAATTTTCAACTGTACCAAACACAGCTTAAGTGCTAAGCAAAATACGTTTTTAGTGATGTCTCATTTTCAATAATAAGCTTATAATACGTACAAAAACACGTATATGTGTAAACATTTGTTTTTAATGATGAAAAACACATTTCTTGGCAAAAAAAAAAAAAAGATGTAGCTGCCCCACCTTCTTTATCACTCTTAGATTTAATGATTTTTATATTTCTGATATCTTATTATAATTTATTCAATGAACTTATATCGGATCTTGAGATTTGCAAGATTACTTTGTTTTATACTATTGCTTCGCTCTAATTATCTTTCTTAAGATAATTGTAAGGACCGCCTAAAAAGCTTAAAATTTTCATCTTTGTTATTAATCTTATAGTAGTGTTAAGGTATCTTTCTTCATACCCCAGTGATATTTTGCATCAAATTACCTATACCTTGAATAATTTCATTTTGCAATTATTGAATTCTAAAACTTATAACTACGAGCCATATTAATATGCCAAATTAATTTACATTCACCGTTCTTTTCTCAAGCATTTTTTTTTCTTCATAAGAGATACAAGCATTATTATAATTACATAATAAAATCCTTGCATTTATAAATTAATAACAATTTTTGAACTCTGCCGACTTTTTATTTAAAGCTTCCATGCAAATATAAATTATATATAGATTTAAAAATTACATTCCCTCCATTAAAATTGAAAATTTCACAATGTAAGAAAAAAATATCCTTTTCACGACATTACAACAAAGGGTAGGTATTTCTTCTTGTACATATGAAAGTTACAAAAAAGTAATCAGCAGTAGAAAAATCCCATGCATTCAAATTCAATGCCGTGCTGTAGGAGGACTGTCTTGAAAAATACAGATAAAAAATGGGGGAATTTTAATAAATAACTCAGGAATACTTTACACTGTGGACCAGACCAGATGCGTTCGATAACTAAGGATTGAACCAACAAATTTATCTACCTACAAAATTTGTAGATCTCAATAACATTACAAATAAAATGTGCTGGATACATTATTGCTAATACACCGAACAAAACTAAGTCAGACTGCTAAACCTCGTCGGTGCAACTTGTGTGGGTACCTAATTCCTAAAGAAACGCAAATATCTGATCCTCAATGGAATAAGCACTAAATAAATATTCAGGTTAATGAAAATTGGGTATGAGGAAACAAATATTAACATTGGCCAACCTACATGTTCCTAGCTAGAATTCCTGAAATCATTTGTGTATTCGAGCAACATATCGTAAAGGACTTTGGCTGTTAGCCGATCGGTGGGATTTTCCTCTGTACATCGATGAAAGACATCAACAAGAAATCTAAGTGTTTCTACTTCAGCCTCTGTTCCAGATTGGGACATTGCACTTTCACTCGAAGATCCCAATGCCTCCAGCTCTTCGGGTAGTCTCGGGCGTTTTCCCATCTGCATATGGTAAGAGCAGAAGAAATAACATGCTTAGATCAAAATTATTTAAAAGAAGATTTAACAATCTTAGAATTTACAATCGTTGTTACCTGAAGAAGTTCATGTATTTGCAGCTCTGATAACCCGGAATAAGGAACTTGGAGAGTCAACAATTCATAAAGCAGGCACCCAAACGACCAAATGTCCACTTCCTGCAACCAGGTAGACAGACTTAACATCCACACAAGCAAAGCAGTTTACTTGTCACCGATGCAAGCATATTGTCAAGAATATTATTGGAAAGTCAACTACTATTTTAATTAATTTGTTATTTTAGGAAATCAGTATATATGTATATCCCTAGCATTAAGGTAAGAGAATCACTCGATTATAGATTCTATTAATTAGAATAATATCTAGGATTATGAGTGATATATTTTCCTATTTAGTTAGAAGTTCTTTGTATATAAATAGGGTACCTATGTACAGTTTTATCTTAAGTCTTTCAATACAATACTTTGATTTCCTACATGGTATCAAGAGCTTTAGGTTTTTTTCTTGGAAATCAGTCACTTTTTCAGCCTTCATTGCTGATTTTCTGCAGTTTCTTCTTCAGCCTTCATTGTTGATTTTCTGCAGTTTCTTCTTCAGCCTTCATTGCTAATTTTTTTGCCTTAGGCCTTCATAGCCATTTTCTCATCCAGCCTTCATCACCAAAATTTGTTTTTGTTCATCTCTATAGGCTCGGTTCTGGTTCTATTGTTCCAACCTTCATCACTGTTGTCTTTGCCCTGTTTTCTAAAGACAAAACAGAGTATTTCATGTGTTCTTTTTTATTAGCTTTCATAGCTGAATTTTTCCTCTGTTCTTCATCTTTGGTGGCTTCTCTTTGTTGCTTGGCCTTCATTGCCGATTTATCCCTGATTCTCACCTATCCTTCAGCAAGTTTTGATTTGTGAAAGATGTCAAAAGTTGAAAAAAAAACCACTGCAACGCCAAAGGAGTTGGGCAGTCTCAACAAAGAAGAGATTGAAAATCTGAGAAATCTCCTAAGTATCCTCCAAAAACCTTCAGGTACCTATTCATTGATACATTCAGGTAAACTTCCAACCTCTCACGCTTTAAATGCCTCAGATAAAACCTTTAAACATTTGTGGATTATTGATTCAGGAACCACAGATCATATGACTCATTCCTTTCAAAACTTTAGTTCATATTCACCTTGTTCTAGTAGTAGGAAAATTGCTACTGCCGATGGCTCCTTGGCCACGGTAGCTGGGGTAGGAGAAATAAAAATCAGTCCTAACCTTACTTTGAAAAATGTCCTACATGTTCCCAAATTGTCCACCAATCTTTTATCAATATCCAAGCTTTCTCATGACATGAATTGCAAAGTAACTTTTTTTCCATCTTATTGTCTATTTCAAGACTAGGGCTCGAGAATGATGATTGGACGTGCTAAAGAGAAGGACGGATTATACTATCTTGAGGAATTAGAGAAATCGAAAGTTGGTAAGTGGAACCAACCCCTAACCTACCTTTCTGGACAAAACCTCACCAATAAAGACACAATTTGGCTTCACCATTTTAGGCTCGGACATCTTTCTTTTTCAACACTTGAAATTATGTTCCTTTCTTTGTTCAAAGGACTAGTTGATAAGCAGTTTCATTGTGATGCATGTGAACTTGCAAAACACAGACGTGCTACCTTTCCCACCAATAACAAAAGAAGTCTTTTTCCTTTGGAGTTGATTCATAGTGATATATGGGGTCCATCTACAATTCCAAATATTTCTGAAGCACATTTGTTTGTTTCATTTATTGATGATTGTACAAGAGTTACCTGGATATTTATTCTTAAATCAAAATCTGATGTGAGTGATATCCTCCCAAACTTCTTTTCCATGATAAAAAACCAATTTGGGGTCCAAATCAAAAGGTTTAGGTCAGATAATGCAAAAGATTATTTCAACCAAACACTTTTCCCATATTTTCAACAAGAAGGTATTATTCACGAGTCATCCTGTGTCTCTACTTCACAACAAAATGGAGTTGCAGAAAAGAAAAATGTCCATCTCCTAAACACTACTCAAGCATTATTATTTCTGAAAAATGTGCCAAAATACCTTTGGGGGGAAGCAGTTCTTACAGCCACACATGTCATAAACAGGTTACCATCCCGAGTGTTAAACTTCAAGAGTCCCATGGAGGTATTGTCTCACTTTTATCCAAGTCTTGGTACAACAAACCATCTTGTTCCCAGAGTATTTGAGTGTGTCTCATTTGTTCATGTCCACAGCCAAAATAGAGGAAAGTTAGACCCTAGAGCTATCAAGTGTGCCTTTGTGGGATACTCTTCAACACAGAAAGGGTATAAGTGCTATCACCCACCTACTAAAAAACTCCTAATCTCCGCAGATGTTACCTTCATTGAAACAGAACCATATTTCACTCAACCTTATCTTCAGGGGGAGACAACATTTGTGGAAGATAAGGATCGAGACTTCTTTCTCCTTGACTTGCCATCATCATCTTCTAAATTCCAACCCGAGATCGAAACCTCTCCTAAAACTACAATTGAGCAACCTGAGCCTCCACCTTCACAAACCCAAAATGAATCCTTTTTACAACCTAGTTCACAAGCAGATGGGGGAAAGGCCACCACTGACAATCGGTTCTCACAGGTTTACTCAAGAAGGAAAAGTCTAGCCCCTGAACCAAGGCCAGACCAATCATCAGACTCAAATCCTGGAAATGAGGTAATATCTTCTAGCTCTACTCCTCAAAGTGATTTCTTATCTGACATTGATTTGCCCATAGCCCTTAGGAAAGGAACTAGAGAGTGCACAAAACATCCATTATACCCAATATCCCACTTTGTGTCCTTTGAGAAATGCTCTCCATCTCATAGAAGTTTCCTTACAAACATAAACACAGTATCCATTCCAAAAACATTATCAGAGGCTTTAAATTGTGAAAATTGGAAGAACGCTATGAATGTTGAAATGCAGGCCCTGGAGAAGAACAATACTTGGGAGATTGTGGAGCTACCAAGAGGAAAGAAACCGGTGGGATGTAAATGGGTCTTTACAGTTAAGCATAAAGCAGATGGAACGCTTGAGAGGTACAAAGCTAGGCTGATGGCTAAAGGATACACACAGACATATGAAATAGATTATCAAGAAACCTTTGCTCCAGTTGCCAAGATGAATACGGTGAGAATTCTTCTATCTTTAGCAGTTAACTTTAACTGGCCTTTACAACAGTTTGATGTAAAAAATGCATTCTTGCACGGAGATCTTGAGGAGGAAATCTATATGGAAATACCCCCTGGATTCAATAGAAACATGGCTGCAAATAAGGTTTGCAAGCTCAAGAAGGCATTATATGGCCTAAAACAGTCACCAAGAGCCTGGTTTGGGAGATTTGTCAAGGTAATGCATTCCCTGGGGTACAAGCAAAGCCAAGGGGATCACACCTTATTCATAAAACACTCAGGTTCAAAGGGAGTTACTGCTCTCATTGTCTATGTTGACGATATCATAGTGACGAGAAATAGTGAAAAGGAAAGGCATAACTTGGGAAGATGTTTGGCAAAGGAGTTCGAGATTAAGGAATTAGGAAACTTGAAATATTTCTTGGGCATTGAAGTGGCACGGTCGAAACAAGGGATCTTTATATCCCAACAAAAGTATGTCCTCGATTTCTTGCGAGACACGGGAAAATTGGCGTGCAAACCATCCAACACACCAATTGATCCTAATCATAAACTTGGAGAAGTAGAGGGAGACAATGCTACAGACAGAATCATATCAGAGACTGGTTGGTAGACTAATCTACCTATCCCACACACGGCCTGATATTGCATATGCAGTTAGTGTGGTGAGCCAATTTATGCACAACCCTAAGGAACTCCATTTGCATGCAGTTCACAGAATATTGCACTATCTCAAGGGAACTCCAGGAAAGGGAATTTTGTTCAAAAAAGGTGATAAGCTCACTTTGGAGGCCTACACCAACATTGACTACACAAGCTCAGTGGTTGATAGAAGATCCACCACAGGTTATTGCACTTTTTTGGGAGGAAACTTAGTTACTTGGAAGAGCAAAAAGCAGAATGTTGTGGCAAGATCAAGTGCAGAATCAAAATTTCGGCCAATGGCGCAAGGTGTATGTGAGCTACTATGGTTGAAGATCATTTTGGAAGATCTAAGACTCGAGTGGGATGGCCCTATGAAGCTCTACTGTGACAACAAATCTGCAATTAGCATCGCACACAATCCTGTGCAGCATGACAGAACAAAACATATTGAAGTTGACAGACACTTCATTAAGGAGAAGCTTGACAGTGATCTCATTTGCACACCCTATGTACCAAGTGAATCACAGCTAGCAGACGTTCTAACCAAGGGATTTAACAATCCACTCTTCCACAATATCGTAACCAAGTTGGGAATGGACAATATTTATTCACCAGCTTGAGAGGGAGTGTCAAGAATATTATTGGAAAGTCAACTACTGTTTTAATTAATTTGTTATTTTAGGAAATCAGTACATATGTGTATCCCTAACATTAAGATTAGAGAATCACTCGATTATAGATTCTATTAATTAGAATAATATCTAGGATTATGAGTGATATACTTTCCTATTTAGTTAGAAGTTCGTTGTATATAAATAGGGTACCTATGTACAGTTTTATCTTAAGTCTTTCAATACAATACTTTGATTTCCAACACATATCAACCCAAAGCAACTATAGCAAGTAGAATATCACTTAAAACCAATCCCTAGATGCTACTCTTACATGTTACACCGACTTCTCCCCCCCCCCCCCCCCCCCCCCTCATTCCCCTCCCCTTTCCATTCAACATACATATACACAAATTATCTTTTTCTTTAGCATCAAATTATTCGCTTAAGTTTTCCAGGCAACTCAATCATTTTCACCAAATCAAGGAATTATAAATCATCAACAAAAAAATCACTGCTGAAATGTCAAGAGAAAACTTACCAGTCCATATTGAATATGCTGATGCATTGCACGTAAAACCTCAGGAGCCATCCAGCGAGGTGTTCCAACACAAACATCAGGAGGAGGTACCGCTAAATGAGCAATACAACACGTATGCAGAAAAGACCTAAGAGGTACCGCTCTATCAAAATCACAGAGCTTCACAACAGGGCTCCCATCAACTCTCTTTCCATCCAAATCAATTAGAACGTTTTCACTTTTTATGTCACGATGAATAATGTGCTTTGAGTGCAACTCTGCCAATGCAGATGTAACATCACGTGCAATACACAATGCAAAATCCACAGGGACATGCTTCTTACCAGATTTAGCCAGTTTCTCAATATAAGCCTGATCATAAGCAACAGGATAAATCAGGTGTAAAAAAAAATAATCATGAGGTGATATTTAACATAAAACAAGTACCTTCAAAGATCCTCCTTTAATGTACTCCATCAAAATTGCAGATTGTAAGATCCGGCGTTCCGACTTTCCATCACCTACAGGAACCCACTTTGAAGATATCTGATGCCCATACATCTCTACTATGCTTGGGTGTTTCACAGCACCCAGTATTCTTACTTCCCCCAGGCAACTGTACTCAAAACTTTTCGCCTCAGTGAACATAGCACCATTTACTTCTAGAGAACGCACCTACAAGTCCAAATCATAGAAAGATTAATAACTGAGAGAATTCTTATATCAAAACTTAAAAAGTAATGGTTACTTGAAAAGGCATGAGAATGTCATGACAGGAAAATATGCATCAATAAAAATTACACTTAACTGTATATCTAAAAACCGTGAAACAATCTGAAATTCATCACATCTATAGTGCCAGCATTACCATATAAACCTGAAAGAAAATTAAAACAACACACCTTTGCTGCAGCATCCATTGATCCAAATTTGCACCGAATGAGAGAACTGGAAGCCACTCTTTCAATTTCGTCACTTATGGTAATAGAAGGGAAAGAACAACTTAAGAAGGTACTGCTTTCAGTTGTAAGAGAAGCTTTTGTTCGACTAAGGGGAATGTATCTGTAACAGAGAGGAGATATCTATCAGAACAATGATAAAATAGTCACACCATCACATCTCTAAAACACACACATGCACACAAGTTATCAGCACCAGATAAAAGGAACAAATAATTCAAATGCATGTTACTGCCTCAGTTAATACTTATGAAAATGTTAAACACGAGATTGAGCTTTCACAAGCTCTTCTTTCAGATTCCCAACCTGCAGTACAATAGTGAGACCAAATCTTCAAACCAAACTAATAGTTTACATCACAAAATATACTAGAAATAGAAGAAAGAATCTCCAAAATCATTTTTCCCAAAAACAAACATCTAAGAAAATATTTGCATCAAGTAAAGAGATTACCTGCAAAAGTATTCAGGATCAGTCTCTTCTCGTATATCGTGCAGATGACAAGCATCAACCAGCAAGCGATCCCATGAATCACCCCTCTTTATAGGAACGATATTCCAGGCATGCGGCATGAAATCCAAGTAGCCCCTGACAAGCTCACAAGGAACTGGTGGTTCCATCCGATCACATAGATACTGTAGCAATTGAAGTCATAGCAGGTCTGAGTAAAAAAATATAACAACGCACAAATGACAAATACCAAAAGTATACAAAACAAAAAGAAATCAAAGAAAAAAAAAGGAAAAAGAAACTCGCCTTCATCAGCAGTGCTCTATGTCTACACACGCCAAATTGAAGAGTACCTATTGGAACAACAATGGAATTCCTCCTTGACTTTTTTGACTGTAAAGATCTCTCACAGAGCTCGGCGAATACAATATCTTCCACCACATCCAAGGTCTTGTTAGATGCACTAGCACAGTCACTGTTTCCAGTTGAACAGGTGCAAATGAAAGGCTTCTTATAGTTAGAACCAGATACTACTTTTCGAGTCCTTTCTACGATACCACTTCTATCACTGCCTCCAAAATGATCCGATACAAAAAGTGCAAGCAATGATGCAATCTGAAAGTTATCAACAGAAACCCACTCGTTAACTTTAGCTAAACCATTCGAGTGCTTCAAATGAAATACCCAAGCTTGGGCGGAGAGGGTGATTGCATCTAACTCTTCATCTTTTCCCCTATAGAAAAAGATACAATAAGATCAGAAATATGTTTTCCCAACACATTAAGGCAGAATTAAGTACTCTTGATTCATGAAGGAACTTAATTCCTATTCACATATGTAAAATTTAACCTGTCAACAAGAATTACTTCACGTGAGTCAAGATGAAAAATCGGTGGCTCATAGCTACTCAATGGCATGAAGGGCCGACCACGCCCAGCTCTGGTAGATGGTCTTCAGTTCCACAAAATGAAGTAGTACTATACTTTCGTGATAAATTGGAACAATAATTTGTTGGTTTTTGAGACTTACACGGTTTCGGATTATTAAGATCCCTATCAGAAAGCCTTTTTATTTTAGAATTAGACTCGTATATTTCTGAGGATAAACCTTTGTCATGCCCAATAGCTACTCTTACAGGGGCTAAAGATGCATCAAGCTGAAAACATTGATCTTCACTCCCTATATTTATTGACTCATGACCAACTGATGCACTATTTTCTACATATAATCTCTTTTCAGAAGTAAGTGTACTGTCCTCATTTCTAACACTACTGAATTTTTCATATTTAGCTTCTGATATATGCAATGTTTTGTCGTCATCTTTGCCTGTAAGTTCTGAAGCAGCTTCTGCACAAGGATCAGAGGTAGGGACATCATTGTTTCCTGGTGCTTCTCCACCTGCCTTCATCGCAAGCACTTCCGCATGTCCATCACCTTTCCATTTCCTGCTGTTGTTTAAACGTTCTTGTCGAGCTCTTTGTTGCAAATAATGTCTCCTCGTCCATCGTTTACTTGATCTACAAGCTGCAAAAGATCTACTGTTTGACAACGGCACTGTTAAGATGCCTGATGAGGTCTTGTATGAGCCTGTGTCGAATTTGAATGGAAAAAATTAATTTTACAGGTAAGTTAAAGACACATGTAAAAGAAATGGAAAATAGTATTATGAAAAATGGGATGGGAGAAACATATAACAGAACTTATTCTAAACGCCTTACCATTATAAGAAGAACTTCCATCATTATCCAGAGCAGCAGATTCATATACATCCATTTCAATTGAAGAACTGGTGAAATCATCATTGGCAGCGCCTTTGCCATTTCCTTCCAAATTGCAGTGTACCCAATAAGGTATTTGAGAACAACTTATAAGTTTATTGTACTGGACCAATGGTGTAGATGTATAAAAAAGGAAATGAGGTTAGGTTTAAAATATGAGATGTTGCTCAAATGCATTAAAGTTTTAAGAAGCAAACTACCAGTTCATCTACCTATTACCATGAAAATCATCTACTCCAAAAAAGCCAAAAGCAAAACAAAACAAAACAAAAGTAAATTTAAATGGAAACCAGTTGCCTACTCATAAGGAACACAGAGACTTATTAAAATAAGGCGAAAAACATACAGTTCTCAATTTAAATGGTACATCTAGTCAGGATAACAGGTGTAGACACTTTATTTTGTCCGGGATCTTGATTTGTATAAATAATTAATTGGGTTGAGTGACATTGTATTTTAATTTAACAATTTAGAATTAGGCTAGAATTAAATTAGAATTTTTAGATTTAGAATTAGCATTAATTTAAAAATTAAAATTAAAATAAGATTTAGGAATAATAAAAAAAAGAGAAAAGATAAAAAAAATAAAAATAAAAATAATTTTAGGATAGGATAATTAGATTTTTTAGGATAATTATTTGGATTAATATTAAATTTGATAGAGTTAGATTAGGATTAATATAAGAAATAGATAAAATGTTAAAAATAGGAGATAATTAATAGAATAGGTAGAGTTGTATTAGGACTCAAATAAATTTTTTATTATAAAAAGGGCACTCTGGGGGAAATCAAGCACTCAACCCGATCACCATCGTTGCTGTTCTGTCAGCTCATTTTTCTGTCTGCCTCTCGCACCACCGTTGCAAGCTCAGTCACCGCACAGCTACTGTAGGTTGCCAACCCATCACGTGGATGTTTGCATGCCTCCGTTTTTGTTGCTCTTGATGATTGTTGCAAGAAAATAGGAAAGTTTTGTGAAAATGCTTGAGGCACGCCACTTTGGAAATATTAAAGAAGAGCTATAGCAATAGAACACGTGGAAAAGGGGAATATAAAGGAAAAGAAAAAAAAGCCAACAAGAGGTGAGGTTATTGCCCAGGTAAGTTTTCTTGTTTTATTATATTATTTGGTCAATAATTTAATAGGAGGGTTAGATAGTTAATTAATATTAGATTAATAATTTGTATATTAAAATACTAATGTTGCATGATTTAATTACTTTGATAACATTTGATTAATACATATTGAATAAACAATTTGTATGTTGATATGATTTGTTTAGTTTAATTCGTATGATATATTTTATATTTTGTATGTTTAGTATGATAGATGTTAAATAAATAAAATAGTATAAAAATAAAATAAATTAAAGGAAAAAATGCAATTAAGAATAAAATAGAATAAAGATTGAATAAGGAGATAATAAAATTATATTAAGAAGATGAATGCAAATTATCCAATGATGAAATTCCAAGAAAATCGATTGGTACTACTTGAATACTCCTGAGGTGAAGGGATTTACTTATTGTCTGAACCAGATTGATGGAAGGATTTTAAGTAAATTTTCAATATTTTAAGCATGTCGAAATTAATCCAAATTAAAGTAAATTTAGAATGACCTATTGGGTATAGAGTCAATATTAGGATTTTCATAATGTATTTAAATGATCCGACGATGGAGCATCTTCGAGCAAGTCAATTGGTACTACTTGAATACTCCTGAGGTGAGGGGATTTACTTATTGTCTGAACCAGATTGATAGAAGGATTTTAAGTAAATTTTCAATATATTAAGCATATCGAAATTAACTCAAATTAAGATAAATTTAAAATGACCTAAAGTAGTTGGTACCATTTTAGGATGGGCGTTGTGGGGGTGCTAATACTTCCTCACACGTAACCGTACTCCCGAACCCTAGATTCTTTGAACGTAGACCAAGCCTTATCTTTAGACAAGAATAGGTGACCAATCACACCTTAGGTTTGAATGGTTGGTGGCAACTCCTAGAATTTTAAAGTCTAGCGGTTAGGTTCACGGACCTAGACGTTATGACAGTTTGGCAACTCCACTGGGGACATTAGAGAGTCAAGCCAACATATATTTTAGGTCATTAGAAATTTGCTTAGAAATAATGTTGATTTCATAATGCTTAATAATCATTTCATACGCACACACTTCACATGCATACATGCATAAGCCCTCAACCCGGGCTCTATCCTTGTTAGGAGGGAGAAAAGTACCTACGCCTTCGTGAGGTGGTAACCTCCGCATGGGCTGGCGAAAAACTCCCACTCAAATTGAATCTTTCCACTTGTAACCTATAATTGGTGAGGATTGGGTGCCTTACTAGTCCTATGTGGATGATAGTGAGGAACAATTTGGGAACCTTTAGACCTTGAATTATCCAAACCCAGCATGTAATGAAACATAAGGCTTAGCCTTAGGGTGGAACCATATTAGATTGGAGTGTAGACTCAAACCTAAGATAGGACACATGAAGGAATAAGTACTTCCTCTTTTGTACATTGTTTTTACAAAAAAAAAATCAAAAAAAATATAGTTTTTCTTTCTTCCATTCTTCAAAATAAAAAAGTAAAAAACAAAAAAAAAAAAAATTTGTCTGTATCATTAAGTCATGCATAGTTGTGTTTGATTTTGCATCACATAACATATCATTCATGTAAGTTTGCACATGTCTTATCATGAGAATGAACACACTTTTAATTGTTAGGAAAGATTACTAGACCTAAGGGCATTCCATGTGCATTCATTTTTGTGCATAAACATATCACCACATGAAATAATTTCAACTTAATTGTGGCACTCAAGGTATCAAAATTGCATCCACTAGACGGTCCACCCTCCACAAATACCATACAAGATATCAAGCACGCATAATGGAAGAGGATCAAAATAGCAGGATAGAAAAATTGGAAAGGGATAATGTAGAGATGAAGGGGCAATTGAGCGAAATTACTCAGTTGCTAAAAGCCATGATTAAAGGAAAGGAGAAGATGGGTAATCAAGATGAGTCTGTCCAAGAGACACAACAAAGCATGCAAGACAGCCCCGTTTTTGTTCCCGAAGGAAATACTGTCAAAGCTCCAACGTCTCTACATATACAAGTTCAAAACCCAGTGGAGGTGCCAAATTTAGATAATCCCACAGAGTTAAAAAAGTTGAAGCATAAAGAAGAATATAGTGATACTAAAGCTCAGCTGAACTTGATAGAGGAAAGACTAAGTGCCATGGAAGGATTTGACTATTTTGGACCCGTTGATGCCGAAAGATTGTGTTTGGTACGTGGTGTCGTGCTTCCACCAAAATTCAAGGTACTTGAATTTGAAAAGTTCAATGGAAGATCGTGCCCAAAAGATTATCTCACCATGTATTGTAGAAAGATGGCGGCATATCCATGGGATGACAAGCTATTAATTCATGTTTTTCAAGACAGCTTGACTGGGTCAACCGCTAAGTGGTACAACCAATTGGAAAGGAGCAAAGTTTCTTCTTGGTCTGAGTTGGCAAGAGCTTTTATAGCTCAATACAAACATGTGTTCGATGTAGCTCCTGACCGCTTATCTCTCCAAGGTATGGAAAAGAAGAAAGATGAGAGCTTCAAAGAATATGCCCAACGATAGATAGACGTGGCATCACTAATTCAACCTCCCTTAACTGAGAAGGAAATCACCATGTTCTTTTTGAATACTCTAAAGGCTCCTTATTATGAGCGTATGCTTAGCAGTGTAACTAAGAACTTTGCATACATGGTGTTAACCGGTGAAGCCATTGAGAATGCTATCAAGAGTGGTAAGATCGAAGCACCAGTGAATAATAGTAGGAAAGGTGGATTCTCGAAGAAGGAAGGAGATGCACAAGCTGTCTCAAATAATTCACGCCGCCTTTATACCCCTTACCTACCTTCAGTGAATTACGCCTATTCCCCATCTTATCCACAAACTCATCCCCAAAACACATATCAACCTGTTTTCCCTCGACAAACTCCTACAGCCTCAACAAACCCCAATTTCCCACCTAATGACCAAAGGAACACCCGACTTAGCCGAAATGTTACCATAGACCCTATACCCATTACATATGCTGAGCTATTCCCAAAGTTGGTGGAAGGTCATCTTATTGCCCCTATTTATATAGAACCCTTGAAACCTCCTTACCCAAAGTGGTATGATCCTAATGCAAAGTGTGCCTATCATAATGACAATGTTGGACGCTCTATTGAGAATTGTATGGGCTTGAAGAGGAAAGTCCAAGCACTTGTCAATGCTGGAATTTTGATTTTTGGAACAAAGAATGATCTAAATATGAATGATAATCTTCTACCAGATCACACAAAGGGTAGCGGTTGATGCTATGGAAGAAACTGGATGATATTGATTGATTCACTAACTTGAAGATTATGGTTGTTTCTTTGTTTCTAATTTCATTCATCTTAGGACATTTCAATTTCTTAGGTAATATAGGAGTGCCTAAGCCCAAAAGGCATTAAGAATTCTTTTATGTATTGGGCCAGTTTTCATTTGTTTTCATTTTTAATAAAGGATTAGTGTGATGCATATTTCTTAATTCCTCATTCCAATCTTGTTCTTTAATGCCAAACACCAATACCCATATTCTCTACATTGTTACCAAGCTTAAAAGTATCTAAATAATGAACATGATAATGATGATGGCAATGAGTATAAAAGTCAGTTTTGAAAGAGTTGCTTTGATTGGTTGAATGGGTTTCCAATTTGCCAACATTGTTCAAGCAAGAAGAGAATAGAAGATATTTGTCTGAAATCTTCACCTATAGAATGTTACGAGTAAAGGTGAATCTCTACATGAAGTTATAATAAGTTTGTCTCTGTTCAATAGATGACCTTTAATGAGAGTACTTGTATTGAGATGAGAAATGGCCTTCTTTCACTACCTTTCAAGCGTGATTAAAATTATCCATTGATCACCCCTTTTGAGCCTATTATATTCTTTTTGATGTAACCCACCAAGAATCACCCTCCACACTGGGGGGCAAAGAAAATAGAAGATGAAAGATTTGTGGAGCAAAGTAAAAATAAAAAAGGGGCAAAGAAAAAAAAAACCTTTTGTGAAAAAAAAAAAAGAGAACAAAAAAGAAAAAGAGAATGAAGAAGGAAAGAGGGTTTGAATCAAGAAAGTGAAAACCCTAGTCACATTTGAATAAAAAAGGAAAGAGAAAGCAAATTAGAATGGGACAAAAGTCGATTCATGAAAAATGATTCTTGGTTTGATAAACCCTGAAACACTTATTTTGGGCCTATATTATCCTTTCTTTCATAAACCCTCACCTAAGCCTACATTACATGCCTTAAAAGTCTATTTTGATCAAATATGAGTACTCCTATTGAAGAATCATGTGTTGAATGAAGGCATATTTACACTATGAGATGATAATCCTTTGGATGGAAGTAGGACAAGCAGATCAAGATAAGGAAAAAGATTTCTCTAGATGGAAGAAGTGGGATTCCGAAGACTCTCATAGATCCATGTGAGCATTAAATTGGGTGAATAAATATCTGATGTTGGGGCATGAATCAAAATGGAGAACAAATAAGAGAAGTTTCATCAAGGACAATGAAGTTGAAAATGAAGAGAAATAAATTAAAAAAAAAAAAAGAAAGAAAAGAAAATGAAAAAGAAGAAAAAAAAGAGAAGAAAAGAAAAAAAAAGAAAAAGAGAAAAAAATGAAAGGAGGATTCAGATCGAAAACCCAAAAAAGGCGGTTTGGATCAATGAAGTGCGTCTAAGTTGAAAACCTGAAAAGGCAGCTTAGATACCAAAAAGAACTGAATGTCAATGATACGGGGGCAAGAGGATATTTTAATGAACTCAACACGATCAGATAAGGTGGACCTTTGAAGGGGATTTTGTATTCATTGATCAAAATTGTTTGAATTGTTTTCATTTGGATACTATTACCTAATTTTAAAAATTCTCACTTTTCATTCAAGCCTACTTTCCTTCTAAGCCTGACGGTTTCTTGTTAAATCTTTCCAAATGTTGAATAATACCACTCTCTTCATTTCACTTATCATTTCTTTGCTATATCCTTACCTTGAGGGATTGAGAAATTGTGTTGCATTGATCTTGAAATTAGAATGGTAATGAATGTTTGCTTGGCAAAATATGTGAAAGACTCCTATATTATTTAAGAAAATGAAAGACAAGGAAACTTGTGGATGAATGGAAATTAGAAATCAAGAAAAACCAATGAGTAAGAAAGAATAAATGATGAGGTCTCAGTAAAGATTTTAATGAATAAATGAGTGACCAGATAGAGAGGAAAGTAAAAAGAAGAATCAAGGGAGAAGATAAGATAAAGAGGGCATGAAGACAAGAGTTTCATTGGGCAAGAAAAACGGAAAAAGGAAAATGAGGAAAGAAATAAGAAATAGAAGGACAAGAGGATAGATAAAAGAGAAGAATGCATGAGATGGACTGATACAGAAAAACCTTGTTGTTGCCACAATTGAGCTTGAAATGTTTTTCGAAAAAACATTGCATGGATAGAGTAGATTGCATCATAGAGATAAAACAGATTGCTTGAATGACATTTCATGGATAAAACAGACTGCATTACATGGATAGAATTGATTGCATCAATAACATTGCATGGATAGACTAGATTACATGAATGATATTGCTTGAATAAGATAGCTTACATGAATGACATTGCATGGATAGAACAGGTTGCAATTGCATGGATAAGATAAATTTCTCAAGATTTCAAATTTTAACAAGACAAGAAATTTTAGAGGGGTTTCCTAAAATTTCAAAAATTAGACAAGATAGAAGTCTTGGAGGAGTTTCCCAAGATTTCAAATTTTGGACAACAAAAAGAAATTTTAGAGGGGTTTCCTAAAATTTCAAAATTTGACAAGAAAAAAAGTTTTGGAAGAGTTTCCCAAAATTTCAAAATTTGACAAGAAGAAAATTTTAGAGGGGTTTCCTAAAATTCCAAATTTTGATAAGATAAGAATTTTAGAGGGGGTTTCCTAAAATTTCAAAATTAGAAAGGAAAAAAAGTTTTGGAGGGATTTCCCAAAATTTCAAAATTGAATAAGAAAAGGAATTTTAGAGGGGTTTCCTAAGATTCCAAATTTTGACAAGAAAAATTTAGAGGAGTTTCCTAAAATTTTCAAAAAAAAAAATCAGAGCTTTTTTGGACAAGATTTTTAAAGTTTAACTGCCTGCCTGTTTAGGAGGAGCTTTTGGACAAGATTTTAAAGTTTGAATGCCTGCCTGTTTAGGAGGAGCTTTTGGACAAGATTTTAAAGTTTGACTGCCTGCCTGTTTAGGGGGAGCTTTTTGGACAAGATTTTAAAGTTTGACTGCCTGCCTGTTTAGGAGGAGCTTTTGGACAAGATTTTAAAGTTTGACTGCTTGCCTGTTTAGAAGGAGCTTTTGGACAAGATTTTAAAGTTTGACTGTCTGCCTGTTTATGGGGAGCTTTTTAGACAAGATTTTAAAGTTTGACTGCCTTTCTGTTTAGAGGGAGCTTTTTGAAAAAAAAATTAAAAAAAAAAAGGAGAAGTCAAACAAAATACGTGTCTATGTCTTTGTGCAATTACTGTTTTACAGCAAATACACAAAGAGGGGCAGCTATAGACACCTTATTTTGTCCGGGGTCTTGATTTGTATAAATAATTAATTGGGTTGAGTGACATTGTATTTTAATTTAACAATTTAGAATTAGGCTATAATTAAATTAGAATTTTTAGATTTAGAATTAGCATTAATTTAAAAATTAAAATTAAAATAAGATTTAGGAATAATAAAAAAAAGAGAAAAGATAAAAAGAAATAAAAATAAAAAGAATTAAAATTAAAATTAAAATAAGTCACCGCACAGCTACTGTAGGTTGCCGACCCATCACGTGGATGTTTGCATGCCTCCGTTTTTGTTGCTCTTGATGATTGTTGCAAGAAAATAGGAAAGCTTTGTGAAAATGCTTGAGGCACGCCACTTTGGAAATATTAAAGAAGAGCTATAGCAATAGAACACGTGGAAAAGGGGAATATAAAGGAAAAGAAAAAAAAGCCAACAAAAGGTGAGGTTATTGCCCAGGTAAGTTTTTTTGTTTTATTATATTAATTGGTCAATAATTTAATAGGAGGGTTAGATAGTTAATTAATATTAGATTAATAATTTGTATATTAAAATACTAATGTTGCATGATTTAATTACTTTGATAACATTTGATTAATACATATTGAATAAACAATTTGTATGTTGATATGATTTGTTTAGTTTAATTCGTATGATATATTTTATATTTTGTATGTTTAGTATGATAGATGTTAAATAAATAAAATAGTATAAAAATAAAATAAATTAAAGGAAAAAATGCAAATAAGAATAAAATAGAATAAAGATTGAATAAAGAGATAATAAAATTATATTAAGAAGATGAATGCAAATTATCCAATGATGAAATTCCAAGAAAGTCGATTGGTACTACTTGAATACTCCTGAGGTGAGGGGATTTACTTATTGTCTGAACCAGATTGATGGAAGGATTTTAACTAAATTTTCAATATTTTAAGCATATCGAAATTAATCTAAATTAAAGTAAATTTAGAATGACCTATTGGGTATAGAGTCAATATTAGGATTTTCATAATGTATTTAAATGATCCGACGATGGAGCCTCTTCGAGCAAGTCAATTGGTACTACTTGAATACTCCTGAGGTGAGGGAATTTACTTATTGTCTGAACCAGATTGATGGAAGGATTTTAAGTAAATTTTCAATATATTAAGCATATCAAAATTAACTCAAATTAAGATAAATTTAGAATGACCTAAAGTAGTTGGTACCATTTTAGGATGGACATTGTGGGGGTGCTAATCCTTCTTCACACATAACCGTACTCCCGAACCGTAGATTCTTTGAACGTAGACCAAGCATTATCTTTAGACAAGAATAGGTGACCAATCACACCTTAAGTTTGAATGGTTGGTGGCGACTCCTAGAATTTTAAAGTCTAGCGGTTAGGTTCACAGACCTAGACGTTATGACAACAGAGACAATACTAATGACCACCAACTGCAAGTGCAATAAAAACCAAGCACAGCCAACAAAATTTAATATGATCTGACATAAAAGTTACAAATCAATTAAGGGTACAAAAATCCTTATGTCAGTACATGTACCAACTACACTTGTGCTGCTTAGGTTGAAATAACATGCAAGTATATATCCTGAAATAAAATTTTATAACAAATCAAAATTGATTGCATCCTACAGAATGCTATGGGGAAGGCTTACAGTTAGAACTATCTAAATCTGGTCAAAGAAAGCAAATAACCGGTGATCTGAAAATTTTGCTGATAACTATTGGTTTAAATTCCTCTGTACAAACTCCAGAATATGGATCAATCTAAGTCTACATTTATAAGAAAAGTACCTGAAGATTTAAAGTCTGGAGGTTATGCATGAGGCTAAGTTCAAGCGACCCCAGTGACGTTAACCTATTATTTGACAAATCCAAGTTCTCCAATCTTTGTAATGAGGACAAACCTGAAGGTAATTCCACCAATTTATTATTGGCAACTTTCAAAGAAATCAAATCATTCAAATAACTAATTTCATTTGGCAATCTCTTTATCTTATTGAATGACAGATCCAGGTATTCCAAATTCTTTAAATATCCAATTTCTGGAGGAAGGTATCTGCAGGAAAAGGAAACATAAAGGTCAAATTTTTCCCGCTATATCCAATCAGAAATATCGAAGTGTTCAGAATAAAGTAAGGACTACTGTTGACGATATAGTATAGCATAATCTTTTACGGACAAATAGCATACCATAATCTTAAATAACAGTTTTCTTTAAAAAAATTCACCTTTATTTCCTGTGCAAATTTCAGCATGCTAATAAAAACATATTCGAGAAAAGCTAAAACTTCCTATAACAAAAAGATTAATTTAATTTTAATTTAAAAAAAAAAGGCTAAAAGGGTTGATAAAACACATACCTTATAGAAAAATAACAAATGGAAAGCTTGGTCAAGCACTTAAGCCCAGCAATCTCACTCAACAGAGTCAAAACCGAGGGTCGAGGCGGAACCCTACTAAGTTCCAGCTCTTTCAGACCTTTTAATTTGCTTAAAGCCATCCCATTAAACCCAGGCGACGATAACTTCACCTGCAAACACTCTAACCCTGCTAAACCCACAACCTCCGCTGAAAATAAATTAATTTCATTTCCAAAAAACTTTAAATTCCTTAACCGACTAAAGGCCCCAACCGATTTTGGAATCAAATTAAACACATTTTTGTATAAATAAAGCCCGACCACGGACTCCTTCGAGTCTCCCAATATCGAAAACTCCACACTTTTCCCGCAAACATCGAGAACCGAGTCTTCAACCGCACTACTACTGCAGTTATTGTTGGTGTTTGTGTTATTAGCGTCGCCGTCAGCAGCAGCGGTGACAGCGATGCTGTTGGTGTCAATATTGTCGTCGTTTTCGTCTTTTTGTTGGTTGCGTTTTAGGTCCGGGTTCTCCCGGAGGTTGTCAACGATTTCAGCGGAATCAGGGAGCGGAGCTGCATTGGGGTTGGAGGGAATATTTGGAATTTTGAAGAAGGGAAACGGAAACGGAAACGGAAATGGAAAAGAAGAAAGAGCGATTTGCTAGGGGAAAGAGGGTTGGGGATAGGGTGTGAAGAAGAGATTTGTTTGGCAACGCGGAAAAAGCATGGGGAAATGGGAAATAAAGTTAAAGGGAAATGGAAATGGGAGAGAAGGGAAAATTAGTAGGAATCGCTCCCCTGGCCCTTTTTTTTTTTTTAAAGCTCCTCTGGCTTTTGCAGCGGAGAGAAAAAGGAAAGAGAAAACATAATTTTCCAAGGGGGAATGCACTGTTTGTACAATTTTTTTTTTTAAAGAAGATGACGTGGAAGGTGGGATTCATTTTGAATTGACAGAAATAACCTTTTCTTGAGGGTAGAACAATCAGTCAAATATTGACGGGGAAGGGAAAACAGGAATCCCTTTTTTTTTTTTATCACAACGTGATTCATATCATATTAGTTTTAAGATTAATTTTTATTAGTTATAAGATTAATTTTTATTCGCGTTAAGTGATTAACATTAATCAAAAAATTTGATAACAAAGATTTGAACATAAAATCTCTAGTTATAAATTATTTTCACTCAATTGAACTTATTTTTTGTATGAGCTTATATTTTTAACAGACAACTGACATGAATTTTTTAAATAAATTAAAAGTACAAGTAATAGTGGATTTTTTTAGTTTGTTTATAAGAAGTAAAAGGCAAATAGGAAATTAAATTTTGAATTTAATCTTTTTTAATAAAAGGTAAGAATCAACTCTTTGATTATTAACTAACATCAAACTTTATAAGTCTAACTATTGCTATTACATTGTTCAAAAGACAAAACCGATAAGAGAAAATTCGATGCTCGAATAAGCAGCTTTAATATACATGTTGTAGCTCTCATAGCTAAGATATTCACTGATCGGTTTGCTTTTCGGTAGACAAAAATAATACTAAGTTTTAAGAAACTTTGTTGTGAGTCTGGTGCTGTAACATCCCGAATTTATAGTATAACATAATATTTACTTATAAATCACACATTTTTACCGGTTGGGCTGTCTGTGATGCTTAACCATCCGTTAATCACTTTAGTAAAATTAGTACTCTTATTCATCGCACCAATATGGAAGTATGCATTATTACATTATTTCCATAAGATATATATATACATTCCCTTCTACTCAAAGTAGTACTGTACAAATTTACTGAATATATAAAAGAAAGTCATATACCTTCGATATCGAAAATCTGCTGACTCTAGCAGTCGATAATCTCTGAAAGGTAATTCTCTTAATCTGAGATCAACAACCTGTGGAGTGGAAAATAGGGGGTGAGCGACAACGTGCTCAGTAAAGAAGGTGTATGCTGCTTTACAAAAATAAAACTATATCCCCAAAAACGTTTATTTTTCCTAACAACATACCCAGTAGAAAAATAATAGATATAGTAAACAATCTTTAATAGTCAAATCACTGGCTAAACAGTTTATAATATAATGTAGTAAACAGTAAATAGGATTCTGTAAATCCTCTCAGTAAACAGAATCAGTAAGTTGAGACTAGGCATCACCTTACAAATAAATCATGCTATCATCGTTCCCCCAGGAACGTAGTAATCATCCCCACTGGGATACAATAGATCTATGGCCACAATCTATAGGTGGTCCTTGGGTACACTTGCCAGGTGACCTCGAGACCTCTGATGACTTGGCGGGTCAATCAGCCTTGTGAAATAGTAATGCATGAAACTCGAGGCCTAAAGTCTCAAAAATCACTTTATATCTCATAAAGAACCTTTAAGGAATATTTCACATATTTCATCATTTTCTCAAAACGATTGTTTTCCAAAAAGGCATAATATTTTCTGTTTACAAAACATAGTAAAAACAACTCGAAATCTCACCATTTTACGCGTGAGAAAAACACAAATTAAACCGACTCGCCCATGGTCAGCTCGCCCATTACGGCTCGCCCATGGTCAGTTCGCCCATTTTGGCTCGCCCATGGTCAGTTCGCCCATTATGGCTTGCTTATGGTCAGCTCGCCCATAAAAATATTCGCCCGAAGGCTGAAATATAACTCAATGGTTCGGCATCGCCCATAAGATTATTAGGGATCGCCCATAAACACTAGTCTTTCAAAACCAAGGGGTCACCCACTTCTGGCTCGCCCGGAATATCACAAAAGGGGTCGTCTGTTTCTAGCTCGCCCGGATTTTATTAAAACAGGAGTCGCCTATCTTTGGCTTGCCCAAAACATCACAAAGGGGTCGCCTATCTTTGGCTCGCTCGGATTGTATTAAAACAGGGGTCGCCTTTCTTTAGCTCGCCCAGAAACAACATAGGGGTCGATTATATAGCTCGCCCAAATCATGGTCTGTGAAAACAGTTTATCAAACTAATGCATGTCATAAACCAAATTATTTTCTCAATATTTATATAACATTTTACTCCACAGGACATGCATTTTATTTCATATACTACTCCCTTACTTGGTCTTACGAAGCCTAGCTTTCCGATTGCCTTTATCACTTCTCAATTCCCAACTGCAAAATAAATTATCAAGATTATCAATATATTCTGTTCGAATCTTTTCAATACTTTGGCGAGACTTGAGGCTAATCCTCTCGCTTGCCCAATATAACTCGTCATTCATATATTAACTTATGCGTGAGAGATAGCCCAAAATTCAACTCGACATGCCTATGCATGTGAGATCACCCACAACTCAACTTGCCATGCCTATGCATGGGAGATCACCCACAACTCAACTCACCATGCCTATGCATGAGAGATCGCCCACAACTCAACTTGCCATGCTTATGCATGTGAGTTCGCCATACACGGCTTTTTATTCAGAGGTGGGCTCGCCTATGAATTAAACTAACATGTGGCGACCTCGCCCACTACCACGCTCCATATTATTTAGCTCGCCCATAATAGCTGAGCTCGTCTATTTCTCATCACTTTTACAACGTTTCCAGCACTTTCATTGTTTATTCTTGATTATTTTCTTGATCACATCTTGTTTTAATTTCTTATGTCCTCACAAGATTTAACTAAAACAAGGCTATATCTATGTTTCTTACGGTATAAAACATAGAAATATACCAATAAACATCAAGAGAACCAACGAAATATGGAACTCACCTTAACTGAGTTGCACTTCCAAAACAGAGTGTTTTCTGTCTCACGTTAGCTTTACTTTGCTTATTCTTTAGCTCTTCAAACGATGGAGAAAAGGTTTAGCTAACTAAAGGACCAAATTTCATGGCTCACGTATGAAAGGAACGGAAGAAACGAGATTTGAGCTTGCAGTAAAACAGAATGGGCGAGAAGCAGTAGAAGGGTTTTCTCATGAAGTCTTCTTATATAGTTCTGTTAATCCAATTAGAACCTACCACCTGTTTCTTATCCCGTTTTCTTTCATCATTTCACGTCTTTCATGCATTAAAAACTTGTAGAAAACTACAGCAAGTGTAACGGCTATGGGAGGCAAATTTCTCCACGTCTTTTACTATTATTTCTTACATTTCACTCAACTTAATTTTTCTTCTTTTCTCCTTCCTCTCCATGTCATTTCTAGCCAACTATTATTGGCTTTTTATCTCATCTTCTCTTCATTTGGCCAACAGCCATTTATTCCCTTTCATACCTTCCATTCGGTTCCAGCCTTAAATCTTCATATTTGTTCATGCTTTATTTAATACTTTCACATTGCATGCAAATCGGTTAAGCCATTTGGTGTCTAAACCGATTGGTACAAGGAGAAGCAAAGTGGTGTGAAGTCTACTTATAGCCTCTTTTCTTGACTTCTTTTCATGCTTCCTTTTCATACTAAAATTTCAGATTTGTTTTCTTCCTTTATACACCATACTATAAATCATAATTTTCAATAATTAAAATGGAGAGTGGAAATCCACATTCAATATTTATTTAAGTCCATTAAATAATTTATTTCCACCATCAATCATTTACAATTATGGTGTACAGTGTAATAAATTTGGGTCTCACAGGTGCAGTCATTGATAAGTGATATAATATTTTGGAACGGGTGCAAATCTTAGGTAGACTTAGTAATTTTAGACACAATATGGTGACATAAAGTAAAAATGACACGAATAAAAGGCACAAAAGTGACATGAACTAAAAGTTGGTAAAAATTGTATATAGACAAAAGCTGAAAAATAGGTTTTTATGTTTAACATGTTGACACGAAATTTTCGTGTTTTACATGACACGAACACAGTTTTATATGCATGCAAATATGGATTTTATACACAAATTACTAGGTCTAATCTCAAGTCCCGAAAAAAAGTTGGACATAGTAAAGGGAGTTAACCTCCACTTGTAAATATTGTATGCTTATGGAGAAAGCTAACTAAATACCAATGCGTATGACTTGAAGTTTAGGTATGCAATTAGTAGTAATGTTATCAATGGTGTGAACAGTGTGAATCAAATATAAATGACACAGAGGTTTACATGAGTTGGCAAGAGTGCCTATGTATACGAACGATAGCTAATAGTGGTACTATATAAAAGGTGTGAACTAGACTATTCACTAAATACAATATCCTTGCTACAGTTGGTTAGGTGTCCGAGCATGATCAAAGTACAATAGATTTAAAGAGAAAAAAGCCTAAAGTCATAAAGATAGATTATAGGTAGTAAATGGAGTTTAAAAGATCCATTTACCTTAAAGTGTAGGGATATATATATATATATATATATATATATATATATATATATATAGGTCATGAGAGAGGCTCAGATCGTGCCATGCATTATCATCTTATGGATTTAGTCTATCTGAGTAGATCAGTCTGTCTTCAAGTCATGAAACCGAGGAGACCGAAAGACTAAGTATGGTTTGGGCTAAGCCTATTATGGCAGGCTTAATGTGGCTCTACCTCTTGGCTAAATCCATCCATAACACTAAGTCCTTCTTTAGACCGAAATTGAGCATAAGTTTTGGTATTGTTGTCTAATGGCTTGAAACCTTATTACATCTTTTGTGGTCACTCCATCCTTGGTGAGCATGTTCATGCGCTTATCATGCCTGCTCTTTTGATAAAAAAGAAAGCTTTTACACTTAATTTATTTGCATTTGACTTGCTTATTTCTTTTCAAAGTTGTGAAGATTGGAGTAATTTTCACCATTCATGGAGTATCATCTTTGGTCTCGAACTTTGACTTAGAGATTTTCTCTCTTTTAAACTTTGTTATTTTTTTTGCTTGTTGTGAGATTTGGCTTGATTAGCTTTTTCTTTGATCTCTTTTTTGCTTAGTATAGTCTTTAACTATGAGGATTGCTTTGATCTTCTTCACGCCTCAAGCTCTAACCCTAGCTTCTACTCTTTTTAAGGTCTTTTGTTCATTTGAGCTTCTGCTCTTTTTGAGGTCTTTTGTTCATGTGTGCATCGAACCTTAGCCTGATAACTTTCACTCTTATAAGGACTTTGATTGCTTGTGTGCCGTAAGTCCTAGCCTTGATAGCTTCCATTCTTATAAGGACTTTGATTCATTGCACTCCTTGAGCCCTAGCTTTGATAGCTTTCACTCTTATGATGACTTTGATTCCATGTGAGCCTCGAGCTCGAGCTTTGATAGCTTTTGCTCTTATAAGAACTTTGATTTCATGCACGCCTTGAGCCTAACTTTGATAACTTTGCTCTTTTAAGGACTTTGATTCTGTACGCACCTCAAACCCTAACTTTTATAGCTACTGATCTGATAAGGACTTTGATTTCATACGTGCGTTGAACCCTAACTTTGATAGCTTTTTTGCTTTTTAACAACATTGATTCTGTGTTCACCTGGAACCCTAGCTTTGATAACCTCCATTCTTATGACGATTTTGATTCCTTTCGCACATTGAGCCTTAGCTTGATAGCTTTCACTCTTATAAGAGCTTTGATTCTATACGTGCCTCGAGTCCTAGCTTATTGGCTTATGCTCTTATGAGAACTTTGTTTCCTTGTGTGCCTCGAGCTCTAGCTTGAAAGCTTCTACTCATACGAGGACTTTAGCCTATATCATGCTTCAAGCTCTAACTTGATAGCTTTTGCTCTTATGAGGACTTTTTCTTCATATCAACCAAGGAAATACACTTCCTTACCTCCCTTGAAATAAAATTAGACATGTTGAGCTTAACATGTTTAATTTTGACCAATAGAATGTTTTGTCCTTGTCTTTTACTCACTTAATCCTCTTAATGGCTCAATTTCGGCAAAAGGGAGTGTTCAACCTAGCCTTTTCACGAGCTAGAGCTTCATCCTTGCCTTCCGTGAGCTAAAGCTTTTCTTGCTCTTTCATGGTTAAGGGAATGCACATCATTATCTTTCGTGAACTAAGGCTTCTCATTCTTTTCATGGCTAAGGGAATGCTAATCCTTACCTTCCACAAAGTTGAGCTTCATATGCTTATTCATGGCTAATAAAATGTTCATCCTTACCTTCCCTAACCTCAAGTTTCATATGCTTATTCATGGCTAAAGGAATGCTCATCCTTGCCTCTAGCGAAGTTGAGATTCATATGTTCGTTTATGGCTAAAAGAATGGTCATTGTTGCCTTCTGCAAACTAGAGCTTCATATACTCACTTGCGGCCAATGGAATGCTCCTCTTTGCCTTCTTCAATCATAGCTTCATATGCTCATTCATGGCTAAGGGAATGCTCATTCTTACAAGGCTTCAAAGAGATAAACTTGTATGAAATTTGATAAATATTAGGATTAAATTATGAAATCTAGGTATTTTGTTGCTGAAGAAAATATTGAATTAAGAAAAGAAGGAATCATGTCTCTTCTTCCAATGATTCCAAATTTTTTTTATGGCATGGGAAAATGATGCCAAAAATTAAGCATTCTATAGAGAATTTTCTTTTAAATTCACTTCCTATTAATAATAATTTTGCCTCTAGAATTGATCGAGTGAACCTTTTTATGTCCTATGTGTAATATTCATTTTGAACCCATTGATCAAATCTTCAATTTATGCCTATTTTTGTTGTGAAAGTTTGGTTTGTAACTATGTTGATATTTGTGAGAAGAGGGTTAAGTCATTTCTTGATTGGTTATTGTGTAACTTGAATGGCAAGACCTGTTCATGGGCTGGATCTAGCTGAATTCGGACTAAGCTTAGGCAAGGTATTAAAGAAATGAACATGAGCCCAATCCCGACTTAGTCCCTTTTTCAGACCTAATTTTTTGTCCAAACCCCTTTTTACATATAATGTATAAGCCTAAGTCCGCCCAAATATTATTAATATATTTTAAAAAATTTATAATAAAATATAAAAATATTTAATATTTAATAAGTACAACACAATATGTTTGAATAAATTTTTATAAAAAGGGTGACAAGAAACATGAAATTTTAAATTAAAGTATAAAAAAAATACAAACTCAAAATAAATTGCACAAAAAAAGCAAAAATAATTTAAAATATATTAATATTAAAATAATAATAATAAATTATAGTAAAATGGGTTATGTCGGGCCAGGCTTGCGCTTGAAACGGTGAACCCAAGCCTGGTTCATTTTTTAACAAACTTAAATTTTCAAATCTAAGCTCATTTAATGGGTTTAATATTTTTGTCCTAACTTGCTAAAAAATAGACTGACCTTGGGGTTTGAACAGGTAACCCGACCTTAAACAGATTTAATGGCAGTAATGATAAAATTATTAAATAGGAGTTTGCAATGTTATGTGGATTGTTTGGTTGGAAAGAAATAATGTGATCTTTCGTTTCCAAGCCTTAAATTTAGTGGCAACATTAGTTGTGTGTTTAATGCTTTGTAGGATAATCCAATGACTTCCTCTTTGCTTTCATGTCTTCTACTCAAGGGTCAACACTAAGTGGTGCAGGTTCCTCTTGCTAAGATCGATTGGCTCGTGATACTGGAGAATGTAAATGGTGGATCATGATCAATGGAGTTGTTTTCCTGCTATATAAATGAGTTGCTAACGTAGAATTGTTTTTGAATCTTGGTAGAATAATATGTAGATGTATCAAGCTTGTATATATAAGCAGTGACCACTCATGGTAGAAGTAATGAACCTAATTTTAGGATTTCAATTAGCGAGTTTCTGAGTTCAATCCAAGTTAAATATTCTAAAGGACTTAACTAAGTTGCTTTATGTTGTTAAACCTTTTTTTTTAAGAAGAGTCAATAAATGTTCTAAAACTAGTTAATAGTAAGATTAATTACATGTATCTTAATAGGAATTGTATTCAGCCGACCCACAGAATGGTTATATGTAGAGGTGGCAAAAGTTGACCCAACCCGAAAAATTTGCTCGATTAATTCGAATTCAAATCCAACCGATCTGATTTGACTAAAAAAGTCAACAACTCAAATCCAACTCAATCTGAATTGATTCGAAACCAAATTTATCCGAATTCACATTGAACCAAACTTGACCGGATCTGAACCCGAATTGAGCCGAACCCAAATTCATTCGAATTTAGATTAACCCGAACCCGAATTGATCCGAATTCAAATTTATCCGAATTCAAATTTACCCAAACTTGAAAAGATTCAAACTTAAATTTAATATTATCAATAAATATTTAAATGTTAAAATTAATTATCAAAGTATTTTAATATAGTAAAAATATAATTTTTTTCAATAATATGAGTGTTATATATATTTTTTAATCTAGTTAAACTTAAATATTCACTTTTTATATTGCATGCATTTGAACCTAATGTATAATTATTTAATGGCTAATCTATAATAGAGTACATAAGCTATATCACTTATAGTTAATGTTTTCAATTATTCTATAAAAAATCAAGATAAATTAAAGAGATATATAGTACTGTTTTATGATATTTAGTAAGGATTATTAAATCACTTTGATTCATAAAGTTATTAATTATCATTAAAAAATAAAAATAAAATGAAAAAAATGTAATTAATTTTTGAATATTGGTAAATATATTATAAAGAAAACTATCATACAAATTATTAAATATTTTGATTATTTCAATCCCAATTATATTATAGGTCATGGAAGAAGAAAGTTTTATTTTCATGAGTTTTGTAATTCTTAGAAATATACTTTCAGTTGATTTTCATACTAGATAAATCACATCGAGATGACCAAGGCTTAACTCAATAAACCTGTCCAATCGACCTGAATCCAAATCTAACCAACCCGAATCCAAATCCGACCAACCCAAATTGACTAAAAAAGAGTCAACGATCCAAACTCGATTTAATCCGAACTCGAATTAATCTGAACCTAAATTGATCTGAATTCAAATTGATCAAAACCCGCCCTTATCTAAACCCAAAATAGATCGATTTTTCCTTGACCCAAACCTGACCTTATCCGAACCCGAAATGATCCGATTTTTCTTTAACCCAAAATGATTCGATCCAAAATGACCCAACTCAAACCCGATCAGACCCGCTCATTTGCCACCTTTAGTTATATGTAATATGGTTGGGAATCAAGATTGCATTTGTTCTTGCTTTTTTAGTAGTCTATTTAATAAATGGGTTCTTTTGTAATCATTTTATTTTTTCAAGATATAATAATCTAATTTTTTTATAAAAAAATCAGTGATGCCCCTTAATAGATTTGGTAATTTTAAGCACAACATGATAATACGATATGAAAATAATAAGAAAGTGACATAAATTGAATTTTGGCAAATATTATTTATGAATATGACAAAAACAAAAAAAAGATTTTCTGTTTGCCGTGATTACATAAATTTTAATACAAAATTTTGTATTTCACACAAAACATATATGATTTTATATGACATAAACACTAATTGTAAACTAGAATGGTAAGTTTTTTTTTTGTACAACCACATATATTCTCATCCGTTTTATAATTTAAGATTAATCATGTTCAGACTGAGAGTAGCAAACGGTAAAACTTTTTTAATAGTAGTGACTTTAAAATTTAAATTATGTCTAAATATATGAAAAACTCACTTCCATTTCTTTGATTCGCTTATTGGTCTGGAATGGTCAAGTTTAATCCCCATTTCTGAACCCATGTAGTTTGATAACATGTCCACCGCATGCCGCTTAACGTTTGCACCGTATAGATCCGGCTCTTGACTCTGAAAGACTCGAACCAAGCCGGAAGCCGCTTGCAAACTGTCTCCTCACACAACCAAACGCGGATCTCAAACGTCGTTTAAACGAAATTTCACAAGCTCCAGTCCTGCCTCCCAACTCCCGCGCTTATAAATCTCAGGCCCTTCGTTTACTCACTCCCATTTCAAATAAAAAATCTCCCTCCCTCTCTCTCTCTTGCACGCGAAGAACAAATTGAAATTTTCTACTGCAAGTCTGCAACGAAGATGATCGCTACTCTAAAGTAAGTTAAATACTCCTTTTACGTATTCTTGTTCATCCTTATCCTTTTCTCGTTTGAATCCTAAACGAGAATTTGCATGAAAATCAGAGCTGAAGAAGCGAGCCAGTTGCAGCTGGTGGAGCGAGAAGATATCGATGACGAAGAGGATTTGTTTGAAGCCATCGACAAATGTAAACTATTCTGATATTTCAGATTCCTGCTTTTGAATTGTGATTCTATGTTTTTGACTTTTTTTTTGTCTGTTTCGAACTAATATTCACTGTGAAATCGTTTTGAAGAGTTTTGAATCATTTCTGTTGTTTGCAATTTCTTTATGTTCTCGCCCAGCTTGTTGCCTTTTCCATATTCATTATGATCCTATTTTCTGATAATTTATTAATGTTTGCGATTTGAAGTGAGTACTTGTTCCTTTTGGAGATTTAGGATTCCTCACGATTTTAAGTGAATAAATTTGATTTTCTTGAGTATTCTAGAAGTTTTATTTTCTTTCTTTTGAGCTTCTGATCTGCGTTCTGTTATTCTTTGTTTCAACTAATTGTAATGTATGAGCGTGTTTCGTTGATATTGCTTGGAAAATCGTAGTCGAAATATATGTATTTGAAAATTTCTCCTTGTTATGTCATCATTTTTCTTCATTCAACTAAGATCATTTAGATTTCTAGTAATTTTCTATGTTTTACTAGATCCTCAACGAGCTTTTCAGCATCTTGGACTTGAACTGCAAATTCTTTTTTGGTGCAGTGATTGCTGCAGGAATCAATGCCGGAGATGTGAAGAAGCTACAAGATGCAGGGATCTATACCTGTAACGGCTTGATGATGCACACTAAGAAGGTAAATTCAAATTTCAGTTCCAAATAATTGGAGTTTCTAGTATTTTTATTATGGCGGGAATTATTTTAAAATTATTATCATGTTCATGTCTTTTGCAGCAATTGACTGGAATCAAAGGTTTATCTGAGGCTAAGGTTGATAAGATCTGTGAAGCAGCAGAGAAGATAGTGGTTAGTTGAATTCATCTCATTGATTTGGTCCTTTTTTGTTTATTATTATTTTTGTCAATTTTCTGATTTCTATTTTCATTTTCACTTTTTTGTTTCCTCAGAACTTTGGTTATATCACTGGAAGCGATGCTCTATTAAGAGTAAATTCAATTTTCATGTTTTATTTTTCTTTTCTCGTTTCTTGTTTGTAAATTTCTGCTTATGGTAAAACTGAATGCGATTTGGGTATTCTTGTCTTTATTGGCTCTGTAGAGAAAATCTGTGATTCGCATTACAACCGGAAGTCAGGCCCTTGATGAACTCTTAGGCGGTAACTTCTGCTTTGCGAGAGATGTTCATTGCTGCTAATATATTTTGACTAGATTTCTCTGTAAAATGATTTTAATTATGCCTAAACTTTTAAAGGTGGTATAGAAACTTCGGCTATCACAGAAGCTTTTGGAGAATTTAGGTAAGAACAATAGCATATAGTTTACCACTTTCTTCTATATGGATATTAAAAATACCACTACCATTTGCCTGTTGTAATCTTTCCTGCTGGTTCATGTCTACCCTTATGCATGGTTAAACTGTGCTAATCCACAACGTTGATTTAGGTCTGGCAAAACACAACTGGCACATACTCTATGCGTTTCTACACAGGTTCCTTTCTCATCTCTGTGATCCATGATTAATGCAAGATCTTTATTAATCCTTGGAAATTGGGGATGGAAGAAAGTTCAAGAACAGAGCTAATTAACCCTGTTTAACCTACTCCAAACTAGCTGTGTTGTAATTTGGTTTGATTTGGAGGAGATTTGATTTGTCCAAATTGACTCTTGGAATGAGAAAATTCTGAGAAGGTTTAACATAGTTAATACCGCATGTCACATGTCTAAGCTCTGAATCATAGAAAATACATAGTATATCAGCACTGTTCACTTATCCTTGGATTTGTTTTCAGTAGAAGGCAGGGCCGCAGGAGTATATATCTCCCTAGTAATCCTAATTGAGCAGTTTTTGTCAACCAAATGATTTTTTTTAGTGCTGGTATTCAGAACATAGATTAATTATGTCACAGAATTAATATGCGTCCTGTATGGTATTCATTCAGTTAAATCAGCTGAGTATATTTTCCATATACACATTGAACTTTGTTGATCAGGTATTAATTTTGCTTGTGCAGCTCCCCACTACCATGCGAGGAGGGAATGGGAAAGTAGCTTACATTGATACTGAAGGAACTTTGTATCCTTTCTATTTCTCTTGTTCCAGTTAGATATTATGTTTCTCTTGTTTCAGAAGCTAAGATGGGACTATTATCTTCAAAATATTTCCAATTAGAGTCGCTTAATTTGTTTTCTTTGACTACATACACTTGCAGCCGGCCTGATCGAATTATTCCAATAGCGGAAAGATTTGGGATGGACCCAGGAGCTGTTCTTGACAATGTAAGCATCAATATCCAAATCAATTGAATTGTAGAAACGGACCTAAAAAATTCTTCTCTTTTTTTCTATGAATGTCAAAGATCGTTTATGCTCGTGCGTACACATATGAGCATCAGTACAACCTGCTTCTGGGTTTGGCAGCAAAAATGTCTGAAGAACCATTCAGACTTCTGGTGAGTCTTGGTGATAGCATCATTCTTTAATGCTGATATGGTGAGGTCTGTTTCATGATTATTTACGCTCATATTTTCAGGTTGTGGATTCCGTCATTGCTCTATTTCGGGTAGATTTCACAGGGAGAGGAGAACTAGCCGAGCGCCAGGTTTATCTTAAACTGGCTTACTAGAACTTAAATATCTATGCTTGTGAGTCTACCCTCTTTTATCACAAGAACCTTTTGTTATTCGCAGCAAAAATTGGCTCAGATGCTCTCCCGATTGATAAAAATAGCTGAAGAATTCAACGTTGCAGTCTACATGACCAACCAAGGTACGAAACTCAAACCGCTCCGGTTAATCTCTTATTGGTCATTTCCAGAGAAAAAAAAAGGGTAGAGAACAAAAGATCATTAGGTAGCAAATTTGCATCTAATTTGACTAAACTGGGCTGGAAGTAGAGTCCGTAACTAAACTACATTATCGGATTGTTTGTTTGTTGCAGTTATTGCAGACCCTGGTGGTGGTGTCTTTATATCAGATCCAAAGAAACCAGCGGGAGGGCACGTGCTCGCCCATGCAGCCACTATAAGGTTGATGTTCAGGAAAGGCAAAGGTGAACAGCGCGTCTGCAAAGTGTTCGATGCACCAAATCTTCCTGAAGCTGAAGCTATATCCTTACAATTGTTATTTTTAATTTGCTGCGGAAAATTTCTGATTGCCCCGAATCACTTACCATTGTTATGATTCCAGTTGACCAAACTCAAAACGACTGACGAGCATGGATCATCATGATCAGCGACTGTAATCAGCGCTTGACAAAGCACGTAGTAAAATCTTATCTTCAGATAACACCAGGGGGTATCGCAAATGTCATCTTATCTTCAGTGTAACCAAAAAAAAAAAAATTCTTATCTTCAGAGTTGTACCCCCCTTGTTGTTTAGTTAACCTTGACAAAAGCACGTCTTTCAGATAACACCAGGGGGTATCGCAGATGCAAGGGACTAACCCAGAGGTGAGAGACCAAGATTGCGGGCTGCTCCAGACTCGGCAAAGTAATATACCCATATTTTCTGACCATAGAACAACATTCTCTGTCAATTGACTGTTTATATACCCTCCTCTTAGAACTTATGTTTCAGGGTAAGGATTTGCCTTCTGTAGCATATTTCCTACCCATATGCTAAGTTCTTTTGCATGGGTGGACAAGATATTAAATCTAGCTACGATTCCTTTTGCAAATAAAAAAAAAGTGAGCAGCAGAAAAGCTATTTGATTAATATTCCATCAATTTCACCTCCGAATTGTAATATTTGCTTTCCATAAACTGCCAGAGAGGAAAAACCATTTGGACAAAGAGATTAGCATCCTTTATGACAATAAATATTATTCCATGTTTTGTACCATGTCGAGTTCAGTTTTGATGTAACCAAACACGTACAACTGCATAATACGCAGACTTAGTTTGAAACATAGCGACAATAATTTTAGAGTTTTAATATCCGCTAATTGGGCCAAGTCATTGAGATGGATAAAACCGGGAGGCTCATTTATAACAAAGCCTTGCAGAACAGGAGACATTTCTAAGCTCAGTAGTGTGCGGACCAGTTAGCAGCACTTCCAACTTTCTTCATTCCAGTTGATTCCTTCCTTGTCTCTACATCCACACTGAAAGTAGCACCACAGACCTGACCTGAACTGTCCACCCTTGGCACTGGCTTCAACTCATTAAGGGGATGCTCAAAGCTCCTTAACCCTCCAGAGGATGTGAAGAAGCACCCTGAAGAAAGAAAAAGGAAAACTACAAAACATCAGCAACAAAGTTCTCATGCCCCTAAATTTAGAAAATCACCGTGGTTAGAATCATCTTATCAGAGAACAAACTAAAAGACATGATTGAAGATAAGGAAACAGACAGATGATAACCAATGTTCGAAAATAAATTAGAATATTCTCTAATTGTTAGAATCATCTTATCAGAGAACAAACTAAAAGACATGATTGAAGATAAGGAAACAGACAGATGATAACCAATGTTCGAAAATAAATTAGAATATTCTGTAATTGTTTTACCTTTCGGGAATGGAGCAAAAGACTTCCCACAGCCCTTTTTCACTGTCTCCAGATCATCTGCAAGGACAAGATCGCCTTCAGCATCAGTTCCCCAGAAGAAAGGCACACTTCCATCAGTATCCTGCACAACACAAGGGTAAAGAACCTCATTTTATGGGAGAAGAAACTTGACAATAGAATGAAATATTGGAGACACCCATTTTAGGATTACTTACAGAAGCTATAAATGTAGCCTTTGAAGCGCTATCATAGAGAATGAAAGCAAACTTCCCGTGGATATCTCTTACAACCTGGTCAGGAGGATAAGGACCTCTGTCTCTGAGGGTTCTGTAAGCCTCAATAACAATGATCCCCTCATTTGCTGTTTTGTTCAAGCCATATTGTTGCTTAAGAAGAGCAACGTTCTCAATGTGGCCTTGAAACATGCAGAAAATGTCATCCACAACCGCAAAGAGTCTGGGAACATAAAATGAAAAAGATCAAAATATCAATATCTCAATTTCCATTCAATTGCAAGAACAATAAAAGGATACAACAAAATTGTAAACATTCTTGTTATAATGAATCTTGATGTAGGAAATATTTTACTTAAGTTATGAAGTTATTAAGTATGATCTGGCTTCCGGGGCAAAGTGAGTTAAATAACCTAAACAAATTATGCACAATAGACAAACATGTCCAGTTCAAAAAGGCAGAAACAAGTTCAAAGCAATACCCAAACAACTAACCCAGGGCCAAATCATTTAAATATTAAAATAAAATAAATCCAATCAAATCAATCTATCTTTTGTCTTTCTCAAAACCATTACATCAAATCTTTAGTTTTGGACTATACTCAAATGTCTATATCCCATGGAAAAACAATTCATCAATGAAACCCTGGTCAAGGTTTCACCCATAGAATTTTCTCAAGCTGCACATTATTCTCAAATATAAAAATTCTGAAAACAGAAGACACCTCAAAAAATCTAGCAAGATACTCATCGACGAACAGCAAAGAACAATTAATTTAAATTATTCATTTCTTGGGATAATTCGTTTTCTTTTTCCCTTCTCGGAAAGCAAACATTGAAATAAAAATTGCATTTATAAACCACAATTTTCATTCTTAGCCTGTAAATAACAGAACAACCAACAAAATTTCAAGAAATGTGAAACAAGATCTAAGAAGCAAATCCAAACCAACAAGAATATGGATTTCCCCAAATAAATAATCACATAAAATATTTGTATCACATTATGAGCCATACAAAATATTATCATTCTACAAGAGATTAAAAAAAAGCAGAGAAATCAATGAAAAAGAAGAGACACAGCAACAAAACAACCCAGTAAAGATCTGGATTAGATCAATCAAAACACACCATACAAAATAGAGAAAAAAATTCAAAAATGAAATCTTAAGCATAATAAAAAGGGAAAAAATAGAAATGAGAAAAGTTTTGCCTGGGGAGAAGTGGGTTCTGTTTTTCAAGAGAGTACGCCATGACACCAGAAGTGCCAAGGTTGACGATGACAGAAGCAGGGTGAACAGAAGCAAAGTGGTTAGCCAAGCAGCCATTTTTGAGAGCAGAAACCGCCTCAGAATGATCGGGAGCGTTAAGAGCATCTGGGCTCTTGGCAACCGATTTGTCAAAGATTGCTAGCATTTTTGCCTTTGTTTGAAAAGATCCAAAACTTCCACAGAAACAAAAACCAAAAAGAGTTTCTTGATTTTTCTTTGATTATAGAAATTGGTGATACTGTGGCCAATATTAGGAAATGAGAGCCTGTGACAGAAATTTCAGACTTATAAGAGTTTAAGGTAGATTTTCATTCCCAATATTACCCTTTTGTCTAATGGTCGACCGATGATTTATATGCATTTTTTTTTTTGGTTTAGATCATTTGTTATTTCTATATCTTTGGTATAAGATTAATTCGGATTCGAGTCGGACAGGATCCAAAGGGCGGTAAAGCTTTCCCTCAAGAGTTTTAACATAGCTGCATACACAGTGACTCGAATTCGAGACATCTGGTTAAGCTAGAACAACCCCCTATCAGTTGATCTACGTGCTTTTGGATGATTTATATACAGTTTTGAACTTCAAAAAAAAACCTAAAAGTAACATATTTCAAGGAACAGTATTTTAAATAATTTATTATTTATTTTATTGTAAAGTTTTTAAACCTTACATGTAAAATTAAAAAAATAGTACACATACTCCATTCCAAAGAGTTATGGGCATAATCTTCATGGAATGTGCGATTTGATATTTATTTTGCAGGTATAACTTTTTTTTTGAAAGGAAGAATTTTGCAGGCGTAATTATAAATGTGATAGTACAAGAATTAAAGGGTAATTTCGGAAATTAAACTCTATATATATATATTTTACTACAGAAGCTGATAAAAAATTGTTAAAACTTATCCTTCAAAACATAACGGCGTGGCAAGTGGACGGTGGGCACAATTTTATAATACTACAGAAAGAAAACGAGAAAAATTATAAAAAAAATCACAATATTTTAAGAAAACACAGATGCGTTTTTCTAGGAGTCTATAGAAAATTAAAAACAAAATTTGCCAAAAGAAAAGGGTAAAAACTAAAAAGAATTTAACGACTAGATTTTGCTTGGTACAAGGAAAAACAGAGCAGAGGAAAATAAAATTTATTAATTTAATGATTACGTTAAAAAATAAAAAAAATTATAAAGCTTAATGTTGGATCAAATAAAGTTTTAGTGTCTATATTTAAGCATTATTATCAAATATAGCTTTAGTATGTATACAAATTTTATAAGTGAAATTAAGATAATAACATATATTTTTTGAAAAATTATTAAAAATAAAAATTAATAAAATAAAAAATGTGTCATTATATTCAATTTAGAATAAATATCCAATACATATTCAGTAAAATTTTTTGACTTTACACGTAGAGTTAAAATGACGACATATATCTTTAAAAAATATTAAAAAAATAAAATACAAAATGTATTATCATCATAATCTATTTGTAACGTTAAAAACTTTAGGGACGATGTATTAGATGATTTTCTTTAAATTTATTTGTAGGATTTAAAAATTTTAGAATATACGGGATAATATCCTCTCTGCATAATATATGTAGTTATTTTTATTAGCTTCGAGAAATTTCAGAATATGTCTAGATTCATTTTGTTTTTTCTTCTTTTAATGGGTCACGGGTCCCATCCCATGATCCTATTCCAGTACTACTATTTTAATTTAAAATATATATATTAAATATTTAAAAGCATTGTTATTAATTCAAGATACATATGGTAAATTAAAATTTTATTTTTAAGAATCGAATATTGAATATAGTATCATAAGAAATAATAAATAATTTTGAAAGTAATTATAAATAATACATACACATTTAAGATAAATAAAAAATATTATACATATTAATAGGATTAAGTTAATATATGGTAAAAATAAAAAAAATATGATTGTTTGCAAACTCAAAACATACTCATTAATAGTATATATTTTTAAGGATAATTATCCTATGTACCATTAGTAGAGTTTTTTGACTCTACAAGTGAAGTTAAGATCATGACACATGTTTTATTTTATTTATTTTTATTTTCTTAATTTTTTTATAGGACATGTGTCATGATCCTAACTCAGCTTGTGGAGTAAAAAAAATTTCATTGACGATATATATATATTGTAAAACGAAATTTTATTTTTAAGAATCGAATATTGAGTATAGTATCGTAAGAAACAATAAATACTTTTGAAATTAATTATAAATAATACATACATATTTAAGATAAATAAAAAATAAAAAAATATTATAAATATTAATAGGATTAAGTGAATATATGGTAAAAATAAAAAAAATATGATTGTTTGCAAACTCAAAACATACTCATTAATAGTATACATTTTTAAGGATAATTATCTTATGTACCATTAGTAGAGTTTTTTGACTCTACAAGTGAAGTTAGGATCATGACATATGTTTTATTTTATTTATTTTCATTTTCTTAATTTTTTTATAGGACGTGTGTCATGATTTTAACCCAGCTTGTAGAGTAAAAAAAACTCCACTGATAATATATAAGATACTAATCCTATTTTTAAATATGTATCAGCCTGTAGATGTGCCAACACCACTTGAGGAGGATTCTGCAGTCTTTCATACGCTTCATCCAAATTACAACCCGATTTTTCAAGTGCATCAGCACAAAAATGACCTTTTCTAAATACATGTTGAAATGTACACCGCTATGACTTGTTCTTCAGATCTCTAATATCACTGATAATGCAGGATTAAGTCTATAACCACCTTTGCATCCAACTCGCATACCACACCCCTGAAACCTTCTTGCCAAGCTAATAATAAACCATAACGAACAGCATGTAATTCTGCAGCTATATTGGTACAAACACCGAAATGAGCTCCAAACCCAGTAATCCACTTGCCCTCATCATCACGTATCAGTCCTCCTGCCCCGCCACACCAAGGTTTCCTCTTGAAGCACCATCTCATAATCTCACCGTATCATATAACAACATGAGTTGGCAGCATTGTGTGGTACTAAGTCTAGTCAAGTTGGCACGTAATTAAATTTGATTTTATTTTGACATTTGGCTTTGTCCAAGTCAACTTTTTCCAACCTTAGGTTTTCTCCGGGTCATCTTATTTCAACCTTTGATTTCGTCTAGGTCATCTTATTTCAACATCTAGCTTTGTCTAGGTTATCTTATTTGAACTTTTGGTTTCGTTCAGATCATTTTATTTTGACTTTTGGTTTCATCTAGGACATTTTATTCTAACCTCTGGCTTCATTTAGGTCATCTTAATTCGACATTTACTTTTGTCTAGGTCATCTTATTCCGATTTTTGGCTTTGTCCAAATCATCTTATTTCAACTATTAGTTTAGTCCAGGTCATTTTATTTCGACCTTAGGTCTTGTCTTGGTCATCTTACTTCAACTTTTAATTTTGTCAAAGTCATCTCATTTTGACCTTAGGTTTTGTCCAAGTTATTTTATTTTGGCCTTTAATTTCGTCCATGTCATCTTATTTCAACCTTTGGTTTCGTCTAGGTCATCTTACCTCTATATTTGTCCAGATAATTTTATTTTAACCTCTAGCTTTGTATATGTCATTTTGACCTCTAGCTTTGTTCAGGTTATTTTATTTCGAACTTTTTTTTTCTAAGCTCTTTATATATATATATATATATATATATATATATATATATATATATATATATCCTTTTAGGGGGCGTTTGGTTTAAGGATTTTAAAATTACTCCTAAGAATTTTATTTTCCGTAATTGTTTAACCTCGTTTGGTTGGATAATTTTCCCCCTCATCATAAATTTTAGATTCCCAATAGTATCAAAAAAAAGGGAAAATAGGGGAAAAACAATACCCTCTCTCCCTTGACGTAATTTATTTTCCCTTGGGAATTCTTTTTTTGTTCCAATTTTATCCTTAACATCTTTTCATTTGGGTCAACTTTACCCTTTACTATCAAAGGTATTATGTCCTAGATAATTATTTATATATTAAAATAAATAAATAAATAAACACCTTAAATACTTAAATAAGTAATTTAAATGTAACTATACCATTGGATTTGTTAAAAATTACAACCCTAAATAAAACATTTATTAAAAACCCTTTTTTTAGGCCATTAAAACTCTTTCTTAATTACAACATAATCATCAATTTTATTAAATCTAAATATAATTTACAAGTTTGCATGTATCAAAATAACATTTCTTAACTAAATTGGTATCAATAAATATAGTGTTCACTTAAATTTAAAGTGTCATTATTTTTTTCTTATTTTGATGAATTGACATTTAAGAGAAAAATGAATTTAAAATCAAATGGACCAATAATAAGATGGACCCTACGATTTTTGATTAATCAAAATCAATTTAATATAATAATAGTTTGTTAAATCAAAATAATTTACATAACAAAAACCTTATAAAAAAAGGGACCAAATAAATAAATAAATGAGTATCTTAAATAAATAAATAAGTAATTAATTTAAATATAATCTATATCAAGTGTTATTTACTCTACATCAACTAATAATACAAAATGTATTATAGTAAAATAAATAATTAAGTAATCTTACTTTCCTTGAACCAAACACAGAAATCTTATATTCTCACCGATACAACCAAACACAAGAATCTAATATTCTCACGAATCCATTAAGTAAAATAATTTTAGAGTTAAATGATTCTAAAAAATAATCCTAGATTCCGCGAATTAAAGGCCGTTTAGGTTTATTTTTCAAAATACTTTATTTTGGCAAATGTTCTTTGAATTGAATGCATACTTACTGATGGTGCCACGTCACAAGTGGCTTTTCCATTACTTTGTTTCCTGGGCTTTTATTTTTATTTTTGGGGGGATTTTTTTCCTTAGTTTTATCTCTGCCAAATCCTTTAACTTGATCAAGGTTACCTTCATTCCGTACAATAAAATTTCGGAAGATTTTTACATCCTAAAACTGTCCACGTTGCTTTTACCTTATCACCTTTTCTATCTGGTCCAAAGGTTGAAGCATAAAAAAAGAAAAAAAGAACCTTAAAAGGCAAAGAAAGAAAGATAATTATTCTGTACTTGCGTAATTAAAAACGTGATTAAAATTATGATACATATATTATTTTATTTATTTATTATTTTTTTAAATATTTTTAAATAACATATATCATAATTTTAAAGAACCTTACTATAGTGTATGAGATATTAATATTAAAAAAAACTAAGAAATCAAAAAGACTTGAAAAAAACTTAAGTTTGAGACAACTGTTCTAGATATAAAGATTTAAAGCTATTCATATATAAATCAACATTAGCAATCACAATTTCATTTCTGTAAATTTGTCATTGTTTTTATTTTAAAAATGATAAATTATTATTACAAATTTATTTTTAAAATATTTTAAAAATAAATTCTTTTAGAAGTAGTTTTTTTCTTTTAACAATTTTTTATTTCTTTCAAGAAATACACATTTGTTATTATTATTTTTGTAAAAAAAATTAAAACATATTTTCAACCAAATTCGATATGATCAGCGTTAGGCTAGTCACTCATTTTTTTTTACCTTTTCGCTTTTTCATATTATTTTAGGAATTTTCACAAAAAAATAATATAATATATATATATAAATATATATAAATAATAACAACTCCAATATAGTTATTAAATATTTGCTGCAATTGTGAAGTTTTTTTTTTGTGATTTTTTTGTATTTTATATTAAAAAATAAATAAAAAAACCGCATGGCATTAAATTAAAAAGCAACTCAAACTTATAAAAATTAGTCTAAAACACATACCAAGTCAGAAAACACTACAATGTAATTGAAATACCAGACTGAATAAACATAAACCACCATACTGTTTAGTTGCACGATTCAGATTTTTGTAAACTCATCTATAGGATTCTCCCTGTGATCCTCTAGTTGATGGAACAGAGAAACTAAATTAATAATTAGGTGGCTCATACTCGGTTATATGCAACTGATTTGCTGAAGAGACGGCGAATATAGATAACTTGAAGTGAACTAGCAAGAGCTAGCAGAATGTACTCTCCAACTGTGTAACCTATAACACGCTTTCTTGTGCTCTCATTTGCTGCGGGCAAATATCAGTCATGATCATATGTAAGAAAACTGTTAGAAATTTTGCCATATTTGCAGACATTATGAATGTTATTAATATACTACAAATATGATGCCCATCGATCATGCAGTTACTGATTACAAACTAGACATCCTAATGCAATGCCCTAAACATGTATGCCAAATTTACTTAAGCACTACTAAAGGCTCTTCAAGCCTAGTCATCTTTGAATAAAGTAGGGTGCAACTCTCAAATGCATAAAGAAAACATCATCTATAATTTCCTATTAGCTCAACATTTCACAACCATGTAAAGTCTATGCTGTTTTAGTCTTCATAGGTTAAATTCAGAATTTAACTAAGCCTTAATCAGAAACTTACTGAAGTCTTTATAGGCTTGTTCTAAATGTAGCACTAAAAAATTAATACTAACAATGTTAACAGGGCATATCGCAAAGAATGCACATAGCTATCATGGTTTATACGGATATCCAAAAACATATTTACCATTACACTAGAAAAAAAATACAAATGATCTCTTTTAAGTTTATCACGTGTTTTCTAAAACTTAGACTTCATTCACTGTCCGGTATATTCAATGTATGCCTAAGAACTTCTATATTGATTACCAGTAACCATCTGCATAAGTTTTACAAACTGTACTTGGCATAAGGGTATTGGCAAAATTTTATTAAATTTGATAAAACATAATGTTGTGCACATTACAAGCATTTTAATTGGTTGTAAAGTGATTGCAGCGTTTGGTCAAGTTATTTCACATTACCATTTAAGGCTATAATGTGATTACACATTTTTTCCTAGGCAAAATAACTTTGTAGTGACAATACAAGGTAAAACATATTTTTCCTTCTCAAAATACCCTTTCAACTAAGAGTGTAATACACCTTATTTTAACAACCAAGACTTAAACCAACGGTTGTCATCTCTCCTTATGAATGATTAGATCCAAAGTTCGAATTACTCTTCCCTCTTGTACCTCCCTCTAAACCCAAAAAAAAAAAAAAACCATGCCCTATTTTCTTTTCAAAAAACCTTACACTATAATTTATGATTATGTTTTATCAAATTTAATAAAATTTTATTTTAGAAATATTTTTATTTAATGTACCACAAAAATTATATATATTTTTAAAAACGTAATACATATTATTTACGAAATTCTTTATATAAATATAATGTTAATTAAGTTTATAAATACTATGAGCTTTAATTTTCTTAGATGTTAAATTGTTGAGAATAAAATTATATCATGTGAACATGGGAATTGTAATTTGTGAGATTGTAATGAATATGACAAAAAGATAATATTATTACAAATACACTAATGAGAAATATATGAAAAAAATAAGATAATTAATTCAAGAATTGATAAATACCACAAAGACAAAGTTTGAACCAATCATTTTTTAAGTTGAATTTTGCATAAAATTTAAAATATTTTAAGCTGAATTTTTTTTACTTAAATTATTCTTATTTTAAAAAATAATTAGGAGTGGGAAGTGAAAACAACAAACATTTTTTTAAACTAAACATTATTTTATGAAATTAAAAAAATTTTAGTAAAAAAAATGAACAAAGATTTTAATAATTACATTATTGACAAAATAATTACATTATTAACATTTTAATATAATAACAATGTGTCAAATTTTATATCTAAAGGTATTTTCCGATAATTACTATTATATTCCTAGTAAAGTGTTAATTTACAAAACACTGTAATTTTTCTTTCCCTGTATTTTAAACAACACTTTGTCATGCATACCAAACATTGCAATATTATCTTTCCAGCATTTTAACTCTTACATTACAACCACTCCCATGAAAAAACACCGAACAGCTCCTCTAACACTGTAATGTTACGTTCCCGATATTTTAAACAACATTGTGCCATGCATGCCAAACACTGCAATGTTATCTTTCCAACATTTTAATTCTTACATTACAACGACTCACACAGTAAAGCACCAAACATCTCCTAAAATGACACATTTCATGGTACTTACTATCAATTAAATGCATCTTATAACATCCATGCTTTATAGTTAGAAAGGGATAGGAATCAATGGATCAGAATGAGCTATCTCTCCAATCCATATGGCAAAAGACATCCCATGACAGGGAAAAAGAAAGCAAGAGTCCCGTCCTTCCTTCAGGGAAGGTGGGTGGTACAATCAAGAAGGGAAGCAAACAATGGCAGCTGAAAAGAACCTAGATGGTGATAATGGCAAAATTGATAATATCATAGGCGTCATGTTGGTGAAGGTCAAGGCCGGGGTGAGATTGTATCAAGAGAGAGAAGAACGAGAAATGAACAACAAACATATAAAAGCAACTCTTAAATAACAAAAACTACCCCATTAACCAAAAACAAAGTGTAGTTTCTGCCTAGATAATGTTTACTGCTAGCTAGCAGACTAAAATAATTAAATAGTAACCGTTAATTATCAACACAATGCATAAGCAGGAAATAAAAGCAACTTACTATGACGATGGCGAGTATCACGTGCTTTTAAGTACTTTTGTTCTGCCGTAACAGACTCCAAAGCCTCTCTCAGCTCAGCAATTTTAACATTAATTGGGTCCAAATGTTCTGTAACAAAGAAAATTAAAGAAAATTTATATTATCAAGTGCGAAGGAAAATAATTATGATGTGCTATGTATCTCTACAAACAGGTCATAAAAACAACTAAAATGTTCGAAGAAAAGTTGAATGCAAACAATAACAGAAATTTACAGCTTGCCCTACAGAGTACTTAGATATAGACTTCAAAATATGCCAAGGAAAATATAACAAACCATCTTTGGCAAGATCATGCTCAGTGGGAATATGGCCAACATGAATATAGAATGAAACAGTCTCTGGTGTAGAGTACGGGTTGTGAAAACAAAATTTGTACATTCCGCTTCGTGGGGCCTTGAATTCAAACTTGTCCCCAGATGTCCCCTTCAGATTCTGAACTGTGTTACCCCCAGGAGAAGTCACCTGCATTAAGCAAAAGATTAGACAGTTTATAATCAGCTGTTCTTCAAGGAAAATCAAAACCAGTTATTTCTAAAGACTCATTCAAATAATACTAGAAACATAAGCCTAATATTCAACAAAACTACATATTCCACAGTCGAAATCAAATCAAATGAGATGCATGAGCCGAAACAATAAAATCCCTATTCAACACTAACAACAAAATATATTACATCAACTACAAGCCACTAAAATCAGTCACCCATAGGCCACAGATCAAAATTTTACTAATTCAAAACCACCCAAAAAATTCATCAAGAAAGTCCCCATGATTGCATCAAAAGCAAGTATCACAAAAATCTCAAAATAACAAAAAGAAAAAAAATCAGCCTTTACTCAGTAAATTAAATATGCAAATATTTATAAAAAAATTTATTATAAAAACCAATCTTTCCTGAATAATATTCAAAACCCAACATAAAAAAATAGATTTAAAGCCATAAAAAACGACTTTATCGAAAGGAATCTAATACCCAATATCAAATCAACCCAAATTCCACAAAAAAGACAAAGTTTAGAGATCGGATAATAAACCTACAGTGAAATCAATGCCGGGGTGATCAGAACTCCAGAAAATATCGTGGTCGACGACGACAAAGTTGCCTGAAACCGTGTCTCCTTCGTAAAGCACGTACTCATACACGCATTCAACATCGTTTACGGTCACCGAAAGGGAGGAAACGTTACTCACCCAATTCAAAAGAAGCAAAATAATCAAAGCCGTCATCTTTCCCCATCTCCTCTCCATCTTCTATGGTTTTGATTCGGGGAGTTTTTTTTTTCGATTTGATTTCTTACACTTTCGCTAAGAAGTCAAAAGTCTAGACGTTTATCGATCGGATCTCGCACGACTGCCTCAGTTTGTTACGTTTAAAACTGAGAAAACGACAGCGTCTCCTTTTAAGTACGGCGTCGTTTAGGAATTGTTTTTACCTTGTATAACTTAATGAGCAGTAAGGTAAAATATTATTATATTTATGTTTATTCATTTATTTTTTAAGTCTGTTCGTATTTATATTCATGTTCATTAAGCTTGATCACGAATACATATTTTTGAACATTAAACGAATATTTTCATGAACATTAAACAAAAAAATTAGACAAAAAAATTGTATTCACCTAATATATATAAAACGTCAAATTAAAATTTTTTACATAAATATATAATTTTAATAATTATATATTAAAATAATCTATAAGTAAATATGCAATTTAAAAATTTATTATTATCGAATAGTAAATGAATATTAAATAATTCATTAAACGAATGAGTTTTAAATGAACATTTAACGAATTTATTCTTAAACATAAACAAAAGAATTATATTTTTATTTGTGATTGTTTGTCAAAAATAATAAACGAATATAAGCAAATAAAATTTGAATATATTCACAAATGATTCCTCCATTGTTTTGCTAATTTACATCTCTGCTGAAAACCAATCATTCAGCAAATAACTCCGCCGGCAATACAAAAATGGTTAGGGCCTAGCTGATTTGTTTGAAAAGAAAACAAAAACTTGGTAAGTCGTGCACGATAAATTGTTATTGCACATATTTAACAGAGTTGACGCTTCACATTATTTCCAACTCTATATAGCCACTAGCCAGCATCTTAAGACTTCAGTTAAGGGTTTTTTTTTTTTAATAGAAGGAGACTTCAATCAAGTTCTAGTTTCTTCAAAATGGAGAAGCAACCCCAAGTTCAAATTTCAAGAGTGAAATTAGGAAGTCAAGGAATGGAGGTAAGCTTAGTTTTACACTTTCACTGAGTTGGATTAAGTCAATGCTTAGATCTGTGATCCTTAAAGCTGTTGTATAAACATGTACGATATGATCTTCATCAAAATAGACAATTCAGGCTTTTTTGATGGATTTGGACGTTTTGTCTGCTGATTTACATGTACTTGGATTTGGTAAATTTAGTTTAAAGTAGTTAACCTAAAGACTGCCAAGCTGGGTTTTCTCATAGCTGCAACTGCCCATATAGCTTCAGTAACTTCGCCTGAACTTTGATTGGTTTGAATATCTGCAAGCAGTTTACTCCAGTAGGCTGGTATTTAAATGTCTCATAGAGATGAAGTTTTGATAAAAATTAAATAGTTTCACAGTGCTTGAACTAAATGAAATAGAGTCCTTCCAAGTTCCAAGGTAGTTTTTGCCCATTTAATTAGTTATTCCTTTCACTGATTTTACTGGAGAAATTCTATATTCATAATATTCCTTTTTATCCTGCAGGTTTCCAGATTGGGATTTGGATGTGCGGGACTTTCAGGAATATATAATACTCCTCTGTCCCATGAAGATGGATGTTCAATCATAAAAGAAGCTTTCAGTAGGGGTATCACCTTCTTTGATACAGCTGACATTTATGGGGAAAAACATGATAATGAGATCATGCTTGGCAAGGTAATGTTTATCATACCCTCTTCAGATTAACATTTTCATACCATTTCTATAGAGAAGAATGAGGTAAAGAATGATTCAGTATACAGCAAAACATATGGTATTTTGTGAAATCATGTACCTGATTTAAATAGGAAACTTTTGATGTGTAGATGGAGTATCTTTGATGTCGTCTTTCCAAGATACAATTTCTATAGCCCAAGCAACGTTTAGATTCTAAAATTCATCAGTAAATGTATTTTCTTTGCACTGTAAAGGCCCTGAAGCAGCTTCCTCGAGAAAAAATTCAAGTAGCAACAAAATTTGGTATTGTGAAATCAGAATATGAGGGGCGTCCTCTACTTGAGGTCAAGGGAACCCCTGAGCATATTCGGGCTTGCTGTGAAAGTAGTCTTAAGAGGCTTGATGTGGACTATATTGATCTATACTATCAACACCGTGTGGATACTTCAGTGCCAATAGAAGTGACAGTAAGTGTCGAGATCATTTCTTTTCTGTTCGGTTTACTTAACTGCAATTAATAGATTAGTTGCTTCTTGTAAAGATGGGAGAGCTCAAGAAGCTGGTGGAAGAAGGAAAAATAAAATACATTGGGCTATCAGAGGCTAGGGTTGATACGATAAAGAGAGCACATACAGTTCATCCTATTACTGCCTTACAAATGGAATATTCACTCTGGACTCGGGAAATTGAAGATGAAATAATTCCACTTTGCCGGTATGCTGATATTTTTCCCTGAAATTTACATACAAGTTTATGAGATACGTACATTGCTAATTATGTACCATATTGGAATTTGTTTAGGCGTTGAGGCCTAAGAAACTTAAAATATTTCTTCTAGTTGCTTTCAATTGTTTCTTGCATCTATTCCTACAGAGAGCTTGGAATTGGAATAGTGGCATATAGTCCTCTTGGTAAGGGCTTTTTTGGAGGGAAGGCAGTTGTGGAGACTTTGGCCAGTGGGAGTCAGTTGGTATGAGACTAAAAGCAAAGTCACAGTAACTGCATTTTTGTATTCTGCATGTAAAAGTTTATTTGTTTGCTGTAAATCCATTAAGAACGTTAGTTAAAGAAATTGGGGTACTCCTGGAACAGGCAAATCATCCAAGGTTCACAGGGGAAAGTTTAGAGAAGAACAAACTTCTATATACCCAACTTTCCAACCTGGCTACAAAGCATGCCTGCACAGTTCCTCAACTTGCTTTGGCATGGCTTCTCCACCAGGGAGATGATATAATCCCAATCCCTGGTATGCTTGGGTCTTTTTTTCAATTTCCAGAAACAATGTCTTCGTACACGTATGAATTTGATTCCAAACCCTTTCTTCCTTATGGAGGGTCAGTGCATTTGCTTGTTCAATCAATGGATTTTATTGATACTGTCAAAATGAAATGCTGCTTTTTAATAGCATTGCACGTTTTTTAGTACACTGCTATCTCCATTAACATGGTTTTAGCATGGTGGTTGTACTAATCTTGATATTTATTTTTTTAATATGTTGAATTTGTGCAGGGACAACTAAAGTAAAGAACATCATAGACAATGTTGGATCCCTGGCATTGAAGCTTGGACAAGAGGATTTGAGAGAAATTTGTGATGCTGTGCCTCTTGATGAAGTAAGTGGCCAAAGGGTTTCTGGTATCTTTTCTGAATATGCCTGGCAGGTTGCTAATACTCCATTAAAGTGAAAATGTTAACAGAGAAAAAAAATGAAGGCAAAAGCATATCCATCAAAGTGAAAAAGAAATTACAGAGTTAAAGCATGTTGCCTTTTTTTTATGTAGTTCAATTTTTTTGCCCATAAATCTTAGTTAGACGGAGGAAATCTCCATGAAAAGGAGAAGTTCATGTGTGATGAATAAGTTATTATGCTAAATTATCCTTACTTGTTGCTGTTGGGAATTATTGTCACTTCGTGTATGTGAATAAAATGCTTGTCCAGGCAGTGATTCTAGACACGATAACTTGCCTTGTGATTGAATTGATTTTTGTAGGTTTTTTATTGTTACTTCTGGGAGTCTTTGTCAGACATATTAAGCCTACCATTAACCCTCTTCCTTTATTCAAGTTTGGGATTGGCTGTGTTTTTGTATAACACTCAAATATCAACTTATCACTTAAAAATTAAAAAAAAAAGTAACATGCAAAAATTACAAAATAGAACCTTAACTCTGATTTTCAATTAACTATTCAACCTAAAATCAATTATAGTTAAGTGAAGGAACTCAAGTAAAATATAAAACTAAACAAAATTTAAATTTTAATATATGTAAAATAACGTCACTTCAATATAGAATAAGGTTCAACTAACCCACTAAAAGAAGGCATGCCACTATCTTCTACCGCTGCATGCATAGTTGACCATTAGATTTACTTTCACAACATAGAAAGAACCGAACATTAACTAGTTTGTGTCTTGTCCCTGAACATGCATGATGCACTTCTTAAAATCGAGGCCCAACATCCGATGGTCCGTCCCAGCATATTGGATGGGATGACTGACGAGTATAAACGTCGGGGAGTCCAGAATCATCTATGGAGAATCCAGAAAGATCGGCCTCCCTGCTAAGGGCCAGATTGTCCTGCCTGTTACAAACCGACAAATACAATGCTGCTCTGATGACCTCAGATTCATTGGTCTCACTTTATGGCCATAAAGGAGCCCACGTCACCAAACTCAGTCATGTGCGGACAAACAAGCCACGTGACTCGATCACTTTCCAGAATTAGATACTAAATGACGTGGACCCTAAAATCTCCACTACCCCTTTCTACTAGCTATGCTATATAGTCATTGTAATGTGCTAGAGCTTGGAGATTAATATAGGTTCTTTGCATCTTGCTTTGTTTCGTCATCAAACACTTTTCCCTAGCGTCTGCAGAAAGTTTTGTATACTTGCAAGAAAATGGCCACGTCTACTGCCATGCAATCCCTCCTACTGGCAAGTCCTGTGACTGGCCTTGCTCATAGGACTAAGGTGATTCAATTTTTTCCTGTAAAATCTGCGCCTCGATTTCACAGGAATGCCAACCTTCAGGTTCGGTGCTTGGCAGAGGTAAGTTTTGAAGTTCATGCTTTCTTACTTCCTGGATTTAAGATCTGAGACATGGGAATGAACCAGTTAAATGATTCGTTTTTGCACTTGCAGGAAGAATCGAAGGAGCAATTACCTGCAACCCCAGAACCTAAGCCGAACCCTTCTCCGGCAGCCCCAAAAGTGAGCACGAAATTCTCTGATGTGTTAGCATTCAGTGGACCAGCACCGGAGAGGATCAACGGCAGGTTGGCGATGGTTGGCTTTGTTGCAGCCCTGGCAATGGAGCTATCCAAGGGCCAAGATGTGTTTACCCAAATATCAGACGGTGGAATCCCATTGTTTCTTGGAGCCAGCGCTGTGCTATCACTTGCATCTCTGATCCCATTATTTAGAGGTGTGACAGCAGAGTCCAGGTCGGAAGGGTTCATGACTTCGGATGCTGAGCTGTGGAATGGAAGGTTGGCTATGCTGGGAATTCTTGCTTTGGCATTCACTGAATACGTCAAAGGTGGAACGCTAGTTTAACTTTGCTTTTTCACTCTTTCTTTAGGTTATATAATGCTAATATGTAGAGAAATTTATCACCTAGTCATGTGATTTCGCAAAATGGAAATGAAATGAAGCTTCCATTCCATACGGTTAAAACCTGTGTATATGGCAGACATTATTGTTTATTTTGATTGTCATTGGATCTTGTAAGGATTTCCGGGCCCTGCTAAAAAAAGGAGTAATTTTATGATGAAAATCTCCTTAAATACTAAGGTACAATTAATCAACATCAGCGTGAAGCAATTACATCTAGTGTCAAATGGAAAAAAGAGTGAATTTTTAAACCTGAAACTATATTATAGAAATGGAATCACCAGTCCTCTCTTTAATCCACACAAGGATTCTAAAAAATTTTTCTACCTCAAAAAGGAATCTACAATGCTTCAAACATATAAACAAAAAAGAATGAGAAGAATACATTTTGTGCTATTTGCTCTTATGATGTATTTACACATACACCGGCCTAGCTTATTTCAAGTGCTTATCTACTACGTAAGCAGAAGCTAAATGTTTGGCTTTCAAAAATTTTAAAATTTTAACTTATGTGTGAAGCAAATTTTAATTTTTGGATGAAGTTATAAATTAAAGCTTTTTCAAAAAGTACCAATTTAATAACATGTACTTAGTGAAAATTTTAACATTTTCATTTTACTATTCAATAATTCACAAAATTATAAAGAAAATTATATTTTTTTGCATTAATTTATTTATTTTGTGCAATTTTTATATTTATTTAATTGTTCATTTTAATATGTAAAGTATTTTTATTTTATTTATTTATTTCACTTAAAAGTTTGTGATTTAATAAAGTTTATTATTTTATTTTAAAATTTATTAAAAATATACAAAAATTCTATTAAACAGTATTCAACATTCTACAGTGCTTTTGTATTAAGTTAGCCAAATGCTAATTCAACTTTGTCTAACAGCACCTTTTATAAAAGCTTCAGCTAGGCCAAACAGACTTGAACAAACCTATGGTATATAATGCCTTATACAGATCAAACTGAACTCTCTGTTCATTCATCTCCCCATTTTGATTTATATTTGATTCTCCATAGTAAATTTGTTTCTGCAGAAATAAAACTTATGGAGATAGAAATCCTAGTAAGCGGGAAGAAAATGATAAAAGGTTGAGTAACAATACCATACAACTTAATTCAAATTTACTACACATTACACATTTCTGATAAAGATGACAAGCAAATCAAAATACCCAAATATAAACTAATCTAAGATTTAGGAAAAAAATAACACTTTCTGAAAAAAATAGATTAAGGGAAGTCCATCATATATTAGCTTTATGAAGCTTTAGAAGAGATTTATATGCTTACATTGGCATGCAAATCAACGGGGAGCAAATTTATAGCACTTGCATTAAAACTGAATCCGCTGAAAAGAAAAAGGGGCATAGGATGGAATAGGTATCAGTGGCAATCATATGTAGGATATACTAAGAATGTCAAAAGGGACAGTCGCATAGAGTCAGTTCAACAATACAAATTTATTAAACCTAGCAATGCCAAGTATATTTTTCCCTCACATTTCTTTCAAGGTTCAGAATATTACCTGCGGGATATGACAAGCTGCCACACATATGGAATAAAGAACTCCTCCGGATGACTCTCTTGCTCATATGAGAAATGTAACTGAGTAAACATCAATCACTATGGAAAAAGTTCTAGATTAGGTGACAAATGGTCGAAGGGGAAGAAAGAGAGACTGAGAGAGAACTTCAAATGTCCTCATTGAGGTAGAACCAAAATGCTTTGAAATGACAGCAGCCTTAATTGATAATAAACAGATTTAGTGTGATGTATCCAAATCAGTTCGCACAAGTACATACTCCAAAAAGTCAGAGTTTCCTTGCACCAATGAGTAAAGTAAAAGGATGGCAGTCTCATCAGCCAAGCACCTGCAGATTTGTACCTTTTATGAAAAATAAATAAGAAAGAGAAAGGAGCCCTGAAAGATAGAAAACTGACTCCAAATATAGTTATAAGTAGCAACACATTTTCTTCAATCAAAGATTACAGCTCTGGTGAGGATATGATGAACCATACAATAGAAACTTACACTTAAATCAAATTTCCTTGATACAAGAATTTCAAACAAGTATCAGAAAACAGAAAAGGACGAAGGGGGAAAGAAAGCTAGTAACCATAACCAAGGAAATAAAACCCATTCTTGGCAAAATGTTAGAGAAAACTAACAGGCATAAAGAATCAACCATACAAGCTTTGCAAAAGTTCCCCCTTATGATTTTTTTTTGACAAACCTAGTGCAAAAATTCTCACATTGTGAGGTTTAGGAAGAGTCATATGTACATAACCTTCCCTCCGCATTAACAGAGAGGCTGTTTCCGTATCTTGAACCCATGACTTCCAAGTCACAAAAGAGCAATCTTAAATGTTGTACCAAGACTCACCCTCAAAGTTTCCCACTTTGAATACCAGAGAGAAAGATAAAGCTTAATAGTCTAATAAAGGGAATTTTATTCATTTACGTATATATTAGAATTAAAAGACACTTACATGCCAAGGGTATCAAATAGAGATGCAAAAGGTAATCTCATGACTGGACCATTTTGTGCATTCTTCTCAACACCAACACAATCAACTGCAAGCAGAGTATTTACACATTCACTGTCTAACATTCACCAACACTGTTAACATGCTATTATAATGACATGCATGCAAAAAAAGTAGAAAGAGAAAATATGTGTATAAAAAGCTACTATCACAAAAAATGAAATGGAAAGAGATCTCACATTCAATAGCCCTTGCATTTCCTGAGGCCTTGCTGTAGGGGTTGACAGTAAAATATGTATTCACTTTTGAAACAGAATCTGAAGTGGCACTTTCATAACTTCTATCTGTTATAGACTCATCACTCACGACACATCTATGGTAATGAATAAGAATAAGTAGCACATGGAGACTGCAGTCTGCCAGTTGATTTCTAGAGCCTTCACCATTTGAACCGATCAAATAATTGAACGGTGACAACACAAAGTTTGCTGCAAGCATAAATGCATGAATGTTATCATAAACAGTTTTTAGTGAAACAAGCCTGGCAGTATTGCACACAGACTAGGAAATGGTATTGATGAGAGCATCAAGGAAAACACCATACCAGCAGCAGAACCAACTCTTTGTAAAATACCAGATTGACTTTCTTCAGAAAAAACAGAATAAGAAGCAGCACTACTCGAGGGAACACGAGGTCGCATTATATAATTGAGCAGCAATCTGCGAACCACCAAACTAACCAGCAAACTTTCCTGCAAAGGAAAGAATGAGCATGCAAAATTTGAAAATTCTGGAAGAAAAAATAAAGCTATTCTGGAACAAAAAATAAAGCTATGGTTTAATTTGTAACCTGACACATTGCTTCATCAATAGAAGGATTCACATCTTTAGGCCCTGGGGATGGTCCAGAAAGAAGTTGAGTAGACATCGAAACAAGCATGAAGTTGAGCAACTCCTGATGTAGAAGAGATGTAGTTGGCCTATCGAGGAAAATAATGAATATTAGGATAAAATTAAATAGAAATGTCAATGTTAGAAATACATTATTAAGCCATGGTGTACCTTACATCTATTGAACCAAGAAAAGTAAGCACGTTGTGCATTACAAGAATCTCAATGCTTTGATCTGCACATTAGAAACAGAAAAATTCTGCTCATGATGCTATTTACCAATAAAATAACAGCTTGCAAGTTACTTAGTTACAGACTTCAATTTCAAAATTGGTAAACAAATATGATGAATGTTCAAATATTCAAATATTTACCTGTCATGAAATCCTTAGGCACGGTTCATTTTCATGAAGAGACAAACATAACTCCTCGATGTTGTCTCTCTGCGAATTCTCTATTATGTACTTCAAAAACACAGATGAAATATACACTGCATTAACAGCCTTCATATAAACCGGTGATGGAGCATCGGAAGTTTGAATTGCCTCTTGTAAACACCATGACAGGTGAATAAAAATCTTTGCAAGGTTCCTAGAATGGCTGTTGTTTTGTGCTGCACATGAAAGATCCAGCGAAAACATAATGTAAATATTTGAAACAAAATCAGCGATCTTAAAATAATAAAGAGAATTTTAAATCAAGTTGTTAAGAGTTACAAATTCGAATTCACAACATAATCATTGAATTTGGAAATTGATCAATAGAATCCACGTAGCTTTGTGTTGGTAAGTATGGAAGCTGAGTACAATTAGTAAGATGAAATATCAAATTACAAAAAACAAATATCTTATATAATTTTGAGATATTTTGAGATCGTCTAGTTTTAGTAAATAAATTTCCTAGCACTATAAGATTCAAGCAGAAACTCTAATCTCCAACTCTCTCCAATCAGTCTTTCATCTACATATAAAATCACTACATAAGCACTCCAATTTAAGGTTGAAAAGTACGCCAGCAAAATAACAGAGGTAGTCAAAGTCTTCTGAACATTATTTACATTATCCTTTTGCTGGATATGATAGGATAATATATAATATTAAAAATAGGATTGGATTATATAATATCATATTGTCTTATGTTTAGTGTGTAAAAAGATTAAAAATTAAGATAAGTTTTATATATTTTCATCAAATTTGTTATGTATAAAATTGAAAATATGATAATGATAAAAAATACTCTTATTTAAGTAAATATAATTTAAATTTATAGTTTTTTCTTATAAATATAATTCAGATTTTTTAAATTTATAGTTTTTTCTTATAAATATAATTCAGATTTTTTTTATTATTTTTTTTATTAAAAATAATATTTTAATATTTAACTCAAACATTTGGTGAGATTTGAGCATGCTACAAGATCCTAGTTAGTCTGCTCAAGGGACTGCGGAATTGCTTTTTGCACTTCTGTCGTCCTGTTTTTCTTGGGCAGGGCTGGCCTATTACCAATGAATTAATTTGTCTTTAAAAAAAATGTTCAGCATTCATTTATCTATATGCTTATCTTAGATTTGAACCATTCCTCCTTTACTCTTGCTAGAAAGACATTGAAGCCTGACTCAATTTACATGGAAGACATATATATGCATGTTGTGACGTCCCCGTCACTCCATTTTATCACTTATCTTTTCCTTCTTTATTTAGATTTAGTTTATCAATGTCATCCATCTTTTCATACATTAGCTAATTATCAATAGCTCAATAGATAAAATATTTCTTTCAATAAAACATGATAATGATATATATAAATATCATTCCATTTCCACATGATCTTTCACATCATCTTAACTTATATCCCCAGACATCCTATATACATAATGGCTATTTGTACTGTACCGTAACTGAATGAAAATTTACTACATATGAACATATGAGTATACCTTCTATACTAACTGGGAAGCGTATTGAGATGGTACACTGCAATCTTTCTAAAACAAGCTCCTCTATTCGGAGCGAGGCTCACTTCAGAAAATCTGTAAGAAAAATAGTCGTAAAATGGTGAGTTTACGCTCAGTAAGAAAAATATATAAAAGAGCATACTATGCCTCTATATGCATTTTTCCTACTTGGCGCTATAATATCATGTAAAGCATTATAAAACATGCATCATAAACATTTTTCATGCATTGTTTGCAATCATGCATATTTATTTCAATGACATGGCAAACATACTTTCTTTAAAACATCATACTTAATAACATACTTTAAAACATGCATCATATACTTCTTCATACATACATCTTGTACTTTGAAATAGATGGAGACTATGTACAATATTTAAGCGATTGAATCGTCATATAAACCGTTCATTCCCATTTATATGACTCTAATCATGCATTAGTACAGTAGTGCACTCCGTATAGGTCAGGGATTCTCTCCTGCGTTTAGTAATCCACAGTGAACACTAGTCGGGTGTCACATGTGGGATTGAGGACCTGACTTGGGTTCCTCGCTCAACATACATATTACTGAGGACTTGATCAGAGTCACTCAGCCATCAGAAATGCATAATCATCACGCAGTCCATAGTCTCAAAACATTTATTGTATACCTTTTTCAGAAAACACTTTGGTGTTTAAATCAAATAAGCTTTGAAAGCTCTTTTCATACATGGCAGTCGACTGGCCTCATAGGGCAGTCGGCTGCTGCTTCATAACTTCTTTTATCGAAATTAATTTCATTTAAAATTCCGATATTTTCATCTTTGAAAATACATGGGGGCAGTCGACTGGTCCATATAACAGTCGACTGGTTTTCAAACAGAATGCTTCTGGAAAATTAGCAGTTGACTGGTCTCATAGGGCAGTCGGCTAGTTTTCAAACAGAATGCAATTTGGCAAATAGCAGTCGACTGTCCCATATAGCAGTCGACTGGTTTGAAACAGAATGCTTCTGGGTAAATAGCAGTCGATTGGCTTACATAACAGTCGACTGGTTTGAGTCGAAAATTTGGTTGTCTCTAAGCAGTCGACTTCTCTTTAAGGCAGTCGGCTGCCCCTAACCTAATTGGTACTAGGAGACAAGTCCGAAAATGTCATTTTCTTGCATAAAATCAGCTGGTGTTTCTTTCCAAACCACATACAAACATCATAAAACATGCGAACATAGCCGCCTTACGTCCGTTACATAAATTTCTTACCTCGATTCCTTCGAGAACGCGAAATCACTTGGCGCGTTAACCCTTGCTTTTCACTTTTTCAACCTAAAATCATCATATCAATTCAAATCTTTAAACCATCATCATACATATATCATACTGACTCAAAACAACTCCAAATCATAAACAAAGTTGTAAGAATCATCTTCTTCTCTTACCTTCACTAGAGACCAAAATCTCAAACTTTGAGATCTCCTCCAATACTTGGAATCAATCCACCAAACTTTGGATATTTCTTAGTCTAACAATAAGGATCGCTTTTCATTCAACCAACTAAGTGAATCGATGGATGGATGAGGGGGTTTGTCAAGATAGCTTTGAATAGAAACTTGGAAGATTGGAGGTGGAACGATGGAGAGGGCTGGAAATGGGGCTGACGTTGGGTGATGGCTGGTGAAGATGACTCATGCACTTGCATTAAATGCCTCTCTATCTCTTTAATCATCTTAGCCATGCTTCCTTTGACTCAAGACCATTTGACCATTTCCTTAATTCCTCTTCCACTCATTTAATTGCTACATATCCATTGTAGCCAATAAAATCTGATATTAATTTCTTATCATACATTAATTAAGTTCCTCATATCAACATAAGTTATTTGACCAATTGACTTTCACTTCTTTTTATTCTTCTCATGTTCCATACATCATTCATACATCATTTATGCCTCACTTACATATCAACTTCATGTTTACTTAATCATATGGAAATTGAAATACTTTACATACATGGAGGAATACATGAAAATTGGGGATTTCACACATGCCATTTATTATGAGATGAGGTTTGACACTTTCTTAGACAGGAAAGAACTTCAATACAATTGGTGGATACAAAGGTTTCTCAATTGTTAACTGAGAATGTAAAAAGAAAAGCATCTTTTAAGTACAAGGATTTTGATTTCAATGTTCAAGTTCCAGCCCCTTGCATAGTCCTTAGTTGATTTTCATTACTTTTATTATGTTAAATTTCATTGTCTTATCTGTTTAAGTCAATATGACTAGCCTTAGGAGTGAAATTACATCATCTTTCTTTATGCCGCATGCTTCAATGATCATTGTAGTATCTAACCAAGCAGATGAGTTTCAACACCTTTAGGTGGACTGAGGCAAATTTAAAATGAATTTCGGAGAGCAAGTTGATATGGTAGGAATTGATGGTTTCTTTTTTTTTTTTTTTTGGCTTTTGTACTGTACTTTTTAATAATGTAAGGTCTTGTATCTCCATTACTGAAGCCGTAAGATTCCACTCTCAGGAAATTCATACCTAGCGAGCAGAACAGAAGCCATGAAAATCAAGATCTCCGATTCTTCCTCCATGCATAACCTGCACATCTTTCCAAACACATCAACCAAGAAACCCACACACATCCAAGAAAACTAGAAGACCGAGATTCACAATGATATTCTTCTGATGAATAAATCCCGTGATAAATAGTTCTTAGTTTGCCTGACAGGACAAGATGTAATATTGTAAGGTAGCTCGGTCGTGTACAGGACAAGATGTAACATTTCCCAGAGTAGCGCATTCGAGATTCATAATGCAATTCAATATAGGTGGTTTCATGTTAAACAAGAGAGAAGTTGTCAGTTTATTCCAAAGATGTAGAAATAATCGGCAGGTTTGTCAGTTGTTGGTATGGAATAACAACATAAGCAAGCTTCAATCATTACAAGTCATACTGGTAAGCAAAACGACCCACACATACCACACCATATAAGCTGCTTAGACTTGTTTATTACAGGGTTTTCTATATATACTAGGTTTTAAGACTCAATGCAGAGGCAAATGCCAATTTCATGCTGCAGCATCAACTGCTTGACCACCACCTTCCTTCTGCAAAAAATTTTCAAGATACTCCTTCCTGCAACAGAAATAAACTGTTTATGATTCCCTCAAATGCTTTATACCAGCAACATGAAGACAAAGTAGAGATTCCCATCACATTAGAAGGAAGAAACATACCTTGCTGGAAGATGATCATGAGGACGATTGTATGGAGTCCAAATTGGATCACCGACAAAGAGCCGCATTGCCTACATGGATAAATTTGTGAGGGAATCTCTAGGCTTATAATTCATGCTAAGACAAATCAATATAATAAAAGTTGTAGAACTACGTGCGCTCACCTTCAACCACATTTTTCTACACCGTTTAGACACTATTCATCCTATGTTTTGATATCTGTTACTCATTTATTTCTAGGCATAACTGTAATTTTGTTTGGTTTTTTACTCTGACCTGAACTTTGGCGCGTGAAGATGCACTCTTTTTCTTCTCTCACCTGACTCAGCTTCTTCTACTCTCACTCGACGAGTCTCTTTCTTCTTCTTCTCCATTTCCTTGGGAGAAAAACCATAGATTCAGCCCAAAACCATGGCAAATTGCTGTCTTCTCCTACCCCTCTGTCATACCCATTACACAGACAACTTTTTTATTTTGTCCTGCATCTTCTCCCAACCCTCTCTCATACCCATCCACTACTGATTGGGGCGGCAAATCTGAAGTAGGATCAGGATTTGAGTCAATAGTCTTTCGGATTTTCAAACCCGGGTCGGGATTTAAGTCGGACTGAGTTAAAGTAGGCGATTGGATTGAGTTGTGGTCTAAAGGTTCTTCATCTACGGTATGATGTCTTCAGCTTCTTCGGTGTTTCTACTCTTTTTGACAATGAAGAAACTTGCAAGCAGAGGCTGCACTCTCATTTTCATCATTTACCATAGCAGTATAGAAGTGTTTGGTCTTTTTGATTATATCTATCTGCTTTCAAATGGAAACACCCTTTTTCTAGGGCAATGTTATCTTGCTTGCAGGTAAGTGACAGTAGAACTATAATTATTTTTACTACTATTGTCTTTGTTTTGATTTTCTATTTGGAGTGACTTCATAACATGAGCATCTTTTGATATGGAAAAAAAAAGTTATCAAAGATTTTGTGCTAAGAAATGGAATTGATTTGTGAGTTAAGAGGGCCTATCGAGCAACTTCTCCATGACATGGATGAGCTAAGAAAATCAATTCATTATTCATTTCTTTGAGATGATAAATTCAAGATAAGTAGATATTGTTTAAACTCCTGTTTTAAGATCGCTTTGCATTCTCTTTTATCAAATGGTATTCTTTTAACTAATTACATTGAATTTAAATATATATTAAAGTCGATGTCTAGATTCATTTTATACATTGTCATTTATTATTTTATTTATTATTAAGAATTTCAGGAAAATCAATTTATAAATAATGATAAATTTGTTTTAATACTGTCATTTCCCAACTTCTTTGGGTTCTACTGATACACTTTTAATTTATACATTTTATTTTAATATATATATGCTTATGAAAAATTTTGTGTATATTTGCAAAGAAATTTTTGCTTATATTAACATATGTTTTCTATGACTGGGATTTATGATCTAATTTCTATTTAAGATATTTTTCTTCCAAACTATTTTTTTAAAAAATTTCTTGATTTCAGAAAGATTTTTTTTCTTGATTAATTGTTGGATGGGTTTGGAGATGAAAAAGCTGAAATCTTTTTAATGTGAAAATTTTGAGGTTTTCCCTTTTTGATGTATATATTTTTATGGTGGGATATTAAGAAGGTTTGGGAAATCAAGTGAAACTGAAGGTGGAGCGCTAATGCCACAGCTAAACTTCAAGATCAAATGATATTATTTTTTTTATTGACCTTGATTATAAAATTTGGGATAATTTTATCATTATATTTTTTATTCTTCTAAGCATTTGAGGTTGTTTGATCTTTAGTTAAAAAGGATTGTTAAGATTATGCAATCTTAGGCTTTCTTTAACAAAATTTTCTTTAGCAAAACTATTTTGCGATTATCCTCCTTATTCACATGTTATTGGTACTTTACAATTTAGATTTGGTTTCGAAAAGGTGAGAAAACAATGGTGTACGTTGATATTGGATTATTAAATGGTGATGTCAATTATACAACTTTCGCCACTCCAATTCTAAGAGAACAAGTATGAGAGATGATCGAAAGTGTGACGTTTTTTGGGATGCTACTATATTATGCAATGTACTTTTGGGATGCATACATGTCTGCTTGAATTTTTGTTGGGGTTTTAACTATATGCATTGTAATTGCAAATGAAATAGAATTGTTGATTTACGCATTTCATATTTAAAGGTATGCCTCACTGCATTCATTGTTTGATTATATGAACTAAGCTCGGACCATTGCAATTTTTTTTTTAAGATTAAATATTCTAATTTATAGGAGGACGATAGAGTTGGCTTAAATAGGGTTTTAAGCAGTGAACATGTAATATATAATGCATTAAAATTGAATGACATTTTATTGGTATGACTTTTTCTAGGTTTAAAGTTACTGAGAATTATTGGAATTTATATATCTGATTGCAAACTATCGAGACATGAGGCATCAGATATCTTATAGTCTTCTCTTAATCATTTCAACTTGAACTCCAATGAAGCTTTTGGAAGAACATGTATAAACAGAAACTTTTGTTGCTTTATTCTACAAACATGCATTCAAAGTAAAAGAACTGAGGTTTACAGTGGTAACTGGTCACTTCAAATGCTCATGATTGGAACTTACTCTACATGTGAAGAGACTTGGGATGCATTCTTCTACTTTTCCTATATCATATACAAAAGTGCATGTAGAGTAGAAGAATGTATCCCAAGTCTCTTCACATGTAGAGTAAGTTCTGGACATTCCTGATGATATAGCCATTGGCATTTGAAGTGACCAGTTACCACTATAGACCTTAGTTCTAAATCTATAGTTGTGTCAAAATCAATTGACATCTTTGTTGCATTCTAGATATTTAGTTACTTTCTTATGTACTTGAGAACTCTTGGTATTTTTTATGTGCAACTGATTAGATCTTTTTAATCTAATCATTCTCGGACTCTTAGACTTTTCTATTTCGCTTTTATCTTTCTCCTTTTTTTTTCTTATTCCCGCAGTATTGTGCGGGCATTATACCAGTACCAATAAATACCTGTAAAAAATTTTTAGGATCACAAGAAATGCCAAAGAAACTATAATTATGCTCTATAGGTAACATTAAACCATGTGAAATAACCAGAAGCATAATGGAAAACAAAAAAGAATGAACGTGTGCAGTTGACAAGAAGGCTAAAAGAAAGCAATCAACCTTTCAAACCCGTCAATAAAATTAATGAGGATACCCATATTGATAATCAGATCACAGAGACAAAGAGCAAAAAAGAGTCACTTGTGCAGTTCACAAGGTGGGAGACCGTGAGTGGCAGGATACGCAGCAATCATCTTTTGCAAACATTATCAAACTTTCACACTAATTTATTAAATGAAAGTCAAATTAAATGAATGAGGAGAACCTCCTCCAACGTGTTCAATGAAAGTCTGCTTTCCAGGCAAATAGACAGGGGAAGGAGGGTCGTTGAGTACCTTAATATAGTTGTCTGTATCCAGTGTAAAGCGATGATAAATTCCAGCAGGTAAGACAATCATGCCTCCTTTCTTCACCCACACGCGAATCCATCGATCATTGTGATCCCTGACATCAAAATAACCTTCACCACAAAATAAACATTTAGAAAGCCAGAAATTAGTAAGAGCAGTGACTATCAGTATAGAAAATAGTCAGCACATAACCTTACCACTTCCTGCCACAGAGTAACGAATCTCCTCATCAGTATGAAGATGTTCTTCAAAGAAATTTTTTATCTTCTCTTCGTAATTTGGCAGCTTCTCTGGGCAAACCTCGCAGAAGTCCTTAAGAAAAAGAGTCTCTCGTGAATGCAAGCATGTAATACAATTAGATTATAGGTTATTAAGAGGAAAAATAGCAGAATCAGAATCTTTAAACAAGTACTACTTAAATGACACAGAAAGAAAATAAAGGAAAAACTATTAAGTCCTTTTGAAGCTGCTATTATTCAAATATCCAATCATCCAATGGTATTCAAAACAGAATAAATCAACTACAAATTGAAATTCTTTGATGGTTAACCAACCCTACTTATGAGCATTAAAACAACTCCCTAGATTAGACTTAACGCCCAAAATGATTCATTTTTTTGAATTGGAATAGAAGGAAATAAAAAAGGTACACACCATGTAGGAGTAACCACGCTCGTCACGAATTTTCTTCAGCTCCTCATCAGTTTCATAGTTATCAGCATCTAATCGCCAACTGAGTACTCCAAGTTCTGCAAGGTAAACATGACCGCCAACAATAAGTAAAATGTCAATGGTATTTATGATGACCTAATAACTATTGCTTATGATGACCTAATAACTATTGCTCCTCATCTGAGATATTTACCAGCAAGTTGATCCAAGGATACAAATTCCTTAGGCTCCTGATGATGGGGAAGCCTCTGATCTTCGTCACTATCATCCATGTACCATGCTTGAATTACTTCCTCCCTCTGTATAACTCAAAAATTAGAGGCATAACAAAAAACCGCTTTTATTATTCAATCTTTCTTGGAACATATATTGCAATGTAACCAAAGAAAACCCAACAATCAGCATTAACCTTTTCACACACCCTTCCCCAGAACTTAGTTCTACTTACTCCACGCAACGCCAAGTTGAAAACAAGAATGGGAAGACAGGAGAATGAATTGATTCAGCAAAGTTTAGCATGTTCAATATCACATCTAGTCTTGCAACAATGCATTGTATTTGTAAGTAATCATTAAGAATTCTTAAAACATGACGGAACAAGCCTATCCATAAAATCCTTGATTCAACTACTTAAAATCCTCAATTCATTCTTTAAACATGACCCCAAAAATTGAATTTTTGACTTCTAATATTTGAAATAAAAGATATATCAAGCAATATACAAAAAGCATAAATGTTAACAAAATATGATATGATTAAAATAACTTACGTAAACATAAGAGCAAAGTATTTTTGACAATCGGAATTGAGCCCACCAACGAAAAGGAGCAAAAAGTTACATAGATAACTGAAATAAAATCCAGTAGCTTTTGCAATTCCATGGATTTTTTTTAATTAAAAAATCCTTTTAATTACCAGCTTAAAAGACCCACCACAAATTCATCAGCTTCTGAACAAAGAACCAATAAAATCCAATGCCAACCAGTTAAGATAACACTATCTCCACAAACAGTTATAAAAAGATAGAGATAAAAACTGATCATACAAAATTTTCTCGGGAAAACTAATGATGAAATATAAAATTTTTTCAATGAAACAAATAAATTACCTTGTCTGAAGCACCCATGTTTCACAGCTTTTTTTTTTTCGGTTTCGGGCAAAAATTTTCTCGTTTCTTCAATAATGGTTCGATGCAATGCTATAAGGTGGAGAATTTGCGAACGGGTTTATCCCGAAAGTGAATATAAAAAGATCAATATGCCCTTATATTCAGTTGGGCGTGCGGTAAAGAATCATTTAAAATATGAGTTTGCATATGATGCACTGACAGTGTATAATTTTTATACACTGTTAATACATCAAAAGTTGACATCTCATCAATAAGTCTTTATAGGCAAATTAAAAAAATTTATTTATATTTGCATATAAGGGTCTATTGATTAGGTGTTAGCCTCTGGTACATTGACAGTGTATAAAAACTATACATTGTCAATGCATCATATATAAATTCTTAAAATATTGTCTAGATTAATTGAATCCGCTGGTAAGGAGAAATATTGTCCAGATTAATTGAATCGGTTGGTAACGAGAGTATGAGAGAAACGTACGAGTGAAGCGCTTTATGGTCATTATACATGGGGAGGTGGTGACTGTGAATGACTAGTCCTCTCGATTTACTTTTTTTTTTTTTGTGAAAAATGGTACTTCATAAAAGATAAAAATGAAAATACAAAACAAACATCCCTAAGAGTTCATACATAGGATGTTAACAAAAACATTAGAGTTTGAACAGCTAACAATATGTGGGAATGTAATTCCCATTCTGTCTACTAATAATATTACATTAAGATCTTCACGAGGATCTTCAAAAAGAGAGAAAGGAGTGAGCATTGAGATACCCTTCTTTGCCATTGCGTCCGCAGCAACATTGGCCTCTCTATATATGGGTATAAACTTCACGTTTGGGATCCTTCTCATCAACAACTTGCAATCATTGACCAAAGACCAATAAGTATGAGTTTTGGAAACTCCAAATTCGACAAACCTTGTAATAACATGAGAGTCCACTTCAATTTCCACATTAGTGAAACCCCTTTAAACAAGGATATTAATCCCATCTCTAAGCCCCCACAATTCTGTGCAAATGCTTATGGTGTGGCCTAAATTTCTTAAGTATCTGCAAATCCAAATTCCATTATGATCTAGGATGACCCCTCCAGCTGCCGCCGGTCTTGGGTTACGTTGGGAAGCACCATCAGAGTTGAGCTTGATACAGGAAGGAGGTGGGGATTGCCATCCGATATTGCGAATAGAAAGATTGCTCAAATTAAATTGAGGACCAGTGATGGCCCAATACTCTTAAATAGATCTTTGCACCTTTTCGCACCACCTGCCTTGACTTTCGGCCACGTTTTGAAAATGATATGATTTCTTTGCATCCAAATATTCCATATCACAAAAGCAAAAACAATATTCCATGGGATATTTGAAAAACTGGAGGTAGATTTGAGGCTACAGTTAAAATTGATCCACTAGGAAATCTCCATGGAAAAGAAGCAAATTGCATCAGGAGGAACTTGTATTAAGTTCCAAAGTTCTTTAACTTCGATGCAGTCCTTAATACAATGAATGGGGGACTCGATGTGTTCATTGCATCTCGGGCACATTTCTTGGATGATCATACCTCGCTTGGATAAAATTTCCCTTGTTGAGATTTTGTTGTGTTTACAAAACCTTTGGGAGGATGGGAAGTTTCCAAATCGTTTTCCAGTTTCCTTCTTTAAATGATTCAAGTTCCTTTAACATCCTATAGGCTAAGCCTAACTTGAATTCCCCTGTTTGAGAAAATTTCCAAGCAATAGTATCCTCCCCATGGCCTTGCATTTGAATTGGGATAGCTTTAATGACTTCTTAAATCTCTTTCGGAACAGAGAAATTTGGGTGCTCTAGAATCCAGGTATTATTCTCTGAGACAATATCCTTGACAGCCATGTCTTCGATAATTTGTAGTCTGGGCTCGTGTATAATAATGTCAAATGATCCCAATCCAGTCTAGTCATCATGCCAAAGGGATGTTTTATCTCCTGTTCTGATGACCCAGCAACAACCTCTTTTGAGGAGTGGAAAACCTTTGCAAATCCCCATCCAGACATTGGATTTGTTATTCTTTAGAGTGGTTCATTCCTTATATATTTAGCTTTGAGAACTTTGGTCCAGATGCTTTCTTGCTTTTTGAGCATTCTCCAACCCAATTTAATCATATTAGTTGTGTTGAGTTTCCTCATTTCTTTTAAACCAAGACCTCCTTGTTCTTTGGGTGAAGTAACAACATTCCAATTGACAGGGTGGATCTTCCTTTGATTTTTCGAGGAACCCCAAAGAAAGTTTCTGCTTATCTTGTCAATTTCATCACATATCTTATTTGGGATAGGTGCTCCTTGCATAAAATATATGGGGATAGAGTTTACCACCGAATTAAGAAGGGTGGTTCTTCCTGCAAATGAAAGAGTCCTAGATTTCCAGCTAACCAATTTGTTCTTGACTTTGTCTGGGATAAATATGAACTTGTTGTTTCTTTGTGTGCCAATTGGAAAACCCAAATATTTTCCAAGTTCTTCAACATGTGGAGAACCCATCAAGTTGCTGATATGTTCCTTCTTCTAATTGTCAATATTGTTAGAAAACAGAATACTAGACTTTCCAAGGTTAACCACTTGTCCAGATCTTCTATAAAATTCCTCAAGAACTCTTTGAATAGAATATGTTGTCTTCTATGTGGCTTTTCCAATCAACAGAAGATCATCGGCGTAAAAAAGGTGGGAAAGAGGGGGGCCACCCCTCGAGAGCCTAATTTCTTCCTAATTGCCTTTCTCGCTTTCTTTAAGAATCATTCTTGACAAGTATTCAAGACAAAGAATGAATGTGTATGGGGAAAGGGGTTCACCTTGTCTTATGCCCCTTATAGGTGTAATTTTTTAGCCTCTTTCCTCATTTACAAGAACTGTAAAATTGACTGTAGAAATCCATGACATCATCAGATTGACCCACTTGGCAGGGAATTGAAAGTAAATCAAGACTTCTCTAATGAAATCCCACTCAAGTTTGTCATATGCCTTTTCAAGATCTACCTTGACCATCATGAAACCTTGCCTACCTTTCTTATTCCTAAAAGTATGAATGATTTCATGTGCTATGATGACATTATCTTGTGGTCTTTGACCTTTAATGAAACTTGTCTGAACCGAATTGATCCAACGTGGAAGGAAAGGTCGGATCCGATTCACCAGGACCTTTGTAATAATCTTGTAAATGGTGTTGCAAAGGCCAATTGGTCGAAATTGGGTGATCTTTTTCGAATTTTGGACTTTAGGGATCAAACATATGAAGCTTTCATTAACAATTTTCGGAATTGAACTCTTCTCGAAAACCTCCTTAGTGAAGTGGAAAATAGATTTTCCTACAATGTTCCAGCATTTTTGAAAGAAGATAGGATAAAGGTCATCAGGACCAGGGGCATTGAAAGGTTTCATCCTTTTAAGTGCTTTATAAACTTCTCCCATAGTGATTTGTTTACTCATTTGATCAATTTGCTCACATTGAGTTTGTTTCCAATCCTGCTACTGAGTGTCAACTCTCTAAGGCTATGATCATGTGACGTTTTGAAGAGTTTCTCAAAGTGTTCTCTTACCAGAGTTTTGATGCTATCAACATCATAGACCCAATTGCCAACCGAATCTTGAAGGGCCAAGATTTTGTTGTTTCTACGGTGTTGAACAGTTGTTAGGTGGTAGAATCTTGTGTTGGGGTCTCCATCTATAATTCTATCCACCCTAGCCTTCATTGCCCAAAGCTCTTACTCTAAGTCAAGCAAATGTTTATAATCTTTTGTAAGTTCATCCTCAAGTTGTTGGAGCCAAAGGTCCTGGGAATTTTCTTGTGCTCGTTGAATACCATCAAGACGTGCTCTTATCCGTTTTTTCTTCCAAATGATATTTTCATATACATGTTTATTCCAAGGCTCGATGACTTCCGTAAATTTTGGTATCGCCCTAAGCAAGATATCATCTGTTTGTTCCCATGTATTTTTGACAATGTTGTTGAAATCCAGATGTGAGAACCACATTGTTTCGAACCTACAAGGTCTAGTGCCAAATCTATGACTTGAAAGGTTTGAATCAAGGAGCAAAGGATTATGGTCGGAATGTACTTTAGTGAGGTGAAACACAGTAGCATTTGGGTGGTTGATTTTTCATTCACTGTTTGCTCACATTCTGTCAATTCTTTCTCTAATAGCTCCATTATGACTTTTATTTGTCCAAGTGAACTTGTTTCCAACATAACACATGTCAATCATGCCGCAATTTGACATACACTCATGATAAGCCTTTGCTTTAAAAGGTTTGATGGGTCTGCCGCCAAGCTTTTTCGAATCGATTAACATCTCATTAAAATCTTCCATCATAATCCAAATATGGTTGTGAGATAAAGCGAAATTTTCAAGTTCTTCCCATAACATTTTCCTTTTCTCAAATTTGGGACAAGCATAAATGGCTGATAAAATCCAACAATTTTGAAATAAAACATTAGAAGAGATAGAGTGGGAGGGAGTCGATTCAATTACCTGGGCTGATGCATGGATTACCTGCGAGCTCCATTGAAGTAGATTAACCGTAACCTCTTGTGAAGCCATAGAAGCCATATTCCATCGGAGAAACCTTCTGCGTCCACCTGGAAAACATTATCAAACCTAGGAGACTTGCTCACATGCTCAGCTTTTTCATCCGATATCCTTGTCTCCACGACAATCGCCATACATGGATTATTAATGAGCAAAAGGTCCATAAAAGCTTGGCAGAAGTTGGGGTTTCCCGCTCCCCTAGCATTCCAGCATAAGATCCCCATTAGATAGATGTCAATAGGAAGCTGATTGAGCAACCAGTTTGCCAAGTCAGGATATTCTTTATATATCCCCGATGGCATCTTGCACAACATGCTTGCTGCATGGTGCTGGTGCGGGATGCACAGAATTAAGTGATCCTCTTGGTTCCCTTTGTCCATCTAAGCTGGCCAAATAAGAATCCGGACTGGGTTGATCATCGGCGGTGATTGAAGAAAGAAAGCCTTATTGATCTCTCTTTGGAGCGAAAACCTCCTTACTGTGTCCAATGGAATCTGTGTTAAGGACACATCCTTTCATAGGGGGAGGTTCATTATCTCCTTCACCTTCACTTCCTTTGGATGAATGAACTCCTTTAGGGGATGTGGATCATGTAGCAAGATGATCAAGTTGTTCCAAGCCTTTGCAATTTCCACTTCTCCTTACCCTTCCTCTTGTGGTCGAACTTTGAGTAGGATTTCCATAGCTTGTGAATTTTTATCGATTTCCCTTCCCTCACGAGATGCATATACTCCAGGTTCTTACTCCATTCTTGAATCTCCGCCATGGTTACAGCCAGAGCGAGAGTTGGTATCTTTTTTTTTTAGGTTTCTTTGTTTTAGCTTTAGGTGCCTCCTTTCCTTCAGTTTGTAAACTCATGAAAAGAAAACTTAAGGAATTATTCATCTGGTTTGGTTCTTTTTGAACAAAAAGTTGTTCTGTTCCATCTTCACGTCTATTGTCCGTGATGGAAGGTCCAATCCTGTCTAAAAAAGAGATGCTCTTCACGTGGCTGCTTTTTGAACTTTGTCCTAGATAGTGAGACTTTGTATCCATTGTCCGTTGTTGATGGGACTTTTCAAAACCTTCCGTTACTTTGGCTTTTCCTTTATCTTTTGGGTTTTGACTCAAAATGCCTTTCGGGTCTTCTTTGCCCGATCTTTGATCTTTCTTTTGTGTATTTTGCTTTCTGTTCACGACCAAACTCATCTTCATCCTTTCCAGGTTCTTCAGTTGTCATATTGAAACTTGTTAACCCATTGTTATTGTTCGTTTCCATTTGGTTGGAATTTGTTCAGTTACAGATTTCTTTCCTGTGACCGACCATTCCGCAAGAGAAGCAGATATTAACCCCTTCATATTGGACTTTTTGGATCAGCTTTCCAATCCTGATTTTTGGTTTCAGTGGTTTTTCCAAATCAATTTGAACATAGAGCCGGGCATACCTACCTCTTGTGCTAAACTCAGTACAAGCATCAACTTTGAAGAGGTTTCCTAGTTGATTTCCAATACATTGAAGGATTTTTCGATCAAAAAATTCAAGATGTAATCCAAGAAGACGGACCTAAACAGCAGTGGTATTACATTTTAAGTTATCTTCAAGGATAAAACTGGGTTCCCACATCCTCATTGTTAGATAATAAGGACCAATGAACCAAGGCCCTCCATGAATCACCCTCTGGAAATCTTCCATGTTAAAGAATTTGAACACAAAAAAATCGTGACCCAGATTAATGCATTCGAAACTTCCTTTGGGTTTCCATAATTCTTTGACTTTTGGATATAGATATTTATATCCAATAGATTTGCCAAAGGTTTTGACGATGATTGCATTTTTCCAAGGAGACCTTATCCTTTTTTTTTCTTCTTTGGAAAGCAAAATGGTGGGGATGTCGTCTCTGATATCTTCATCATTATCTGAATCTTCGTTTAGAAAATCAGGTTGGCTAATAATGGAGAACTTGTCTTCTCTTGGTTTCCCATAAGCAATCCTTATATGAAACTCCCAATGGTTGATTTTCGATCATTACCTGATCTGAGTTTTTAATCTCACCATATTTCGTTCTTTTGATGCTTCTAGGTCTGAGATCGTCTTCTTCATTTGATTTGCTAGAAGAGTGGTTGCTAGTGTCCATTTTCTGGAGAGAGTTCAGAGCAAATATCTCGAGAATTTAAGCAATCCCTTTAGGTCTATTCGCTCCATTTATTTTTAAAGGTTTCACTTTTACATTAATGCATAGGTTAGACTTACGTAAGCCTAGTTCGAATACGAATTAATATTATTTATTTGTTTTTAATGATTTGTAGTTGTAATATTAAAAAGACACCATGTGTTTGAATATAAGCGCAACAATAATAATGAGATAAAATGTGTTGAAAAGAAAAAATAATCATTATTAATAAATGGTTAGAAGTGAAAGTAGATATTTGGACAGTGTTCGAGTCTTGAAGTTTTCATTATTGAGAGAGCTTTATCGTTTATCATTTTTTATCCGAATATGATTAATTTCAAATCATAAAAATACATGTGATTATACCTAAAAAAAGAAAAATGATCATTAAAAACATTATATTAAAATTTATATATCACTAAATTTATAATTTTTTTCAGTACTTGTAAAATTAATAAACAATTAAATATTATTTTTAATAATTTAAAAACTCAAAATTATTTTTACATCAAATAATAAATTTATTTTTAAATATTTAACAATTAGTTTTAAATATATTAAATGAATAAATAATTTTAAATTTTGAAAAATAAAATAAATAATTTGAAATTTTTAAATAAGCAATTAATAAAATTAAAAAAAATTTTAAAAAAAGAAGTTTAAATTAAGAAAATTATCTCGTCGGTGGTGGGATTTCTTACTAGACCCAAAAGAATCCATTTAAACGTCACTCACCAACACAATGAGATTAGTATTCTCACCATGTTAGGATGCCACCCAAACACATCTATTCGTGCATTTAAGTGGCATGTATAGCTTAGATTGCACTAGATCGGAGGATAGTGCAATCCAAATTCACCTATAAGCGCTCATATAATTCTATTCTCACGCGGATTTTAGTTTTTTTTTTTTCACTTCATTTTAAAGGTTTTTTTATAATATTAATACTTCATAATATTAATTTAACAGATAATACATGAAAAATTAATAAAATTATTTAATTTTTTTTAAAATAGGATTCTTTTTATTGAATGTAAAATGAGGAATATGAATTCGAATTTTGTACTTAGTCCCTTTTAAAGAGGGATAAGAGTTGCTAGGCCAAACTGGGTTATTAATAGGATACTTTCATTAATAAAAAAGAATTGCTTATTCAACCAACAACTTATCGATTAAGTAGTTAAACAAAAGTTGTAACATATTACAAGGCTTGGTTTTGAATCTAAACAACCTCATCCCCCACCTCCAATTAAAAAAAAAATTGCTTCTTCAGCAATTACATGTTTAACCAAGTCAAGATAATTCTCTACCCAAAATATGTCTTAATTACAATTAAGCCCAACCTTTGCAAGCACATTGGGGGTTTGGGTTTGGTTGAAACTTTAGGGTTTCGGTTAGGTTAAAATTAGGGGTTTGGGTTTAGTTAGGGTTTGCGTGGTTTGGCAAGTGTTTGGGATTTTAGGACTTAGAGAAGGTTTGAAGTTTTAGGGTTTCAAATGTGTTTCTAAGATTTAGAGTGGTTTTAGGTTTTGAAGAGGGTTTAAGGTTTGGATAAGATTTGGGTTGACCAAGGGCTTGACTTAGGTTAGAAGAAAGTTGACTTGAGTAGTGACTCGGATTTTCTAATTCGGGATTCAAAATTTGACTCCACAATTATTTAAAATTACTCACTAGAATTAATTCGTAAAAGGACAATTAACGAAATTGGACCCGTAAACAAATATTGTTTAAGCAAAAATAAATTTATCAAAACATTAATTTTGGGGTCTTGTTTTAAAATTATATTTTATTCTAATTTGACGTAAAGCCTAAATTGATCATAAAGAAATTTTGCATTGGAATTTTCAAAAAAGAGTCAATTTTTTATCACTAAAAAATTTGAATTGTAGAATCCTGACTAGATAAACTTGAGTTTTACTAAATCTATATTGGTGAAATGAAACGCTTCTGGACAAAATTAGGTGTCTAAACTTGTTATCCTCAATAATAGTGCCTTTGGGTAAAAGATCAAGAGCCTTTGTGCGTAGCTTTTTTTGTGACTACTAACCATTTCTTCAAGCTCAATATCCCATGTCATAACGTGTAGGTCATGAACCTAATCGCTAGACTTAAAACTCTAGGAGTTGTTACTAATTAATCTATCTAGGTGTAATTGTTCACCTATTCATAACTATAGACAAGGCTTTCAGAAACTATAGGTTCGAGAGTATGGTTACATGTGGGGAATGATTTGCACCCTCACAATGACGATCCTAGATGGTACAATTTAGCCTTAAATTATCCTAATTTTGTATTAAAATTTTATTTCTACCCTTTCTTACCCTTTTTAACTTTATTTTGTAATTTTATTTTATTTATTTTATTCTGTTTTTCAATTATTTTTATTTTGTTGTGAAAATGAATATTGATTTTTTTTATTGAAATCACCTTTAGATCCCACATTACTTTCACAATAATCTAATGGAACTTCTCACCTAGAAAATTCTTAGGTGCTGCTTATTTGCAGTCACCCTAAAACTTCCATCATTGGAACAACCTTTACCCATCTTCATTATTTAGTTTTTTTAAATTATTTTTATTATTTTTATCTTTTAAATTATTTATTAATTTATTTTTATTTATTAAAATAAATGCTTATTATTTTTCAAATTTTCCAATTAAATCATCCATTACTTTGGAAAATTTTAAAAGGAAACTTTTACCTAGAATTTTCTTAAATGCTACTTACTTGCAGTCACATTAAGGATTTCATCCTTGGACAATCACCATTCATTCATTTATTTATTAAATTTTAATATAATTATTATTTACTTATATAAGTGTTGATTATTTTCTAAAATATCCTCTTAAACCATCCATAACTCTAGAAAAATTTAATAGGACATTCGTATGTAGAAAATCCTTAAGTGCTGCTTACTTACAGTCACCTTAAGATTTTCATCATCGGATAATCACCACTTATTTTTTTCATTTTTTATTTCTTGTTTATTTGATTTATTTATATATTTTTAAATTATTTATATTTTTTTATAATCTAAGAATTCTCGCTATATTTTCCTAAAGGTCATGCTTTCTAAAATTGTAATTCTAAAATCATATGATACAAACAAGATTACAAATTTACTCATGCAAATTAAACTAAATTCTACAAATACACAAATCATTAACATGCAAAATTAATATTTTAATATATAAATTATATATCATATTAATTAAATTTTATCTAAACTAATTAAGATGCAAACACATCATTTCTTAAAGCTTTTTGTTGAAATATACACCATCATACAAATTGAAATTATCAAATTAAACAATACTAAAAAATTATCAAATTATTATTAGATTATCAAATTATCGAATTAAAATTATCAAGTTATTATCGAATTAAAATAAATTATTTATGTACTAAACTATTATATTATCATGCAAACATTTATTAAATTATCTAATTATTATAATCATGCATTTAATTTAAATATTAAGTAACAAACCTAGTAATAGTCTTACCTTTTAGCTTTCCTTCTTTCTTTTATTAATCTTTCTTTGTATCTTACTTTTTAATCTCCTTCTTCACATGCCTTTTCTTACTTCAAAGCAAGGATGTAGCAACAGGGTAAGGGTAGATTCTCCCAGGAACGGTAGCAAAAGGTGGCTTGGCGATGATCAGTGATCAGCGACGATGGAGTGGCAAAGCAGCTCAATGGCTATAGTAGGATGGTGCGCTGGGCAGACTTAACGGCAATGAGGCTGGTCGGTCGGTATAATTGAGGAGGGTGCTAATGATACGTTTAAGATTTGAAGATGTTTTCACAATACAAAGAAAATGATGAATAGCTCATCTGTTTCATTCATCTCATCAATATTTACAATGGTTTATATATAGGTTGTTAGTTAAGGAAGCTAACAATCTTCTAGAAAAATACAAAAGGTCCTTCTGCTACCAGAATTCTGTTAACTAATGCATTAACTAACTTTTAAAGATTAGTTTAGCTAAACTAAAACTAATTACAAAGTTTAAATTAGATCAACTCTCATTTATCTGATTAACCAATGTTCTTCTGCTATCTGTTGCTGCTACTACTTGATTGATCATCATGGTGCTACCATGGTCCCCCCCCTCCCCCCCGTAAGCTAGAAGTATAAATTTTGAACTCCCAGCTTTGGACAAGAAACCATGAAAGATAGCAAGATGGGAGGCCTTGGTAAAAATATCAACTAACTGATTTTCAGATTGAACAAGAAGAAGATGAATGATACTAGCAACAAGTTTCTCCCTTACTATATGACAATCAATATCAATGTGCTTAGCTTTTTCATGAAACACAGGATTTTTAGCACTATGCACAGCTGATTGATTGTCACAAAACAACAATGCTAGATAAGGATGTGGTATGTGAAGATCATGCAAGAGGAAGAGTAACCACTAAAGTTCAAATGTTGCTACTGCTAATGCTCGGTACTCAACTTTAGATGCAGAAAAAGACATTGTGCTTTGCTTTTTAGAACACCAAGAAACAAGAGAAGAGCCAATGAAAACATAGTAGCTTGTGATAGACTTGCGAGAATCAATGCATGACGCCCAATTCGAATCTAAGAAACCTTTAAGCTTAAAATTTGAAGATGCAGGGAGAAAAAACCTTGACCAGGAGCAGCTTTAAGATACCTATGAACTTTATGAGCAGCAACAAGGTGATTATGGGTAGGCTTGTTGAAAAACTGAGATAATTGCTGAGTTGCATAACGAATATCAGCTCAAGTGAAGGTTATGTACAATAATTTACCAACAAGCCTCCTGTAAGCTATGATATCTTCCAAAGGTGCACTATCATCATGAGAAAGTTTGGTAGAAGAAGCCATAAGAGAACTAGCTGGTTTACGGTTCAAAAAGCCTGCTTCAGAAAGTATACCAAGAGTATACTTTCTCTATGAAATATTGATACCAGTAGATGATCTAGCAATTTCTAGCCCAAAAAAACACATAAGAGTACCAAGATCTTTAATCTTGAAAAGATCATGTAACATCTGTTTGACTATAGTAATCTGATCAAAATTGTCACTAGCAACGAGAACATCATCAACATAAACAAGCAAAGCTATAAAGAAGGAATCTGAACGCTTGATAAACAAAGAAGAATCAGAGACAGCTTGGGTGAAACCACTTTGCAATAGAGTTGTTGTAAGTTTTGCATTCCATTGTCTGCTTGATTGTTTAAGTCCATAGAGTGACTTGAGCAATTTATAGACCTAATCAGGCTTAGTGACAGTAACTCCTAGAGGAATTTCCATGCAAACTTTCTCATGTAAATCACCATGAAGAAATGCATCATTGATATCCAACTGTTTCAAATACAAAATCTTAGCTGCGAATAAGGCAAGAAGCATACGGATAATGCTCATCTTAGTAACAGGAGAGAAGGTATCTAAGTAATCAGTGCCTTCTTGTTGTGTGTAGATTTTGGCTACAAGCCTTGCTTATACCTCTCAAGTGTACCACCAGCCTTTAACTTTACCTTGTACACCCATTTGCAGCCTATGGCATGCTTACCAAGAGGCAAATCAACAAGCTCCCAAGTTGAATTAGCTTGCAATGCCTAAAGTTCAAGTTACATTGCCTCTTGCCAACAAGCATGTTTGACAACTTGTTCAAAGTTTTGTGGTTCAAGAATTGAGTTAAGAGAATGAGAAAAAATTTTATGAGTAATGTGTGAGTAAGATAATACCTAAGATATTAGATGAGGAGAGGACACATCTATAAAAGGTAGTTGATTATTGGCTGGAAGTTCATAGGTGTAATCTTGCAAATAAGAGGTAACCTGTCTAATTCTTGTTGATCTTCGAGGAATAGAAGTATGTTATGGTTGCAGAAGAGAACTTAAAGATAAAGAATCGATAAAAGGAGAATTAAAATCATAATGATCAAAAAAATCTATTTGAAGGGTTAGTAAAACAAGTGGTGAAGAATTAGAATGATTATGAGAGAGAAACTCTGTTTCATAAAAGATAACATTCCTAAAACAAAATATTTCATGAGAATGAAGATCATATAGTTTGAAGTCGTTAATACCATTTGCAAAACCAAGAAAAATACATTTTCTAGCTCTTGGTTCAAACTTATTATGGTTGTGAGAAATTGTAGATGCAAAGCATAAACATCCAAAAACTTTGATATGATAATACTTGGGAGGAATGTTGAAAAGCAACTCAAAAGGTGTTTTTTTATTAATGACTGGTGAAAGGACTCCGTTAATCAAATAGGTAGAATGAGCAACACAGTCTGGCCAAAAAGAAATTGGTAGTTTGGCTTGAAAACGCAAAGCTTTGGCCGCATTAAGAATATGTTGATATTTCCTTATCATTCTATTGTTTTGTTAAAGAGTGGAAACACAAGAAGTTTGATGAACAATCTCTTTAGAGGTAAAGAAATCACTCATTCTAAATTCAAATCCTTAATCACTACGAATACACTTAATATTGGTATTGAATTGATTTTCAACAAATGAATAAAAGTTTTGAAGAATAGATCTAACTTCAAATTTGGACTTCATTAAAAATAACCATGTTGCTCTACTATAATCATCCACAACAGTAAAAATTATTGAAAACCTGATAAAGATGGATATTTACTAGGACCCCAAATGTCAACTTGTATCATATCAAAACATGAGCTAGTAAAAAGAAGTACTGGTAGGAAATGATAATTTCTTTTGCTTTGCATAGTGGCAAGTCTCACAAGCAATATTATCTTCATTAGCATGAATTGAATTATCTATAGAATGTAAGAGTTTAATTCTAGAATTTGAAGCATAACGTAACCTATAATGCCAAATATTAGAGAAAACAGAAACAGAATTACAAAGAGATGTAAAAGAGGGCTGTTCAAAGCTGGTGATACTATCCATGAACTTCCTTAGCAAAACAAATCATCCTCTTGCTTGGAAGGTCTTGAATGAAACATGTATGAGACTGAAAAGTTAGGGAACAATTATTATCAATGGTTAATTTGCTGACTGAAACTAAATTGTAAAAAAAGGAAGGCATATGAAAAACATTTTTAAGAGTTAACATAACAGAAAGTTTGATAGTACCAATGTGAGAAATAATGGCCTTTTCATTATTTGGGAGTCCAACAGAACAATTTGTAACAGGTTTATAGCTAGTATAAAATTGAAGAGAATGAGCAACGTGATCTGTTGCTCCTGTATCAAGAATCCACACCAAAGAAAGGGGCTATTACTCGCCATAGTACTCATAAATGGAAGATTAGAAGAAATAGTATTTATAGCAAAAACTTTGTTTGATTGTGAAGGTTGGGTTAGCTTAAGGACTTTATTATACTGCTCAGGTGTAAAAACAAATTTATCATTAAGCTGCTATTGAGTCAATGCAACAGGACCAAAGGATTCAAGATCATTCTTCTCAATTGCTTACTGTGTTGCCCCTACTACTTGATTGACAATAGTTTATCTTTTCTTGAATTTAAAACCAGGTGGATAACCATGTTTCTTAAAACACTTGTCCATAGTATGACCATAAACTCCATAATAGGAGCATTGAGGTATGGTTTTAGATATAAAAAACTCCTTCCTTATTAGACTGAGATGTGCCTCGATTAAAGAATGCTACTGGTTCAAAAGTTTGTGATACAGAACCTCCAGCAAATTGCCTCTCATGTTGAATTACCAATGCAAACACTTTATTGATAGATGGAAGAGGCTCCATGAGCATAATTTGTGACCGTATAGTAGCAAAATTATCATTTATTCCTCTTAAGAACCTAATCACATAGTTAGGCTTATGATATGTTCGTACTGTGGGAAAAGCTGCACAAAAACACCTAGTTGTGCAAGAACAAGAAGGAATTGGTCTTAAACTCATCAATTCATCGCATAGAATCTTCATATGAGTAAAGCACTCTGTGACTGAAAATGACCTTGATGAAATGCAAAGATCTCTTCCTGGAGCTATGCAATTCTAAAGTAGTATCCTTGAGCAAATCGATCTTTAAGATATTGGCAAACTTCAACTGCATTATCGAACCAAATCACACTTTGAGCAATCGATGGACTCAAAGTGCGAATCAACTAGGATAAAACCACGGTATTGCAGCGCTCCTAAGCTGAGTAGAGAGGATCATCCAAAGGTGGAACAATTATGGATCCATCAACAAATTTAAGTTTGTTTTTTAATAATAAAGCCATTTTCATGGCTCAAAACCATGAATGATAATTGGATCCGTTAAGAGGTGTGGAGACTAAGACTAACGAAGGATTTTCATTTAAGTGCAAGTAATATGGGCTTGTTGGTTGTTCTTCTGGCTTTGATTTAGTGTCTAACATTTTGAAGAGTGTTTGGCAAAAAAGAAAATGAAAGAAAATCTGAAAAACTAGAAAAGATTTAAATATGACGTGGCTCTGGTACCATTTCACAATACAGAGAAAATGATGAATAGCTCATCTGTTTCATTCATCTCATCAATATTTACAATGGTTTATATACAAGTTGTTAGTAAAGGAAGTTAACAATCTTCTAGAAAAATACAAAAGGTCCTTTTGCTACCAGAATTCTGTTAACTAATTCAGTAACTAACTCCTAAAGATTAGTTCAGCTAAACTAAAAGTAATTACAAAGTTTAAATGAGACCAGCTCTCATTTATCCAATTGACCAATGCTCCTCTGCTATCTGTTGGTGCTACTGCTTGATTGATCATCATGGTGCTTTCTGCTACTACTGGATTGATCATCATGGTGCTACTGTGATAGATGTGGCCCCTTTTTGACCGAATTCCTTCATGCATTTATATAACTCTCCAGTTGAATCTTACTACAAGTTTAACTCTTCTCTTCTTCTCAAATTTCATCTCTTTTTTTTATTTTATATTATCTTTTAATTTTATCCCAGTCTTGATTAATCCTGAACTAATCCCAATTATCTTAAACAAATTAACCTAACTTATTAATTAAATTATCCTAATCAATTAATCTAAAATATCTTAATAATTAATTTTATAAAAATCCTAATTATCCTAAAAATCTCTAATTAATTATAATAATCTTAAGTTATTCCTAATTTATTAAAATATCTAAAAAAATTAATTTTAATCCTAATAATTTAAATCAAATTACAATAATAATCAAACTACCCTAATTAATCAACACAACCTATTAAGAACCTAGACAAAATAGGTGTTTACATCCTATAGTCCCATATTAAGAGCAAACTATATATCTCCCCATACAGTCATTGCTTCTACTATAAATGGCTCTCTTACATGTGGTATGCTTGACACTAGTGGTCCCATTATTTCTCCTATTAAATTTCAAATCACCGCTCTCACTTCCTTTTTTTAATTTTTAAGTAAAACGCACCATCGAAATTTTCCTTTGTTAGCCTTGATATATATAAGATTTTGATATGATTAAGGAAAACTTAAGTGAATTAAATTTTAAAATCATTTTAGCATATTACTAGCTTCAGCTTAGTTGTCCAATTAATATAGAAATACTGCTAAATGATTTAGAAATTAATTAAGACTCAAATATGCACATCTTAGAATGATTGAAATGATAAATGCATGTTTCATGCTCTTATGATGACCTTGATGAAGTGATTCCTTGTTTAAATTTTCCAAAATTATGCCTTGAACGTTAAAGGTATTGATACCCTTCATAAATATATCGATATTGTTTGATTAAATTTTGGTAGGTTTTATGCATGTTATTGATACCCCTATCGTTACCCTTTGACAGGAGAAATATGTTTTAGGTATCGATACCCTAGGGTTATGGTATCAGTATCTGTGAGAACTAAAAATTCTATACATATTAAGTGAATATTAAACTTATTGAACCTTATTTGATAGTCGAATTGTAACTTTTCGGTTTCTAGTGTAGTGAGCAAGCATTCATACGAATAAGTATGCAGGCCTTAAAGGAACATACACCCACCCATATATATCCGAATCTTTTTACAAATAATATATGGTCTCTGGTAAGACATTTAAATTCATTTAATAATGATTATGACTAACCTCGAAAAATGTGCAACAAACCAAAAAATGACAATTTTGTTCATAAGTTCTCGGACCAAGTGGTGAAAATAAACTTTGTAGTTTTACTTTAGAGGTCTAACTGAGTAATGTCAAACCCTTAACTCGTCATGTCAGATATTGTATGAAAAAATTTAACGATAGAATTGAAAAAGATCGAAATAGGCAAAACCAAGTAAAAACCCTAGCAAATCTATGCATGGTGGCCAACCCTTTAAAAAGTCAACAAATTAACATGCATGGGCATGCATGGGAATATGAGAATTAGTATAAACCAAGTATCATACACCAATTAGAAATGAGATAAATGAAAAATTATGGAAATATGACATTTAAATGGAAAATATCTACTAAACTTATGGGATAAGCTTCCACCACCTTAACTTTTCTTATCCTATACCTAAGTGACTAACATGCACCCTTTAATGACCCATTAAACCCACGGCAAACGTGAGAACCCAAGGAAATCGTGAACTAAAGAGAAAAAAATAAGAGAAAAGAAAGAAAACTAAGGGAAACCATGAAAATTGTGACTTCCTAGGCCAAATTCAAGAGTGTTCAAGCTAGTTTTTATCCCTTTTGTGATTTTCTAGCCTTTCTTCATCTTCTAAATTCATTTATAACCTTGTTTCTCAAGGTGTTGCAAGAAGCACAAGTTACAGAGGAGAGAGAGTTCAATAAAGGCTTGATCTATTAGGTAGGCTTTGTTTCATTAATCCATCTTCATATATGTTGTTTAAGGGTGAATTCTAAGATGTTTTAGGATTTTTATTTGAAGTGAAAAGCCTCCCTTGGTGTAGTATATTCAGCCATATTGGAGTTCACTGAGGTAATCTTTGTTTCAAACTTCAAATTTATGATATGTGTATATTATAGTGATGTAGTGACCAATTGTGGTGTTGGAATTGAATGAAATTGTGTGTAGGATAGTGTTATAGTGTTCGGCCACTTAGGGTTTCAAGCGAAGCTATGCTTAATTTGTTATGAAATTGATACATGTGATATACTTGACAAAGCTAAGCATGTTGTTTTGGCATAAAAATAAGTATAGAAAGCTTACACCTATTCGACCAAGACGAAGGACAATGTGAAAATGATGTGATCTTTCATTGAAATGGTGATATCTTAAGGTTATAGTGATGTGTAGTAAATAGGTGTAGTTGGTTTGTAGAAAAATGAAGGAAATAATACATTTTGTCAATGAATGGCATCAAAACCCTAAGAGTGATCTAAGAGAAAGTGAAGTGTAGTGGAGTATACAATGATGTTTAGTGTGTTTGTGATATGTAACCATGTGTGTGGTGTGTAATTATAGTGATTTAAAACCATTGGTGGTGTGGTGATCAATTTGGCTAAGCTTGAACAAGTGTTTTAACAATCGAGCTTTGGTAAGTTAACTATATAAGATGCAAGATAGCATCATATAGTGTAAGTATGAATGGTAAAATAATGATCGGATGATGATTGAATTATATATATTTATATAAACTGTGTGCCAATTCTGCCTAATAGGGTATAGTAGTCCTATTGTGGTGTATGCAAAATCTATGTGTAAGTGATTGAATTGTAATGTGAATTATGGATTGAGATTGAATATACGTTGTGATTGTAGAGCTAAGTTTTCTCTCTCTTTTTCTCTCCTATCGAGATTAAGTTAGAAGAAGTTTTTAGCTGGAAGAGTAACAAATCCCAAACCCGAGCACAACACTTTGGCGACAAAAAAACTACCAAAATGATGCATTGAAAAAAACACACAACTTTAAAATAAAATAAAATAAAAAACCACCTAATGAAGCTCGTCATGATTTTTTATATTTCTTTTTGTATTTTAAGAGAAATGGGTGTTGGGAAATTCTTTAAGTGGGCCATATATATCAATTAATTGTACATTACAGGCTATCTAATGTGTTTAGTCCACTTAAAAGTGATCAAATAAAGTTTAAGTTATTGGACTTTAGGACATCTCAATTAGTATAGGCTTTGCAATGTGTAGAGACTCAATATTTTATTTTATTTTCATGATAGGCCAAAATAAAATAAAATATACTTCAAGTATAAATAGGTTATGGTCCCCGGTCTAAACATAACATAATTCTCACAATCAAATCCTATCGTTGAGTGAGATACAAATTCTCTCAAAAGTTTAGACGTGGAAGACTTTAACCCCAAGAAATCAATTCCAATGGATTCGGGTACACTTTCATATTACTCTTTTCTTGATGATTAAACATGAAATCCTAGGTATATTTATCTATATGAATTTTCCATCAAGGGGAGGATATTGACGAGGACATCTTCAACATTATCACTTTTTCTAAATTAATATAATAGATTTCTCCTATTTGTGTCAACCTTTTATGATGTTTATTTACATTTTATCTGGTTTCAAATCAACTTGCCATAATGTTTATTATTTTTTTTCAACCTGTTATGATGTTTGTTACAATTATCTAGTTTCAAGTTAACTTGTCATGATTTTATTGTTTGGGTAAATTACGTCCACATGCTTAATGTTTGGTCATAATTCAATTTCAGTTTATTAATTTAAAAAATAGACACTCCACCTGAAGCTTTTTTTATGTCACAAGACAACTAAATCCTTTCTTTAAGTCACCTCTTGGCCTAATGGTTAAGGATGAGTTATGGCATATTGTAAGTCTTGAGTTCGAATTCAAGCATTCACATCCCCAGTTACTTAATATTCCTCTTGTAACAAAAAAAAAATTTATTTTTGTGACTATTTTACCCTTGAGACAACTTAAAAAGCCTTAAATACTGCCACAACTAGAAACAAAGTCAGATTAACTAAAATGTACTACTAGAAAGGTATTTATTTTTTGTTTATTTTTTTGTTTATTGTTTATTATTAATTTTTTTTGTTTTTTTTTATGTTTTATGTTATACACTAAGTTTGTGGATTTATTTGCTGATTATTTATTAATTATTAATTTATTATTTATTATTTTTGTGTTTTATGTTCTTCACTAAGTTTGTGGATTTATTTCTTTATTATTTATTAATTTATTATTTAGTATAAACCCCATAACTAACCATTGGCACAATTTATTATCCAGGACTTTAGGGTAAAATTCAAATATTATTATCATGCCTTCTTAAAGCAATAGTTATGCACTAGAATATGATATTCAATTTCAAAACAAATATATTTCTGCAAAATTTCAATTTTTACTTTTTTCAATCTACCCAAAGTTCATTTCAATTTTTATTTTTACTATTTGCTATGCTAATTGTTTAGGGTTTATAAAAATCCAGATTTTAAAATAATTGTTCCATAAGAAAAAAAAAGTATTTTGTTCTTAAAAAAATAGAATTTTATTCTTAATTATGAACAAATATTAGTGTTATTTGCTACTAATTGGGAGTGCTTGAAAATCAAGTAGTCAAAACTAGGGATGAGAAAAAAAATCGAAAAAACTGAAAAACCGACTCGAACCAGGGTGTTCAGGTCAAATCGGATCGGATTTTAAAGAATTCGGATCGGATGCGGGTATATGACATCATCAACACTATATTTTTCGGATCGGATCGGATTTTTTTTAATGGTGCCCGAAAACCCGAATAAACCCGATTTAAAATAAAAGCCCAAAAAACAGAACTTAAACTTGGGCCAAAATTATACTGGACTGCAGAGACTATTGATTAACATTTGTCCATTTTCCAGCCGGACCAGCCCACGACAAAAGTGTTTTCCACTTTTCCTAATCCTTTGCCTGTTGTCCGCAAGCCAAATGCCAACCCAAAAAATTGTGCCCTAAATTCCCTAATGCTCGTCTCAGTCATCTCTCAGACTCTCACTCTCCTTTCGTCTCGAATCAATCTCTCAACTCTCATCGATCAACCATAGAAAGAGACCCTCTACTGTAGCACTTCCGGCGTCATCCACACGACACACAGCCACCAACAGCAGTCGACAAAAGCTCAACATTTGGCATTTTCGAGAATTCCCACACTGCCACAGCTAGGCTTCCTCACTCTCAGATCTCAATCTCGCATGTAGGTCACTAAGTCTGTTAGATCTTCTTTTACTCTTACTTACTAAGCTGTCTAATCTTCTTTTACTTCTTTGACAGATCTCTGCACCACCATCGCTCACTGTCTCAGTCTCTTTCAAAACGCCTTTATCAGTTGCTCTTCTTGTCGTTCTTCATCAGATCTAGCCTTCCTCCTCAAAAGAGCACCACTGATCTTCAAGGTAAACTCTGTTTAATCTTGATCAGGTTCTCGATCTTTTGTCTATGAGGTTTTTTCTGCATTGTTTCCTCTCACTCTTTTGTCGAGTTCAAGCATTATTTTTGGTAGCACTGTAGCAGCATATATTATAATTATAATGTTATATATATTGCTGTATATATGCTTTTGGAAATATTTAAAATCACATTTTTCTACTTGAATTAATTTAAAACTTTGATTAATAAAGATTTGAAGAAGAAAATCTTTGTTTGCTTGGCACTTGGCCCTTAATCTTAGCCTTAACATTCTCATTCACAATCACATTCTCTTCTCTTGAATCAATGTCTGGTACTTGACAGATTATAATATATTTTTTTGAGGGTTCCCAGTTTGTACTCATCTTTGCCTTTGGTTTTTATGAGACAGTAAAACACTGGTATATACTAGCTCAGGTTATTTTAGGCGTAAGACTAACTTTCCTTTGAAAAAACTGCACTTGATACCCCACATAAGATTGAATGCATAAATTCAATTGCATGGCTTGCTGTTGTAGGCTTTTAGCATGTTTCTGCTATAGTGCTGAGTTTATATCAATTAAAGTTCTTTATTCATTCAAGGAGAAATGAGTATCATGCCTTGCTGTAAAGGGATCATTGTAATTTTCTCATTATCTGTTAGTGCATAATCTCATTAAAATACTAAGTCGGTGATTAAATATTCAAGTTACCTGCCTTTAGTTCTATCCAGCCTTGTGGTCCATTTCTTTGTTTCTTTTATATTTGAGGGGTGGGGTTAAGGTTGCTTGGATTTGAATTCAAGCCTTACAGAATGTTCATAACTCTTTTTTAGCCACTTGGTCAAGATGTGTTTTGGTCCATTTGGTTTTCCCTTGTGCCCCAACATAAATGCAGGATTTTTCTTTCTGACACGAGTTAAACCTAGCCATTCAGTTAGAGGAATTTCATTTCATTTTAACTTTATGTGTTTGAAAAACTTCTGTTAGTTTTGATCATCAATGGTGACAGTAAAATTAAGAACTCGTGTAGGGGTTTTTGTACCCTTTTAGTTTTTCACACTCAATGTTACTTGTAGTGATCTCTTTTCTTTCTCTTTTTCATTCGTTTAAGTGAATTTGATAATGCATCCTTGTGGACAGTCTTCCTTCATTTTTGTCTAATTCAAGTCATTGAACTGATTCTTCTCTTTTAGTTTATCATAACATAAACACATGATTACATAAGATGTTCTTATTAGTTAAATTTTCTCCATATGTACTACAAGACGATTGGATTTAGAAATTGAAATTAAAGTTTATGGATTTCAAGTTTTTGACATGTTGTAACTGATTACCATGAATAAGGTTGGTTATTCCTAATATTAAACTCCAGCAGGTTTTTTTTTTGCAAAAAATGGGGGAAAAATTCTTGTAGCAGTAGCATTTTTCTCTTTCCTTTGTGGATTATTATTAACTGCAATGCAAATCAGCAGCTAAGAAGGTCTTCATCAAGAGTTATAGTTCAGCATTTTGTGATTTCATTTATTCTACTTTAATGATCTACATTAGAAGTCGTTTTCATGAACTATTTGTGTAAGTGCTAATTAAGAAGCAAAAAGTTAGGAGGTTTGCCAATTGATTTGGCCTAGATGTGATTCATGGTGCCTTGGTTTCAATATTGTTGCGTAAGACTAACTTTCCTTTGAAAAAAATGTACTTGATACCCCACATAAGATTGAATGCATAAATTCAAATGCATGGCTTGCTGTTGTAGCCTTTTAGCAGGTTTTTGCTATAGTGCTGAGTTTATATCAATTAAAGTTCTTTATTCATGCAAGTAGAAATGAGTATCATGTCTTGCTGTAAAGGGTTCATTGTAATTTTCTCATTATCTGTTAGTGCATAATCTCATTAAAATACTAAGTAGGTGATTAAATATTCAACTTTGCTTTAGTTTGATTGGGACGGTGATGACAAAGTGCCAAGTGCCAAGCAAACAAAGATTTTGTTTCTAGCTATAGAATAAACAAAGATTTTGTTTCTAGCAATTAATTTAGTGTGACCATTTTCTTTGTTTCACTACCTAGTTTCTAGCTGCTGTTTGGTAACATTTTTTTCATGTAAATTATTGCTCAAAAATTCTAGATTTGATGTTTATTCACTTAAGTTATAGATTTGATGTAAATTATTTCTACAGATATTTTTTTTGTATTTAATATATCTCTAACTTGTTATATTTGTTTCTTTTTTGATAGCTGGATGGATTCAACAGCATCAAGTAATCTCCCTGATAGTAATACTTCACCCGAGAATCAAAGTGGCCGAACCTGAAACCCACTTGTGGTTGAAACTTCAACTCTTGAACCAACAACTACAAATGAGCAAGCAAATGCCAATGCCAATGTCCAGTCAAGTGCTAAGAAACCACCTAGTGGCAAATTGGGATCATTGACATTAAGGTATGGGAACATTTTACTAGGTCGCCTAGTAAAACTAGAGAGGATAAAAAAGCCACTTGCAATTATTGTGGTAAACTCATGAAATGTCCTAGTATAAATGGAACCACTGTCTTGCGTAACCACTTAAATAGATGTAAGAAGAACCCTTTAAACAAACTTGATGAAAACCAAAAGATGTTAATGTTTAAAGCTGTGTTTGGGGATGACATGGGGACTGATAGTGGTTCAGCAATGATTACATGGAAGTTTGATTAAGAAGTTTGTAGAAAATATTGTGCTAGGATGATCACTTTAGATAAGTTGCCTTTTAGGGTGGTTGAACATGTTGGATTTCTTGATTTTTGTAATGTTATGCAACCTCGATTTCAAGTTCCTTCAAGGTTTACTATAGCTAAGGATTGCTATGACTTATTTTTGAGTGAGAAAGAGACGCTTTTGATGTACCTAAAAAAACAAAGCTAAGAGTTTGTCTTACTACTGATATTAGGACTTTTAGGCAAAATCTTAGTTATATGTGTCTTACCGCTCATTTCATTGATTAGGAGTGGAAATTACATAAGCGAATTTTGAGTTTCACTTCAGTTCCTAACCATTCTGGTGAGGTCATTGGAAAATGCATTGAGAAACATTTGCTTGAATGGAGAATAGATAAAGTTCTTACTATCACAGTAGATAATGCAAGTGCTAATGATCTTGGTATTCAGTATGTAAAAAGAAGAGTTAATAATTGGAAGGGTAGTATTTTAAAGAGTGAGCATTTGCATATGAGGTGTTATGCACATATTTTTAGTCTTACTGTGAAAGAGGGTTTGAAAGACTTGGATGATTCAATTTTTAGAATTCGTTCTGCTATGAGGTATGTGAGGTCATCCCCTGCAAGGTTACAAAGATTCAAAATTTGTGTGGAGCAAGAAAAAATAGAAAGTAAAAGCCTTGTTTGTTTAGATGTTGAGACAAGGTGGAATTCAACTTTCTTGATGTTAGAATCTGCTTTGAAGTTTCAAGCAGCTTTTGATAGGTTAGAGGAACAAGATGACAAATATAAAGCTGAGCTTAGGGCAGAAAAAAATAGGGGTTTGCTTACTGGAGATGATTGGGATTATGTTCCTGGATTGTTGCCTTTTTTGAAAAGCTTTTATGATTCTACTTTGCGTGTCTCTGGTTCTTTGTATGTGACTAGCAATAATTACTTTCATGTGGTGTTTGGTGTTGGAATGCAAATTAATGACAGATTGCGTGATCCAAATCCAAGTGTTCAATTAATGGCTTCTCGAATGAAACAAAAATATGAGAAATATTGGGAAAATGTAAAGAACCTCAATCCCTTGCTATTCATTACTGTCATATTAGATGCTAGACGTAAGATGGATTATGCTGTGTTTGTCATTGATGAAGTTTATGATGAAGAAAAGGCTGCGGAGTTGGGTAACCGGGTGAAGGTCAACCTAAATGCATTGTTTGAGCATTATGCTTCAGCTGTTGGTAGTTCTAGTGAGGGAGCAAGTGCTAGTTCTCAAGCACCAATGAAGGTAGAAGAGGATGTTGATGTTAATGATGCAGAGGCATATGCCTTGTCAAAGTACAAACGGAGAAGGGCTGAATCACAATGCAAAGAGGGGAAGTCAGAATTGGAAAGATACTTAGAAGATGTTTATGAACATGATGATAAGAATTTTGATATTTTACTTGGGTGGAAGATAAACAGTTGCAAATATCCAATACTTGCTGCGATGGCACGAGATGTATTGGCCATTCCTGTGACTACTGTGGCCTCTGAATCTGCTTTTAGCACTGGAGGGCGTGTCTTTGATCCATTTCGCAGCTCTCTGACTCCCAAAATGGTTGAAGCCCTTATATGCACACAGAATTGGCTAAATTCTGCACCTGTGGCGGTTGAAAATGAAGAAAAATTACATGTTTGGGAAGATATTGAAAGCAGTAAGCAATTTATAACTTAATTTGATATATTTATATCGTTTTGCTCATTATCTATCATTAAGTCATTTTATGAATTTTATATATATTTTTGTAGATTTTAAAGAGTTGGTCCTTAATGAAACAAGGATGGTCATTAATGATTAACTTCAAGAGAGAAAGGTAATTGGATTTAATTTTCTGCTATTTTAATTATAATTTAGTTTTTTTTCTTTTGGTATGAATAATCTTTTTATTTTTTTTAGGAAATCGAAGATGGAAGAGATTTGACAACAACAATTGCATTGAATGTGAAATTCAGTTTGCAATTTACTGTTTTTAATTTCATATATGGAAAATGGAAATTGGAATGTTGCAATTATATTTTCAAATATTTTGATTTGAACTTGATTTCTAGTAGCTTACTAGTTAGTAGTTTGGTTTTTGGAAGTTGGAATGTAGCTTTTGACTTATTTTGTGATAATATGGATGATTTAGGAGTAATGTTTTATTTAGTTGCTAAGTAAGTTATATGCTGGAATTGTAGAACATAGTGATTATGGATGATTTGTATTGAATATAAATTGTAGTCATCATCGCTTTATTATTGTTTGTGTTTGGTTTGTAGAAATGGCTGTTGTTGTTCTCTCAATTCTCTCCATTGTTTTTGTTGGTTGTTGGTATGTTATAATTTAAAACACATATTTATTTGGCTGTTACAGCACATATTTTTTTTGCTTTTGGTTCTAAAGTTCAATATGATTTTAGGCCTATCTTAAGCTTTTAGGATCATAATCAGTTTTGATTTAAAAAAAATCATAATCAGTTTTGTTGACTTGGTAGTTTGGGTAGTAATGTTAAATTATCATGAAAGCTCTCTAGTAATACTAATGGAGTGTATAGCCTGATAAGGAATGGTCTCTCTTTAGAGTTGAAGTGTTGTCATGACTATTTCATCCCATTCTCATTCTGTTTTGTAAACTCTAAATGTTAGTTTTATAGGCCTTACACATTACTCTGTTTTGTAATTGTTTTCTGCTTTGTAGAATGCTTGAACTTTTCTATTTCCTTTTCTGTTCAGTATAATTTTTTGTAATTGTAATTAGACACTATGAAATTGTTCATTATAATTTTAAGTTTTGTTCTGTAGTAATACTAATGGAATGTATAGCCTGATAAGGAATGGTCTCTTTTTAGAGTTGAAGTGTTGTCATGACTACTTCATCCCATTCTCATTCTGTTTTGTAAACTCTAAATGTTAGTTTTATAGGCCTTACACATTACTCTGTTTTGTAATTGTTTTCTGCTCTGTAGAATGCTTGAACTTTTCTGTTTCCTTTTCTGTTCAGTATAATTTTTTGTAATTGTAATTAGACACTATGAAATTGTTCAATATAATTTTAAGTTTTGTTCTCCAGTAATACTAATGGAATGTATAGCCTGATAAGGAATGGTCTCTCTTTAGAGTTGAAGTGTTGTCATGACTACTTCATCCCATTCTCATTTTGTTTTATAAACTCTAAATGTTAGTTTTATAGGCCTTAAACATTACTCTATTTTGTAATTGTTTTCTGCTCTGTAGAATGCTTGAACTTTTCTATTTCCTTTTCTGTTCAGTATAATTTTTTGTAATTGTAATTAGACACTATGAAATTGTTCAGTATAATTTTAAGTTTTGTAATTATAATTAAACAATTTCACAAGTTACTGCTTTGCAGAATCCTTTACTATTTCCTTCTTCTTGCTCCTTGCTTGACAGTTGACATGTTGTTTGTTGCTCGAAGTAGTGAGAAATTGTAGCTAAGCTTGAATTGGATAGTGCAACCTGCAATGTATATTTTTATTTGCAGTTTAGTTTATACAAATAGCGTTGAAAAAAAAAACGGATCAATTCGGATATTATCCGATCCGATCCGAACGTCAACGGATCGGATATATTCGAATAGTTGAAGAGTGAGGATTGGATTCGGATAATAAAATTAAAACCTGCATAGGTTCGGATCGAATCAAAAAACCAAAAAATCTGAACCGATCCGATCCGATATCACCCCTAGTCAAAACAACAATCCAGACCCTAAACTTTTTTTGTTTAGCTATAACACAGGCAAAAACTTTAATATTTCAATAATAAACAAAAGCAACAGCTTTAATTAAACTACAATATTCATCGACAAAAAAAAATCTAAATTTTCAAAATAAGGTAGATCCAGTAAAGAGGACGAGGACGATAATACCACTAGAGAACGAGAGCTGTAGTTTCGAGTGGGGTCTAACGAGAAGGTAACTCTATCACCTTTCATGGCCACAATGCTTTTAATATCACCTTTCAATTTCTAGTTATGGTAATATTTAAAGTTTTTCAAGCAGTCCCAAAGGTAAAATAGTCACAAAATTAGGCTTTTAACAATTGACTTAACGGTTGACTAAAAGAAAAACTTAGTTATCCTTTGATATAAAAAAGTTAGAAGCGAAGTGTCCATTTTTTTAATTAATAAATTGAAGTTGAATTATAACTAAATATTAAGAAGGTGACCCTTATTGTTATATTGTTTTTTAAAACCTTTTATGATGTTCGTCTACATTTATCTAGTTTCGAGTCAACCTGTTATGATGTTTATTGTTTTTTACCTAAAACCAGGCTTCACCGATGCAATATTGGATAAAGTTTTGTCTAATCCTAAAATGTTAAAATGTTAGACTCCTAATTTCAATCATTAAAATCCAAATTCTTATTGTTTCAATTATAAAAAATATATTAAACAAAAACAAATTTTCATAAGTTGGTCAATCTGAAGAATTTTATCTTCATTACAAGAACAGAGAACCCTCCCACCTTTTTTTTTTGCAGCTTTTTTTTTAACATGTCAAGGGAATGCATACATAACATATTTCACTAATTTCTCAGACTCAATAATAAACAAAGCAATTTTTTTATGACCAAAAAACACTTCTAATATGAAGTTGAATAGTTGGTGATCAACCTTTTAGTATGGAAGAAGATGCAGTAGATAAGGAGCAATCCTCGTTTCCTCCTGGCAGGATGAAATGATGAATCATAAGACTTTCCAATTAGAATAGAAGTACATCGATATTATTATAATATTAGATGGAGTTCAATGTTTGATATACAGCTATATAAGGTTTTACTTAGTTTAGCATTTGAGAAACTAATGAAACTATGAATATCAGATCAGATATACAGACAATACAAGCAGAGATATAAGAGCATAACAAGTAGTATTCCATAGCTCTAATGTGCTGCTAACAGCATCTCTACTTTCTCAGTCAAACTTTTAATGTACTCTTTCCTCGCGGGGTGATCCTCCTGCGGCCGATTATAAGCTGTCCACACTGGTTCTCCCACAAACAATCTCATTAACTGCGCATTGCACGTAACACATATCAATCACAGCTCCAACCATCCACATTCACCTATAAATCAGATCCCTTCATTCTTAATTTCTAAAGACTGAGATACTGCAGATTTCCTTACCTTGACATAGTTGCTGGTGTCAAGAGTGAACCTATGGTAGATTCCAGCAGGCAATATAATGAGATCACCAGCTTTGATCCAGATTCTTATCCAACGGTCATCCTTGTCCCTGACATCAAAATATCCACTGCCTTCCAGGCAGTAGCGTATCTCTTCATCGGCATGTATGTGCTCAGTATAAAAGTTCTTCAGCTTCTCCTCATAGTTAGCAACTTTCTCTGGGCATAAATCAAGCAAATCCTGTGCAAACAAACAAGATGACTTAGTCAAACGAAGGTTCTTTTTGATGCTAAGGACTTACTCTGAAATTAAAAACTAGGCAAAGCAACTAAACAACTCCTTACAACACTCTTTACTATATTGAGAAATGATAACTCCGGTTGTAACCTTTTTTTCATGGTTTTTTTCTTATATTGTCACTCTAAATAATGAGTCATAACAAGATTCAAAGAAAAGAATGCAATGGTATTGAATTTGCAGAGTATAAGCTCAAGGCCTTACTCTACTCAGAAAAAACAGAATGGATCCCCATTTCCCCGATCAAAAAGAAAAATGGAAAAGACTTCTAATAGATGCCTCAAAATTCATAATAAGAACATAAAGGACCAGGCCAAGCATACATAGAAAAACTGGGCAGAGCTTGAACAGAATGTTAATACTAACTTCAATCTTAAAAATCAAAACCACAAGTTAAAAAAAAAAAAACTACCATGTAATTGTAACCTCTGGCTTCTCTGATCTTCTTCAATTCCTCATCATTCTCGTAATCCTTGGGGTTCAAATGCCAATACAACACTCCCAACTCTGCCATTTTTCAACATCGATCAATTTCATTAACCCAAAATACAAAAAGAACAAGAAAAAAAAACCCAGAAAATCTAAGAGTAAAGAAGAAATGGAACTGACCCGCCAAACGATCCAAGGAAACAGACTCGTTGGGGTTGCGTTGATGAGGAAGCCTTTGATCTTCTTTGCTCTCATCCATAAACCAAGCCTGTTTTTTCAATTGAAAAGAAAAACCAATACTATCATTCAACCATTTTTAACGTTATTGCAAAAGCTCCCATTTTGACTGAGCTTAGAAATGAAATTGGCATTGAAGAGACTTACCTCGATAGCCATGGGCGATACTCTGTGACTCAGATTCAACCTTGAAGTTGGGTGGGTTTCATTTATTTAGTATTTATCGACGACGTAGAGTTGTCCTGTCGTGCTAGATTTTGGCCCCGTCGTTGATCGTGGGTTTGCCACGTGTAGCCTCTGGTTTTCTCTTCTTGTTTTTGTGGTGTTTGCCTTTGTAACCTGCACAATATCATTTTTGGCCTTATGTGAAATGGGATTTTAAAGAAGGAATATTATTCCAACCAGAAAAACAGAGGATTGTTATTTCTTTTTTTTAATAATTTCGGGTAAAAAAACATAGAATTTATATTATTTGCCGTACCAAAAAGAGGAAAGTTATTACTTGTAACAAAATATTAATGAAAACATCAGTAGTAAGGAACCTTAACTAAACTTCAGCTTACATTCATTTCTTTGTGATTTTATACTTCCCCCACCCTATTTTTGTATGATTTGTACTAAATTTAAGAAAAAGAAACTTTTGGTTTTGATTTATTTTATATTCAAAATTTTAAATTCTTTTATGAAATGATTGTTGTATGATTTTCCATGGCTAAAAATTCAAAAAATAAAACATGATAAACAATTTTGGAATATAAAAAGGGTAAAATTATTAGGTGTTTAAAATGAAATGAATATGATTTAGAGATAATAATAATAATAATAATAATAATAATAATAATAATAATAATAATAATAATAAAGAAAATGAGAAGGGAAAGAACATTCTTAACTTCTCGAAACCAATTTTGTCAAAGCTAGCAGTTAGAAACCAAACAGGAAATTAGTTGCAAATGTATTGTTGCAACATAAAGGGTTCATAGCAAAAACAGGGCTTCAAGAGAAACATGTGAAGTGAGGGAAATAAAAGCTTATCTACAAGGAATCATGTCACCATATAGCCCAATTGAGTCCCAAATCTGAAATAGAAAGTAACAAAGCAGGATATAGATGATGATACCCATTGATGGAAATAGAGCAAGTTCAACTGTGCTACAACAAGATACTAGCATAGCCAAAGGTAGTCAAAATTTACAAATAAAGGTTATGCAAAAGAAAAGCACTCCTTGCCGCTACAATTGGCTCAATACCTCAAAGCCAAGAAGAGATCCTAGCATCAGAAGCAAGAAATTCCCGAAGATGGTCCTAAGCTTCGCAAAGTACAAAATTGACCAGAGGATTGTAAACTCATAGCATTCAAAAGATGATTCTCTGAGTAAGAAACTCAACCCTAACAAGCCAAGTTATATAATATGCAGCCATGTAGAAGGCTCTCAGGTTACTTTTTCTTTCCTTCTATGTCTGCTATGGTAATAGACCTAAAGAACATCTCTTTACTCGAGTGGCAATGGGCTCAGATGGATAAAACACATTTAATTCAGTGTTCTTGAATGCCTGCATGGAAATCAAAACACAAGTAAGATTCCACCCTTACCTAATTTCAAGGTTGAATTGAGATGATATGCACAACCAATGAGCAAGCGTGATGGAGCAAATATGATGAATTAGGTTCATTTGATAAAATCATTATGCAAAACAAAGAAATATTTGACAAGATCTTCCTGAAATTATATATATGTGCATCCATCAGTCACAGTTCTTACAAGAACCATAATTTTATCAAATACAAGAGATCAACCATCAAGTATTGTGCACTACTAGTTGTGAATACAAACTAACATATTTGCATCATAAAAAATGCAAGGAACAATTTCATAGCTTACTTTCATCATTGAGATCTACAGAAAGATCCGCAAGTTTTTCTTGGTGGTCAGATGAGCTGCAAAATGCATGTGGCAATCCAGACTGTGGTGGAGAACTTGTGCTGCTCCTGCTTGATTGTCCATTTGAGTTGTGAGTTCTTATCTGATGGTTCATGTAATCCAAGCTAGAAGAAATTTGTCCCTCATTCTTCTTTCCCTTGAAATATTTTCCCCTACAAAAGAATGGGCCAACAAGAAGTATAAAGATTAAAATTAAAAACATTTAGTAGAGGTGTTTTTAGTAACTTGAGATTAGTGGTATCTCGAGTAAATGATATCTTAGCTACTATAGGTACCTATCTTTTCGCTTTTCAAGATATCGCTGCAGTGATACTTTTCTGTTACCATCTTAAGACCAAGCAGAAAGTGTTAGAACAGGAAAAAAAGAGCCAATAATTATCATATATTTTCAGGCAGAACAACTTTTTAATTCCCCCGTCATCAGAGGATTATAATGAATATCCCAAGGCACCAACTGAGATCTTTTCCGTGAACCATTTTGGATATGCTTTTCAAGAGTCTCATTTACCTACAATAACTAACACGATCAAGCACTTGCTTTTATGTGTTGCATAAATAGAAATAGGATACAAACTCTAAATTGCAGTAACTAGCCTTCTAAATGATGACAAATAAGTTAGGATCAGTCTCCTCTACGTTAATTTTAGTAGCATAAGGTTCCATAATAATCTATCCTCATGTTTTTAGACTTTATCTATAACCAAGTCTATAGCTCAGCTGACAGGTAAGGTTTTTGGTAGATAAAACCTATGCTTGATATCCTTAAGGACTTCTCTAACGATAATGATCATGATAAAAGACTATTTGGCTAGACCTAGCATTTGGCTGCAAAATAAAGCCACTGAAATTCAAAGCTCTTTTCCTATTTAAGTTATTTATGTCTTGAATTATTACATCACCAAACAAGAGTTACGATTGCATTTTCACATTATAGAACATTTTCTAAGAAAAATATATGAAAAAGAGGAAAACATGTCATACCAGATTCACGATAGATATTTCCATTTTCCCTAAACTGAGGTTGGTATTCTGTTATCTTATCTGTAAAGGCAAATTGTAATCAATGTCGTTAGATTATCACCAAGCCACTGAATCCAGCAAAAAGATTAAAAAAAACCATTGACCACATAATATTGTTGGAATTATCTTCATTTCAGCATTCAAGCATGAGCCACATTCATGTCAATACTCTATTTTTGTTTAGTATAAGACCTAAAACATTTAGACTGCATCTAGCTCTTAGTGCTCTATTTTGTTCTACGACTGCCATTCAAGTAACGCATGAGATGAGTGTGCATGCCCGTGCACACACACACACAGATATATATGATTCAAAACAAGATATACAACCTAAAAAAAAAGCATAGGTCACAGCTAAATAAAAATAAGGAAAGTTAGTGTCCTATTTAGAAAACAAAGAGATATGTTTCAAAACTACCAATTTCTGAGCTTTCTTATCCATTAACTAAAATGTAGTTACAGTTCAAATATACCTTAGATAATTTTCAAACACCATAATTTGCTTCCTTGAAATAGACAAAGAAGGCAGTTAATTTATCCATTCCAAATCTAACCTGTTAACATGGTATGAGAGTTCAAGGCAGTAGGAGCAATAAGGCCATTTTTATCACCAGCTGCTTGTACATGGCACATAGAGGACCTAAGGGCTGCATTTCCACTACATAGATTGTCCTGTGGAAAATCAATAGGAGTCGCTGCCAGGTGCATGATTGCCCGTGCCTGCAAACCCATATTTGGATGCATTGGAAGGCCAACATGCTATCATTGTTCTCCATGTATCCACAGAAAGAGGAAGCTTCATTACCTTATCAAGTGGTACTGCATCATACACATTGACCTTTCCACAATAGAAAATCGTCATTTGCCCACCCAATTCATTTGTTGCACAAGGACTTCTGTTAAGCAATTTCAAACTCTCCCGCTGAGAACTTAAAAGTCAAGAAAACACACAAATTTACAACTGTACATTACTCTATCCAAACCGAAAATAATGCAGCCTACCCACAAGGCAAAAAACCACAAATGCAAGTTGTTAACTATTGGCGTAGACTATATTACCAGTGTTGGGGTATTATCTACAAAAATTACAAAATCAAGCTCCCAATACTTACATTCTAGAGTCCGAATGCAATTTCCATAGATCAATGATAGCACAACAGGATTTCACATCAAACATTAACTACTGTAAATTGAAAGAAATAATTAGAGGGTCCATCAATACCATCCCTTTTGAAAACCCAATTATTGAGTTGCACTGCTTTGTAAAAATTACATAGACCATACAATCCAAGTAAACTTTATGATCTACCAAAGGATTTGGATAAAACCCTCAATGCAGAAATACACTAACACAAAATTAACCTAAGAAATACTACTAAATACTAATAAGAAAAAAATTAACCTGGGAGAGAGATTCTTGTTATCCGTGTCACCACCCTGGCAATTTGTCTCCCCCACCGGAGCAGGTTTAAAAGGGGGATCTTTTCGCCTATACGGGCTTTCTTCTTCTCCACAAACCGCTTCTTTTACGGAATCACCTGAATTCGAAGCCACCTAAACAAAGCATTCCCAAATTACAGCCTATTTCTCTAAATAATAAAGTGAAGCAAACAGTAGCCAAAAAAGAAAATAAAATGAAGCAAAAGAAAAAAAATAAAAAGAGAGGTGAACTCACACGCACAGCTGCATTTTGCGGTGGCACTGGCGGCGGTGGTGGAGAAACGACAATATTCCGGAGAGCTCCGGCGCCGGAATCATCGTTGCTTTCCAACAACGCCTTGAGTGAAATCACTTGCTGGATTGCCTGCGATTTGTTCCAAGACGGCCTCCGCATTCCTGTAGTGCCACGTGTAATTTTTAATTATTACATTTTTTTCCCTTCTATCCATGTTTCCAGGGATTCTGGATACAGTTGAGAAAATACGGAGACCAAGAAAGGGCAAAAGTGGAAAACAAAAACAAAAAGGAAAAAACCCAAAAATAAAAAAAATGAAAAGAACCTTTTTCTTTGAGGAATTTGCGACAATCTTCGCGAGTGAGCTGCGAAATGTCTTCCTCAGTTAGTTGGCTTAGGGGCTTATCAAGTATCGAGCTACACGGCGCCGTTTCAGTCGCCGTCGCCGTCGCCGTCCCCGTCGCCGCCGCCGTCGTCGTTATCCCAGCCTCCATCTAACCGTCGCCGGAAATCCACCACAGTGGCAGCGCAGGTAATGACAGGGAATTTGGAGGCCCAATGTTGTCTACTAAAAGAGTGGCCGCGGCAACCAAAACAATTTTGCGGGAGAAGGATGGGGTGGGTTGGGTGCGGGGAGAGCTTTATTGTTTGTTTTTTGTTTTATTTTTTAATTTGTTTTGGGTTGATTAATTGATTATGAGGTTGTGCGAAGCACCCTAGTCTGCCACGTAAGCTAAGGTTTTGTTGTTGTTATGTGGTAATAATTAGATTTTATGGTGTAACTGTGGGCTAAATGATGTGAGAAATTGCGGTTTTGCCATTTTAGAAGAACGTGGCAAACGTTAATGGGAGTTGAAAAATATCTGGCTATACTGTTCACAAGTGTTAATGTGTCATTGTAGCGAGGAGATTAAGGTATCTCTGTCCTTAGCATTAGATTCTCCCACTTCAATCTTTTATTATTATATAAAATTATTTGTGTTTCTGTTTCTGTTTTGCCAATGGCAATGGTAATGTGTACACTTGCTACAGTTAACGCAGTAATACTTCCATGGGTTTTACTCGGATTCAATTCAAGTGTTTTAATAGCTTTTTAAAGGTAATTAAAATTTATTCACCAAAAAAAAGTGATTAAAATATTATTAAGAAAGAAAAATATTAATCAAAATTTTGGTATTAGTTAGGGTGATATTTAAAATATTATAATTTATAATTTATTTTTTGTTAAATTTAATAAAATTAGTAAAGAGAATAATTTTGTATAAATATATAAAAGTCAAAGTTTTTTATTACAAGTAAAACATTCTATATAGATAATTCAAATGTTAGACACATATAATATTTTAAAATAAAAATAATAATAATCATTTATTCAATTTTTTAAAATATAAAAATTTATGTATATTAAAATTACAAAATAAATCTATTATCTCATTTCAATTTCTAAAAGATAAACATATATATATTAAAATTAAAAAAATTTACGTATCATTTATTAATTTCTTTACATATCTTTTATCAATATATGTGTATTGTTGCTCTCTATATATATTGAAAACATATTTATAGAAATAATTAACTTTAGTATAAACATATTAATCGAACAAAGATAGGCAAAGGCCTCCCAAAAAAAAAAAAGAACACTTTGAAAAACCTTCTACATATAATATAAGTTGCCGTTGAGGGCATTTGCACAACATCCCTTACCCACCCCGCACCACCACACCCCCCACCCCCCCCACCACAAACACAAAATTCATGTATTTATTTATATGTATAATATATTATATTAAATAAATTTAAATTAGTCCCTCAAAATTAAAAAATTTTAAAATTATATTGATATTTATTATTTTACTTACCAATTTCTTTCACAAGTACTTAAAATTAATTGGATTGTCACAAATAATAAGTTACAATCATATGAACTTAAAAAACGCAATTAAACTTTCAATCAATTTAAAAATCAAATAAACCTAGAATATTTTTCTAACTCATCAGCCGCCCAAAATAACTTCTTTTCTATTTTTTATTTTTCCAATATACTTTACACTTTTACTTATAATTTTGCCAATCATCCTCTCAAAAGTAGGACTATCAAAATTATTAAGTTTTGTTTGTTAAATTTTTTTAATATAATTTTATTATTTACAAAATATATTTTTATTATTTTTTAGGCTAAAGGGTTAAAAAGACCCTTAAAAAATAATTTTCGCAATTGAGCCCCTAACCTTTTTTCGCAATCAATTAAGCCCTTATATTTCAATTTTCACTTAATTGAGCCCCTTCGTGAACAGGTACCGTTTGATCCGTACAGAAATTGTTAAATCCATACACTACATGTGGCTAAAAAAATAACAGACCTAATGGTTTCTGTCCAGGTAAGGGTTCAATCAAATGAAATTGATAATATAAGAACTGAATTGATTGTGAAAAAATATAAAGACTCAATTGCGAAACCTTTTATTATTCAAGGGTTTTTTTGACCCTTTAACCTATTTTTTAATATATGTTTTATGTTATTAATACATAATGATAGAACTCAACTATATATATATATAGAGAGAGAGAGAGAGAGAGATTTACATTTTTAGTTGGCTTCTCAAAATCAAAGGTTAAGATCCTTCTGTGAAGATAGGAGTTATAGCAAGAGATGGAGTAGGGAACGTAACGGTGCTCATGGTAGCAATCAAACGTGGGCGATTACTGCATGTTTAGTTAGGCATATGCAGCTTCCAAAGCCATTGAACTTGCGAAAGATCTTGGGCTGAAGGATGTGATCGTGGAAGGGGATTCATTGACCACAATCAAACTGTTGGAAAATACAAGGGATGACCTAATAGCGGTTGGTCCAATCCCTGATGAAGGGCGCAGCATGCTGAATTTCTTTAGAAACATTCGGTTTTTGCTAAGAATGTAAACGATACGAGTACCCGTGAAATTTGAGGTATCCAAATCTGAATCCGATTAAATACTCAATTATTTTGATTTTTACTGCTCGAACCCTACCTATTTAATATAAGAACTATCCGTTTAACTATCCGAACCTGCTAAATACTTATTTATTAAGTCATATTTGACTTTTAATTTTAAATTTAAAAATAATTTTAAGAAAATTAAATTAATACATTTAAATTAACTCATAAAAATAAATTAATGTTAAAAATCATAATTAAAATACTTAATGAATTAATTTAATTAAGTATTATATTAATAATAAATATTTTATAAATAAAAATATATATAATAATATTTAAAAAATTTTATTTATAATCAAGTTTGGGTAGTAGAGTACATTAAAATCACTACCCGAATCCTACGCAAACCCATGATGGGTAGTAAAATTGCTACCCGAACCTTATCCAAACCCGATTATTAACTACCTTAATCCTATTTAATTAGGTTGGGTAGTACCGGGTACTCATTTATATCCCTAGTTTTGACACACGAGGATGACAGGGAACCAGGCAGCACATATCTTAGGTAAACAAGGCTTAATGTTAGAAGAGAAAATTTGGATTGAGGATTGTCCAGATTTTTTTTGCTACTGCTGTAATTGTTGATAAACTCGAAGTTTAATAAAATACAATCTTTGTTCAATTTTTTTTTAATTATGAATGAGTTCTTATCATTGACATGTGTACATTTATAATTGAATTATATTTAATGCAAACAACTTATATATAAATGTTATACACTATCATTCAATAATAAATTATCTAACTAATAAAGTTAACAATTATGCATATTTTTTAAAAAAATTTATTGATATTTATTTTTAAATATTTATATATATTTTTTAAAATTTTCTTATTAATAAAGTGGTTTTATGATTATTGACAGTGTTTAGCATTATATATTTTTAACCCCGTAGTGCTCTTACAATTTTTAAAGGTAAAAATATGACATCAACTATAATAATGAACTCTCTTCCTGCATGCTGGCTGTTTGGTGTTTGTTCTTTTGCTTCTGTGTTTTTCTGCTCTGTTCGTGTTGGTTCTTCAGGGCAATCTGTTTTTGGTTCTGCGTTTTTTGCTTCTGTGTTTGTGTCTGGATGTTTTTGCCCAGCCTTATAGCTTTTGCTTTTGGTTCTCCTAGATGTGTCGTACCCCTCTATTTCAGGCTTTCTCTTGGGTTAATCCTTGAGTAGTCTATTGTTAATAAAAGCTCAACATTTGCCTTTCAAAAAAAAAAACTCACTTATTTAGTTATAAAACTTACCATCCCTACATGGCCAATGAGACCTCGACTTAGTGGCAAAGAAGAGGTTTTAAGATTTTGAAATCTCAAATTCAAGTATTACCATTTGTGAGCTTGAAGTCTAATTATTTATTAGTTTAAATAATTGATTTAGTTAGTTAAGTGTTGTCGTTAAGCAAGGGTTACAAGTTCTATGAATATAATATTTTATTATTATTGTAACTTTTTATATAATGTTTCGATATACCATTTAAAAAAAAATTACCATCCACGAACAATGAAAGTTTAGTTTAACAATTATTACATTTTCTTAGAAGAGATTAAGTGTAAAGTTCGAATTCTCTTTCCCCTTATAACTCTTTTAAAAAAAAAAAACTTTACCATCCATGAACAACCAAAATTTAGTTTAGCAGTTGTTACCCCTTTAAAAAGAAATTAGATATAAAGTTCGCATTCTCCTCCCCTTATACCTCCCTATGAAAAAAAATACCATCCATGCATTATGATTTTTTTTATGGTATAGTATTATATTTATTTCATATTATTTCCTTATGTATCAATTAGTGTTTGCAAATTAACAATTTTCATTAAAAAAAATAGAGAAACTCATTGGTGAAAGGTCTTAACTTTGTTAAATATTCTTTATCATTTGGTTTTAAGCAAATTTCCATTTTCATTTTTCTTTCTCATGTGATGCAATCCAATAGAAATGGGGATAGTAACTCCATAAAGCGTCATCTTGTAGTTTAGGTAGAGGATTCAAGTCTTGGGATCAGCATGAATGCATAAGGTCAATGTGAGGGGTCTGCCTTTAAGATTATCCGATGAAAAATTAATTTCGAGATTAGTATAAATTGAGAAAAAAATCCTTTGACTGTCAAAACAAACAAAAAAACCTCCACAAAGAACTATAGCGTTTACACTTAGACTGAAGTGCAGTAAAAATTGATTGGTTTCCCGATCAGACCCAACCGGAAAACCCCTGACCTTAGCCGACAGATCAAAAGCCCCAATTTGCCTTAAATGCTTCTGAAGTCTCAACCCCACCCAAACCAAACCCCACTAGCTCGCACCAGTAGGTCCAGGTCCGCACTAACAAAAAAAAATTGCTTTCTCACTGAACCTTCCTCCTTCGTAATTTTACCACTTCAGATTAATTGGTTTTTTTTATTATAGAATACTTTTAAAACTTAAGATATTCAAAGGAGATTTCAGTAATATTTAAAATTAAAAATTTCGTATTGAAAGTTTTGAATTGGAATTTTATAATGTCAAGGATGAAGTCCATAGAATGGGAGAGTTCCTTCCCCTTCCTTTATGTCTTTTTTTTTTTAATTTTAGTTTTACCTTAAATTTCAATAATTAAAATTAAAAAATGTAATATTTTATCAAGAAATACACAATAATTAATAAATAAATAAATAAATGCATTCATGTCGTCATACTATTTATGTACTTTTACTTTTGTTGCTTCCCATGCGTGGAGAATGAAGTGCCCGACTAATCGAGTGCTAAGTAAACTTCGCATCTCATAATTTAAATCACTTATTATTTGAGAATTGAGATGGATTGACAACATTAAATTTTAGTCACAAACGAAAGAAGAAGAAGAGAAAATATTTTGTCGTTTATTGGCTTGATCTTTTTGAATGTGATGGTAGCTCTTTTTCTCCATCTCTGTCAAACAAATATTTTCTTCCATTGGGGTCCCAGCGAAAATTTAATGGGGTGATAGAGTTGTGAAAAAAGCATTCAATTAAAGGGGTTCAATAATGTTAGGGAATGGGGGAGAATAGTGTAGGCAGTATAGGGCAGTTAGGGCTATGGCCTGTGGCGATGACTGCGGGGCTTCACTCAGATGTTCGTCCCGTACGAGACAGAGCAAATTACAGTCTACAGAGTCCCTATTCCCACACACGTATGCGAGCACACGTGTGCTTGCCACTTCCATTCCATCTAACCCAATTACAACAGACATTTTTGTTTTTTGATGTTTTACATTTTAGCCTTTCTTTTGTTTTATTTTCTCCGCAATAATTAGTATTATTATGACTACATGTCCCAATTATATATGAAAAATATTAGTAACAGTTATTTTTACAATCATATTTTAAATTTTTTATTTTATTGAGTCACATCACTATTTAATTTTACGTAAAAATCGATTACTTACTATTATAAATTACTTGAAAAATATTTTTTTGACATTAAGATATTTTAACTTTTTACTTCTCACCTGAGTAACTCATTTTCACGTAAAATTAAAAAATAACGTGACTCAATAAAATAAAAAATGTTAAAATATAATTGTAAAAATAACTATGGCTAGCATTCTTCATTATATGTTCCATTCCAATAACAATAACATCTTTGTGAAATAGGGGTTTGTCTCTTTTTGATAAAAGTGTAGGGATTCAAATCCAACTTAGGGTTTCCCCTAACATAGGATAGGAAGGTCTAATGGCAAAATCCAACTGCAAACTTGCCGAAATATTTACTTTAAAAGGACTTGTACTTGATCGCTATTTTCACACTTTATTGTTGCAAGGATGAGATTTGGATTCAAATTAGAGTGCACTTTGCATTGCTTTTGCTCATCACTGTCCACTTTAAACCCCATAAGTCAAAATTATCAGAATAAAAAAAATCGTTGTCTTAGCATCGATATATGCTTTGATTTATTAAGAACTCTAATTTCTGCAAAACAAGATAATAATCACCGAAAATAATTCAAATTACCAAGTAGAAGTATTTTTTATATATTTAATATTAAAATAAGTAATCATCTTTCATTTCAATTTTTTTATCTGTTAATAAAATTTACGTTTGTAAATGATAAACTTCAAAGGGTAAAATTTTAAGTTGCAAACAGAATGTTACCTAAAAACATCAAGAAAAAATATGTATTGTCTTTACGTACAATGGTAAAAGAGTCACTCACCACTCACTACTATGAACTATGAAGCACTGTATAAAAACACCATCACAATCATTCAGGGCAATGTAGACCCCAGCCTCACCTATTTGGCCAGACAATAAAACAAAAATATATAGCCCTTTTTCTCCTATAATCTTTTTTGTGCATTGCTGTCTTTGACTTGGACTCTCTCTCACGCAAAAGAAAAAAAAAGGCCCTTCAAAAACAATCTTCTCCTTCATCAGTCCTTACTCGTTGAGCTGTTTAATAACCTCCTCCGCCAGCTCCTCCTCGGCATGGGCGTATCCCTCCACCACCACCACCACACAGTCGTTGCCTTTACTTTTCTCTTATTTGCTTCTGCTTCAGTCATCACTCTTTCTCAACTCAGTAAGCACTTTATATCCTTTTTTGATGCAACTTTTCAACTTTGAATACAATGATATCTATATATATATATATATATATATATATATATATATATATATATATATGTAACCAATGACTCGGTCTTAACTCAGTGAGGTTTTGTCTTCCCTTTTGCAGGCAGCGGCTTCCAGGAGAGAGAGGGAAGTAAGAAGAGAAGTGGGTCAGGATTGTTGGACCGCTTCTTGGCTCAGAAACGACTGGACGGCCCGGGTTCTTCACCACCTTCTTGTAGATCCAAGTGTGGAAGTTGCTCACCTTGTAAACCGGTTCACGTCCCGATTCAACCAGGGTTGAGTATGCCACTAGAGTACTACCCTGAAGCTTGGCGTTGCAAGTGTGGCAACAAGCTTTTCATGCCCTAAAAGGAAAAAAATATAGAGAACAAAGCAAATACAATAATATTCCAAGACCTTTTTCAAAAAAGTATGAAATTTTTTTAGTACTTGTAATATATTATTGCTATTGTGGTAACTTACATTGTTGGTTCTTTCTATTTTTATATAAGGATTTTGCATTTCTCTTGAGAGACAGGAAAGCTTTGGGAATGTAAGTTACTTGTAGGTGAGATTACCAAGAGGGATCTCTCATCTCCCTCTCTCTCTTTTCTTCCTTTTAATCCTTCTTCGTCTTTCTCTTCTGCTTATGATCTTTCTCTTTTTCATTTTCTTTTCCTCTTTCACTTGCATTTGTATGGAACAAATTGGAAGTAAAGACTGTAATTAAGATTATGTTTTTATGAAACAAAAAAAACAGAATGTTATTCACTTGGAGTAGTATGCATATTAATTATTCTCCTTAATCACTCCGCTTTGAATTGAAAGTGAGATCTGTTTTCTAAGCTTTATGTTTGTAGTGGGCTTTTACTTTTTAGTACTGTCATGAGTCATGATCATTGCACGTACATATGTAACCCAGATTCAGCTGTTTTTAATTTTTGTTTTTGGCCAAAGAGCTGTTTTTAATTAGAAAGCCCTTTCTTTGTTATTTTTACCATATTTTATTTTTATGACGAAATATCCTTTGGGGACAAATTCCGAAATTTTAGTACCCTGATGATAATTCTTCTATAAATATCATTTAAAGCATGATATTTAGGTAGAGTTGAGTCAGTCCTTGATAGGCCAACGTGTCGGAATTGCATGCTCAATTGACTTACAATATTTTAGCTTTTTTTTACATTGACTTGATGGAGTTAATATTTCTTAGTATGATTTATCGAAAAAATAAATAGATTTTACATGAAAATTAAAACTTCAGCTAATTATAAAGTCACCCATATGATTAACATCTTTATTGAGGTTTTTGAATGTAGAATTCAATTCAAAAATAAAAATAAAAAACGGCTTTATTCAGTTCTTGTTCATTATACATTTTTAATGCTATAGAATTCCACCATGCTAAAATATTATCAAGAATTCAAGACTATCTAATGATCTCTTCTAAACATGACTAAGATGGGGAAGTTTAATTTAAGGAAAACGAGACGTTTTTCAAGTATGTGTGTTGATGAACTGTGAGAATCAGCAAGGTTTTGAAAGTTAGACTGCATTGGAAGCAAAGTGCATGTGATTGAACTTACAAGTAATTGAAAAAAAAAAGTAAAAGTTGATTTTTTCGTTAGATATTTAGATATAATTCGATTTTTGAAGTTGTAACTATTTAAAAGATTTTACTGTTTTTCATTTTTGATTCAAATATAATTAATTTTATATTATAACATGGATGAAAATATTTATAATTAGATAAAAAGGTGCATGTGAATGATGAATAAGATGGGGGGTTCCAGTTCCATTATTTTCTCTTCTGAGTTGAATAGGAGACTACAGAGATAAAGCATCAAAGGAGAACAATGATGGGGACATCTTGTTTGTTTCCCCTAGCTTCCTCATCTGAGGCTGAAACCTGGTTGCTTCTGTGTTTGTTTCCTTTCTTCTCATACTATGCAAACTATTTCTTCTCTTCTCCCTCTGCCTATCCATAATCTCTTTTGCTGTTCAAGGGATCGATACGACAGCATTCAATGTACTTGTCAAATTCCATAATCTCTCAAAGGATTTCCCCACAGCTACCACTACTGAATTCCTCAAATTTCCAATTACTTTTGCTTTGGGCCATTACGGTAGTTTTGAAATGTACTTGTCAAGTTTGTCGTATGGTTTTACTACACAGTAACCTTTTTCAGTACTTGGGTTTGGGAGACAAGACATGTTTCTTAAGTTTACGATCCATTAACTTGATTTTGCTGCTCACAAGGAGTGCAACATGGACAGGAGCAATGTGTCTTGTGTTGGGAAGTGATGATCATCAGCATCACGTAAGGAAAGTTGAAAATAATTCTCTCTTATGAATATTGTTTAACATAACAAAGACCTCCTCGAGATTTGATGAATTGAAGAGTTAAAAAATACCAGTTCAAAAGGTTTGAAAGTTTATTATTCATTTTTCATTTTGTATGTTGTTATTTTTTTTTTCACATATTAAAAAATTGGTTATAATATAGTTTATACTGAAATTTTCATTTTTATTGTAAAATTAATGTTTCATGTTTTTTAATATTGAAAAGGTAAACAAATTTTGAAAAATAAATTTGGAATATGATAAAATAACAACTAATTTTATTTGTTGGAATTCCGAAACGCACTCTTATAACTAATTTTATGTCTAAAGTAAAATTGGAATTATGAATACTCATTGGGTTAAATTTTTTTAGGTCAGCACCAATCATGTGGTTGCTAACAAAAATTAATCTCATATTTAATGTTATATTGACACACTTTGTGATATACAAAAATAAAAATAATTGATTGATCTTTTATGTCATTCTCAAGACTCATCTTTTTTTGTGTAGACCACAAGTATTCTCATCCGTTTTAACGGTCTGAGATTAATATTGTTCAGAATTTAATCACAGTTAAGGCTTTTTCTCCAAAGATGTCATTCTCAAGACTCTTCTTTTATACCTATATTATTGGAGCAGTTATTAATTATGTCTCTTATTGCTCATCTTATTTTTGGAGTGTTGGTGCACCTAATTTAATCAATTTTACTTTTTTTTAATCCTTATGTGATCTGGAATATCTCCTAATGGATTTACTGAGTTTTTAAAAAAATTAAAAAAGAAAATAACTTCTCCAATAGACTTCTAGGGTTTCAAACAAGATTACAAATCACTCATTTTTTTTCCTTCCAATTTACAGTAAAGAGGAATAAACGTTTTTTTCTTCATCTTGGAAGAAAGAAAAAATTGTTCTCAACTCATTCAACAATGACAAATTTTCTTTGTCCTCCGTGAATGGAGAAAAGAGCGAGTTGTCCATTGGCGACAGGCGAGGAAAAGAGTGAAAGTCTGTGGTAATAAATTCAGTAGAAACACACGAGTGGTTGGTGTCTTTGCTGTCTTAACATATAGGTTAGGAACATAGATCTCTGTCTGATTACATGTGGCACTGTTGTTTATCTAAAATAAGGTATGAAAAATGAAGAGAATTTTGTTTTATTTTTTAAAAAGTGTTAAAGTGTTAAAATGGTAAGGGAAATTACTATATAAGATAATAATAATAAAAAAGAAGCCCCACAGCCTTTACTTTAAAGGGTCCCCACAAGCCTTTATATCAATCAAAGGGACGATATTTACTGACGTACTCTGAGAATCCCACTCCCAATTTCCTTTTATGATGTCTTGTTCAACTGTCCCTCACTAGACTTGACCATTTTCATATTTTAAATACTGAATATTTTTTTAAAAAATAATTATCTTATTATATTTAAGATGAATTATAACTAATTTTTTTACCGATAAATAATTAAAAAAAGTGAAATAATTTTTTAAAAATATTTAAATATAATTCGAATTATAAAGGTATCATTATTATAAGAATTTTATCATTTACCACTTCTAACTCAAACAAAATTAATTTTTTACTGTAAAACAACTAAAAATACGTGTAGTTACAAAAAAAAACTAGTTTTTTCTTTTATAATGTCAAATAATTTTAAGTTTGCATTTGGTGCACAAAATTATTTATAGGACAGAATAATATAAAATTATAAATAAGATTGAATTAAATGATGTCATCTTATCTAATGTTTATGTGTACAAGGATAAGATAAAATGATTTTATATATTTTTCATTTTATTTGCTATGTAAGTAACAATAGGATAAAATAATTTTTTTATTAATCGGATGTATTAATTTTTAAAGATATAATTTAATTTATAATTTTTTAAAATTATAATTAAAAATATTTTTATTAAAAATAGTTCTCTCTATTCAATATATTTCTTTTCATTTTTATTTCTATTTATGAAATAAATTTAAAATAAATTATAATTAAATATATTTATTTTCAAAAAATGAATTTTTCAAATAAGATTATTGTTTTAAGAAAAGTACCTTAAGTTTTCAATAAACAAATTTTATTTTTTATTTTACTTTTCTTCCTTTTCTTTTCTTTCCTTGCTGAAAGAGAAAATGTAAGAAAAAAATTGAAAAAAAAAACTAGAAAAAGGAAAAACAATATAGTAAACAGAAGAAAAAAAATAAAAGGAGGAAAAAACATTAGCTAAATTTAATAGTTGAAATTTTATGAATTAAAAAATATAATTCATAATAATTTGTATATTTAAAAGTTAATTAAAAATAATTTTAAACATCCATTATTTTCAAAAAATAATTTTTAAGAAAATTTTATTGTTTTGAAAATTATTATTTGAACTAAATTATTTTTTTGTATTAATATAAAGAAGAAAGAAAAAGAAGTAAAGAAAAAGAAAAAATAATAAAATAATTTGGATTAACCAATTAATTAATGAACTTTGTTATGTTATTAAAAGTTTAAGTTATTTTTTAAATGTAAATTTTAGGGATTAAATATAAATATCTATTACTTAATAACATGATATTAAAAATAATCTTTTTCTTTTGGAGATAGTTGAATCATCATGTATTAAGAGGACTAATATTCTTTATCATCTAATCATTCCTTTTATATGTACACCAAAAATAAGATAGAATGATAACTATTGTATCTTACCTTTCATCATATATATCAAACATGACTTTAATCTATTTTTTTAAAATACATAACTTTTGATTCAATGATTTAGATAAATTGATTCAACTCAAGTTAAGATGTGGACACAATAACTCACTTAAAATTCATTTGGATTTTAGAGTCATATTTAAAATATATTAATTTCATTCGAGATAAAAAAATTTCTCTTCTTAGCAAAGAAATTTCAGAAAATAAAAGAAAAAATTGATAGCGCGCAGAGACAAAAGAGAATAAAATTTTGGGTAAAGTTCATCTAAGTCTTTCAGTTTTAACATTAGTTCAAAACTAGTTCATTAATTTGAAAAATGGACATTTTAAAATTATCAATTTGACAATAAAAAAAATCATTCCCTTAAAATCACTATTAAAAAAATTGTAAACTTAAACATTTATTTCTCATGTAATGCAATAATACATTTTACGATATTGAAAAATAAAAATTGTACATAAAATAATTTTTAAGAAATACTTAAAAGTAATAAAGTAGTAATAGAATTAATTGTTGATACATGAAAATATGATATTATTAATTCTAACTTAGTAATCGACTGATATATTTTAATTTCAATTGTGATTTTGAGGTAAAGTGTCGATTTTCAAAATTAATGAATTAAATTAAATTAAAATAAAACATTAAAAAACTTAATGAAATTTATCTTAAAATTTTTCATTGGAAAACGAGATTGGGAAGTTTAATTGCCATCGCTTCTCTCTCTTTTTTTATATACCATATATATAAATATTAAATAATGTTAGTTCAAAATAATAAATATTAAATAACATACTGAAAAGAAGATGTAAAACAGAGAGGCTGAAAAGAAAACGTGCCGACTGCCGTGAGATGTGAAGAAGAGAGGTGGGAGAGAAGATAAAAAACAGAGAGGCTGGAAAGAAAACGTAAAAGAAGAAGTGAAAAATATTTTTACTTTAATTTTTATATTTAATTTTACATAAAAAGGGTTTTAATCTAAGCCTTCCATTAAATTCAATCCAAAAATCAAAAAAGTATGTAAAACTATTTAGTTTTACACCTGTGTAAGTGGATCCTTCCCCTAAATAATATTATAATGATCAAAATGTCAATTAAAAATCTCTAAAATATATTAATATAAAATGGATATAATTTGATAATTTCAAAACAATAAAAAATCTAATCTCTATTTTTTTCCTTAAAGTCATCATCAACTCCTTTTTTATTTTTATTTTAATTTTTCTATAATCTAATCTCTTATATCAAGATTTGAATTTCTATTATACTTTTGTTATTCACAATTTTAATTAGGTATAATTATACTTTTGGCTTTCAAATTAAAAAATAATAATTTTAATCGTTCCTTTTTTTTATTTAAGTCATTTAATCCTTTTCATTTTTATTTTGGATTTTAGTTATATTTTATTGGTAAAGAGATAAAATCGTAGGTTACATATTAAATCCATTATAATATCAATGATCACATCATCGTCGCATAATTTTTATGCCATACTATTCTAACATAGATTGTTTTATGTTACATCATCTTCGCATCATTATTACATAATTTTTTTAATGACTTGATTGTTGATATAGTGAATTGACGTGATAGAATTAGTAGTTATGTTGTCTTTATTATTAAAACCTGACTAAATTAATCAAAAATAAAAGATAAAAGATCAAATTTATATGAGACCAAAATAATTTTGTTTTATTTCAGCAAAAAAAAATAATTTTGTTTATTATAATTTGAAGATAAAAAAAGTCCTCGTACTGTATAATTGCTCAGCGTTCATTATTCTCAAAATCAAGAGAATTTTTTACTAAAAAAATAGTTAATAATTAAAAATAAAAATAAGGCAAAATAGCCAAATAAGCCCTCGACTTTGTGTCCAAAATGGAATTAAGCCCTCGACCTTTTATTTCGTGAAAATCAGTCCATAAACTTTTATTTCAGTGGAAATAAACCCTCAACCTTCTAAAATTATGCAATTAAGCCCATATCTGTTAAATGACACTAACTGCCGTTAGTATTGCACATGTGGGATGCCACGTGGCAGCCAAGTAAGCTATCCACGTCAGCTTTCACTAACGGCAGTTAGTGTCATTTAACAGATTTGGACTTAATTGCATAATTTAAGAAGGTTGAGGGTTTATTTCCACTAAAATAAAAGTTTATGGACTGATTGCCACGAAATAAAACGTTGAGGGCTTAATTCCATTTTGGGCTTAAGGTCGAGGGCTTATTTGGCTATTATTCCTAAAAATAAAATTGTTTGAATTCAAATTTAAATCTTCCAGTATAACATAAATTTTCTAATAATTTATTAAAAAATTGTTAATCGAAACAAAAATTATTGACTCCCATAACGAAATTCCTGTGAGTAGATCTGGTAATTCGTATTTATAATTCGTTTTCATGTCATGTAAAATCATGTTCATGTCGTGTAAAACACGAAAATTACGTGTCGACACAAAAAATTCACAACGTTATTTTTAACTTTTACTATATTCATATACTAATTTTATGTAATTTTTTGCCTGTATCATTTATTCATATCGTGTTCGTATTGTATAATTATGTCGTATCTAAAATTATCAGGTCTACTTACGAGAAACAAGGATGTGAAGTAGGACAAGAATGACAGTGAAAATCGAGGATGGGTAATGCACTTCTGTCCTAAAATCGTTCCATTCACATCGTTACATATTTTTCAAAGTCCAAAATCATTTAAAATTAAAGATAAATTAAATTTAAATCACTGCGATACACACATTAATTTTAAAAAATAAAATAAATTTAAAAAAAATATTTTGAAATATATATTGAATAGTGTATAAAAAACTTGATGCTTATATAAAATACACAAATTAAAAAAATAATTTAAAACAAAATACTAATTTGAAATAAATGTAAGAAAAATTAAATATAACAAATCTTGAATATTAAATAAATAAATTAAATAGCTAAAATCTTAATTAAAGGAATTTTTACTCCATTAATCATTAATAGATTATTGGTTATTGTTTCATGTTTAAAACTAGTTCATTTTAAAATTTGAATTTAAATAACTCAAAATTAATCTTTATAAAATTAATTAGAGTTGAAATTCTATTTTTTAGGGTTTTGAAAAAAAAAAACTTATTTATAATAGTCTCAAACATGAAAGGTAAGTAAAGGAAATGTAAATGTAAATAGAAATAAAAATAAAAATAAAAATAAAATATTATTTGCATTTTTTTAATTTTAAATTGATTCAAAATAATTAAATATAATATTTAAGATAATATACGTTTCAAAAGAATAAATAATAGAAAATTTCTCTCTCTCTCTCTTTTACCAAAAAAAATAATCGAACAAATAAATAAATAATTGATTGAACAAAAAAAACATGTTTTTTCATGTAAGATGTTTGAACAAATAAGCAAAATGTCGTGTAAAACACGAAAATTACGTGTCGACACAAAAAATTCACAACGTTATTTTTAACTTTTACTATATTCATATACTAATTTTATGTAATTTTTTGCCTGTATCATTTATTCATATCGTGTTCGTATTGTATAATTATGTCGTATCTAAAATTATCAGGTCTACTTACGAGAAACAAGGATGTGAAGTAGGACAAGAATGACAGTGAAAATCGAGGATGGGTAATGCACTTCTGTCCTAAAATCGTTCCATTCACATCGTTACATATTTTTCAAAGTCCAAAATCATTTAAAATTAAAGATAAATTAAATTTAAATCACTGCGATACACACATTAATTTTAAAAAATAAAATAAATTTAAAAAAAATATTTTGAAATATATATTGAATAGTGTATAAAAAACTTGATGCTTATATAAAATACACAAATTAAAAAAAAATTTAAAACAAAATACTAATTTGAAATAAATGTAAGAAAAATTAAATATAACAAATCTTGAATATTAAATAAATAAATTAAATAGCTAAAATCTTAATTAAAGGAATTTTTACTCCATTAATCATTAATAGATTATTGGTTATTGTTTCATGTTTAAAACTAGTTCATTTTAAAATTTGAATTTAAATAACTCAAAATTAATCTTTATAAAATTAATTAGAGTTGAAATTCTATTTTTTAGGGTTTTGAAAAAAAAAAACTTATTTATAATAGTCTCAAACATGAAAGGTAAGTAAAGGAAATGTAAATGTAAATAGAAATAAAAATAAAAATAAAAATAAAATATTATTTGCATTTTTTTAATTTTAAATTGATTCAAAATAATTAAATATAATATTTAAGATAATATACGTTTCAAAAGAATAAATAATAGAAAATTTCTCTCTCTCTCTCTTTTACCAAAAAAAATAATCGAACAAATAAATAAATAATTGATTGAACAAAAAAAACATGTTTTTTCATGTAAGATGTTTGAACAAATAAGCAAAATGAATTCAATATAAACAAAAATAAATAAATTAAATTGTTAAATTAAATAGAACAAAAATCTAAAAAATGAATACAATGAGAACTAAAAAAAGACATGAAAGTTTAATTCAATACTAATATGTATATTTATATATAGAGTAGGATCCTCTTACATATGTGTAAAATAAATTTATTTTACATTCATATCTTTATATAGGATTAATATTTTTGCAAATTAACCGTTAGATTTAACAATCTATTTGTATTTATCATGCATGTAAATTTCTGAATCAATATGATATTTCTATTATTTTAATCAAGAATAGCATTTTTTCTAATATACAGTAATGGTTGAAATTTTATTTTATGAAACAAATAGTTAGACATTTTTTATTAATTTGAAATTTGGTATGTATGATCTACATTAATAGAACATAAAATCAAAGATCTGATTAAAAAATATGAAAGCGTGTAAAATTAAATTTGTTCATTGATATAAAATAGTTTTTTAATAAAAAACTTTAATCTTTATATATTTATATAAAATGAGTTAATATTGAGCCTCCTTATTTACTTTATTTAATTCTACAAGTAGAATATATGTAATAATGGATTAGGTAAAGACAGGTTGAGAAAAAGACGAGAGAGGGTGGAGTGGGGAAGGGTTCGGCTTTGGTCAGTTTGCCCATCTCCTTCACCAACTGTGGCTGTGGGGTATTTCAGGCGCAGACAGACTAAGATAATTGAAATGACATTTGGAAGTGATGTTTGATTGGACAATGGACAGGAATGAATTATTGCTGGACTGAATCTCGATGGAATGCTACAATTATTTATCTTCAAATCCATCTTCTTTGATTCTCACTATCGTCCTAGTCCAACATTATTTCTCCTGCAGTTTATGTGCCTAATTGCATTGGGTTTTGTTGGGTAACGTAATCTTCCTTTTTTTTTTTTTTGAACTAAAACTACAAACTTAGCCCATTAGAAATGGCAAGCGTCATGAAGACCAGAGGAGGCTTAATCAGAATTATAATCTATGGGCGAAAGAAATTAGAATTAAATGTACAAGTTCTATGTTTATATTTCCTTTGTTGGCTAAAATCAATATTATTTTTCTATTTTTTATTTATTTATGCATAGAAATATATTTTTATAATTAAAAAATAATAATCATATGATCTTTTGATAAAATTCTAGATTCTCATATTCAGTCCATGATTGCTTTAAATGATAATACTAATAAAATCTATAATGAATAATCATCCATGAAAAGTATACTTAGTTTTCACTTTTCACTGCCACGATCCGTGTTTAGGGTCGGTCCAAAAATCAGAACGGACTAGGCCTGGGCAGGCAGGCAGGCAGGCTTACTTTAGGTTGAGCAACAGAATTGAATGGTTTGGTTAGAGTAAACACGAAAATGATGGTCGAGTTTCACCCAAGAGGATAAAAAAATATGTAGTAATGGAGTTTCAGTTCTTCGTCCTGATAATTCATGTTCATATTATGTTAAATTAGAAATTTGTTCGGAAAAAGTGAGGAAAGCAAGAGTGCCATTAAAGTGAAGAGAGTTACTTGGTTAGCAGCAAGGAAGAATCGGAACGCGAAGAAAGCGTGAAAATTACATTAAGGGCTAGTTTGAATGGACGACGGGATTTGTTTTTATAAGATTGAAAACGAAAAAAACGACTATTAAAAATATATATATTAATAAAATAATAACAAAAATTTTAAAACTAAAGGTGAAAAAGTAATTCTACCTCTCACATTTTTTTGTTTTATTTTTGGGATTCCACCGCACTCCTAACTTAGCCTAAATTCGGTTAGTTAACTAAACAACTCAAGAAGTTAAATACATTTAAATTAAATTAGTAATTTATTGCATTTGAAACAAACTAAATGATATTATTTCAACAGAATAGTCAAATACCAAAGTATTAAGTTAAAACCTCTAATGACATTAAATTTAAAACATAATCTAAATTTCATATATTAAAAAAATCTTTAGGTTTCATATATTTTATTCTTATTTTTTGAACTTCTTTAATTTCGGTTAAAATTTAATTATTTCGGTTAATTAATTGAAAACTAATTTTTTAAAAATAATTTTCATTAATTGATAGAAATAATTTGATAACTGATCAAATAAAAATGAACTATATTTTGATTTGATCTGATAATTTGATTAAAATCACCTTTGAACACTTCTAATTCATCTTCAAGTGAAAATAACTACGGGTTCATTGACCCAAAAAGAAAATAACTTTTGGGTTAAGCTAGGCCCGTATTTTTTTTTTGTTACAAGATGAATATTAAATAAATGAGGGATGAAAATGCTTAGATTCGAATCCAAGATTTATAATATATCACAATTCATCTTTAATTATTAGATCACGAAGTTGTTGGCAGCTATGCCCGTATTCTAATCTCTTTGTTTAGGACCCGTCCAAGTAAATTCCAAAAATGTGTGCAAACAAGTAACAATGTTGGGCTACCACTACAGCTCGCACACGCGGACTAGAACTTTTGGACTCTCCATCACAAATTTTAGACTCAATTACTTTCGGATTGTATAACAGCAGAAATAAAAATTTTGATGAATGTATTTTTTTAATATATTTTAAAAAATATGTATCACATTTTTTGTCTCATTAATGCAATTTAAAAATTCCAAGGACAGGAATAAGAATTTATTATAAAAATATTAAAATCACTAGCATTTATTTTGGTAGTGAAAATCCTTTTAATAAGTTAATAGAAGGTGTGGATCATGACTATAGTTGACATAAATGAAAAATTCAATTGGGCGATACAAATATATAGTATTAGGCTAACAATTTTTTGATCGAGTAATTAATGATGAGTTGTAACATATTGTAAATTTTGAGTTCGAATCTAAGTACTCTCATCCTTATTTATTTAAAATTTCTCTTGTAACTAATATATATATATATATATATATATATATATATATATATATATATATATATATATATATATATATATATATATATATATATATATATAGTATTAGAGTTTTTCTTGATCTTAATGGTCATTGCTAATGTGGACAAAGATTTCCTAGGCTTTGTTTAGTGAAAATAAAAGAAAGAGGTGAGAATGATTAACAAATTTTTTATCCTCATTCCGTTTTATCTACTTATCTAGCAATGCCTTAATTTGCTAAATCCAAAATTTAACTACAATTAAGCTTTAATTAAGTTGGGTTTGGCTTGCTTTTCGAACATGTGCAACAAACATTCATACGTGCGTGTTCAAACTCATGACTGACATCTTGTAAGAGTTGAACAGCTATTAATTAATAAGAATCATGACCTTGGAGCATGTTTTATTTAAGACCCAAGAGTCACTGTGGTGGCTAGGATCGAAGGAATGTTCTAATTGTCTTTTTGAATTATATGGTTCAAACAAAGATTAGATAATCAGCTTTATCTTATTTGGAGACATTTGTATCGATTCATCAAGCCAAAGGGTTTTAACATTCAACACACATCCTCAAATCATTTCTGAACATCGGATTGAGACTTTGGAGTTTGAATTGTCATAGAATTCATAACTCATAATCATAAGAAAGTAATGTAAGAAATAAAAATGTTTTAGATAATATTCTGTCATCTGCTTTGGTCGAATCTTTAACTCCTTAGCCAGGCTATACTTAAGTGTTAAACAAGAAATTCGACAGTTTGAAGCTCCACCGGTGCAGTTTCATGCCCATCTCTTATAGCAATCAAGTCAGTGTTATCTCCATTTAGATAAGCTTTCATGAAAGCAACAACAACTCCTCCAACAAACCTCCTCATGGGCTCCCTAGCCTTCCCATTTTTGCACAAACAATATGACGAACGTCCTCGGATCCCTTTAGTATCATCATCCAACATATCAAGATGACCATAGTCCTTTGCAACAAAATGAAATGCCGGTTTCCTACATTCTTGGAAGAAATCTTCATGGTTAACTCCCTTAGGAGCACAAGGAGGGAACAAAGGATTTCTTTTCACTTCAGCAAGGCCCGAACCGATAACCATCACTGCCATATCAATATCAAATGAATGAGGAACATAGGTGAGTACCGGAGGAGGTGTTTGTTTCCCTTTATCCATTCCATCAACTGGGTCTACACCTATTAAGGCAGAGAACTTTAATGTAGTCATTGCTTTCTCTAGAGCCAACTTAAAAGCAACTTTGCCACCTCTGCTGTGGCCAGCAAGTCCAAGCTTGCTTAAATTTGGCTGAACATCCGCTGGAAGCAAGGCTTGGAGTACTCCTTTGGATAACCAATTGGTTACTGCAGCTGTGAACTTAATCTCACCAGTTGCATCCGCTCCAGCCAAGGTGTACAACTGTTGGAGCATAAGCCAAAAGCAGAAGAGCATTTAAAAGTTATTAGATTGTTGATTTTGTGTTTGTTTTTGTTTTCCTATCTCATTAATTTCAGTCCCTTGTCATCTCTGCCTAAATAGCAAAACGGATAATATCCAATATGATTGGCAAAAAAAAGCACCAGTTTTAGGATACTTTCCATCCAAGCAGTTAAAAAAAGATTGACAGCAATTTCAACAGTAAGAAAAACAAAATCATCATAGTGTATTTTGAGCATCTGCTGTGAATTAACTAGTAGTACTCAGCTAAAAGAGCATTAATCTGTTGGGAACTATAGCTAAGAGACAAAACAGAATTATATGAATTATCTGGCTCATCTACTGCCAATCACGTCATAATCATTAAGTGCCACAATTTCCTCTCCCACGATGAGCAAATAAAACAGCTCAAGCTGAAGCTTTTCGCACTTGCTTGTTCTGCCTTGCTGGCTAAGTTAAACAAGAAAGGTGTCGGCATAGTTTAACCGTTTGGGTGTTTACACTAAGGAAGTCCATAATTCAGGATACTGACTTGTGGACTACAATAACCTAAGAGAAATTTGATCTCAAAGTGGGGAAAATTATGGACCCTTACACATGAAGGCATCAAAATTTCTTTAATTTCCATCATGTTCATAGCCAAAGCTTCATCTACTTTCCCAATTGCAGAAAAAGTTCATAATTATGAGTGAGAAAATTAAAACAATCATAATTTTCTTTCACAACTATGGACATAAAAAAAATGTTAAGATCATAACATGAATATGCTTCAGCACGGAAAAGTAGAAAAGGAATCAGATTAGCCTTTAGGCCTATACCTGAGGAGCAATAACAATGAAGCCATGGGAAGCAACATGTTGTAGAAGCTGAGAGTAGAAAGAGTTGTAAAGAAGGTAACCATGGAGGAAAATAAGTAGCGGAAATTCCCCTGCTTCAGAAGGCGTGGCAATCAGAAGTGGCTTGGGGGGTGGGTCAGGCACTGAAGAAGTGATGACTGAGTCCACCGTCTGAAGCATGGTAGTGTAGCTTCCAAGCCCAAAAACATTTTTAGCAGAAGAAGTTGTTAGAGCAGACATTTTCCACTCTTTCTGATTTGTGCTGCTTCTTTCTTTGCCAAGCTTGTCTATTGTAGATTCATGGGATTAACGGGATAAGCCTCTTGTACGACGCCCCTGGGCCCTTGGTCCTTGGCCTCTAACACTTCCACCATATTAATTATATATCACGATCTTGCACCACACAAAAATAATATAAATGAAATATAAAAATATAAGTTAAAATTTGATAAAATTATGTATAAATATATAAATATAAACAAAAATTAAAAAAGTTATGTTTGATGTGTCAAAATAAATTTAAAAATTAAAAATTTTATGTTTTACTAGCATAAGTGCATGTTTGATCTAGCTTATTGATGAGCTTATATATTCTAAAATTAGAAGTTAGGTGTTTTGTTCTCAAAATTTTAAAAATTTTAGCTTATGCAAAAAACAGATTTGAGTTTTTTTGATAAAGTTATAAATTAATAGTTTTCAAAAAAGTATTAATTTTAATAACATGTATTTATTGAAATTTTTTACATTTTCACTTCGTTTTTCAATAATTTACAAAACTATAAAAGATGATTCATATTATTTCACAATAATTTATTATTTTGTGCTATTTTATATTTATTTCATTTTTATTTTAACTAAAAAAATTTTCTTTTGTTTTTATTTATTTGTTTCACTTAAAAGCTTGTGATTTGATTTAATATAATTTATTTTTTATTTTTTAAAAATATGCAAAAATTCACATTTTTCTAACTCTTTCAAAAACTATATAGCATTTAATTTTTTTTGAAAAAATCAAATTCTTATCGATAATTATTTTAAAAAATTTTTGGCAAATATATCTTATATAAAATATTTTATACTTTTTAGTTCTTAAAATAAAAATTTAGAAGTATTTTGCTGGTTCTTGAATATTATGTATTATATTTTGTATTTTATATCAAATTATTAATTTATGCAGCAGTTAGAATTAAAAGTTTACATCAAGTTTAAAACAAAATCATTAATTACCAACAAGTGGTTTGAAGAATTAGAAATAAATTTTTTCTTCAAGTATTTGCACATGATTCGAATCCTAGAGTCGCAATTATTGGGAAAATTTTACTCTCAACTCAAACAAGATTAATTTTAGACAATAAAACGGATGGAATACTTATGGTTACACAAAAAAATCATTAATTATTATGATAGAGGAGTCCATTAATTTTCTTTGGTAACCCGAGCTGGAACCATAATAGTTTATTAGTTTAGAGAGATTATTAATTGAAAATATATTTTTTTGTTAAAAAAAAAAGAGATTAATTAAAAAGGGTTGTACTGTATTTTATGATGCGCTCTTTGTTTTTGCTATCATCTACTTCATCCGCTGCATTTCTCTAATTACTTTATTTGATTTAATTTAATTTCCTACACATAAACTCCTTCCCAGCTAGTCTCTTCTGCTTTCAATTTTGCAAATTTTTTTCTCTTATTTCGTAAAATTTGATTCAATAGACAAATCTTCTTTCCTCTTGAAAAAGTCTAGTTGAGGATATTTTGATGCATTGCTGCAATAAGCGGTTTTATAGATTATGGTACCGATGATCTGATTAAACGTTATAGCTATGATGAAAATGTCTCGGCTTCTGTCGCTCTTTATCTGGACATTATCACCTTTTCCTTTCAATACTCATCTCGTCTGAAGCACCTTTCTGCTCGTTGGTACCTCTACTGATCTAATCATCCATTTCTTTGACTGCTGAAATTTTATTTTCAAGGTTTTTCTCATTGGTAGATACAGAAATTTTAACCGTTGAAACTTGTCAGACTCGAAGCATATTGACACGTCTTTTGTGTATTGATACCTGAAAAAGAAATCTTGCCCATATATGTATTGATATTTATCTTAACCATATTGGTACTAGAACTGAGCATAAATCTTTTGTTTCATGGTTAGGATAGGATATCGATACTCCAATTGTTTAGCCAATATTCAAACATGTTGTATCAAAACATATTCAAAGTGTATCGATACTGCTACCAGTTAAACACATGATATTTGGCATAAATTGCAGGATAAAGTCTTTAATCAAATATGCAAGGATAAATTATGACTCTTAGATCATGCATATCTGATTTATCATTTATCAAACATGGGTACATATGATTCAAACTAGATGTGGCAAATAGGTAGGTTGGATCGGGTTGAGTTGAGCTATTTTGGATAGAATCATTTTGGGTTAAGAAAAAATCGGATCAATTCATATTTGGATCATTTTGAATTGGGTCAAGTTGAGTTTGAATCAAGGAAAAATCGGTCAATTTTGGGTTCGATTTAAGTCAATTTGAATTCAGATAAATTTATGTTTGGAACAAGTCAAATTCGGGTTGTTGACTTTTTTTATCAAATCGAATAGATTAGTTTTGGGTTCGAGTTGGGCAAGTGGACTTTTCAAGTTGGGCAATTGTCACCTCTAGTGTAATGTGTCTGGTATGAAAATAAGTTTGAATCATGTTTCTAGGAGTCATATAACTCATGAAAATAAACTCATTTTCTTGCATGACTTATAATAAAATTGGGATTGAAATATTCAAAATATTTAGTAATTAGTATGATAGTTTTCTTTATAATATTTTTACTAAAATTCATAAATTAATTATGTATTTTTCATTTTATTTTTATTATCTATTATAATTGTTAACTCTAGGCATCTGAAGTGATTTAATAATCCATATTAAATACTATAATAGATTACATAGATCTCTTTAATTTCTATTAGTTTTTTTATAAATTAATTAGAGGCACTAATGGTAGGTGATGTAGCTTCTATATTCTATGATAGTTTAGCCATTCAATAATTCTAGGTTAGTTCTTCTAGAATTTTTTTTGTCAGATTCAAATAAATGCAATTTAAAAGTGAAAATTTAAGTTTAACTAGATTCAAAAAAATATAACACTTGTATTATTGAGAAAGAATTATATTTTTACCATAACATAATAGTTTGATCATTAATTTGACATTTAAATATTTAGAGTTAATTTTAAATTTAAGTTTGAATTTATTCAGGTTTGGGTTAATTTGGATTCAGATTAATTTAGGTTTGAGTTAATTTGTGTTTAGATTAGTTGGAGTTTAGGTTGTTAATTTTTTTAGTCAAATCTAATCGGTCGAATTTGGGTACAGAGCAATCAGGTTGATTTTTCGGGTCGCCCTTGTTTTTGTCACTTCTAATTCGAATAATTACTTCTTTCATCCTTATTTAAATTACATTCCTCGTAAGCTTTTTATGAGGTCATATCAAAATCTTAAAGTATTTCAAAATCAACACTTTATGAACAAAAAATATTAAAAAAAGAAGATCACTTAGTAGAGACAACTTTAAAATAACATAAAATTAAACTTTACACATAAATGAACTTTCGAACTCAATTTCAAAAATGCAAACCAAAAGTTATTCTCAGAAAAATTTAGAGTTTTGAAATCGAAAATCAAAAGTTATTTTCTCAATATAATTTAGTCAAAATATAAGATGTCCTTAGAAAGAAGAATATTTAATCCAAAATTAAGATTTTGTTGGAAGGATAAATTCGACACCTAAATAAATAAAAATTTGGTAATGATTCATGAGTTTTTTTTACCAAACTCTTATTTTTTAAAATATTATTTCCTAAAATATTGTACTTGAAAACTTATTTCTCAATGTATAGTATTTCTTGACATGGCATTGCCATGTCATATTTAATTAATATTTAAAAACACAAACATATATCAATTTAAACTAACATGGCAAACCTAAAAGAAATAAACTTCGATCTTTTCTCTTTTGGCTTTTTTTTGCACTCTCCATCTCGTTAGCTTCCTCTATCTCATTGTTTTTCTATTCTTTCTCCATCTCATTAGTTTCTCATCTTGCATCCAATTTTTGATAGTAAAGGTACTTTGGATTTGTTTATCTTTCACCTTTTTTTTTGCCAGTTTACTGAGTTCAATTTTTAATTTAAATTGAAATTTATTCGATTCGTTTTTGTTGAATTTGCCCATCTTTTTCATTGATTATATCTAATTTGAGTTCTTACTAATTCCTCTTACTGTTATTATAAAAGTGAAAATAAATCCCAATATTTATTGATGCTAAAGTTTGCACCTTTTTTATTATTTTGCTTAGGATTTTTTTTAAAAGTATTAGAATTTTCATTGACAATAGCAAAAACAACAAAGCTTAGTTAGGTGAAATCAATAGTGCAAATTCCACATGGACAAACTGTCTAAACCATATACACACCAAAACACTGAGACACAAACAACATGATACAATAACATCCGCAAACAAGAGAACGAACTCTCATATACAAAAATGCAAACATCTTATGGGCACATTTAAACTCACTAGAAATCGACCAATCTCGAAACACCTCAACCAACATAATAGTGGACAGCCACCTAACACAACATAGACACAATGAAATCGAAAACATTCATAGAGCTACACTACCATCATCCTCATCTTACTGTGGTTGAAAACCAAGATAAAACTGATTACTCTAGTGACTCCATATATTGCTAAACTTATCAAAGCCACCTAGAACGCAAAAGGGAAATACAAAATAAGCCAACCATCCAACTGCAGCAAAAAATCAGTATGCAAAATAAACTTCTACAGCCACCATGAAGCATTTCAAGAACATCACCCTTCAAACATGCACCCATTCAAGCTAAAGGAGAAATAGTTATAACCAAACATCCATACCGTCAAACCAAAGGAAAGCAAACATGCACACCCATTCTGAGAAGTCAATCTGCTTAGGAATTGAATTTTGGAATCCGGTACCTCAGTTACTGCAATAAGAGTTATTTATACATTAGTGTCCATGTCAAACTCTCATAACTTCAAATTCAATAATAATTAACTCAACAATCTAAAGCAATAATCTAATTAGTAATTCAATTACCAAAATTCGTTATGAATCATTTAACCTCAATTAGTCGAAATTTGTGAAAAGAATAAGAAAAATACACATTCCTTCACCAAAAGTTTTACCGTCATAAATATCCAACTATAAAAAATATAAAACATGTAGACATAAGCCTTATATTTCAATATCTCAAATTTAACAAAATGCAACAGCTAATACAAGATACCAAACTACATCAATGTTATCAGTAGCAAGCAACAAAAACATCTCCTTGATTCTAACTTGAAACTTGTAAGTATCTATATTGACTTTAGTTATACGTGATATTTAATGGCCTGACACCTTTGCTTAACACAGGTTTTATAGCGCTTACCATGGATGTGTATTTATTTTGTTTTAAAGCTAAGCTTTAAAGCATTGGTAAAAATGTTGTCTGTAACTTCCTGGTATCAATTCTCAATCTTTATAAATTACAATCTAAATTGCTTAGAAAATCATTTAGAAGAAAATTGGTTGAGTGGTAAAAATTGCTTTTAGGATATTAGTTCAACTGGATTAGCTAAGAAAGAGGTAACGAATGATATTGCCTTTTGAAGTTTTTGTTGTAGTTTTTTTAGTTTTAGTTGTTATTTTAACTTTCTTTACTACCGTTATTAGAAACACAACATTTACTAGCGTTATTTTTTAATTATTTAGTTTTTGAAGATTTTATACCATTTAACAAATTATCGTGTTTTTATGTAGTGATGTGGGAGAAAAAGATATTACTATACTTTGTTATTGGAATGGGAGCATTATACAAGGATTAGAAGGTCTATTGTATGATAAATTGCCTAATAAACCTATTAAGGTGAAGTCGGGGATAAATTACAAAGCGCTGCTAAATAAGATGTATTCTATTACATCTTTAGATAGACAACAATTTAGAATCAAAATGACTTGTAGATATCTATCAGTGGTTGGACAGATGTTAAAGTATACCATATCCTTATTGTTAGCTTTAAATTGACAAGTATTTTGAAATGATAAAAACTTAAGTGATGAAAAATGTCTCACATTATATTGTAAATTTGCTTAAAATGGACACAATATTAGAGAATCATTTGACAAAGTTTTGGACTTAAATTTTCAATTGAGAAAGTCAAGAAAATTGAAAGAATATTTTGAACTAAAGTCAAATCACAAAGACACATCATTTTATCCCAAAATAGCCAATAAAAATGTGCAGGAAGGCTTGAGGGATCGATCCCCAGATGGCAGAGAAGGTCCCAAGGCCAAAAAACAGGCAAGGGATCGATCCCCACGGTGAAGGGATCGATCCGCAATTGGCAGAATGGGCTAGAAGGCTTTTTGGAACTTAGGGATCGATCCCCTATGGCTAAGCATCGATCCTCTATCACGAAAACAATGCTCAATGGCTAGTTTTTGAGGGTTTCAAAAGAAAGAATTACATTAAATGCTTCAACAACCATCCTAAGCAATTGGTGGACTATATATGGAGACATTTATGAAGATTAAAGCAAGAATAAGCCCTCAGCAACTTCTCTAAGCTTCAAGAAAGAATTCAAAGCTGAAAAAAATCATCTTTTGTATTTGATTTGTGATATCCCACCTTGTACACCACCCACTCACATTAATTTCTACTATTCAAAGGGGTGTGCTAGTCTTGTAAGGTTATCTTGTAAGAGTGAGGGTAGCTTTGCAAGGGGATAGGTTGAGAAGGTTATTCCTAAGCCTTCAAAAGGAAGTGTAAGAGGTCTCACCACACCTTGAAGTGGTTTGTATTCATTCACAAAGAGGAGTGGAATCAATCCCTTGACAAGAGGATCAAGGAGAGAAGACGTAGGCAAGAGATTGGCCAAACCTCTATATATTCTGTGTTTGCTTCTCTTCCCTTATCTTTATTTACTGCATTTGCTTCATTATTGAATAATTTGTTTTATTTGTTAATTGCGCTCTTAAAAACTCAAAATTAGTAGTAAAACCGATTCAACCCTCTCTCGGTAGAGCCAACACTTATTAAAGATAATGATGATGTGGATATTATGTTCGATGCTATTGCCAAGCATCCAGAGCTAAGTAACATTGATTTGTACTTAGAAGCTGAAATTATTTCTGTTGGCTCTTATAGGCAATACCGAGAGGGGGGGTGAATCGGTTTTTCACTAACCTTAGGTTTGTTTTTCGGTTCCTCTAAATTCTCTAGCCTATATTGATATTTTCTTTGTTCTCTAGGCTACTCAATTATGCAATATAAATTCAACACAATAAACACAAATATAATTGCAAATAAGTAAAGAGAGTAAGGATAGAGAAATGTACGCAAGTGATTTATAGAGGTTCAGCAACCTTGCCTACGTCCTCTACCTTGAGACGCTCCCAAGGATTTTCCCCAAATTCACTATCTTTGAATTTGTATTACACTCCCTCTTTTTCTAGGCTCAAGAGAAACCTCTCTCTTTTTCTAGGCTCAAGAGAAACCTCCCTCTTTTTCTTAGTCTAAAGAGAAACCTCCCTCTTTTTGTTAGGCTAAAGAGAAACCTCCCCTTTTACAAGGAATGAATTGGTTTACAATGGGTGTAATCAAAGAAGGCCTCTAAGTAGGCAAATGATTACAAAGATTAAGCACAAGGAAAAAGCCTATACAATATTTGTGCTATTCTATACAAGGAATATGAGAGTGATAGAAGATATTGAATTCTAGCTCTTGAACTCTTTGATTTGCTTGAAGAGATGAAGAAATTGAAGAATGATATGTCTTGGGTGCTCTCTCTACTTTCTTCAGCTTCCAAGCCGCTATTTATAGTCCATTGGATGTGTTCTAGACGTTGATTGGAGCCAAAACTTGAATATGACCGTTGTTTCTCACAAAACTAGCCGTTACAACACTTTTTCGTTGCGACGGATCGATCCCATGCCCAAAGGGATCGATCCCTTTAGTCCAGAATCTTAATTCTTGGCTTGAAGGACCTTGGAAGCTATTCTGCCATAAAGGGATCAATCCCTTTCTTCAGGGGATCGATTCCTTTGATCAGGGGATCCATCCCTTCAGACAGGAGATCCATCCCTTTGATCAGGGATCCATCCCTTCAGATAGGGGATCCATCCTTTTGATCAGGGGATCCATCCCTTACAATATTCATTTGCCTTTTTTAGGTATTTAGGCATTAAAAACATTCTAAAACCAATTTTGAGTATTTTTAAATATGACATGACTTTGAAAACATGAATTTGAGTCCAAAAAATTTATCAAGTAATTTTCTTAAAATATATTCAATAATTTCATAAGAAAATTACTTAAACCAATAATTAAAAAAATGTTTTCTAAACTGATTAAAGCCAATAAAGATAATCAATTAAATCATGGTTTTATATTTGATAAAAGCACTTAATTTGGTTTGTGAAATCATAATTGATAAAGCAAATTTACAATATGAATCAAATATTTAAGATTACTTAAGTTTTTGTCATTTCAAAATATATATGTCAATTTAAAGCTAACAATTTTCAATGACAGCAGATGTCCTAGCAATCAATGTGACATTAATTTTGAAGAATCCCATAATCAAGAGCATAGGTATAGCACATAAATATAATAAAAATAATTTAATTAAATTAATATTCATTACTTGTGTTTCTACATAAATATTACTAACTAAATTGCATTTTTTTTCAGAAATGAAATGGATGATGATTTTGTTGGTAGAGACATTGATTGGGACGTAATACCCTTTATGACTAAAATAGAAGATTTTAATTACTTATCTCAAAATGCTATGACGAGTAATGCTATCTTAGATGAAAATGATATCAACGACGAATTGACAGATAAGTCAAACCCAAAGAAGAAGTTGTTGAGAGCAGACATGTCTTCCACTCTCTCTTGCTTGTGCTACATCTTTCCTTGCCAAGCTTGTCTGTTGTAGATTCATGGGATAAACGGGATAAGCTTCTTGTACGACGCCCTAAGGCCCTTGGCCTTATCACTCCCATAGTCGTTGGGCATTGGCCATATTAATTAGATATGACAATCTTAGGTATGACACTAAAATAATGCAAAAAAAATTTAAAAAAATGAATATAAGTTAAAATTTGATAAAATTATATAGAAATATATAAATATAACAAAAATTAAATAAATTGTGTTTGATGTGTCAACATAAATTTTAAAATAAAATTTTTTTATATTTTATACTATATAAATATGATCAAGCAATGACCTACTAAATTGACTATGTACCTCTGAAGCTAGGGCTATAAACGAATGAAATACGACCGAATAAATTGATGTTTCTATTCGTTTGTTTGTTTTTTAGTACCGTTGTGTTCGTTCATATTTGTTAAGGAATTTGGTTTTTACGTTCGTATTCAATTGTTTGTTTGGTAGAGATTGTTTGTTAAATATTTGTGAACAAGCTTGTTCGTCCTAAACAAACACGTTTGCGAACATATAAATGAACGTGTTCACGAACATTTAAACAAATGTGTTTGCAAACAAGTGTTCATAAACTATTAAACAAACATGTTCACAAACAAGTGTTCATGAGAACAAACTAAAAATTAAATATTAAAAATCTACATAAAGATTAAATCCCACATGCAAATTGAAATCATCTAACACAAAATCTTAAATACAACACAACTTAAGTCAGCAATGTTTTATTAAAATTGATAATTACAATTTTAAGTACAATTTGTAGTATATACATATACATATATTGGTATACAGATATTAAAGTATCATATGTGTGTGTGTGTGTATACTCATATGTGTAATGTATATATAAATGGTCCATGGATAAGAATGAAATCTTAACTTAATATGAAACTCTTATTAATTTAATTTCAGTATATTATGTTTAAAATTAAAAAAAATTATTTTAAGCATAATTGACTAATTTAATTTTATAATTATTTTATTATTATATTTTATTAATTTTTTAAGCCAACAAAATTGTTTTGTATAAATATGTTTAAGAATTAGGTGCTAAATTTTTACGTTAATGTCCTAAAAATAGGATATATATTATATAATTTATATAATATAAGTAATTTTAGTAAATAATAAACAAATAATAAAAGAACAACAATTAACACTTTAAATGAATGAGTTATAAATGAATATAAATGAACGAACAACAAACGACATATTAAATGAACGAATAATAAACGAACAAAAACGAGCTTGTTCATGAACAAAAACGAATGAACTACACCTCTATTCATGTTCGGTTCATTTAATAAACGAAAACTAAAATGTTGTTCGTATTCGTTCATTAAGGTTAATCAAAGAATAGAAACCGAACACATTTATGAACAGTTCGTCAAATGTTCTGTTCATTTATACTCCTATCTGAAAATAGATTTTTTTATTGGTATTGAGGCTAGCCAAAAATTAAGCTTTGGGCCTCAATTGCGTTTATAGCAATCTATGTTTGGGTTAAAAATTGGGCCCGACATCTAGGCCGATGTGTTTTTCTTGGACCAAATTTTGTTCACAACAGAAATATCTTCCTTTTTGTGTTGATGTAAAATGCAATCATGTGCGAGTATAGTTAAACTGTATGTGGAATTTATTTAACTATATGTTGATTCATGAATTACTTAATTTAACATAATTCAACAAATATATACAAATATAATATTATAATTGTATTTGTAACTTGGTCCAGAAAAAAGTTGGTAAGTATTATTGCTTATTCTGAATATTGCTGAATCTTCGTTTAGAAAATTCAAGGCAGCTAGTGACTTGACTTGTTTGCAGATAAATGAGGAAATAAATTTAACATTATGTTATATTTGGATGTTCGAATTCTGACCAGTGTTTGGTTGTTTCCTTCCACGACCCATTTTGGGTAGCCAAGAAAGGGTATAATTCTTACTTCTTGGACCATTCTTTTTGGTTTGCTTTATACTGTAAATTTCTCTAAATTAATATTTTTGAGATCTATCGAGTTTAAGCAAAATATTAAAAAAGTAAAAATGAGTTTAAGTTCGATCCGACTTGCTTTTTAGGTCTAATTTTTATCTAAATTTGTTTTTAAAATATTATTAATTTTTCAAAAGAATTATAATAAAATATAAAAATATTAAAAAAATATAACTATTGGGTTCATTGGCCGAAAAAAAAAAAACCTTTGTCGTTAAGCTGTGCTTGGATTTTGATATCTTTGTTTAGGATCTGTCCAGGTAAAATCCAAAAGGCGTCCAAGCCAGTTACAACGTTGGGCTACCGCTACAGCTCGCACACGCAGACTAGAGCTTTTGGACTCTTCATTGCAAATTTTACATTACTTTCGGATTGTATAAACATCAGCAATTAAAATTTTCAAAAATGTATTTTTGAAACTTTAACAACAATTAAGCTTTAATTAGATTTGGTTTGGCTTGCTTTTCGAGCATGTTGAACATCTATTAATAAGAATCATGAATTCAGAGCATGTTTTATTTAATACTCAAAAGACAAGAGATAGCCATGCCCCGTGGTGGCTAGGATCGAAGGAATGTTCTAATTGTCTTTTTGAATTATATGGTTCAAACAAAGATTAGATAATCAGCTTTATCTTATTTGGAGACATTTGTATCGATTCATCAAGCAAAAGGGGTTTAACATTCAACACACATCCTCAAATCATTTCTGAACATCGGATTGAGACTTTGGAGTTTGAATTGTCATAGAATTGATAACTCATAAGCATAAGAAAGTAATGCAAGAAATAAAAAGGTTTTTGGCAATATTCTGTCATTATAGGGCTACTAGCATATCTGCTAAATGGAAATCATGTTTACAGAACACCCACCTATTATTTATATTACATCTGCTTTGGTCGAATCTTTAACTCCTTAGCCAGGCTATACTTAAGTGTTAAACAAGAAATTCGACAGTTTGAAGCTCCACCGGTGCAGTTTCATGCCCATCTCTTATAGCAATCAAGTCAGTGTTATCTCCATTTAGATAAGCTTTCATGAAAGCAACAACAACTCCTCCAACAAACCTCCTCATGGGCTCCCTAGCCTTCCCATTTTTGCACAAACAATATGACGAACGTCCTCGGATCCCTTTAGTATCATCATCCCTTTAGTAACCAATCAGTTACTGCGGCTGTGGAATTAATCTCATCAGTCGCATCCGCTCCAGCCCAGGTGTACAACTGTTGCAGTATAAATTATGAAGAAATGGAGTATAAGCCAAAAGCAGAAGAGCATTTAAAAGTTATTTAGATTGTTGATTTTGTGTTTGTTTTTGTTTTCCTATCTCATAACACCAACATGCTCCAGCATGGACAAGTAGAAAAGGAAGCAGATTAAACTTTGGGCCTATACCTGAGGAGCAATAACAATGAAGCCATGGGAAGCAACATGCTGGAGAAGCTGAGAGTAGAAAGAGTTGGAAAGAAAGTAACCATGGAGGAAAATCAGTAGCGGATATTCCCCTGTTTCAGAAGTCGTGGCAATCAGAAGTGGCTTTGGGGGTGGGTCAGGCAGTGAAGAAGTGATGACTGAGTCCACCTTCTGAAGCTTGGCAGTGTAGCTTCCAAACACAAAAACATTTTTACCAGAAGAAGTTGTGAGAGCAGACATGTCTTCCAGTCTATCTTGTTTGAGCTGCATCTTTCTTCGCCGACTTTGTATGTTCTACTTATAGATTCATGGGATTAACGGATAAGCTTCTATTTCGACGCCCCTTGCGCCCTTGCCTTTAACACCATAGTCACATGAGACAACGTTGGATGTTGACAGCATTAATTAGATATGACAATTGTAAATATGACATAAGACAGCGTTAGGCATTGGCAGCATTAATTAAATATAATAATTGTAAATATGACGTGAAAATACAAATAAAATATTAAAGTCGAATATGATATATGTGTTAAAATTTGATAAAATTATATATAAATATAACAAAAATTTTAAAAAAATTATGTTTGATGTGTTAATATAAACTTTTAAAAAAATTTTATCTTTTATACCATATAAATTCGATTTTCTTTGTTACGTGTATGAATTGCTAGATGTAGCAATGACCTGCTAATTTGACCATGTGCTTCTTAGTATCTCTGACGGTACATTTGGTTGGGCAGAAAACCCATTCCATTCCGCTTTTATTCCAGATGACTCACATTTTCAGTTTTGTTCAACAATGGCGCAAGGAAAATGGCTACCCTAGAATTGGCCTTCCGCAGTGCCAATTCTTTAGTTTACTGAACCTATTAGCCTTAGTGGGTTTCATCTGTAGTTTTAAAATTATGTTGAATTTAAATATCGGGTTAAAGTTGGACTGGAAATATTATTTAGATCCAAAACCCAAATTCATGAAGTCCATTAGAGGAGGTCCAAGTTTATATTTTAAATTTTATTTTTATTTTTCTTTTATTTTATTATTCTTTTTATTTAAATAACAAAAAAGGTAAAAGGCAGAAAATAAAAAATGAGAAAAAAGATAAGATGAGAAATAAATTTTGAAAAAAAAATCATAAAAATAAAACAGGTTGAGATCAAGCCTTTACTAAGTCCAAATATTTGAAAATTTTTCGTCTGGATTAAGTTTGTGATAAAACTGGAAAAATACCAAAATAAAAAAGAGATCATGATCAAATTAGTTTGATCCCGTATATAAGTTAGTCAAAATTTAAGATTTCTTTAAAAATAAGAAAATTTAATCCAAATTTAAGATGTTTTCAAAAGGATAAATTCAACACCTACGTAAATAAAATTTTGGTGACGATTGATAACTTTAACGTCTACTGACCAAACTTTTGAAATTCTTAACTTTTTGACAAGATGAATTGCAGTAAACATATTTATTATAGTTTTTGTTCATTGTCTTTCCTCTTCGTATTGTCATAACGTTTTTTAGGACTAGGACGCTAGATATTAAATAAATAGAATCGCTACTAATTTTTTTTAACTTAAGTGTGATTGATCACCTAAATGACTCTAAAAACTGATCTACATTTTAAGTTTTAGGTTCAGGAGTTCATTTACGTGTAGGGAAGGTTATAGCACCCCTACAACGTCGAATATTTGTATCATTTCAATCTTGTGTTATTTTAACTTAATCTTAATTACGTGATCTTTTAATTTTTTTGTTTAAATATTGAAAATTCTTTTAAGAATCCTAATCTTCTCACCTCAAGAGTATTCAAGGGGTACCATTCGACTCCCTTGAAGAGGTTCCGTCGTCGGAAATATTTTAAAATTTTTTTATTCCTTAATTTATTTTTTATTTAATTATTTTTATTACTTTTATTTATTTATTTTAAATATTATTTTTTTTATATATTATTTATTAATATTTTTAGGATTTTGGTATTTAATAATGAGAATATTTCCTAAATTTTTCATCATTATGGATAAACTTAGAAGAACTCTCTCACCTAGGAATTCTTCAAATGTTATTCATTCGCAATCGCCTTGAAGATTCCATCATCGGAATTATTATTTTATTATTTATTTATTATTTATTATATTTTTTATTTTATCTTTATTATTTAATTAGAATATAAATTTTATTATTTATTATGTTTTTATCTTTCTTTATTATTTGTTTATTTTGAAAAATGTCTTGTAAACCTTCCATCGTTTTGGATAAACTTAGAAGGATCTTCTTACCTAAGAATTCTTCGAGTGTTACTCATCCGCAATCCCCTCAAAGATTCCATCATTGGGTTTAATTGTATAATTTATGTTTTTTATTAATTATTATCCTAAAAATTTTACTATTATGTTTATTATTATATTTTTTACGACTATGATTTTTATGTGTTATTCTATTTTAATTATTTGGAGAATAAAGTTTAACCTTCATTTTTTAAAAATACCTTTTAAATCTTCAATCATTCTGGATAGATGTAAAAGAATTCTCTTACCAAGGAATTTCTCGAGTGTTACTCGTTCGCAATCACCTCGAAGATTCCATCATCAGAAAGGCTTCACTTATTTTTAATTTAAATATTTATTATTTTTAAAGTTTATTGTTTTTTTTCCTAATCTAAATATTTTGTTAAATATATTTATTGTTACGCAATCTCTAGTTGTCCCATAATTTTTTATAATCATTTATTGTTATTTTATAACTTTTCATTTCAAATATCTTTTATGACCAAACTTTATTACTTGTTTATTTCTTTATTCTTATTATTCTATTGTACGCCTATTCTTAACTATTATTATAACTTTGTTGTTTATCATTTCCTATATTCCACTTTCTAAAGAGTATTAAAGCATTTATGACAAAACAAGTAACATGGAAACTAAAGAAATTGATTCAAATGAATGCATGGTGCCAACTCACATATGGTTTCGGAGGCTTTTATTGAAGTTGGTGATGATACGTGCGATAACTTGCAAGGGGTTGGAACAGGCTGGACAATGGACCTTCCAGAATCAACAAAAGCTACTGATCTAGGGTGTTACTACCAACTCGTGAATTTGCTTGTCACCGACGTTGATTTGTACTGATGCAGTCTCTTTTGGGAATGCCTCCGCTTGTCTGTCTTAGATGTTTTCCTTGAAAGATGCCGAAATCTTGATGCTGTCTTTGATTTCACCTGTGCTTTAATCATCTGCCGCTGCTGGTTACCGTCGTTCGTCTGCTTGTGATTTTGGATACCAAGAAGCTCCTTGTCATCACTAGTGCTGCTGTATATTTTTTATTTGATTATTTTCTCTCTTAAAATTCTTCTCCCCCCTCATGTTATGGGGTTTAATCCCTTTTATAATCATAAATCTGTTAGAGTTATAATACAACTCAATCTATTCTATTAATTATCGCTTATTTTTAATATTTTATCTATTTAATTCTTATGTTAATCCTAATCTAACTCTATCAAATTTAATATTAATCTAAATAATTATCCTAAAAAATTTAATTATCTTATCCTAAAATTAATTTTATTTTATTTTCTTATCTCTTTTTTTTATCGTTCCTAAATCCTATTTTAACTTTAATTTACTAATTAATGTTAATTCTAAACCTAAAAATTCTAATTTAATTCTGGTCTAATTCTAAATTGTTAAATTAAAATACAATATCACCCAATCCAATTAATTATTTTTATAAATTAGGACTCCGGACAAAATATGGTGTCTACACGTATTGTTGCTGTTTTTCACCTATTTTTTTTCATTGCCTGTTAGTTTTCTCATATCTATTTTATCCTCCTTGTTACTTGGAGAAAAAGAGAAAGTTTTAACTAAAGTTGTGGATCCGAATGGATCAGGTTCGGACCAAGTTTAGGCTATATATTAATAGATTATATATAGGCTCGAGCTAGATCCAGCTCGATCATTTTGGCTTAAATCTAAGTCCAGATTCATTTATATATTTCATTATTCAAGCCAGGATTTGGCCTCATTTTTTTTTTTTGCATTTTGATTATTTTGCTATTTTGTTTCTCTATTATTTTTATTTTTTTATGCCATTTAAAATTTAATTTTGTTTGTCAAACTTTGGATATTAATTTTTTATTAAAAATATATAATGTTTATTAATCAATAATATTTTAAATACATATAATTACATAATAAAATATATAAAAAATTTTAATGTTAATAATGTTTAGGTCGAATCAAGCTGGGCCTAAGTGTTCTTGGACAAAGCCCGAGTCCAGCCAAAAAATTCATCGAGCCTATTTTTTTAATCCAAGTCCATTGTCTCATATTATAAGGCTCACTGACAGATTTCCATTCCTGTTTTCTGCTGGTATCACATCACATTTGGGCTGCTTATGTTTGCATTTCGGAAATTAAATTGAATGAAAGCATAGGATCACAATGAGTTGAAAGGATGGTTAATCATAAATTGCTCTGTTGGAGGATTTAGATTTTACAAATTGAATTAAGATTAATACATATTTTATTTAAAATTTTAAAAAATAAAAATAAATAAAATAGAATGTGTATTATATTTTTTGTGTAACTACAAATATTTTAATCCATTTTATGATTTAAAACTAATCTTATTCAGATCGAAAGTAATCAATAGTAAAAACACTCCTAACAATGACAATTTCAAAATTTGAACCAAATTTAAATGGTTTAAAAAATTTTCACTTTCACTTGTTCCAACTACTTACGCCATTTTTTTAATCTCACTTTTACTCTTTTAGAGTACAAAAATTTCACTGAATAAATGGGATGAACTTTTCTGCGTGAGTAATTGAGCTGGATGGCAGGCCCATTAGACTCTTTGTCACTTAAACTTAACTTATAAATGGGCCAGCTCCACCCACAAACTCCTTTGAGGTTTCAGCTTTTGAATGCAGCCCAACTCTCTCTACCAAAACCTCCTATGGAGAGTGGATTTCAGCCAATTCAGTATTTGATCAATCGAATTTCCCTCATCCTCGTTGAGAAGGAAAACTTTTGGTGGGGAGGGGATACTGAGAATGGATGAAATTAGCCATGCTATTGGCTCATATCTGAATTCTGAATAAAAAATGAAACAATCTGCCAAAACAAAGGAGGTAGAAAACAGAATGCAGACTTCTACTCCAGTGGTCCCCCAGGAGAAAGAAGACAGTGTCACAAAAAATTCATTGGAGAAACCCATATTCCTAAACCCACCACAACAGTCCAAAAAGAACAATTTGTCATTAACATAGCAAACAATTATAATTTTTAATTAAAATATTGTATAGCATGAATCCATCCTAGTCTTTACTTCACCCAAGTCTGAAAGCATCATTTCAAACTGTTTCTAAGAGATTGCTTTTGTTTCAAACATTCCTCTGACAACTGAATTCTCAATTCTCATCCTCCCTATCCTAGCTCTAACAAACAATAAAATATTTTCACCAGCTCTTTGATTCACTTATTCCAAGCCAGATTATCATATATTAAAATGAAATATTACAAATGAAGACGATCATAGTCCCCCACCATATAATATACAACACCTAAAACAAAGTGCCAAATGGAGATTAAAAACAAAAAGCTTAGCTCACATGAAGATTTTATAAAGCATAGAGAATCAGGGAAGTCTTTATCATGGCCAGTATTATTCCTTTACGAAAATGGTATTCCTTTCTTCTCTTTTTGACCATCCCATCCCAGTCCAAGATACTCAATTTTCTTTCCTGAACACAAGAACTTGGATCACATGGAATTGGGTACTTTGATTCAAAACACTTTACTCTTTCCAGTTCAAAAATAAAGAACAAATGCCCACAAGCCCATTTGGATAACTTTTTCTTTTTTAATCCCAAAAATCACAGTTCCATCAGATCTTTCCAATATCTGATATTGTTCATTAGGTGGTTATACTATATTCCCCCAATACGTATATACCCATTGTCAGATTTCTCGCCTTAAATTCTATTCCTATTGCTCTTCTCTGCGGCTATGGAGAGGAGTCTTGACACACCCTGAGTCCAAATATCGTACTCTCTCTGGTTCTTGCACTCGAATTCTACAACGCCTCGCATCGCTGTCTTCAATCCGAAGTATCTCCGGTGCTCTCCACCCTCAAGCAAGTGGCGGCCGGCCCATGCAGGCATATCTTTAATCACCTCCAATACCACATCTGCAGAAAAATCAAAAAGTGATGAAGATTAAAGATTAAAGACAATTCCTTTTGATCTTTTACTTTAGCAACTATAGCTTTCTCAAATCCCCAGATGGAACAAAGACCCACATCCATTTCTGTATTTCACATTATTAGAGAAAGACAAAAGTAATCACTTACTCTTTTTCTTTTTTGTGATGGTCCCAGCAACATGTCTGCTCTTCATCTTCACCATGACCTGAACAAAAAGAAGCCTCAAAAGAGTTAAAAGAATGCAACAAGGAAGAAAAGAAAGCAAAATGGATCAATTTATCTCAATAGCCTTTTAAGATTTCTAGCTTTTGTTGAGGACCTTTACCATCTCATGTTCACACTCATAACATAATCTAAAGCACAATTGATTCCCTAATAATTGAGCAATTTGATCTTTCATAAAAATATATCAAAGAAGCATGGCTGTGAACAAGAGAGCCTACCTGGTTCATCCTGTTTATATAAACAGAGACAACCTTCCAATGAAGATCACCTGGAACAATGATTTAACTAAAGCTGTCAACATTTAAAACTTAAATGGAGCAAGGAAAATCAAATGTCGTCTTCAAATATTGTGCTTAAACCCTCAATATAATGGAGAGAAACAGCTAATTTTGAACCAAACATAACCGTTCTCATAACTCAATCAAATTTCATTGCATTTCTGTAAATAGCTTCAGTGTATGAACCTACATCTACAAACACTTGTCAAAGATAATCTGAAGAAACAACCGGGAATATGCATCAATGGAATTTACCTTTTCGTGTGCGCTTGAGAAGCTCACAACCTCTAGCTAGAAATTCCCTACTGCATATTCCCAAGAAATTCTCTTCGGGAACCATCTCCCCACTAAAGCTGCCATTAGAGTTACCATTGCTCCCATTGCCACCACCTTTATCCACAGGAATAACAGCTGCTATGTTCCATACCTCCTTCAGCGCCCTTGCCTTTAGGGTGGCTGCCCCTCTTAATGCTAATATGACACCCAAAAAGAATTTTCCACAATTAATTCAACCATTTCATTTAAAAATGAAATACAAATGCATTGTAACAAACCAAATTTGGTTTTCTTTGAAGTTGGATTATCTTGATATACCTGTTGCTGCCCCAGCAGTTAAGGTCATGATATCTCCAGCAGACCGGACATTGACTGCTGAGCTGATCACGGAGGCCAAATGCTCACGCTCAGCCCCCATGGCTTCTGCCGCCTCCACACATTGTGTAGCAACAAGGGTGGCAGCTGATGCCACTGCCATATTCGTCTTTGCCATATGCTCATCCTTCCCAGCACTTGAGGAAGCAGCAGTCGCCGCGGCAATAGCTGCGACAGCTGCTGCAACCCCGGCAACAGAAATAGCAGCATGTAGCTGGGCGTTATGAGCCCGTGCTTCTTCCTTCTTCTTCTCCCTCCTATCCTTCAGCCAGCGTCCCACAGTCTTTCCACCACCAGTCACGGCAGTTGTAGCGGAGGTAGCCGCGGATACTGCAGCGTTGGAGCGGAACTGCGGGTTGAGGGAATTAGTGGTGCGACAAAATTGCTGCAAAGGTAAAGGGTTGCCAGTCATTCCCTTGAGTGCATTGTCTAAATTGGAACTCTATCCGTTAATGAAAATTTAAGACAGAAAATTAAAAGAACCTCTGAAGATTATAACCATTAGCCACCGCCATTGAAAGGCGAGGTTTTTTGGGTCCATTAAACCATTAGACCATTAAAAGAAAGCTTTCAATTTTGCGAATGGTAATTTTGGGGACCAACGCGTCCGCGTACTGACTCCTACCAAAAGGACAGTAAAGAGTGAAGGACAGAAACACAAAAAAAAAAAAAACAAGGGCAACTTTGGTAATCCAAAAAAAATATTTCCTACCAGACAAATCAGAATCACTCCAGTGAAAGGAAGTTGCTTTCTTTCCATTCCAACGAAGTAAAATAATAATAATAATAATAATAATAATATAATAATAATAATAATTTTTACATAGAAGAAAGTGAAGCACAAAACACTTGATATACACCCTCACTTTCTTGAATCTGTCTCTGATTCTGGGTCTGGGTGGTGTTTATAAAAGAGGGCTTCGGTTGCAGAGAAAGCCTGAGATTCATGTCGCTGAGTCAGTGACTCAGGAGCTCAATCCGTGCTTTGTTGTTGTCTAAAAGTGTCATGAAATAAACACTATCCTACAAATTTTGATTCCTTTGAAGTGAAAAAACAAATAATTCACCAGATGATTTTTCTTTTACTAAATTAATGAATGTGTTCACGTTTTAATAGCAGTTATGAGTTGAAACTTGAAACAAACCTTGACATCATCAATTTCTGAAGGTGAAACTGGTGGACTATCCGTTAAGGAACCACAGCTTTGGGCTCCCGTTAATGGTCCACTGCTATGAGATAGCCTGCCTGAAGTTCTTGGGGATACTTCTTGCTGCTAACACGAAGGAGATAGCAGAATTTATAGGAAAAAAAAAAGAAAATGAAAATTTTAAGACATAGAATGCTTGAATTATTGCACAGGTTAAATAAAAGTGCCTGTACAAAAGAAGGCAAGACAAAATATTTTGTTTTAAAGCAAACAGAACAAACCAAAACCACGAAAATGAAACGCACCCAGATGTTGAAAACCAAAAAAAAAATTGAAAAAAACAAAACCCATTTAGAAACAACAAAACAAAAGTGAAAAAAAAAATTGTTTGTCCTGACATGGGTAGTTGTTCTGCTGGACTTACCGACTGTGACATGATTCTTTCCATAACCATCTGGGAAGTTTCAGAAGAAGCAAAAGAGAAAGGGTTGCCTGAAACTACGCCGCTGTCTTCAAGCTCACCCGCCACGTCTTCTTGTATAACAACGTTACCACTCGAAGAATTAGACATTTGATGAGAAGCAGCAGCATGCGAAGATGGAGGAGTTAAAGCTCTTGAAACCTCCAAAGCTGAAACACTCCATGAACGTGACAAGAACTCCATTGGTTCAAGGGGAGTCTCCGGTGGCCTGAACGGCACAGGCATCGGTTCCGGTCTCCACTGCTGAAAAACAGGCTTCTCCATTTTTTTTCTTTTTGTTCTTTTGGGTGGAAAGTTTTTGGAGGGGAAGCTGAGTTTTATAGAGGGTGAGTGTTGAGGAAATGCCCGTACTTTTTTATTACTGTGTTAAAGTTGTAATTTTGAGTGATCAGTGGAGGATAAAATTGGAAAGATCGGATTTCTTTTTGTTTATTAAGCGTGAAAACTCGGGGATTTGGGTGTCACGCGCTATTTGATCAGGCGTAGTGTGATAAACCGATAATTAAATGAACGGCTGGATTTATTCACAAAGATAGACCGAATAATTAGAGCTGCCTATGCGTCGGACTCGGATTGGATCTAATAGGGTATTAAAATATGGATAATTATGTTGTGCCAAAAAAATATAAATAATTATTAAATGTATTGTTATTAAAATATTTTTGAGAGCAACTAAATAAACTTTAATTTTTTTTTTATACACTTTATTTTACACTATATATTATTATTCATTTTAAGAGGAAAATGGGTGTGTGGAGAAAAACATAGGGTGTGTTTAGTTGCTTCCAAAATTTTTAATTGTATAAGTGAGATTTAAATGATTATAAATATTTTATTTTATTTATTTTTTTATATTTTTAATATTTTTAAAAATATGTATATTCATTTTAATTCTATTTGTAAAATTTAAAAAATTTCACTACGAGATATTAATCTTTAAAATATTGTAGGTGGTTGTGGGTCTAAGCCTAGTTTGTTCCAAAATTTTTAGTCTAGGTTTTTTTTAATTTATTTTTACATGCAGCCAAAAAGTTTAAATATGTTGAAATATAATCAATTTTTCCTAAACATAAAATAAAATTTAAAAACATCAAAAATAGATAAAAATTAAAGTATAATACAATAAATTCAAATAAGTTCTTGCAAAAAGCAACAAAAATATGAAAATCTAAATTAAAATTTAAAGAATATCAAGTTTAAATTAAATTGTACCAAAAAAGTAGAAAAAATAAAAAAAATTCATTGATATAATTTTTAATAACTACCTTACTTAACAATATTATATTATAATGAAATATCAAATTAAGTTATAAAAAATTTACAAAAATTATAATTGTCGAGTGAAATCCACCACAAAAGACAAAAATGATAAAAAAGTAAAATTAATTTTTATAATTGATATCAAATTTTTTTATTATTTTATTAAAAATATCTTTATTTTAAAGTTTTTTTTTTTCAATCTCTCACCTGAATAAATTTCAGTATCTATTTAAATTAGGCCTAAATTTGGTAAGGGCTTTAAATAGTGAGTTCAATGACCAATTCAATTATTATTAGATTGCATTTGCTAGCCCAAACCCTTCTAATTAACTTAAACTTTAATCAAAGTCTACTGAAAAATCGTTTACTAACTTTCCAGTTTAAGCGAACTGTCTCTACAAGTAATTCTCTGGATTTTCTAATGCCATTTTTTCTGCTTGACTGTTTCATTCTTAGGGGCAAATGTGTTCATAGTACTTAATTATTTTTATCATTAATACAAAAAAAATGTTTTTTTTGTCATATACAAAAGAATTGTTAGTTTATCCATATAAATCGATCCTCGCATAGTTTCATTCATATTTATATATGTTTATTCATATTTATATATCTTTATTTTTAGATAAAAATTATTTTTTATTCATGATTGACGAAATTTTAAACTTCAAAATAAAAATTTATCAATATTTATATTTAGAACATCATTAATGGCATAAATGCAAATATAAATTCTATATTTAACTTTATTTAAAATATTAAAACCAAACCGACAAAAAAAGACTGGATAAGTGTAAAAAATAGTGATCCGTTTAATTTTTCGTCAGCTAAATTTGTTGTTTAAGTTTTTGGTACACAGATTTGTAGCATTTATTATACAGTAAATAAATTTAGTCATTCCACCAAAAAAAATAAATAAATAAATTTTAGTCAGTACGCTTGGTTGGATTAAATTTAAGCATGGTGTGAAGCATGCTATATACAGTTATTATTGTACACAAGAGGTGAGAGTAGGGTGTTAGCTAGGTGTTAGTTTCATTTATAAAGGAATTGTCCTTTTTTTTTTTGATCTGATAAAGGAGTTGACCTTTCGATCATATCCATTTGCATTATTATATATGTTAATTTTTATTGACAGTTTGCAAATTAAATTGTCTTTCTTAATTATTAGTTTCTCTTGTTCTTCATTGGTGAGCTTTCTATTAATGAGGTTACAAATTTTTAATCTAATTTTTTTAATGCATGCCGTGATCAAGGGTTTTTTTTTTTTTTCAGAAAACGCAATTCATTAATATCCGGTCAACTAATGCAACCCAAAGCATTATTACATATATCCTCACACAACTATCTAATAAATTCAGCCAAATTACAGAGGAGATAATCCATCCAATCATCTTTCTGCTTTGGTTTACATCTTCGTCAATAATGTGGTGAAGGAGGTTGGGGGAATTGAAGCAATTTATCAAACACATTTAGGACTAGCAACTTGTTCAAATCGTTTAGCAACTTGTTCAAATCGTTTAGCAAACTAGAGGTGGAATTTTCTTCCATGCTTGACAAAGGCCTACTTTTCACCGTATGTTGATTAAGATATAGGATAACATAACATAACATTCCCTTGCTCAATATTTTCTCATCCGTGTAAAAAAAAAATTAAAATAGTAATAATGCTATAATATCATCCGAGATATTTTAATTTTTGTTTGGGCTTTATCTCTTATTTGCATGATTTTAAAATTTCATACGATGTATTAAGGATTTTTTTTAGTTTATAGGAAGGTACAATAAAAGAATGAAAAATCGAACATTAAACTTAATTATTTTTTGGTTATAAGGAGAAAATGAAGAATCAAATGTTAAACCTAATTCCTTTTAAAAAAAAGTAATAATCGTTAAAACAAACTTTAGTTGTTGATGTATTAAGGATTTTACTCTAAAAATTCTCCCCGCAAAAATTACTTAATGTACATGCTTACCATTTATTATTTCAAACAAAGATTATTAATTATTTCATACATCATCAATGAAATTTTTTTAAATTTCATAAATAGAATTAAAATGTTGTCATGTGCACTTTCCTTTATTATATTAACTTCTTGATTTTTTTTAAATATATCGTAAGGATATAAGGATTGAGAAAATTTTGAAAAAAAAAACCCTCAAATAAAGAGGTTGGAATCATTTCTATTTGAATTATGAGAACGATCAATTCAAATTCAAATAGGTGACATCATAAAATCATATATTCGTGAATACTTTATTTAATATTTTTGTAGTTTTTACTCTTTGAATAAAAAATTATATTGAATACTTTATTTAATATGAATAGATTTGGACACAAATTATATTGAATACTTTATTTAATATTTTTGTAGTTTTTACTATTTGAATAAAAAATTCAAGTTCCGTATTTCATTTAAAAGCTCTAGGTAAAATTGAAACAGAACCCATAATCATCACAACCTAAAATACTGAATAATGATTCAAACTGAACCAAATTCCAGTGAATATGTTCGGATTGGACATTTTTCCTCCATGGTTCAGATTCGGTGAAAAACAATATCTTGGATTTTGTTAGTGAGTTTAGAATAAATTATGTTATAGAACAAATAATGAGCGCATTTTTTTTATTATTTTAAAATTTATGATTTTTTACATAACTGTTAAAGAATGTCTTTTAAGATTACTCTCGATTTTTTAAAAATTGAACTGGAACTCAAATTGACATTCAATTTCAATTTAAATGATTTGATCTATTCAACCAATCAATTCAATTGATTGAAGCAATTGTAGCATTATATATAAATATTGTCAACAATTTTTTGATTGAGTGTTTAAAAAAAATCATGACATATTATAAGTTTTGAATTCGAATATAAACAACTTCACTCTATCCTCAATTATCTAAGATTTCTCTTCTAAGTTCTAACAAAATATATATATATATATATATATATAAAGATTAAATACAATAAATACTTAATAAAAAAGAACTTAACTCAATTAGTAATCTACTAAAAAAGAAACTCAATTAGTAATGTGATTAATACTAACTTAAGAAGCTAATATCATCCTTAAAAATAAAATTTGGATTATTATAAAATATTAACATCAATACTCATAATTGATTCAGTGCTGACCTGGATTGGTCTAACCCAATTTAGCCGGATGTTTGATCAGTCCAATATATCTTGTTTAAAAAATTTCATCAAATCCAAAAGATTGTCGATTCCCGATTGAATTGATTGGATTGGTCGATCTTGTTTAATTTTGACAATATTATCATAAATAATAATATAATATTTTTCTCAATGCATTCAAATTAATCAAATTAATTATCATTATTGCATTTAACATAAGAATGTTACTATCAATGGTAATTTAACTAAAAGTGTAAATAACAATAGCCTATCTATTGTTATTCCTCTTTAGAAGGGTTTAATTTAGGTGCAAGAATTGATTCCCCTTCTTCCCCTTTTACCTTCCTCTAAACCAAAAAAAATATTAAAAAAAACTTTAAAAGTGTAAAAAAAAAACTAAGAAAAAAAATACATTATGCTTAATCTGTCAAATTTATAATTTCATTATTACATATGAAATTTATCAAATGAAAAAAGAATGAATAAAACATTTCAAATAAGGTGAACTACTATAATTGGTAATTTTATGATTTAATAGAACATTTTGATAATTTAATTATGTTGTGAAATGTGTGAGTCCAATAAATTGTAAATTGCTATGGTATGAATCTATGGGCTTTTGCATACCTTATTGAATTAAAATTGTATGGAGTTCGGGTAGCTCTTGAGCTACATAGCCTTGAATGCAAGGCTATAAAAGTTTAATCTATGAGAACCAAATATTCTAATACTGTAGCGCATATAAGAATTCTCACTACTGTTTAATTTTTGTGTATTTCACATGTATAAGATGAAGGAAACCGAAACAAACACGCAGCGGAATTTAAATCATTCGGCCTCCACCAGGATCGATTCGAAGAGTTGCCTGATTAGGGTTTCGAGATTTTACCTAACGTTTTCTCTGATTTCTGTCGTTGGTCGAGTCACAAGCAACAACTTTTCGTTCCTACCTCTATGGTATCCACACGAACGGATCTCACGACTCTTGAACGTCTCACGATCAGAAGCCTTAAAGAGCGTTTTTTTTATTCTTATAATCGATTTGCTAGCTTCGATTAGAAGAATGTCGTTTCTGTTTTTTAATTGTGCGGCTCTGTTTTAGAAAAACATCCTTTTATAAGCAGTAAATTTTACCCTAAAATTTACTGCCAAACAGAACTCTAATCATACTTAGAATAGGATTAACTATATCCTTAATCCAATTCAGAATAGGATTAGATATATCCTAAATCCAATTCAGAATAGGATTAATTAAGCTCCTCATTGATCCGTTCTAAGTGTGCGACCCAATAGGTTTTCAAAACAATGGCAATGACAAAATTGTCACAGGCAATGAGCGGTATCTAGCAACACATCATTGCTACCCATGTAACGAGAATGTCAATGACTCGACATAACCTTACTCGTGATAGATGTTACCGTGTAGTCTAATCCCTTTATCCTTTGATGTCTTGATTTGACACAAGTCATGGAATGTGTCACACTTATATAGTCTAATCAACGTTTCTTGATTCCTGAGTAGACTAATTAAACAAATAAAATCAATATCTCATATTGACTTATTCGAGCACGGCCATGCATTTTTAGTCTCACTCTATCAAAGGGCCCAAGACATCACTCTTGTTATATAAGAGGGATAAATCCTATCTTGATCACTCAACATCCCTCTACATAGATCAAGGCATACCCAATTACTATCTTTATAGTCCATCCTGTTACGAATGACATTTAGCAGCATTAAAGTATGCAATTCTCTATGTTGGGATCTCTGATGATCTCAAGTCAAAGGATCACATACACCATCATAACTATGAGAATCGCTTATGATACTCATATAACAATCCATGTTGCGTTCTGATAGAGGGTCGATCCAGTACATAGTTCTCTAACATGTACCTATGTGATGACTTGATATCCTATATCCATGACAATGGTCATCAGTCAACCACATACTAGTCTTATCGTATCATTGTTATCCTTGTTCACAATAATACTTGACTAGGGATATTTTAAGAATAGTGTGTTATTACTATTCTAAGGACATTATCATATAAGATTATATTACGCAGTTATAAGACAAATATAATAATGAACTATAAATAAAAATGTCATGATACATAAAAATGCCAAAGTCAATCATCTAATGAATGGTTCTAAGGGCATAATCCAACATAAGAGATAAAGCATGGTAGGCCCCACGGACCTTCTAGTTTTCGGATGAAGGTGAAACCTGGTAGATTCAATATTCGGAGTTAAATAAAGTAATGGTAAGAAATTCTAATCCAAACTCATTTATTTAGATTATTTTTGAAGCATTTAAAACAAATTTAAAAATGACGATTAAAGACATAGGCTAGTAGAATTTTCGTGAATAACAGTTAAACGAAATTGATTTCTACCCAAGTGTCAAATTTAAAATAATCCTCATGTAAGAAAGTCCCATGCCATGGCAATAGGTAGACTAAATCATCTGAAGAAACGGAAAAATTACGCGACTTTACAATTAGGGGTATTTTCGTAATTTCATGCAAATGATCATTCAAACTTTAACAAAAGCTTCTTCAACCATAAGAGGATGTTAAATAGATGTGATTGGTGACTAAAAGACATATTTTAGAGATTAGACTGATAGTTTTCAATAAAGTCAAACCAAAAGGGCAAAATAGTTCAAAATATTCATAATTAAGGGCAAAATGATAATTTTACCATTAAAAATCCGAATATTTCTAGAATTCTCAGCCTTCTTCATCTTCATTTCGATCAGCCTTCTTTCTTTCTTAAGCAGCCACCATTTTTGCACTTTGAAGAGAGAGAAAGTGATAAAAACTTAGGTAAAATCACACCAAAATCAAAAACCTTCTTCATCAACCTTGCTCTACTCAACTTCCTCTTCATTTTGGTGCCTAAATCTAGGGGTGTAAATGAATAGAACGTTCGATGAATCGTTCGTGAACTCGTTCGATTTCTGTTCGTTTATGTTCATTTATTAAGCTTAATTAATAAACACAAACAACATTTTAGTGTTCGTTTGTTAAACGAACCAACCATGAACAGAGGTATGGTTCGATCATTTTTGTTCGCGAACAAACTCATTTATATTTGTTTATTGTTCGTTCGTTTAAAGTGTCATTTATTATTTGTTTGTTGTTCATTCATTTATATTAATTTATTGTTCGTTCGTTTGAAGTCTCATTTGTTGTTCGTTTGTTTATGTTTGTTTATTGTTCGTTTGTTATTTATTAAAATACTAAAATTACTTATATTATATAAGTTATATAATATATACCATATTTTTAAGACATTAACCTAAAAAATTAGTACGTAATTTTTAAACATATTTATACAATATAACTTTGTTAGTTTAAAAAATTAATAAAATATAATTATAAAATAATTATAAAATTAAATTAGTTAATTATACTTAAAATAATTATTTTTTAAAAAATTTTAAACATAATGTACTGAAATAAAATTAATAAAAGTCTCATAATAAGTTAAGATTTCATTCATATGATCTTATCTATTGACCATTTACACATATATATATGTTACATATATGATACTTTAATATATTTATATGTGTATAATATAAATTGTACTTAAAATAGTAATTATCAATTTTAATAATACATTGTTGACTTAAGTTGTGTTGTATTTAAGATTTTATATTAGATGATTTCAATTTGCATGTAAAATTTAATCTTTGTGTAAGATTTTTAATATTTAATATTTAATTTGTTTTTATGAATACTTGTTCATGAACATGTGTTCGTGAACATGCTCATTTACATGTTTACGAACGCGTTCGTCTACATGTTCACGAATGCGTTCGTCTACATATTCGCGAACGTGTTCGTTTACATATTCGCTAACTGTTTGCAAACATTAACGAACAATTCCTACCAAACAAACGAACGAACACAAATGCACTCCTTAACGAACACTAACAGCACTAAAAAACAAATGAACGAATAGAAATATCAGTTCGTTCGTTCGTGTTTAGTTCGTTTACAACCCTACCTAAATTAAGTGCTAAATAAGCAAAAATCAGAGTGTAGGAACCCCCATAGTGTTTGGCCAAGGTAAGATTTAGAGAAGCTTTCATTTTCTTTCATGAATTATGATTAAATTCTTGGTGTTCGTGATGTTTCCATGCTTCTCCCAACTTGAATCATGTAAAAATCATGTGTTTAGGCACGTGAGGGTTTTGGCCATGATCCCATGGGCATGCATGTGATGTGTTTTGGAGAAGATTAAATATGGAAAATTTAGTAGAAATCATGCTAAGCATGGAAATAGACTTAGTCAAGTTTAAATTGAAGAAAATTTGCATGTAGCAATTTTGGCATGAAGAGGAAGGTTCAGCCATGGCATGAGGGCTAAAATTGTGTGTCATTTGATGTATAAACCATGTGGAACTAGTATAGAAAATTCGTGGAATTAATTTGGAATTAATAAAATAGTTAAATTTGGAAGAAAAACAAATATGGGAGAGAAGGAAGCTTTCGGCCATGGTGAAAGGGAGGAAGAAATTGTGCTAAATTTAGTGCATTTAAGGTGCTAAAATAATATATATAAATTAATAGGAGATTATAGGCGAAATTGGAATCGAAAACAGACTTATATAGAGAAAGTTGTAATTTTTGTATCGGTAGAAAGTAGACTGGAAAATAAGGTTGCAGTAGGCAATGTAATATATTTTATGATATTAAATATTTTTATAATAGAAATGTAGATGATTGACAATATTGGTATGGTAAATTGTAGCTAAGAAACCTGAGGAGGACACTGGTGCTATTTCGCAGCACAGTGAAAAATTATCAGGTAAGGGATATATATAATGAACATAGGGGTACTATAATATATGTTTTGCTATGTAAATGATTCTTTGAAATTGTTTTGGAATAAACTGGATTGAAATTGTGGGCTGCTGTTGTGGAATTTCTATTGTGTTTTGTGCAAGAGGGTTAGGATATACCTAGTCGTTATGCTGCCGAAATTTTAATAATTTCATGAATTGATCTTTTAATATCCTTAAGTGTTAGAAGTGAATGATTTATTAAACAATTTCATCTATTTTATTGAAATTCCATATTTCTACATTAAATCGAAAAACAATATTTAAAAATTTATGTTATTGAATTTTGCGTACGTGAAGGTACTGACATGTTTTTATAACTCATTTACAAATAAATAGAATATTTTTAGAACTAAATACTAAATTGTGAATATTTTATGAATTTTTATTTTTGAACTACTTATACTTTCACAATATGCCTTTTGTGGACTGATTAAGGATTTAGCTTTTGAAATTATCTCCGTAAACAACTATATAATGTTTTATATTGTTTTTAGAGACTGTTAGCCTCATAGCTGCCTGCGAACACATGCAATTATGAGTGTATAATCGCATGACTGACTGGTGGGCTGATTGACCTTGATCCCGTTATCAGCGTCTTGGATGGTGCCTGATCAATACCATTGAGGACTATATTCTGATTATGACCATATGTCTTATTGCATGAGTCTATTGGGTGATGCCTTATCTCTACAAATTAAATTTTGATGATATTTGTGATTTTAAATTGTGGTTTGACATGATTTTTGTGAATTGGAATTTTATATGTTTGCGGAGTATTTTAGAATTAATAAATCGAATTTAAACTTACAAATTTTGTCTATGAATTATATGCTAACTAGTTTTTACTCGTGCGATGCACGAATTAATTGTAATTATTTAAATTTATAAATATATATAAAATAATGTTATTTAGTTTATTTGTTTAAACTTTAAAGTATAGATAAAATATGTCTAATATAATCAAGATAGTCAATTATAAAATAATTAAATATTTAATTAAAAATTATAAAATTCAAAAAATAAGATAAATAAATATTAAGAAGAATTAAAAAATAAAAACATATCATAAATAATATTATTGAGCACATCACAACATGTTAAAATAGAACTTAAAAGTATATTTTAACAATTTCAAGTGTTATAGTAACATTTTTAGGCATATTATAATTATTGACCTAAATAATCATTATTATAAATATACTTTTTTACATACATAAAATATAAATATGCATTCTTTTATTTATATATATAATTATAACATAAAAATATTTATATTTATATATGAAAGCATAATAACTTCTATAATGCACGAATTAATTTTATTTATTTAAATATGTATGTAACATATATATTTATAAATTTATATGTTTTCGCATAAATTTTATTTATTTAGAAAAATAATAATTTTAAATATTTAAATAATATACATGATATTGATGGTTTAGCTTTATACTTTTCAATTTAGATAATAAAATATTTTTAAAATTAATTAAAATTAAAATTATTTATTTTATAATACAAATAGATATCAATTAATATTTTATATAAATTTTCAAATAGATAATATTAAAATTATGTTTGTTTTAAAATATTTTTGGATTGGATAGTATTTAGAATTAATTTAATATATTCTTTTTTTAAATATTCAAAAATTATAGGGATTAAATAAATTTTAGGAAAGTGAAAAAGTAGATAAGTTAATACTTATTATTCTTTTATAAAAAAAATACTTATTATTCTTTTTTACTTAGTTGAACATAAAAGTAATGATACTTACATGTCATTCAAATAAACTATTCATGTAAACATATGCGTAAGCATATTACCAAATTTGTTATGTACATTATAATTTAATATGTATATTAGATAAGATTTTTTTTAGAAAAATAATAATTTTAAATATTTAAATAGTATACATGATGTTGATGGCATATTTTTGTACTTTTAAGTTTAGATAATAAAATATTTTTTAAATAAATTAAAATTATTTATTTTATAATATAAATATATATCAATTAATATTTTATTTAAATTTCCAATTAGATATTATTAAAATTATATGTTTTTAAATATTTTTTGATTAGATAGTATTTAAAATTAATTTAAGATATTTTTAAAAGATTGAGAAATTCAAGAGATTAGAAAAATTTTAGGGAAATGAAAAAGTAAAGAAGTTAATACTTATTATTCTTTTTGACTTAGGTGGACATGAAATTAATGATGCTTACGTGTTATTCAAAGAGACTGTCCATGTAAACGTATATGTAAGCATCTTACCAAACTTGCTATGTAGTTTGTAATATAATATATATTAGATTTCCATTGAATTGTAAGATTTATTTAATTTTTTTGAACTCCCTATAGTCGCATCTAGGGGCCATAACACAATAGGTACTTTAAAGTACCTCTCATACTTTATTAGGTTTTCTAGCCGACTATAGTATCCTTCTTGCGAAATTCGTGCATAATATATTTCACTTTCGATATTTATAAATTATGTTTTGAATACTTGCATATAGTTTACATAGTATCAGTTTTGTTATATATATTTTTTATTGGACATTAGCTCATCCCATTTTCCCCCTCCTCCCAGATTCCTTTCAATAGATCTTTGATTCTGCTTAGAAGGATTTCGACGAGGTATCCCTTAGGCGGGTTGTGTTACCATTGAGGTATATCTATTTTTCGATGTATTCAGACTTTTATTGTACAATACTAATGTATGTAAAATACATGTATGGGATGTAAATTAAGAATAATTTTGTAATATAAATAAATAAATTTTCCTTTGTATATATATTTTATATAAGTGAAGTGAAAACATTGCAGACATTCCAACCGTTATCTTGTGAAATTAATAGAAAGTATATAGAAAATATCTAAATTCAGAACATGACATAAACCCTTCTAATACATGGTAGAAGAAGAAGAAAAAAAAATTAGCCTAACAAAATTTGGTAATTCTCATAAATTTATTGATTGCAATTGTTACCTCCTACCTTTAGTTAGGGGACTTGGGGTGGGGCTGGGAATGGCCCAAATTAAGCTCTGAAAAATTATGATTTCTCCATCACAAATTGTAAGTTGTCAGGCCAAGTAAAAAAAAAATGCGTATCAGCTCAACTTGTGACCTAAACAATTTCATCCTTCATTTCCATCCCAACCAGCATCTCTGCAAGAAAACAAAAGCAGGAAAATCCTATACCAAAAAAAATAAAAGCAGGAAAATTCATTAATACAGCACAACCATGAATTCCGAAGAAAAGAGAAACATTCAAAACAGAAAATGCTGGCAGGAGGGACCCTGGAGGCTGGAGCTGAATCAGTCAGGCTCTGTTATCCGTATCCATTGGGGAAGAAATTAATGAAATAGACCAGGGATTAATAGTATGAACATAACCTACGAATGAAGTAAAAGCTCATCAGCTGCCGATGTATGGTTAACATCAATCATTAGCCAAGAATGAGCATTACTTCCATTTAATTCCTTTAGCTAAGTATTGCTTGTCAGCTTCTTTCACACTGTAGCTTTTTTCTTTTCATGGGGTTTTACCTTTTTCATAAGCTTGGTAAGAATCCCAAAAAGTTTGCTTTTGGATTGGAATATGGGCAAATTGGATTATAGATCAATGATTTTTGTATAATATTTTATTTTTATCAATGACCATCGAAATTCAAATTTAGAAATTATATAAATCTTTTAAAAATGTTTCAAATTCATTCATTGTCATTAAATTATGATAAAATTATCATCTTAATTTATGTGAATGTCAGTGCGAAGATTCAGTCGAAAAATTTAGTTCATAGTAACACCATGTTTAATTTTAGGATGAAATTCATCACACATGTTAATTTACTAAACAACCCTTTGTGGCGGCACAGTTGGGGCACTTTTTGCCCCAATTGTGCTGCAATTGTCATTTGGGTCCTTTTATCTTTTCCTACCCTTCTCATTTAAGGTTGTAAACCAACCGATGTTTTTATTTATTCGTATTCGTTAAAGAATTTGATTTTTATGTCTATATTTGTTAAAGGTTCGCGAGCAAATTCGTTCGTCTTAAACGAACGAGTTCGTGATGTAAATTAAATTGTCTTTCTTAATTATTAGTTTTTCTCTTGTTCTTCATTTATTGAGCTTTCTATTAATGAGGTTACAAATTTTTAATCTAATTTTTTTAATGCATGCGGTGATCAAGGGTTTTTTTTTTTTCTTTCAGAAAACGCAACTCATTAATATCAAATCAACTAATTCAACCCAAAGCATTATTACATATATCCTCATACAACTATCTAATTAATTCACCCAAATTACAGTGGAGATAATCTATCCAATCATCTTTCTGCTTTGGTTTACATCTTGGTCAATAACGTGGTGAAGGAAGTTGGGGGAAATTGAAGCAATATATCAAACACATTTACGATTAGCAATGAATCGACGTAAAGCTACTTGTTCAAATTGTTTGGCAAACTTGAGGTGGAATTTCCCTCCATGCTTGACAAAGGCCTACTTTTCACCGTATGTTAATTAAGGTATATTATAACATAACATTCCCTTGGTCAATATTTTCTTATCCGTGTAAAAAAAAATAAAAATAGTAATAGTGTTATTATAATATCATCCGAGATATTTCAATTTTTGTTTGGGCTTAATCTCTTATTTGCATGATTTTAAAAATTTATACAATGTATTAAGGATTTTTTGTTAGTTTATAAGAAGGTACAATAAGAGAATGGAGAATCCAACATTGAACTTAATTCTTTTTTGGTTATAAGGAGAAAATGAAGAATCAAATGTTGGACTTACTTCTAAGGAAAGGTAACAACTGTTAAGTCAAACTTTAATTGTTGATGTATTAAGGATTTTACTCTAAAAATTCTATTCATAAAAATTATTTAATGTACAAGCATACCATTTATTATTTCAAACAAAGATTATTAATTATTTCATACATCATCAATGAAATTCTTTTTAAATTTCACAAATAGAATTAAAATATTGTCATGTGCACTTTCCTTTATTATATTAATTTCTTGATTTTTCTAAATATATCGTAAGGAAATTAGGATTGAGAAAATTTTGAAAAAACCAAAAAAAAAAAAACCCTCAAATAAAAAGGTTGGAATCATTTCGGTTTGAATTGTGAGAAGATCAATTCAAATTTAAATAGGTGACATCATAAAACCGCATAAATGTGAATACTAAATTTAATGTTTTTGTAGTTTTTGCTATTTGAATAAAAAATTATATTGAATACTTTATTTAATATGAATAGATTTGGATACAAATTATATTGAATACTTTATTTAATTTTTTTGTTGTTTTTACTATTTCAATAAAAAGTTCAAGTTCCATATTTCATTTAAAAGCCCTAGCTAAAATTGAAACAGAACCCATAATCATCACAACCTAAAAAACTGAATAAATGAGCCAAATTCATACGAATACGTTCGGATTGGATATTTTTCCTACATGGTTCAGATATGGTGGAAAACAATGTCTTTGGATTTTGTTAATGAGTTTAGAATAAATTATTCTTTAGAATAAATTATGTTATAGAACAAATAATGAGCATTTTTTTATTATTTTAAAATTTATGATTTTTTTAAAAATAATTGTTAAAGAATGTCTTAAAAATTGAACTGGGACTCAAATTGACATTTGATTTTCAATTTAAACAATTTGATCGATTCAACCAATCGATTCAACTAATTGAAGCAATTGTAGCATTATATATAAATATTGTCAATAATCTTTTAACCGAGTATTTAAAGAAGAGTTGTGACATATCATAAGTTTTGAATTCAAATCCAAACAACCTCACTCTATCTTTAATTATCTAATATTTTCCTTCTAACAAAAAATATATATAAAGATTAAATACAATTGATGAGGGTCTTACTAAAGGTCATTGGGCCTTGATACAAATCATGCTGAAGAACATTGAGCCTAATGGTAGTCTAAACCCAAAAGGAAAAAGGACTAAGAAGGGCCATGAAAGATCCACTAAGTTATCATTTAAGCTATGAGTCTTAACTGTAATTATGCGCCATATTACTCCAATAAATAAATCACAGGTATCATTTTTAAACCCTAATCTCTATTTACTTATGAAAACCCTCCAAAATCCTGTCTGACTTAAGCATCGGAGTGCGCGCGCAGGGGAAACCCCTGCACCCTCTGATGGTTTTCTTTTTTGCAGAGTTCTTAAAGACATGCTAGCACGAATATCGAGATTATCACGTCAACCATAATCATTGTTGTATTTGGGTAATAACAATTGGCGCCGTCTGTGGGAAATCGAAATAAGCCAGATGCTCATCACGATTCAGTCAGATCTTGAAATTTTCAATCCAAAAATAAGTTAGCTTTCGATTCCCTACAATTTCTTATAGGTTTATTCTGAAATATTATGCATAAAATTGATTTTTTAAATATCTTTCAGAATTCGTTTTAATTAAAAGTTTAAAAAATAGGAAAAGAAACATGAAATTTTTCTTGTTTCCAAATAACATATTGATGTTTTGGTTCCTTGCTTTAAATGTTATTTTGCCATAAAATAACACCTGGGCATTGTAGATTCATCCTTGGACATGTGAAATATGATTTTTGATTTAAGAAATCTCATTTAAATGCGAAGCAATTTTGAAGAAGCCCGTAGAAAACCAAAGAGGTTAAAGCTTATTTTAAACAAAAAAGATAAGGGAATATCTCCCTCTCATAGTAAAAATATAAGCCACCCGTCACACTCACCAAATAAAAGAGGGAATATTCTAAGAATATTCTCTCTATGAATAAAAGTGTAGAACTTTTATGTACCAACAAAACACTCAAAAAAGAAGGAATATTCTTCCAATATTCCTTCCAGCAATTGAAATTAATTACATTTAAGTTGTCAAAGTTTATAATAATATGATTTTGACCACTATGCATCAAGTTTGTACAAGTAAGTTTTTAAAGTATTCAATTGCATCCTAAACTTAGTGAACTCATCAAATTTTGTGATTTATAGTACTCTTATCATATATGATATGGTATTATCAAAAATATAATTGAGATAATTTAATTTGTCATTTATTCATGAATTTATCTTGAACATCAATTTTCTTTTATTATCTTGAATGCTTTAAAAATTTATATGATTGCCTTATCAAATTTGTGATTCACATAAACTAGAATACAAATGTATTCATGAATATTAGTAAGCATGAAATTGTAGTAGGCATCTCTCTTTTGCTATTTCAGGATAAGTTGTATTCTGTGACGAATATAGTTTATAAAAGCAAAATAGCTACATTTATTATCTTTGGATTATTGTTATTCATGCTTAATGTCATGACACAATGTGTTTATAGCTTACATTATTTGCTAAGCTTGAACTCCTTATCTTTTTATTTTCGCTTGTCTTGACTATAATATATATGATCCTAAGTACATAATCCATTATGTCCTATATGTTAGCTAACATGCAGGTTTGTATAAGCCCTGCTCGTCAGGCACTTTATTATAAGCCTTACTCCGCCAATAAAAGCACTTGGGGAGTAACATAAACAAATCAATCAAAGAAATTTTGTGACAGGAATGAGAAATACAACACAAGAAGAAAAAAGCCTGAAGTGAAAAGTGCGCGATGTAAGTCATGTATGAAGACAAAAAGTCCCTAAGCGAAAAATGCGCGAGACGGGCAACAAAAAAGTCCCTAAGCGAAAAATGCGTGAGATGGGCAACACACGGGCTTGAAGCGAAAAATGCGTGGGTAAGTCGTGAATGAAATAAAATTCCTTAAGCAAAAAATGCGTGAGGTAAGCCTTTAATGAAATAAAAGTCCTTAAGCGAAAAATGCGCGAGATCGGCAACACATGGGCTTGAAGCGAAAAATGCGCAAGGTAAGCCGTGAATGAAATAAAAGTCCCTAAACGAAAAATGCGCGAAATGGGCAACACATGGGCTTGAAGCGAAAAATGCGTGAGGTAAGCCTTTAATGAAATAAAAGTCCCTAAGCGAAAAATGCACAAGATGGGTAATACATGGGCTTGAAATGAAAAAATACACGAGATAAGTCACGAACAAAGTAAAGGGCTTAAGCAAAAAATGCGCAAGGTAAGTCACGCACAAGAAGAAAAAGGCCTGAAGTAAAAAGTGCATGAAGTAGGCTATGCATAGGCATGATTTAAATAAAAAAAACCCCTATATACTCTTCCACAGGATATATCCTGTGAAAGAGTGGGGAGCAATTGATGAGGGTCTTACTAAAGGTTATTGGGCCTTGATACATGTCATGCTGAAGAACATTGGGCCTAACGGTAGTCTAAGCCCAAGAGGAAAGAGGACTAAGAAGGGCTATGAAAGATCCACTAGGTTATTATTTAAGCTATGGGTCTTAACCATAATTACGCTCTATATTACTCCTAAAAATAAGTCACAAGTATCATTTTTAAACCCTAATTTCTATTTACTTATAAAAACCTTCCAAAATCCTATCTAACTTAAGCATCAGAGTACGTGCGCAAGGGAAAGCCCCTGTGCCATTTGATAGTTTTCTTTTTTGTAGCGTTTTTGCAGACAGGCTAGCACGAAGATCGAGATTATCACGTCAACCATAATCATTGTTGTATTTGGGTAACAACAACAATAAATACTTAATAAAAAAGAACTTGACTCAATTGGTAATGTAATTAATGACCAATTATTAATAATACTTAATAAAATTGAGGTAATTAATTGACTAATTATTAATAATATTAAGTATTTTTTAATGTATTGAATAATTAGTTAACTAGTTATACGTTTAGATTTAATTTAATTACTAATTATGTTGGTATTTAAAAAAATAAATGTAAGAAAAATTCTTAAAAATTTAAAATTTTAGTAAAAATATAATATAATTATTAAAAAAGCTAATAAAACAAAGTCAAAATTTTTTTTTATTGAACTAAGAGTGTCCAAATTTCAATAGCCTAACTATAACCCAAAAAAATGCAATGACCTTATAAGTTATTGTTAAGAGTATAAAACCATTTATATAAATGTTTAATTTTTTAGTGTAATTTATTTATAATTTTTAGTTATTTATTTATATAACTAATACTTTTGGATTTTCAATTTCGTTTAGTTTTACTCTATATATATATAATGTATTTGGCTCACTTAAAAAACAAATATTTATATAATTATTAATATATAATTATATATTTTATAACAAATGTGAATGTTGACACCTAATTTTGTCTCATTTTGTTATTTTTATTGGTATTATTATTATTATTATTATTATTATTATTATTATTATTTTATATATATTTGTATTTGTTTTCATTTTTATGATTTGTTTATTATTATTATTATTTATATTATTACTATTACTTTATATTATTATTATTGTTATTTTTATTATTTTTATTTTTATTTTCATTTTCTTCTCCATCAGCCACTGTCACCCATCTATCAGCCAGTCTGCCACCAGTCCCCAGGCAGTCCCATTCCCGCCGATCACCTACTATGTAGTCTAACCCATCTACACCAAAACCCCTATACCAGCCCCTCTAAAAACACCCTCAATCACCACCCAGAAACCCCAGATCCCATCCCCCATTGACCTGAGAGCCACGGCCAACCCAAGCCACCCTCACCGGATCCCTCACTCACCCTCTCCGTTCGACCACCCAACTGTGAGCCACCACTGCATTACCAACCCAAATCAACACCACCGAAAACCAAAAACCACTGAAACACCACCCAACACCCTCAAACCTTTCAGCTTCACCAAGCCACACAGACCCAAAATCAGTCCCCCTAGCCACCACACAACCACCCACAACCATTAACCACCATCACCACTAGCATCACCATCACCGAACCAACAACCCCACAAACCACAACCACCCGAAAAACTCCAGATCTGAGAACCCCAAATCTCAGATCTGAAACCTAAACCCCAATCCGAACCTACAAAAAAAAGAAAACAAAAAACAAAAAAACCACAAGCAAACCACAGCTACAACCAGATCTAAAACAAAAAAAAAACAAAAAAAAACACACGAAAAGGGGGGAGAGGGTTTCGGTTAGTTAAGATCTAGGGGGTTAGGAAAGGTTTTTGGGAAAACAAAGGTCAGAAACGGAAAGAGGGAGTGGAGAGCTTCTGAAAAAGGGTTTCTTTTTTTATTTTTGGCCACCGGCGACGGCGACCGGTGGCGGCCGGAGGCGACCCCAGCAGCGGCCGGAAATCGCCTGGCCGGGAGTTTCAAAGATTCTGAGATTTTTTTTTTGTAAAGGAAAGAAAAAATGAAGAGATAAAAAAGGGAGGGTTTTTATAGCCGAGAAAGAAAAGAAAGGAAGTCGCAGGATCCGCGCATCGCCCCTGATCCGACCCGAAATCCGCGCGACCCGCACACCCAGCCACCAGCTAAGCGAACTCCGCCCGCCAGCCAAAAAGAAGAAGCTGCGTGCTCGCCTGCCTGAGGATAAGCAGGGTCTGTGAGCTTGCCCGCCCGAGAAAAGAGAAAATCCCGCGAGCTCGCCCGCCCGAAGAGAAGCAGGATTTGTAAGCTCGCCCGCCTACCAAAATTACGAGGACCTGTGAGCTCGCCCGCATGCCAAAATTACGTGGATCTGTGTGCTCGCCCGCCAGCCAAAAAGAAGAAGACCCGCACGCTGGCCCTCCCCGCCAAGCTGCTTGCTCACCCGTCCGCCAAAAGGGGTGATCGCCCGCCCGCCAGAAGAAGAAGACCCAGGCGGCTCAGACGAGCTAGCCCGACCCGCTGCGCCTCACTCGGGTCCAACCGGTGCCAGCCAATCAGCAGCCTTCAAGCCCACTTCTTCTTGGATTTTGGTCCAATTCGTGGTATATTTTGTTATTAAATTGATGTTTCATTTATTATTATTTATCATGCATGTTTATAAAAATAAAATAAAATGTGAATGTTCGATGATGGGATGCTACGGAAGTCACAAGTAGTGATTCCTAGCTGATCCCTAGGTGAGAAGAGTCATACTAATTGTTGCCAAAGTATTGGAATGTTTAATATGATTTTTCAATAATTTAATTTTTTTTGTTAAAAATAAAAATAAATAAGTTTTTTTAAAAAAAGAATAGAAAAAAGAAATTAACAATAAAGTTTAAATTTCAAAATTAGTAAATATCCGATGATGGGACGTTATGGAAGTCACAAGTAGTGATTCCTTAACTGATCCTTAGGTGAGAAGAGTCTACTAAATATTGCCAAAAGTATTGGAATATTTAGTATGATTTTTCAATATACGTATCTTCATTTTTTTCAAAAATAAAAAAAATAATATAAAAAATAAAGAAATGATAAATACATTAAATAGTCATGCATTGCGCATCATTTATTATCTGTTTACATCACATGCATTCATGCGAATCAAAAAATGTGAATCCTCCGAGGATGAGACTCTATAGAAGTCACAAGTAGTGATTCTTTAGAAATATCTAGGTGAGGAGAATTATTTCAAATGTTGCCAAAAGTATTGAAATATTTGATTTAATTCTTCAATAAAAGGGGTTTATGTTTATTTTCAAAATAAAACTTATTTTAAAATATATAATAACTTTTTATTCAATTACATAAAAAATGTGAATCTTCCGATGATGGGACGTTATGGAAGTCACAAGTAGTGATTCCTTAGCTGATCCCTAGGTGAGAAGAATCTACTAAATGTTGCCAAAAGTATTGGAATATTTAGTATGATTTTTCAATAATTTAAATTTTTATTAAAAATGAAAATGAATAATTTTTGTTAAAAACAAAGAAATATAAATAAATAAACAAATAAATAATGAAATTTGAAATAAAGAATTCATTTGTATCATTTTATTTGTTTGCATCATACGCATCCATTTAATTTCCAAATAAGTGTGAATCTTCCGAGGATGAGATTCTGTAGAAGTCACAAGTAGTGATTCTTAAGAAATCTCTAGGTGAGGAAAATTATTTTAAATGCTGCTAAAAGTATTGGAGTATTTGATTTAATTATTCAATACAAAAAGGTTCACATTTACTTTCGAAAAATAAAGTTTAACCTCTTAAAATAAAACAAAATGAATTTACAAATAAAAAAATGACTTTGAATAAAAAGAATAAAATTGATTGCAATAAAATAGGAATTATTTTTAAATATTAAGTTAAGACCATTTTATTAAAACCAAAGGATAACACATGATTATTATGGTACCGTTTTTTAACGAGCGTCGTGGGAGTGCTAATCCTTCCCTACGCGTAACCGTACTCCAGGATCCAACTTTGTTTTCGCTGACCAAAAATTATCTTTTTAATAAAACTTGATTAATTTTGAGATTTTGTTAAAAAGATAAATATTTTAAGTGACCAATCACACCTAGAAAAAAAAGATTGGTGCCGACTCCTTTTTGTTTTTAAACGTTTTTTCAAAATAGTCGAGCACGAAGCCGTTACGACAGCTTGGCGACTCCACTGGGGACGCTTTTTGAAGGTCAAGCCATTTATTAATCATGTGTTATCCTAAGTTTTAATTTAAAAGTCTTAACTAATATTTAAATTCAATTTCTTTAATTTTAAAATAATTAGTTGCATTTGTGTTTTAATTATGTTGATTATTTTATAGCATTCTTTATTTGTATATATTTTTCTTAATAAATTGTGGGGCATCTAGGATAGGGGTTATGGTTTGATGAATGTTTGATGTGTTTCCTCATACACACACTTGCACTTGCATCTGCATAACATGAGCTCTGTACCCGGGTTCAGTTCTTCTTAGGAGGGAGTAGAGTACTTTTGCTCTTGTGCGGTAATCACCTCCGCAATGGCAATCGAAATACTTCCACTCAAATTAAATCTTACTAGTCCAGTGTGGACGACAGTGAGGTATAATTTGGGAACCTTTAGATTTGAAAACCCAGTTCAGCATATAGAAAAACTTAAGAGGCCAGCCTTAGGTAGAGCCATGTCCAATTTTTGTAGAAATTATCCTAAAATTAGGACACGAGGGAACACAATTCAACCCATTTCTCGTATCAATAATAAAGGTACTATGGATTTGGGTTTGAATTGTTCATAATTAAAGTCTTAGAAACTTTTCTCGTTTTTCAAAAAGGATTTTTTTAAAAAAATAAAAAATAATAAAATTGTGAAAAGAGATTTTGTAAAATAAAAAGAAAGAAATCTAAGTTTGAATGAAAAAAGAAAGTGTGAGAAAAATAATAAAACAAAATTTTCTTTCAAAATAATGGGAATAATTTTTCTTAAAAAAAAAAGAGAGAAGAGGGATTTCTTTCAAAATATGGACTAAAATAATGGGAATAAATGGAAAAATACGAAGAGAATTGACGTTTTTTCTAAATAAAGGTAAAATAGAGTTAACAAAATCTTTCATTGATTTTTCTTTTTCCTTTTCTGAATAATTTAAAGAATAAGTTGACAAAAAAAATAAAGAAAAATATTTTTTTTTGGGTTGTATAGGAGTTTTAATGAAAATATAAAAACAAAAATTTTTCCCTTTTCTTGATTATCTCATAAAAAAAAATTTGAACAAAAAGATGTCAACAAAAAAATTGTCCTTGAATTTGTGTGGAAAAAAATTCAAAAAAAAATAGTTTGATTTGGAATAAAAATGAAATAAAGTTAATTTTTGATAAAAGAATCGATAGGGGATGTGAAATTTAGGAAAAATAGAAAATAAAAACAAAATTTTAGTGATAAAAGAAAAAGTTTGATTTGGAATAAAAATGAAATAAAATCAATTTTTGAAAAAAGAATAGAATAGAGAATGTGAATTCTATTTTTTAGAAAAGAAAATAGAAAATGAAAAAAATTTTATTTGGTGATAAAAGAAATATGATTTTTAAAAAATTTGAGAAAAATGTTCAGGTTTAGTTAGGAATTCCATCTTTCTTGCATGTTGGATTAAGGAATAATAAGATTAGTGTCTAGGTATTGTGAATACAAATATTCGTTTTTCTCAAACATGTTAGGGACATATATCATTTTAATTCATTTCATCATCATTGTGTATACATATATTGATAATCATGTCATGTGCATTTTAGAATCATGAAGGTTAGATGAAATAAAATAGAATTTGATCTTCATTGTAATTGCATTTTGCATAAATTGCATTTTGTTTGAACATGTCTTTCAACAATGTCTTGTTATTATGTCATGTCTTGAACATTTTACATAGAATTTCATGGTTAATAATGTTTCCTCTCACCAAAAATTAAAAAACAAAAAGAAGAGAGAGAGTTTTTGAAACAATTTTGATATGGTTTAAGATTACTCTTCAACTTCTCTTACTTGTTTCGGACTTAACCTCTTAAGTTAATAAGTGAATATGATAAGTAAGGGGCAAATTTCAGTTTGGACTTTGGCATGCATTTTGCATTGTTGCATCACATTTCGTAGATAAGTCTTTGAGAAACTAGACTGAGTCTTTTACAATCTTGAATTTGTTTATTCTTTCAATTTTCTTTTCTATCAAATTTGTATATATGTGCTATTGATTGATTATTTTCGTTGAAATTATTCTTCCCTAAGATTTGGTTAAAGTAAAGGCATAAATACCCAACATGTAAAATCAAGAAAGTTATGCAAACTAACAAAATAACAAAAAAAAAAAAGAGAAAGAAAGGAATAAAAATGAAAAAAAGAAAAAGAAGAAGAAAAATTGTTACATTTCATAGACTTTTATCATACATGTCATTTGCATACATATACAAATAACATGATTTTCATAAAATTCACATCATATACTTGTTATACTTCGGTAAATATGTCAATACTTTTCATTTTTCGAAAGAAAAAAAGAAGAAAAAATTTGTTTGTTCCAAAAATTTTTTTGAAAGAAATAAGATAAGGTTTTTCTAATTAGAAAATTGTGGTAATAAGGTTCAAGGCCTCTCGACCATCAAAGATTACAAAGCAATTCAGGACTCTCACAAGCTTAGACCATGGAAGAAGGACAGGCTAGCCGAATGGAGAAAATAGAAAAAGCGCAAGAAGAGATGAAGGGGCAATTGGCTGCAATGTTGGAGATGATGACCAAAATGAATAGAGGAAAAGAACCAGTAGGGGAAGCAACTACTCAAGAGAGGTGGGCACAAGACGGTGAACGTTCATATCCACAAAGTCTCATTCCACCTCAAGTCCATACTTCACAGCATATGCCATTTTCGAGGCACGACATTCCAAACCCCAGGAGGAACCCATCAGACCCAATCTATGTCCATGATTCGGATAATTCTAGAGAACAGGAGAAATTGAAGATAGGTGTATCAACAATGAAAGAGAATTTAGAGCCTCAAACAAAGTTAGATCTCCTTGAAGAAAGGTTACGAGCTATCGAAGGGATGGATTCATATGGTTCTTTGGAGGCGAGTGAGCTCTCTGTTTGGTACCGGGTGTAGTTATCCCACCAAAGTTCAAAGTTCCAGATTTGAAAAGTATGATAGGACCAAATGGCCGGCAACTCATATCAAGATGTACTGTCAGAAAATGGCTGCTTATGCTCAGAATGATGAGTTATTGGTGCATATTTTTCAAGACAGTCTAATCGGATCAGCTGCCAGGTGGTACACCCAGCTAGATCGAGCCCATATCCGCTCATGGAAAGAATTGGCTCGGGCATTCATTGCTCAATACAAGCACATTGAAGATCTGGCCCCGAACCGCCTATCCTTACAAGGCATGAGGTAGAAACATGAGGAGAGCTTTAAAGAATATGCTCGAAGATGGAGGGATGTAGCTGCCCAGGTCCAACCGCCTCTCACAGAGAAAGAAACCACCATCTTGTTTGTCAACACACTCCCGGCACCGTTTTATGAAATGATGATCGGTAATGCCACCAAGAATTTTGCAGATATGGTAATTTCTGGTGAAATAATAGAGAATGCAATTAAGAGTGGCAAGCTTGTAGGAGATGATACCATGAATGCAAGAAAAGGTGAACATCGGGGAATGGAGGAGATGTTCATGCTATGAATTATGAGGGGCAACATGTGGGAGACTTTGCTCCATATCATCCTTATCCCATGTACCAAACCCACTACCCCATCACAAATAATACCTCTCCAGGCTTGAATACCCATCAGCCAATCCCGCAGTCTAGTTGGCAAATGAGTTTCCAAACACCCATGCCTACCCAAAATAACCAAAGAGGATCTCGAAACAAACGAAGAAGGACCGACATTGATCCAGTCCCTTGGTCCTACACTGAAATATTCCAATATCTTGTCGAGAACCAACTTGTTACCCCAATCCCGCTAAAACCTTTGGAGCCTCCATATCCAGAGTGGTACAACCCTTATGCTCGATGTGACTATCATAATAGAAACTGGGGTCACTCGATAGAAAGCTGTCCTGCTTTTAAGCGTAAAGTGCAAAGTTTGATTAGAAAAGGTTTTTGAATCTTGAGATGATGGAATGATCGAATGTTAATCTCTCGCCCAACCATGCCAGGGTATAACTAGAAAAGGGATCCTTTTGGTGGGTCATCCATGATGATGTGAAATTGTTTTTTGGTTAAAGTTATGGCCCAACTTTAATGGCTTTTTATGTATAGACTTTCATTTATCTTTTATCATCTTAATGAAGTAGCATATGCATTTTCATCACATTTCTCTTTCTTCCTCGATTCAAATTTGGCTTTGTCTTCTTTATATACCTCACCACGTTTCCTCCATTTTTTAAATCTTTAAACGATAAATATGATATCAATGTTGATAATAATTTGGGATTAGAACTCTACCAAAGCTTTATTCGTGTTGATGATCTTGTCCAAAATCTTAGCATGAATATTGCAGTGAAAATATGATTTGTATATAGAGGTGAGAGTTGACATGCAATTTTGTAACAGACGGTTCTACAAGTTGGTGTTTGCTCAGTAAATGATTCTTTGATAAAAGTTTTCACATTTGAAAGGAAGAATGGCCATCTTTCACTTACATTTCACTATAAGAAAATTGTCCATTGCTAACCCTTTTGAGCCTAGTATGTTTGTTTTATTTTTTAAGAAACCCACCAAGGATCACCCTCTACATCGAGGGGCAAAATTTTTTAAAAAAAAAGAAAAAAAGGGAAGAGAGAAGGAAGAAAAAGAAAGAAGTTTGTTCACTTGAAATCTATGAAAGAATTTAAGGGGCAAATAAAAGAAAACCCCTTTACATTTTAAAGTTATTTGTGAAAAAGGGAGAAAAATAAAAATGGAATTAGAATGAAAAAGAATGGATGAAGAATGGGGCAAAGTGTCTAAATGAGTCATGTATTAAAAAATGATCCTTTGGTTTATAACCTTTTAAAACACAAATTTTGGGCCTGTTATGTCCTTTCTTTCATAACCCCTCACCTTAGCCTATATTACGTACTTTAAAAGTCCATTTTGATCAAATGTGAATATTTGAGTCGAAGGACCATACACTGGGCCAAGAAATGCATGAAGATTGTGATTCTGTGATAATGGACCATAATGAGGATCTTGAGGATGAATAAAAAAATGAATGAGGAAAAATAAAAAAAGTGAAAAATGAAGAAAAAGAAAAGAAAAAAAGAAAAAGGAAAAATGATAAAAAAAAAAAGAGAGAAAAAGAAAAATAATGACTCAAATTGAAAACCCGAAAAGGGCGGTTCGAGTCAAATAAAGATGAATGATCAAGTTGGCAAGTAGAGAAGAGATCTTTGCCTTAGATTGTCACGGATGAAACATTTTGTCAAGTAGGGGTTAATCTCAATACAATTAACTCAAAAAGATTAAAGACATCAAGGAAATAGATTTGTTAGAGAAAGAATCCCAAATTTCCTATCAAGATTGATTGAATATTTGTTGTTTGAAAATTGTTGCCTTTTCTTTCCTTCAAGTTGCCTTGCTCTTTGGCAAAATTATTCCTATTCCCTTCATCATAAATACCCCTCCTTTAATTTTTATCCCATTACATACCAATAAAAATCAAGAGAATGTGATGACATTGCATTTGTTATGAAACTGAAGTGATGAAAAATAAATGAATAATACTATTCATGAAAATTCATGCATTACCAATTTTTGGGAGGATATGGGGCAGATGAGAATTGAGACGATAATGAAGTATATTAATGCTTGAAGTCTCCAATTGGAATATAACAGAGTTGATTAGGTAGTGAAGAATGAAGGAAAACCAGTTGAGATTGTGGAACCAGTGTTAAGAAGGAAAGGTAAGATGATGGAAGGGATGGTCTTGTGAACCTTGTTACCATCATTTTTGCATGATTTTTTTTAACAACCTTTGCATTGCATTCATCACATGCACTTAGGAAAGAAATGAAAAAATTTTAACCTTGAGTAGGAAAATTTTCAATTTTAAGTTGAGTGAAATTTTGGGAAACATGATTTTCAAGAATTTTAAAGCAAGATTTTGGATTTTAAGATGATGAACTTTGAATTCTATAAGAAATTAAGATAAAATAAAATTTTTAGAAAAAGAGAAAATGCTGAAATGTGAGAGATTTACTAGGATGTTCGGATGTGAATTCCCGAAACCAACAATCGGACAAGAAATTCCCGATATAAATTATCCAGATGAGAATTCCTGGACGTTTGGGTGTGAATCTCCAAGTCAAATTTTTGGGTGTGAATCCCCAAGTCAAAATTTTCGGATGTGAATTCCCGAAACCCACAATCGGATGAGAATTCCCGATATAAATTATCCAGATGAGAATTCCTGGACGTTTGGGTGTGAATCCCTAAGTCAAAATTTTCAGATGTGAATTCTCGAAACCAACAATCGGACGAGAATTCCCGATATAAATTATCCAGATGAGAATTCCTGGACTTTTGGGTGTGAATCCCCAAGTTAAATCTTCGGATGTGAATCCCCGAAACAGAGATTTCGGATGTGAATTCTCGAAATGAAATTTTTCAGATGTGAATACCTGAATTTTCAGATGTGAATTCCCGAAACAAACACTCGAACGTGAATTCCTGAGACAAAATTTCTAGATGTGAATTCCTAGATCTTTGAATGTGAAATATTTCATATTTAAAGTTCCATTGCCTCTGCTGCAAGAGGAGCTTTCTCGAAAAAAAAAGAGAGAGAAAAAACAAAGCAAATTTAAATTTAAAGTTTCATCGCCTCTGTTGCAAGAGAAGCACATTAAAAAAATGGATGATTTAAATTTAAAGTTTCATCGCCTCTGTTGCAAGAGGAGCACATTTTTAGAAAGGAATTTAAAGTTTCAATGCCTCTGCTACAAGAGGAGCACTTTTCAGAAAACGAATTTAAGTCCTCCGAGCACCTATTCTAAGTCTTCTGGGCAAAAATTTTTAAAGTTTTAATGCCTCTGTTGCAAGAGGGGCACATTTTCAGAAAGGAATTTAAAGTTTCATTGCCTCTGCTGCAAGAGGAGCTTTCTCGAAAAAAAAAATTAAAGTTTCATTGCCTCTGCTGCAAGAGGAACACATTTTCAGAAAGAAATTTAAAGTTTCATTGCCTCTGCTGCAAGAGGAGCTTTCTAAAAAAAAAAGAGAAAAAACAAAGCAAATTTAAATTTAAAGTTTCATCGCCTCTGTTGCAAGAGGAGCGCATTTCGAAAAAAAGAAAAACAACATTTTAAGTTTCATTGCATCTGCTGCAAGAGGAGCTTTCTCGAAAAAGGGAAAAGACAAACAAAACAAAAAGAAATTTAAAGTTTCATCGCCTCTGCTGCAAGAGGAGAACATTCAAAAAAAATGATGAATGAAAATAAAAAAAAGAAAAGAAAGAAAGAAAAAAGAAAGAGATTGGGTTATAAGCCGAACAAAATTAGTGTGCTTTTTATCTTTGCTCTATTCCTGATCCTCAGCAATAAGCAAAGAGGGGCAGCTGTTGACACTTAATTTTGTCTCATTTTGTTATTTTTATTAGTATTATTATTATTATTATTTTATAAATTTGTATTTGTTTTCATTTTTATTATTTTTTTTATTATTATTATTTATATTATTATTATTACTTTATATTATTTGTCGTAACGGCTTCGCGCTCGACGATTTTGAAAAACGTTTAAAAACAAAAAGGGAGTCGCCACTAATCTTTTTTGTCTAGGTGTGATTGGTCACCTAAAATATTTTTCTTTTTAAAAAATCTCAAAATTAATTAAGTTTCATTAAAAAGATAATTTTTGGTCTGCGAAAACAAAGTTGTGTCCCAGAGTACAGTTACGCGTGGGGAAGGATTAGCACCCCCACGACGCCCGTTAAAAAAACGGTACCATAATAATCTTGTGTTATCCTCTAATTTTAATAAAATGGTCTTAAATTAATATTTAAAAATAATTCTTATTTCATTGCAATCAATTTTATTCTTTTTATTCGAAGTCATTTTTTATTTGTAAATTTATTTTGTTTTATTTTAAAAAGTTGAATTTTATTTTCCAAAAGTGAATGTGAACCTTTTCGTATTGAAAAATTAAATCAAATATCCCAATACTCTGGTAACATTTGGAATAATTTTCCTCACTTAGAGATTTCTTAAGAATCATTACTTGTGAGTTCTATAGAATCTCATCATCGAAAGATTCACACTCGCTTCGAAAATTAATATGAATGCATATGATGCAAACAGATAATGAATGGTGCAAATGAAACTTTAAAAGAAATTTTATTTATTTTGATTTTATTGATGAAACTCTTGATATTGAGAAATTTGGCTAAATATCCCAATACTCTGGTAACATTTAGCTAATTCCTCTCACCTAGGGATCAGTCAAGAAATCACTACTTGTGAGTCTCATGATATCCCATCCTCGGAAGAATTCCACTTATTATTTTCCTTTAATATTTATTATGTTTATTTATTTACTTATTATTTTTTACCAATACATTAAAAATACCTAAATAAATGAATGAATAAATAAAACAAAAAAAGAAATATACCCACTTCGGGCGGGCGAACTCCTCGAACGGGCGAGCTCCATGAGTGGTCTAGCTCCTTGGCGGGCGAGCTCCTTGAGTGGTCTAGCTCCTTGGCGGGCGAGCTCTTTGAATGGGCGAACGAGTGGATGTTCTTTCTCCTCAGGTGGGCGAGCTCCTCAAGCGAGCGCGTGGACTTCCTTTTCTTCGAGCGGGCGAGCTCGTGAACGAGCGAGTAAGCTCGCGGATCCTTCCTCTCTTGAGCAGGCGGGCGGGCTACCTGATTGGGCTAGCTCTTTGGGCGGGCGAGCTTGTGAACGAGCGAGTAAGCTCGTGGATCCTTCCTCTCTTGAGCAGGCAGGCGAACGAACACGTGGACTGGCAAGTGTGTCGCGGATTCGGCTTTTTCTCTGGCGGGCGAGCTCGTGAAAGGGCAAGTGAACTCACGCTTCTTTCCACAGGCGAGCGATCTTGTGAAGCTGGCAGCCAGGCATGCGGGTTTCCTCGTTTTTGGCGCGCGGGCGATCCTGGGGGTCTCGAATCGGGTCGGCGTGCGGGTCACAGCAGATGCTGAGTCGGATTGCCAGACGGGTCGCGCGGATCCGGGTCGGGTCAGGGGCGACGCGCGGGTCAGCTGAGTTCAAAACTCCTCGTTTCACTTATCTATAAAAGGGCCTATTTTTTTCTTCCCTCATTTTAATCGGCCTCTTCCAAAAAAAATCTAAATCCTCCCCAAAATCCTCTCGCCTCTCTCCTCCTCCGGGCGATTACCGGCCGCCGTGCGCCGGTCGCCGGTGAGCCTTCGGATGGCCCTAAAACACTTCCCTCGTCTACCTTTCTTCAGATCCGGCCTTCGTTCCTCTCGAAAATCGCTCCACCCTCACGGATCTGACAAACCGAAATCATTCTCCCACCCTTTTTTTTATATTTTTTTGTATTTGTTTTTGGATCTGGTGGTGTTTTTTGTGGTTGCTGTTGTTGGTTCGTTTTTCCTTTTTTGCAAGTACTAGAGATTCAGATCTGGGATCTGGGGTCCTTGGATTCTAGGGTTTTCAGATCTGGATTGGGGTTTGGTTTCTTTTGGTGCTGGTGGTTGGAAGCTTCGGGGTTGTATGGTGTTGGCAGTGGTGATGGTGATAAGGGTTGGGTTCTGTCAGGGATGGTCTTGGTTGTGGTGATGATTTGAGGGGTTCGGTGATGAATGTGTTTGAGGGGTTCGATGGTACGTGGGGAGGGTTGAGGTTGTGGTGTTTCTGTGAGAATGGCCACGGTGGTGAATGATGAGGTCGAATGATGGGGCTTCGCAGTAATTGGTCTCAATTTTTGGTTGCTTTGGGTGGTACCGGCAATGGTCGAATGGGAGAGGGATCAGGGGCTCTCGAATCTGGGATTTTTGGTGCAGGCCCCCCTCTTCCGTTCCTTTGGTAGCCTGGCTGTAGAAATAGTAGTGGGAGCTTGAAGCTTGGGACTGGCGAGGATGGTGACAGACGAGACAACTTGAGGGGAAGGGCTATGGGTGGTTGGCAGACTAGCTGGCCGGCGATGGGATGGCCTGGGAAGTAAGGCTGATTGGACAATAAACAAAAATAATAATAATAATAAAGATAAAAATAAAAATAATAACAAAACAAATAATAATAATAATAATAATAATAATAATAATAATAATAATAATAATAATAATAATAATAGTAACAAAATGGGACAAAATTAGGTGTCAACAGCTGCTCCTCTTTGCTCATTGCTGAGGATCAGGAATAGAGCAAAGACAATAGACACTAATTTTGTCCGGCTTATGACCTAATCTCTTCTTCTTTTTTCTTTCTTTCTTCTTTTTTCTTCTTTTTTTCTTTTTTTTCTCTTTTTCTTTTTTCTTCTTCTTTTTTGTATGCGCTCCTCTTGCAGTAGAGGCGATGAAACTTTAAATTTAAATAATTCATTTTTTTGTTTTTTGTTTTTTTTCTTGTAATGTACTCCTCTTGCAACAGAGGCGATGAAACTTTAAATTTCTTTTTGTTTTGTTTGTTTTTTCCTTTTTCGAGAAAGCTCCTCTTGCAGCAGAGGCAATGAAACTTAAAATGTTGTTTTTCTTTTTTTCGAGAAAGCTCCTCTTGCAGCAGAGGTAATGAAACTTTAAATCTAAATTTGTTTTATTTATTTTTTTATTTTTATTATTATTTTTTTTCGAGGAAGCTCCTCTTGCAGCAGAGGCAATGAAACTTAAAATGTTGTTTTTCTCCTCTTTTTTTTTTGAAATGCGCTCCTCTTGCAACAGAGGCGATGAAACTTTAAATTTCTTTTTTCTGAAATGTGCTCCTCTTGCAGCAGAGGCGATGAAACTTTAAAAATTTTGCCCGAAGGACTTAGAATTTGTGCCCGAAGGTCTTAGAATTATGCCCGGATGACTTAAAATTGGTGCCCGGAGGACTTAAAATTTAAAATTGGTGCCCGATGAAACTTAAAATGTTGTTTTTCTCCTCTTTTTTTTGAAATGCGCTCCTCTTGCAACAGAGGCGATGAAACTTTAAATTTCTTTTTTCTGAAATGTGCTACTCTTGCAGCAGAGGCGATGAAACTTTAAAAATTTTGCCCGGAGGACTTAGAATTTGTGCCCGGATGACTTAAAATCGGTGCCCGGAGGACTTAAAATTGGTGCCCAGAGGACTTAGATTCCTTTTCTGAAAAGTGCTCCTCTTGCAGCAGAGGCATTGAAACTTTAAAATTTTGCCCGGAGGACTTAGAATTTGCTTTTCTGGAAAGTGCTCATCTTGTAGCAAAGGCAATGAAACTTTAAATTCTTTCTGAAAAAGTGCTCCTCTTGCAGCAGTGGCATTGAAACTTTAAAATTTTGCCCGGAGGACTTAGAATTTGTGCCCGGAGGACTTGAGATTTGGTGCCCAGAGGTCTTATGATTTTTGTGTTTGGTGCCCGGAGGACTTAAATTCCTTTTCTGAAAAGTGCTCCTCTTGTAGCAGAGGCATTGAAACTTTAAATTTTGCCCGGAGGACTTAGAATTTGTTTTTCTGGAAAGTGCTCCTCTTGCAGCAGAGGCGATGAAACTTTAAAAATTTTACCCGGAGGACTTGAGATTTGTGCCCGGAGGTCTTAGAATTATGCCCGGAGGACTTAAATGCTTTTTATGAAAAGTGCTCCTCTTGCAGCAGAGGCGATGAAACTTTAAATATTTCTTTTTTGAGAAATGTGCTCCTCTTGCAGCAGAGGCGATGAAACTTTAAAAATTTTGCCCGGAGGACTTATATTTTGTGCCCGGAGGTCTTAAATTCGTTTTCTGAAAAGTGCTCCTCTTGCAGCAGAGGCATTGAAACTTTAAAATTTTGCCCGGAGGACATAGAATTTGTGCCCGGAGGACTTGAGATTTGGTGCCCGGAGGTCTTATGTTTTTTGTGTTTGGTGCCCAGAGGACTTAAATTCCTTTTCTGAAAAGTGCTCCTCTTGCAGCAGAGGCATTGAAACTTTAAATTTTTTGCCCGGAGGACTTGAGATTTGATTCTCCTGAAAATAAATCTTCAATCTTGATTAAACATGACACTGGTAAAACTGGATTTGAAATTTTCTTTATCATGAGCAAACTTGTCCCTCTTTTTTTTCTCTTTTTCTCTTCTTCTTCTTCGTTCTCTTCTCTTCTTTCTTCTCTTTTCTCTCTTTCTCTTTTTCTCTTCTCTTTTCTTTCTCTTTTCTTTCTTTTTTATTTTCTCTTCTTTTTCTCTCTTCTTTCTTTCTCTTCTCTTTTCTCTTCTTTTTCTCTCTTCTCTTCTCTTCTCTCTTTTCTTTCTTTCTCTTCTCTTTTCTCTTCTTTTTCTCTCTTCTCTTCTCTTCTCTCTTTTTTTTTCTTGGAAAAGGTTGCATAACCTTTGAAATCTCGATTGAATGGTGTTGAGTCTTCAGCTTGAGAAACATGTTTTAATCTCAAAATTTTACACAAAAACTTTTAATGTTGATGCTGTATGATATTGTGTATGTATGCATGTATGCATGACACTCAATCCTGTACATTCTCTAACTTCAAAACTCTTTCCTATATTGCCAAAGAGGCACATTATTTGTCTTTTTATTTTCTTTGCCCCAACATGATCATGAAAGCTCCTTTCTGTTTTCCATTTCTGCAGGGTTCTGGTGCTCATCATAGCCTTTTGACGAAAAGCACTGAAAATTTTCTCATAACTATTTTCCAGGAGGGAATTGAATCTAAATTTCACAAGTGATATTTGATTCTTTCAAAATATTAGTGATTACTTTTCAAGATGAGTGACATAAATCCTACTCGGATCTCTTCAACTGGATAATTGAAAGTTTGATGCACCAGGTGTTCTGTTTGGGGTATACTTATGCCACTTATCTAAAAACAATGGTTCCTTTCTTGGCTTAAAATGGTTTTCTTAAAATACCATCGCTTTTCTTTCCTTCTTTTTTGAACAAAGTTTTGAATGAGAAAAGAAACAAAATATTTTCAATTTGGTTTGACAATCTCTCAAATTCTCAAATAATGACTTTCTACAAATGCCAAGATCAGGTATGAATGACTGAGGTCTTTTCTGTTTAGGAAGAGTATGTACAAGAAGAAAGGTTCAAACTTTTTCAAAAAATGTCGGCCAATCAAGTGACATCAAAATCTACGAATATCTTGAGGGTTTCTCAAGGCTTGTTGATTCTTTTTCCATATTTTCAATTCATGTCGCCGCATGACTTGGTTGCATGAAAAATTCATTATTTGCTCTAGACTACCCTATTCGGGTTTTCACCCTAGAGCTTCACTCTTTCTTTTATTTTCTTTTCTCTCTTTTTTTTGTTTTTGTTTTTTTTTATTGATTATTCCACCATGCATTCAAATATTCAAATTTCATTCAAACCAAAGAATGACGAAAATCTTCCAAAGAATAGCTCTTCGATACAAGCATCCATACTTGATCAAAATAGACTTTTAGGTACGTAATGTAGGCTATGGTTCAGGGTTCTGAAAGAATAGATAAACAGGCCCAAAATGTGTTTGAAGGTAATCAATCCAAGGATCATTTCTTCTTATATAGCCATCTAGCATTTACATACTTAGAAGCACCTTTTCTCTTTATACTTTTCCATGTATTTCTTCCTCTTCTTCTTTTCTTTCTTTCTTTTCTCTCTTTCTTTTTTTTTTATTTTTTTTTTCAAAATCCTATTCATCCTTTGAAGTATCTTTCTTTATGTACTTTCACATGTATCCTTCTTCCTTTCTCTTTCTTTCTTTTTTTTCTTTCTTCATTGATTCATGTCTAAGATTTCAAAAACGATTTGCCCCAAATTGTCCCACAACAAAAGTTGAATCATTCATTTTCTTTGAAGAGATATTTTCCGCACATGCCCCCCGGTGTGGAGGGTGGTCCTTGGAGTAGGTTTATTATGAAAGAAATTATCAAGCTCAAAAGGGGTAGCAATAGGATAATATTTATATTTGTGAATGGAATATGAAAGACGACCATTCATCATCTCAAATTAAGATGCTTATATTGAAAAGCAATTCTTAGGACAAGTTCTTCTTTTGGCTTTGAAATCTTCTGAATATCATGTTTGCATGGTGTCACAATAAATTTCATTTTTTTTCTTCTTTTTTTTTGATTTTCTTGTAATGCACCCCTTTAGTATGATAGAAGTTGACCTCACACACTGAAAATTTATTTAAGGAAAAAGGTGATGCGTGACTCAAGGTATTATACAAATGGACAACAGTGAAAAATCCTCAGCTTTGGTTCTCTCTCTTTTTTTGCTTGCTTCTTTTTTTGTTTTCTTGCCCCAAAACATGGGCGAAAAGGCATCTCGGGAATACAGGGTTGAAGAATTTGGGATTTGTACAAGAATCTAGGTGGAAAGCTGTTTCAAAATGATCTTGACAAATATTCGACCACCAATACCCAAAATCTTTGAGATTGTCATAAATTGACTTCCAAATTATTCTCAAAAAGTTTTGCATGTCGATCATCATCATTTTTTTTAAACCATTAACAAAAAAGTCTCGTCATGTTCAAATGGGAACAAGTTGGACTTTCAAAATCTTATGCCCCAATTTAGCTTCAGGTTTTATTGAAGCACGATCCTGGAACAATTTAAGACATTCATCTTTGATAGTAATCACCAATTTTCTTAGAATCATTTTTATCATTAATGTGAAGAAAAGAAACATTCTCGTCATATGCCATGGGAAAATAAATTATGCAAAAGTTGTGCTCATACAATTATCACCTATGCCAATAGAAACAACAAGCATTTTCCAACAAAATACAGACTTCAAAATCTCACAATCTCTTTGTTTTCCTCCAGATTGATTTGCCAAAATGCCATGACTCTACACCAAAGTGGACTTCCACTGTTCCATAATTTTTTGAGTCAATATTCCACCATTGATGAGCTCTTCAACCCTTTCCTTCAACTGTCTGCATTTTTCTGTTGAATGCCCAATTGCCCCCATGTGATAGTCACATCTGCTATTCGGATCATAGCTCTTGGCCAACAGGTTTGGTGCTGTTCTCAAAGGTATAGGGGCCAGATATTGGTTTTTCACCAAAAAAGGAAAAAGATCGGAGATTGGAATCGAAATTTTTCCTTGGTTGCTTCTCGATCTTTTTCTGTTGTTTATTGATTGTTGAGGAGGTTGAGTTACTGGCCTGGGCATAAAGATGGGCGCATGAGAAACCGTTGGAGGGTAAGAATTTGCTTGGCATCTTGATTGTGGGATTGGTGGATAAAGATAAGGATCATAGGAGACACCATTCAATGTTGGATGGTATGACGGGTGAGACAGATAGGGATAATATGGAATGGAATTTTTGGGAAGTTGTCCCTCAAAGGTCACAGCTTGCACTTCTTCTTTCGTTCTTTCTGACTTGTTTTCAGCCATATCACCTATCTTGATCTTGCCTCTCCTGATTGCATTCTCAATCATCTCTCCGGAGGCCACCATGTTGGCAAAATTCTTAGTAACATTCCCAATCATCCTGTCATAATATGGTGACTGGAGGGTACTAAGAAACAGAGTCGCAGTCTCTTTTTCTGTAAGGGGAGGCTGGATCTGGGTGGCAACATTCTTCCATCTCTGGGCGTATTCTCTAAAGCCTTCAATATCTTTCTTTTCCATGGATTGCAAAGATAAACGATCTGGGGCCGAATCCACAATATGCTTATATTGGGCGACAAATGCCCTTGCCAAATCTTCCCATGAGTGAATATCGCCCTTGCCCAACTGTGTATACCACCTAACAGCAGATCCTTTAAGGTTATCTTAGAAGACATGGATCAACAGTTTGTCATCATAAACATGCGCTGCCATTTTTCTACAGTACATAGTGATATGGGCCTTTGGACAAGTGGTCCCATCATATTTCTCAAATTCTGGAGCTTTAAACTTTGAAGGAATGACCACACCAGGCACTAAAGATAATTCGACTGCATTTAAAGATCCATGAAAATCCATTCCTTCAACAATTCGAAGCCTTTCTTCTATAAGCTCTATCTTTTGTCGGGAACTTGAGCCTTCTTTCACTTGCGGTGTCCCTTGCTCTTTGTGACTTTCCAAATTGGCAATATGAGTTGATTCGAAGGGGTGCATTATTGGAGTTGCATGTCCCTGGAATTGACTAGGGTTGACTGCAGACAGCATATTAGGGCACACATAACCCTCAGTGGGCATTGCTTGTGGCTCTTGAGATGATTGGGTTTTTCGTGAGCCAACGTTAACTGGACAAAGAGAATCTTCAGCGTTTCGTAACCGATGCCCCTCTTGAGTAGCTAATTGCCCCATTTTTCCATTGTTCAGCTTCTCCAACAAACCTGCCATCTGTGATAATTGCTCTCCCATCTCTTGTTGAGCTTTTTCCATCATTTCCATTCGACTCGTTTCTGTCTCTTCCATGATTCAAAATTATCTCCAAAGTTTTTCGATGTTCAAGTCACCTTTACACCAAATCCTGTCATAACCCAAAATTAGATGTCATGCTTGCCATGCTAACATGAAGTTTTTATTGTATTAAAATTGTATATCTACATGTAAAAGAAACTTCAATCTTGTTATTATTTTACAATATCACAAGTTACACATCAAAAGGAAAAAAATTATAAACAAATTTTTTTTGACCGTTTATTTACTTTCTTCATTTTCATTTTTTCATTCATTCATTTCATTTTTTTTGAGGAAAGAATTATTGCTAGCCTTATTATTTTTTGTCAAAATCATGTTATGCACATATGAATGAAGTGAATGCAAACCTATAAAAAAAATTTCGTAACCACCTCCCTTATATCGGGGAATTTTTATCAATCAGTCCTTTCTCCTTATATGAAAAGTCGATTGGTCTCCACTTGCTGATGATTCAACATGTATTTGCTCTAGAAACAACAACGACCCTTGAGAATGAACCAATTTAATTTCTCCAAAACTTTCAAGCATCTGCATTATCTAGCTTGCTTTCCTTTCATCTCCCGTATATCATGTCCAAACTCCTCTCGATTATTCTCCAAAATAGTCTAGCTTTCTAATTGATCTCCCATATCTTTGACCTCTTTTATTCCAAAAAGACAACTACTCTCCTTATTATGTGATGTGAATGCATTAATGTAATGAAATATGACATGCTAAAGAATCAAAATTTTCTCTTATTTGAATTCAATGAATGAATTCTCTCCTTTTTCTTTACTTTAAATTTTGATGATTTCTCCTCTTTTTTTTTGTAAAGAATAAACTTTTCTTTTTCTCTTTTTTATTAAAAAAAATCTTATTCTCATATCACAATTTATTATCTTTAATTTCCCTTTTTATTTAATTTATTTTTAAAGGAATGTGACGATGCACTTACCTTTTATTTTCTCATCAAAATTCCTCTTTCTTTTTAATGTCTATGCATTAGTTTAAAAAATAAAAAACATTATTGTTATTTTTCAAATTGTATTAAGGAATGAAGGATGTTTTCATGTTATTTTTGACAAAGGAGAGAAACCGAATAAATCTTTGTTTTTTTTTTCTCTAAAATTGTAAAAATGTGAAATTTTATTTGAAAACAAATATCTTTTGATTTTATGAGAGCATGAATTTGAAAAATCAATAGAGTTATGATATGAAAAAATGGGTAGTAAAATGTTCCCTCATGTGTCCTAATTTCAGGATAATTTCTACAAAAATTGGACATGGCTCTAGCTAGGATCGGCTTCTTAAGGCCTTTTACATGCTGGGTTGAGTCTCTAAAAGGTCAAAAAGTTCCCAAATTATACCTTACTGTCATCCACACTGGACTAGTAAGATTTAATTTGAGTGAGAGTATTTCGATTGCCATTGCGGAGGTGATTACCTCACGAGAGCAAAGGTACTCTACTCCCTCCTAAGAAGGACGGAGCCCGGGTATAGAGCTCATGTTATGCAAATGCAAGTGCAAGTGTGTGTACGAGGGAACACATCAAACTCAAATTAAATTATTATCTCTATCCTAAATGTCTCAACAATTTATTAACAACAAGTATATACAAATATAAACGATAGAATAAATAACATAAAATGCAAATGCAAACAAAATTATTTTCAAAATCCAAGTGAATTAAGTTTAAATATCAATCAAGACTATTAAATTAAAACTTTGGATAACACATGATTAATGAATGGCTTGACCCTCAAAAAGTGTCCCCAGTGGAGTCGCCAAGCTGTCGTAACGGCTTCGCGCTCGACGATTTTGAAAAACGTTCAAAAACAAAATGGGAGTCGCCACCAATCTTTTTTGTCTAGGTGTGATTGGTCACCTAAAATATTTATCTTTTTAACAAAATCTCAAAATTAATTAAGTTTTATTAAAAAGATAATTTTTGGTCTGCGAAAACAAAGTTGGGTCCGGGAGTACGGTTACGCGTGGGGAAGGATTAGCACCCTCACGACGCCCGTTAAAAAAACGGTACCATAATAATCATATGTTATCCTCTAATTTTAATAAAATGGTCTTGAATTAATATTTAAAAATAATTCTTATTTCATTGCAATCAATTTTATTCTTTTTATTCGAAGTCTTTTTTTATTTGTAAATTTATTTTGTTTTATTTTAAAAAGTTGAATTTTATTCCAAAAGTGAATGTGAACCTTTTCGTATTGAAAAATTAAATCAAATATCCCAATACTCTGGTAACATTTGGAATAATTTTCCTCACCTAGAGATTTCTTAAGAATCACTACTTGTGAGTTCTATAGAATCTCATCATCGGAAGATTCACACTCGCTTCGAAAATTATTATGAATGCATATGATGCAAACAGATAATGAATGATGCAAATGAAACTTTAAAAGAAATTTTATTTATTTTGATTTTATTGATGAAACTCTTGATATTGAGAAATTTGGCTAAATATCCCAATACTCTGGTAATATTTAGCTAATTCCTCTCACCTAAGGATCAGTCAAGAAATCACTACTTATGAGTCTCATGATATCCCATCCTCGGAAGAATTTCACTTATTATTTTCCTTTAATATTTATTATGTTTATTTATTTACTTATTATTTTTTACCAATACATTAAAAATACCTAAATAAATGAATGAATAAATAAAACAAAAAAGGAAATATACCCTCCTCGGGCGGGCGAACTCCTCGAACGGGCGAGCTCCATGAGTGGTCTAGCTCCTTGGCAGGCGAGCTCCTTGAGTGGTCTAGCTCCTTGGCGGGCGAGCTCTTTGAATGGGCGAACGAGTGGATGTTCTTTCTCCTCGGGTGGGCGAGCTCCTCAAGCGAGCACGTGGACTTCCTTTTCTTCGGGCGGGCGAGCTCGTGAACGAGCGAGTAAGCTCGCGGATCCTTCCTCTCTTGAGCAGGCGGGCAAGCTACCTGATTGGGCTAGCTCTTTGGGCGGGCGAGCTTGTGAACGAGCGAGTAAGCTCGTGGATCCTTCCTCTCTTGAGCAGGCGGGCGAATGAACACGTGGACTGGCAAGTGTGTCACGGATTCGGCTTTTTCTCTGGCGGGCGAGCTCGTGAAAGGGCAAGTGAACTCACGCTTCTTTCCACAGGCGGGCGATCTTGTGAAGCTGGCAGCCAGGCATGCGGGTTTCCTCGCTTTTGGCGCGCGGACGATCCTGTGGGCCTCGAAGCGGGTCGATGCGCGGGTCACAGCAGATGCTGAGTCGGGTTGCCGGACAGGTCGCGCGGATCCGGGTCGGGTCAAGGGCAACGCGCGGGTCAGCTGAGTTCAAAACTCCCCGTTTCACTTATCTATAAAAAGGCCTATTTTTTTCTTCCCTCATTTTAAACGGCCTCTTCCAAAAAAAAATCTAAATCCTCCCCAAAATCCTCTCGCCTCTCTCCTCCTCCGGGCGATTACCGGCCACCGTGCGCCGGTCACTGGTGAGCCTTCGGACGGCCCTAAAACACTTTCATCGTCTCCCTTTCTTCAGATCCAGCCTCCGTTCCTCTCGAAAATCGCTCCACCCTCACGGATCTGACAAACCGAAATCATTCTCCCCCTTTTTTTTATATTTTTTCGTATTTGTTTTTGGATCTGGTGGTGTTTTTTGTGGTTGCTGTTGTTGGTTCGTTTTTCCTTTTTTGCAGGTACTAGAGATTCAGATCTGGGATCCGGGGTCCTTGGATTCTAGGGTTTTCAGATCTGGATTGGGGTTTGGTTTCTTTTGGTGCTGGTGGTTGGAAGCTTCGGGGTTGTATGGTGTTGGCAGTGGTGATGGTGATAAGGGTTGGGTTCTGTCAGGGATGGTCTTGGTTGTGGCGATGATTTGAGGGGTTCGGTGATGAATGTGTTTGAGGGGTTCGGTGGTGTGTAGGGAGGGTTGAGGTTGTGGTGTTTCTGTGAGAATGGCCACGGTGGTGAATGATGAGGTCGAATGATGGGGCTTCGCAGTAATTGGTCTCAATTTTTGGTTGCTTTGGGTGGTACCGGCAATGGTCGAATGGGATAGGGATCAGGGGCTCTCGAATCTGGGATTTTTGGTGCAGGCCCCCCTCTTCCGTTCCTTTGGTAGCCTGGCTGTAGAAATAGTAGTGGGAGCTTGAAGCTTGGGACTGGCGAGGATGGTGACAGACGAGACAACTTGAGGGGAAGGGCTATGGGTGGTTGGCAGACTAGCTGGCCGGCGATGGGATGGCCTGGGAAGTAAGGCTGATTGGACAATAAACAAAAATAATAATAATAATAATAAAGATAAAAATAAAAATAATAACAAAACAAATAATAAAAATAAAAATAAAAATAAATATAAACATAATAATAATAATAATAATAATAATAATAATAATAATAATAGTAATAATAATAATAATAATAATAATAATAATAATAATAATAGTAACAAAATGGGACAAAATTAGGTGTCAACAGCTGCCCCTCTTTGCTCTACTCATTGCTGAGGATCAGGAATAGAGCAAAGACAATAGACACTAATTTTGTCCGGCTTATGACCTAATCTCTTCTTCTTTTTTCTTTCTTTCTTCTTTTTTCTTCTTTTTTGTCCGATGATGGGATGCTACGGAAGTCACAAGTAGTGATTCCTAGCTGATCCCTAGGTGAGAAGAGTCATACTAATTGTTGCCAAAAGTATTGGAATGTTTAGTATGATTTTTCAATAATTTAATTTTTTTTGTTAAAAATAAAAATAAATAAGTTTTTTTAAAAAAAAGAATAGAAAAAAGAAATTAATAATAAAGTTTAAATTTCAAAATTAGTAAATATCCGATGATGGGACGTTATGGAAGTCACAAGTAGTGATTCCTTAACTGATCCTTAGGTGAGAAGAGTCTACTAAATATTGCCAAAAGTATTGAAATATTTAGTATGATTTTTCAATATATGTATCTTCATTTTTTTCAAAAATAAAAAATAAATAATATAAAAAATAAAGAAATGATAAATACATTAAATAGGCATGCATTGCGCATCATTTATTATCTGTTTACATCACATGCATTCACACGAATCAAAAAATGTGAACCTCCGAGGATGAGACTCTATAGAAGTCACAAGTAGTGATTCTTTAGAAATCTCTAGGTGAGGAGAATTATTTCAAATGTTGCCAAAAGTATTGGAATATTTGATTTAATTCTTCGATAAAAGGGGTTTATGTTTATTTTCAAAATAAAACTTATTTTAAAATATATAATAACTTTTTATTCAATTACACAAAAAATGTGAATCTTCCGATGATGGGACGTTATGGAAGTCACAAGTAGTGATTCCTTAGCTGATCACTAGGTGAGAAGAATCTACTAAATGTTGCCAAAAGTATTGGAATATTTAGTATGATTTTTCAATAATTTAAATTTTTATTAAAAATGAAAATGAATAATTTTTGTTAAAAACAAAGAAATATAAATAAATAAACAAATAAATAATGAAATTTGAAATAAAGAATTCATTTGTATCATTTTATTTGTTTGCATCATATGCATCCATTTAATTTCCAAATAAGTGTGAATCTTCCGAGGATGAGATTCTGTAGAAGTCACAAGTAGTGATTCTTAAGAAATCTCTAGGTGAGGAAAATTATTTTAAATGCTGCCAAAAGTATTGGAGTATTTGATTTAATTATTCAATACAAAAAGGTTCACATTTACTTTCTAAAAATAAAGTTTAACCTCTTAAAATAAAACAAAATGAATTTACAAATAAAAAAATGACTTTGAATAAAAAGAATAAAATTGATTGCAATAAAATAGGAATTATTTTTAAATATTAAGTTAAGACCATTTTATTAAAACCAAAGGATAACACATGATTATTATGGTACCGTTTTTTAACGGGCGTCGTAGGAGTGCTAATCCTTCCCCACGCGTAACTGTAATCCTGGACCCAACTTTGTTTTCACAGACCAAAAATTATCTTTTTAATAAAACTTGATTAATTTTGAGATTTTGTTAAAAAGATAAATATTTTAGGTGACCAATCACACCTAGACAAAAAATATTGGTGGCGACTACTTTTTGTTTTTAAACGTTTTTCAAAATCGTCGAGCGCGAAGCCGTTACGACAGTGAATATAATAGGAAATGAAAAAAAATAAATAATCATTATCAAGTAATAAAAGCATTAAAATGTAAAAAATTATATTTATATGAATATTTATTAAGTTTTAACTTTACTTTAGCAGTTCTATTATATTTTTATTTAACTATATAAAAAATTAAATTAATTATTATTTTCAAAATATTTATAACTTATAAAATTTCAAAATAATTTAATTAAGCCCGTTAAATCCGTTCGGTTAGAACTGGATCAAACCCGAAACCAGACCAAACCCAAAAATAACCGAACTTGAAAATGTTTAAAACCGAAAAAATCTGAAACCAAAAAAATTCGAATCCGAAATGATCCAAATCTGAAATAACCTGAACTCAAAGACAACTCTTATCGAAACCGCCTAAACATTCACCACGACTAGATTTGCGGGTGGGCGAAGGGTTGGAATGGCCGAAATTAAGCTCTAAAAAATTATGATTTCTCCATCACAAATTTGTAAGTTGTTAGGTCAAGTAAAAAAATGTATATTAGCTCAAGTTGTGACCTAAACAATTTCATCCTTCATTTCCATCCCAGCCAGCGTCTCTGCTGGAAAACAAAAACCGGAAAAATTCATTAATACAACCATGAATTCCGAAGAACAGAGGAACATTCAAAACAGAAAATGCTGGCAGGGGGGACCCTGGAGGCTGGAGCTGAATCAGTCAGGCTCTATTATCTGTATCCATTGGGGAAGAATTTAATGAAATGGGCCAGGGATTAATGGTATGAATATAACCTACGAATGAAGTAAAAGCTCATCAGCTACCGATGAATGGTTAATATCAATCATTAGCCAAGAATGAGCATTACTTCCATTAAATTCCTTTAGCTAAGTATTGCTTTTGTCAGCTTCTTTCACACCATGGCTTTTTTCTTTTCATGGGGTTTTACCTTTTTCATATGCTTGGTAAGAATCCCGAAAAGTTTGCTTTTTGATTGGAATATGGGCAAATTGGATTATAGATCAATGATTTTTGTATAATATTTTATTTTTATCAATGACCATCGAAATTCAAATTTAGAAATTATATAAATCTTTTAAAAATATTTCAAATTCATTCATTGTCATTAAATTACGGTAAAATTATCATCTTAATATTATGTGAATATCCGTGCGAATATTCACTTGAAAAATTTAATTCATCGTAACACCATGTTTAATTTTAAGATGAAATTCATAACACAAATGTTAATTTACTAAACGAACCCTTTGTGGCGGCACAGTTGGGGCACTTTTTGCCCCAATCTTGCTGCAATTATTATTTGGGTCCTTTTATTTCTTCCTACCCTTCCCATATCCCATTTCATTTTTTTCCTTTTTATTTTCTTTTAATTTTTGTTTTTATTTTGTTTCTTTTTTATTTTGAGTTTCTTAACATATTATCTATTTTGAGTTTTTATTTTAACTTTATTATTTTTATTTTGAAGTTATTTTTTATTTTAATTATTTAAATGGTTTTAATAATGTAAAATATAAATAAATTATTAACATAAATGTATAAATAAATTATTATATTTATGATAAATAATTATTAAATTTTTTATTTAAAATTTTATAATATATTATTTTAATATAAAATATGTCATTTTTATTAAATAAAATTTTAAAAAAATTAAAAGAAAGTAATTAAAATATAATTAAAATAATAACAAAAATATTATTTGATATAAAGTAATTTTAATAATTTTCAATTTATTAACCAAAATATTATTCTATATAAAAATAATTTTAAAAATTTTAATTTACGTATTAACGTATAAATTTTGTTTTATACAAATTTTAGCTTAATGTCTTTAATGGTTATTTTATTTTTTTTATTACAATTCATCTCACGTCACCCTAAATTTGCTTCCAAACGAATATTTCATTACTGATTTTAATCTTACCGCTACAATACTCGATCTCACTACTACAATAACTAATTTCATTACTCTATTTATCTTCAATTTCATTGGAATCAATGTCACCCCAATTTTAATAGACCCCAATAAATGAACATAATCCTTGATATACTATGGTCATCATGACATGTAGTATTTTAAAGCATTGACCCAATCCTTGGTATATTAATTTACTTAATATTTTTAATGAAAATATATTCATGTACCAATATCAAGTTTAATAGTTTTCACATTGTTTTGTTCTCTCTCTCTCTCTCTCTCTCTCTCTCTCTCTCTCTCTCTATATATATATATATATATATATATATTTCTCAAGAGGAGGGATCCGGTTACACATGTGTAAAAACAAATTTAGTTTTACACACTTTCATATCTTTTTATATGATTTATAATTTTTTAATCCGACCGTTGAATTTTATGTTCTATTCACATAGATCATGTATGTCAAATTTCAAATTAATCGAATACATCCAACTATTTATTTCATAAAATAAAATTTCAACCATTGATATATATTAAAAAAAATACTATTCTCGATTAAAATAATAAAAATAGCAGATTAATTCAAAAATTTACATACATAATAAATATGAGTAAGTTGTTAAATCCAACGATTGGTTTGCAAAAATATTAATCCTATATGAAAATATAAAACTGTGTAAAACAAATTTGTTTTACACATGTGTAAGTAGATATCTACTCATTTCTCAACATGAATATGTAATGATCTAATAGCGCATGTCAATAGTTTCAAGTAAATTAAAGGCATGAAAATTTTTTACCCTGATATCCTTATTATTATTTTTTTTTGCCGAAAAAAGGGGAGTGATAAATGGTAACAAGATTTCACTTGAACCATTAAAAAATGCCCACCGACATGGAAAAAAATGCCCACCTCTCGATAATAATGTTTATTTATAATTTAATTGAAAAGAATTGAACGTTGGAATAAGTATTAGTTCTATATATATGAAAAAGTTATTCATTTGTCTTTTAATGGATTTTAGCTCATATAAAGGTACAAGAAAATGAATCTTGAAAGCGAGAACAAAAATAAAAAGGAAAGTAACATTACAAGAATACACTATCAACAATTGAATTAGCAATGAAAATTTTGTTGTTAATTCTCAGTCATTGAAGTCTTTTAGTGATAAATTTATGACAAAAAGTTTTATAGAGGTTTGGCTTTTGTTACCTAGGTTGAGCTCCTCACAAAAAATTGTCAAATTCGCTATGAATCTCAGACTTTACACTTTTTAGTTTCAAGGCTCAAAGTAACCTTTACAACTTCATTTTTAATTAAACTCAAGGAAAAACCTTACTTGTTCTGTTTTTTCTAGGTTCAAAAAAGAAACCTTTTACAAATTCCTTTTGAAAGCTCAAGGAAAAACCTCTAACCTTTACCAAAATCTCACCTTACAAATATGCTCACAAGGGTTTCACTCCCTTTTTTTGAGTGGTGGATTATGAATACAAGATTTAGTAATCAAGAATACCTCTAACAAGGTTGAGTGATTACAAGTTCTGCTTTATAAAGAATTACAAATGAGACTAAATGAATGTATAATGTACAATGAATCTTCGTCTCAAATCTAAAGAAAAGCTTGAATGTTGAATGATGGTTGATTTGGAACTTTAGCCATTGAGTCTTCAACTTTTTGAAGCATCCTTTTATACCACCTTTATGAAATATGGCCTTTGATGTGCTTGATTTAAATTTCTTCTTGTTGCATACACACAAAACTAGCCATTAGGAATTGTTAGGCGCAGGGTGTATCGATACCTTTCTTTGAGGTATTGATATCTTATGAAAGATTCTTGTAAAACAGTCAAAGCGTATAGATCCCATAACCTTAGAGTATCAATATATTAACAAAGCATTTAGCTTTTATCCAATAATAACGATAGGGGTATTGATATCACACATCAAACTCGCTAATATATAAATAACCATTATCGATACCTTTTACCAAGGGTATGGATACCTTGAATAGTCAAGGCATATATTTGGCAATTTATACATAGAATCATTTCAGCAAGGTAATTATCAAAACATCTAACATGCATTAAATATTTCAATCATTCTAACATGTGCACATTTTTGTTTCAATTAATTTCCTAAAACTCTTAGCATGATTTCCACACATAATTTCATAATTAAGCTCAAGCTAGAAATATGCTAGTGTGATTAAAATTCAATTCTGTTAAGTTTCCTAAGTCATATAAAAATCCTTAGTATTTCAAAGCTAACATATTTGTAATTGTTTTACTTTTTTTAAATGGATTGAGAAATTTTGGAAAAGTGTAAAAGTTAAGAGATTAGATATTATTATAAATGACTTGAATGATGAGATAGTACCTTGGCAGTATAAGCTTTAGTATACGAGGAAAGATAGAGATTGAAATGGTGTAAGTATCATCATAGACAAAGCGTATCAAAAGTATGTTGTATAAGTTAGGAGACAAATGGATGAAATTATTTTGGTTAAGTTAATTCTAGGAAGGGATGTTTTGAATTTTATTAGCACATACACATCACAGATAGGACTTGACAATGCTAGTAAACGATAGTTTTGAAAGGATTTAAATTAGTACAATAAGTGCCTATAAAAGAAAATCTTTGTACTACTAGTTATTTTAATGGCCATGTAGGTGCTAGCAGAGAGGATTTGGATAGTGTACAATGCGGTTCTAGTTACGGTGTAAGAAATGAGGGTGGAGATGCTATCATAGATTTTACGTTATCTTATGTCCTAACTCTAATGAATACAATGTTTGGGAAGAGAAAACCTCACCTTATAACCTTTAAGAGTGGATTGAGCGCAAGTCAGATAGACTTCTTTTATACTAGGAGGAGGGATTGACGTGGTTATCTGGACTGCAAAGTTATCTTAGGTGAAAGTGTTACCATACAACATAATCTATTATTGTTGGACATGAAAATTCATAAACAACATCGAAAGAACCAACAAGAAGGAACTAGAAGGATTCAATGGTGAAAGCTAAAAGAAGACTGTCATGCAATATGTATAAATAGTTGGATTCAAAAAGAAGATTGGACAACAAAGGAGAACCCAAGTACAATATGGAACAAGATGGCAAAACATATTCAGGAGATAGGCAAGGAGATACTAGGAGTATCAAATGAAAGAGCACTGATTGGAAAGAATGCAAAATGGTTGACCGAATCAGTTAAGGAAGCTATAAAGACTAAGTAAGATTATTACAAGGCATTGAACATGAAAAACATCGAAGAAGGCTTCACAAAATACCAGTTAGCTAGGAAAAAGGCAAAGAGGGCGGTGGCAGAAGCTAAGGCAAAGGTTGTGAAACAGGTTTATAGCAAGTTGAATACAAATGAGGGAGAGAAAGAGATATATAGATTTTCATGAGCAAGAGAAAGGAGGAGTCAAGACCTAGGAGTTGTAAAATATATCAAGAATAAGCACTAAAGAACTCTAATTAAAGACAATGATATTAAAGAAAGGTGGTGCGATTATTTCAATAAACTATTTAACGACAGATAAAGTCAAATTTTAGACAATATCTTAGTGCCTCCCGAGGATTTGAACCGATGCTTTATGTGCAAAATCAAAGATTTAGAGGTAAAAGAGGCACTAAAAATGATAAAGATAGGAAAAGCTACTGGGCCTAATGACGTTCCTATTTAAGTTTAGAAATGTCTTGGAGAGATAAGAGTTAGGTGGTTGACAAATTTTTTTAATAAAATTTAGCGCATTAACAATATATTTGAAGAATGGAGAAAGAGTGTGTTAGTACCTCTCTATAAGAACAAGAGAGATATTCAGAGTTGCTCCAATTATCGAGGCATAAAACTAATGAGTCATACAATCAAATTATGGGAAAGAGTGATAGAATAAAGATTAAGGAAGACTATAGAGATATCGAAGAATCAATTTGGTTTTATGCTTTACCAGTCAACTATGAGGGTAATACACTTGCTTAGACAACTTGTAGAACGTTTTTGTGTACAAGGTAAAGATGTTTATATGGTTATATATATATATATATATATATATATATATATATATATATATATATATAAATATATATGGAGAAAGCATATGATAAAGTGCTTAGGATGTGTTATGGTGGTCATTAATAAAGAAAAAAGTCATCGTAAAATATATTGAAATAATTGAAGACATGTATGGAAATGGAAGGACACATGTGAGGACGTGTGAAGGGCAAATAAGTGAATTTCCTATCGTAGTAGGACTACATCAAAGGTCGGCGGTAAGTCTATTTCTGTTTGTTATAGTAATGAACGAGTTGACAAAATCTATCCAGGATAATGTACTTATGTGCTAAGACTAGAATGGAGGTTAATGCAAAGTTAGAATTGTGGAGACAAACGTTGGAATCAAGAGGTTTCAGACTAAGCAAAGTAAAGACTGAATACATGAAATGTAAATTCAGTTTAAACAAAGAGGAAGATAGAAACATGGTGATGTTAGATTGGGTGGTGATCCTTAAGTAAGATCATTTTAGATTTTTGGGGTCGATCGCACAGATTGATGGAGAGATAGGTGGTGATGTGACCCATAAGATATAAGCTAGTTGGAGCAAGTAAAGAAGCGTGCTACAAGTGTGTTGTGTGACCAAGTAATTCTTTTATGGTTGAAAGATAAGTTTTACAAGACAGTTGTTAAACCAACAATACTCTATATCAGTAAATGTTGAGCAACTAAAAGATTGAATATACAGAAGATGAGTGTAACAAAAATGTGAATGCTGCGATGGATGTACAGATATATGAGAAAAGATGGAATAAGAAATAAGTACATTCGCAAAAAGGTTAAAGTGACACCTATTGAAAACAAGATGAGTAAAAGTCGTTTATGTTGGTTTGACACATATGACGTAGACTTGTGAACACTCTAGTTAAAAGAGTGGAAACTATAATGATGTAATAAGCGTCAAGGCTGGGGGAAGACCGAAGAAAACTTAGAAAAAAGTAATCTGAAATATATGACAGAACGAGTTAAAAAAACACATTACTTTAGATAGGAATGAGTGGAGGAGGAGAATTTATGTTGACGACTTAAATGTGAGATGATATATCGATTCATATAGCTTATCCCAATATTAAGATAAGGGTTCTGATGATGCTGATGAATACCAATAGTTTCGTAAAACATTCGAGCCGATGCCAACAAATGCTAAGCACAAAATTATTTTTTAGCTTTTATTAAATTCATATACAATTTTTATCAAATTTTACTTATATCACATTCATATTTTTTTTATCATATTATCTTGTCCGATCTAAAATGATCAGATTTACAATAATAGGAACTGAGACCAAATTATAGTTATCAATATCGTATGATACATGATACGTATCGTACGATACATTTCGATATACATATAAAACAATACGAATCTATATGCTATATCGTTTTTGTTAAGAATCGGAAGCGAATCGTACGATACATGATACATATTGTACAATACTCGATACTCTCGATACGATACGATACAGTTTATTTTATCTAATTCAAGTCCAATTAAGTCTTTTTCTTACAAAATTACTAACAACCCAATTTTATTTAATTTTATTTTGTTTGGATTCAAATGAAAAAAAAATCTTGAGATCTTACAAAAATAATTGTCCAATTGAATTTTTAAAAATTTATAAAAATATATAGATAAATTAAAATTTTTAATAAAAATATTAATTTTACCTCCAAAAAATTAAAAATTTTAATGAAAATAATAGTTTTGTCCCATTTAAATTTATTAAAAATTAAAATATGAGCATATAAACTTTTTTTGAATAACTTATCAACTTATTTTAATATTTTATTATTGTATAAAAAAACATAAAAGATTATATTAAAAAAATAACAAACCATTTATTTAAATAATTTTGTATTCATTGACATATTTTTTTATTTGTTCTTGTATATTAGTACATATGAAAAATTAAAAATATCAAATATTCATATATAAATATATATTACATGTATATAATATTTGTACTTAAAATTTTTATTTTTATCTTATAATACGATACGATACTCGATTTTCAAAAATAAAATTTCGATATATGATACGTATCATTATTACGATTTAATAATGATAAACCAAAGAATGAGAGGGACACCGGCCAGAACAATGAGACGAATCTTGAGCCTCACTTAATTTTCTCAAGCAGAATTACCAAGGCCCCACCCAAACTCCCCTGTGGGTCGAACCAGTAGTTCCCCAAGAGATAACTGCCACGTAATATAAAATAATAGAGGGCATCGTTAGGTAACTCAGCTGATCCTGTCCCTTGGCTTCCGTAAGAGACAAGACGGACAGGTATCGGCAGTCCTGACAGAATCAGGCTATCAGCCACCCTTTTGGTTATTTTAGCAGTAAAAACTGTAGAGTTATACTGTGGCAGAGATTTTTGGGGTTGGGTTTTGATCTGTATGAGGTCGGAGGCTCAGCCAAGGACCTCTCTTGGCAGATGAACTTGCGCGTGTAGGCGTGCCTGGCTGCGTCATCATCCCCCTCTTTTGATTTCATCTTGGGGCCAAAAGGCATTAAAGTTTAAAGAAAAACACAACAGGCTTTTACTTTTTTAATTATTTTGCCCCTTTCTTTTGTCTTCTTTTGACATTCTGCTTCTTGTTTATGGAACTAGAGAGACCAGGGAGACACTTTGCATCACTTATTTTTCCTTTTTTTTTCTCAAACTTAGTAACTAAAAAACTCTAATATTATCATCCTACAAATATCTTGTTTTGATCTTCATATTGTGACTTCAATTTCTGCTACTTTATTAGTTAATATGAGAGATCACACACAGTGTCTCTAGGGTCAAATAAGTGGGCTTAAACGATGGGACTGTCTGAATAAATTTGGAATGTTTGTACTTCTTTTTAATGCAAGTGATGAAAACTTCCCCTTCCACCAATAAAAACTAAGGGGTCGTTTGTTTTTGTTTTTGTTTCCTGTTTTCTGTTTTTATTTTCAGTTTTTTTGGAAACAAAAACAGAAAACACGTTTGGCAACATGTTTATGTTTTCAAAAAACGAAAACGAAAACAAGAATTTCCAAAATTGTTGGAAACAAGAATTTCTTGTTTTCATTGTTTTCGGAAACATGTTTTCATTTCTGTTACTGTTCATAAGTAAGTGAACAGAGTTTATATATTAATATAATATTAATATTTTATAATAAAATATAAATAAAATTAATTAATTTTTTAAATAAAATAATATTAAATTTTAATATAAAATATTATTTAATATTTTAAAATTAATATATTTATTTTAATATAGAAAAGTTGAAAACATAAAAAGCAATTAAATAAATATTACATTGAACTATAATATTATAATATTATTTAATTTAAATTTTTATAATAATTTATTGAATATATTAAATATTTTAAATAATATCATTTATTATAATTTTGATATGTTAATAATTAATACTATTATCTAATATAATTAATTTTTATTTTACTAAAGAATTTTATTATTTAATATTATATTCTATCTTAAATTTAAAATATATCACTACTACTATTAAATAAGTTAATATTATTAAATAAGTAAATACTTAACATTAAATAATATTATTTATATTAAATATAATATATTTTAATAACTATATAATTTATTATAAATTAATTAGTTAAATATTTTATTTAATAATGTAATATTATTATTATTATTACAATTAAATAAAAATTATTATTAAATATAATTTATGATTATTACAATTAAATTCAATAATATTATTTTATTTAATATTTTATTTAATTATAACATTATTTAAATTATATTAAATTTTTATAATATTAAATAAAAATATTTAATATTAGTATTAAATAATATAAAATAATATTATTTAATATTATCTACATATTATTATTTAGTAAATATATTATTTTTTATTTAATTTTTAAAATTTTGTTTTGTGAAGTGAATTATTATATATGTATCAGTTTAAATATTTGTTTTCAAAACGTAACAGCATTAAACAAACATGCTTTCTGTTTTCAGAAATTGAAAACAAAACAAAAACAAAATTTTCAAAAACATAAAACAAAAAACAAGAAACGATACCAAACGACCCCTAAGCAAGTTTGTTGAGGTTTGTGCCAACTAATTAAGATCATATTCGAAGGAGAAAATGAGGAAAAATAAAATATACAACTATGAGATAATGATTTTAATATGGTGGTATTTATTTTATTTTATGAATTTGTGTGGTATAATGATTATAGGACCTCACTCCGACTTCAAAACCTCAATTTCAGCGTGAACTCTAAGCTTATGTGTGGGGATCATTTCCTGAAAATTGGTGAATCCTAAAGACAAAACTACGATGACTGTATATCATGCTTGTACTTGACCCTAAAGACAACCACAAGAGCTCTAAACTTATATTTTGTGTTTGCATATTTTTTAATTGTTTTTAATATTAATTACCAAGTTGTGAGACATCAGTAAGAGCGAAGCCAATATAATAAGTGGCCAATAAAAATTTAGACATTATTAAAATGCTACAATTATAAAAAAATAAAGTTAAATAAAGTATATATAAGAAAAAATGAAGATAAAAATAGCTAGAATAATGGTCATAATTTTGTTAAAAAATTAAATGCCTAAATGGGATTACATTAAATGAAATTTGTTTACAAGATGCACTCACAGTTTTTTCTAAGCGAAAACTTTTTAAATCCTGAGGATATTGTGGACATTGTGAGAGAATTTTTTTCATGGCTTAATCTTTTTTATTTTATTGCCTAAATGAGATGTAGATAAGTTAATATCACTTCAAAGTTTGGCTCAAAGGGAAAATGTTCTGTTTCTTCTTCTTTTTTTTCGAAAAAGATGTATCTTAAAGCGTAATTTTAAGATATAGTTTCCTAAACTAGTTAGGAATCAAACAAATATACTTAATTTCAATCATGTTGATATTTTTTTTGTGTAACTATAGGTATCATCATCTGTTCTAGGGTTTGAGGCTAATATTATTTAGATCAAGAGTAATAATCAGTAAAATTTTTTCAATAGTGACGACTTTAAGATTTGAACTATATCTAAATATTTGGATAAAAAGTTCATTTCTATTTCTTTTAACCACTTAATAGTAATATGTTGGGAATATAACTTTCAAAAGTAATGAAATGATGAGTTATTTTTCGTTGGAAAGTTCGAAACACAAGCAATTTAAGGGTATTTTAATTCAAAGTTGAACAGGGACATTGGGATCGCTAGACAACCGATTATTAATGGTGATGTTGATTCGGTTGAGATGAGTAGTGGTAAGGCCACGAGGAAGGTGTTATATTCAATATCCATTAGGTCAGGTGCTTCTTCCTTTTATGCTAAAACTGATTTTGTCCATTCACCCAAATGCCTACATTTCTTTCATTCAAGTTCTTTTATGACTTCTCTGAAACGGGGCATGTGCAAATTGAAAGCTACCATCTACCAGAAAAATAATAACGCTGTCCACTCCATTATTTCCTCCTATTCTCATATGCCTAAGGTGGATGTTTCTTAGCTTGTCATGTTAACATTAAATAATCATGGCCCTAGTTTTGCCAGAGAGTCAATGCTTTCAATTTAACATTAATTTAAATGTCTTGCATATGAAACAAATTTTTAAAAACTACAAATTTGAATTAGACCAAAAAAAAAAAACTACAAATTTGAAACGGCTTAATCGTATTACATTTTTTTCAAATGAATTAAGTAGATTAAAGATTGAAGCATTTCAAGGTAACTCAGAAACTAAAAACCAATGGTTTGTAGAATAAAAATTTTGGCTCAAATATTCCCTGTGATTCTTCATATTTTCATGAAGTTTTAAAAAAAATTATTTTAACGTAATTTATATTGAATTTTTATTTTTTAACAAAATTAAGGATTCTTATTTAATATATTATCAGTAGAGTTTTTTTGACTCTACAAGCGAAATTAAAATGATAATACATATTACATTTTATTTATTATTTACTTTTCTTAATTTTTTAAGTGGAATATGTGTCTTCATTTAAACTTTATTTGTAAATTCAAAAAAACTCTGCTAACAATACACAAGACTATAGTCCTAAAGTTAATGCCATGTTGTCTATTTTTACAATTTATTTTTAATTAGAAGTGAGGATTCAGTTTGTTTGTAGTCAAATTTAAAGTTTATGTTACAATTTCTCTTTAATCATTAAAAAAAATTATTGAAAATTTTTCCGTATACTTAATACTTCTCTAGGTCACAAAAAAGAGAAAACATTTGAGGCGGCTTATTACCATATACTTAATACTTTATTAGCCAAAAAGAAAGAAAATATTTGAGGCCAAGGCCAATTGCAGCAATTATGAACAATAATGATGAGAATGGTGAGATATCTAAAAGATTCCAAGGAATCAAGGCAAGTGCAGCAATTTCTTCATCATTCACTCTTGGCCCCCAAGACAAAAACAAAAGAAAACAAATTGGCACTATACACATTAGTAAGGCACAAAAATGATTGTTAACTTATGCTTCTTCTCTCTTTATCCTCTTTTTAAACCTTCATTGAAGATGACAGTTTTTATGATGGGAGCCTTGGGTTATAAGAAAATTAAACTGCCTGAAAATCTGCAGGGAAAATACCTTTTTTTTTTCTTTCCAATCGATGCTCTCATTAAATATCAAGAGACAGGGACAGATAGGATGATAAGAAAGTGATTAAAGTGAAGAGTGAATGAGTTGGTAGGGACTGAACAAAAAAAAAAAGGAATGAGTTGGTAGGGCAGACTGCAGAGGGATCTCATTGTCATCATTAATACTCGATACTACGTGCCCCTTAGTAGACCTATAAACCCATATGGCTAGCTCCAAACATCAGTTATTGGTTACTTATGGCTCAGACTCTTAACCCCCTGACCCTGAACTTGGATTGGAATCTGGAGGGTTTAGGTTGAACCCTCGAGTAACTTTGGTGAAAGAGCCTCGGAGGCATATGTGGAACTGGGCCAACCATGGCTCGTTGATAGAGGTTCGAACAAACCCGATCATTATAGTGATTCAAGTTACAAACCTGATTTCAGCTTTAAAATCTCTATTCAAATCTCGATGCATGAACCTGGTGGACATAATGCATAAGCAGTTCTAAAATTGATTTATATATATAAATATTCCTTTCACATTTAGGTATTAATTCATCCCATGTTAAATAGTATTACGGAATTATTATACCCAAGTCCTATAATAATCTCATTACTGATAATTGTAAGGGAAATATGATATGTATGTGAACATTTATGGCAAAAGGATCCAAATAAAGTTTTTGAAAAAAAATTAGTTTTAGCAATTTAGTCTTTAATTTTTTTTTACAATCAATTAAATTTTTACATTTTAATTTTCACTAAATTAAATCTTTTCATGAACAAAAATTATTAAATTTGTTATTTTTTTAGTCACGTGTACTATATCAATTTAAAAGTTTCTATTTATGAAAAGGTTTAATAGGGTGAAAATTGAAATATAAGAGCTTAAGTAATTGTGCAAAAAAAATTAAAGACTCAATTACTAATTCTATTTTTTTTTTCGAGAATTTTTTTATGCTTTAGCCAACATTTATTAAGCTAGTATTTGTTTTTAATCAGTTCTCTTTTGTAAATGACATGAGACAACTCTATTCAGTTTTCTTAAGCGATTTCTCTTGTCTAAAATTCAAATTCAAAATTTCAATTTGATATCAATACACTAATTAATCTAAATAGTTATGATATTAAATAAATCTTTGAATTATTTTAAAAAATTCAATAAAATTAATTTATATTTTTTATTAAGTTTATTTTTTATAATTTTTATTTACATAATGACTTGTATTAACAGAACAATGTCACATGACTTTTGCGACTAGCTATTACGTTTATGATCAATTAGTCACCTGAAATGATTTTTTGAGACATTGACAAATTGAAATGATCATATTAATTTCAAACAATTTTTGTTAATTTCTCAATCTATTTTTTTTGTGTAAACCACATGTATCCTTATTCGTTTTAACGATCTGAGACTAATCTTACTCGAAACTTCGTCACTATTAAGGCTCTTATAATTCAAAAAATTCACATCAAAATTTAAAAGTATAAAAAATTGAGTCAGTCAACAATGTATTTTTCATAATATATATCATGATTTTTTTAATCAACAAAAGAATTTATTTGAATACAAATCATAAAAGAAAAGATTATTTGAGTATGATAAAAGAATATGAACTTATATAGAACAAATGAAAAAAAATCAGGGATTTATTTAGCAATATAACCTCTAAATATATTATTTGTAGTCCCAAATTTTTCATTTGGATTTCAGTTTAATCTATAATCTTTATATTGTTTCGTGCAAATTCCAAACTCTTTAGTCATCTCCTATAAAAATAAGAGAAAATTATAAAGTAGGACAATAGATTTATAATTATTATTTTTTACTAACATACTAAAATGTATTTATTAAAACAAGAATTAATTTTTTTAAATTGAAAAATGAATTCAATAGACTTGTTTAAAAGTTGGGTTATCTTTCTAAGCCCGAAGGTTCATCTAATTTTTTGGTAGATTTGAACAAAAATATTAAGCTCATTAAATGGGTTAGGGCTTGAAAATCAAAGTCTAATAAAAAACTAGATCGAGCTTGGATTTACTATTTCAAGTCCAAGCTTGACTGGATCCGACAATTATAATGTTTTTATTATTTTTAAACTAGTTTATTTTTAAATTTCTTTTAATTATTTTTGTGTAATTTAATTTGATAGGAAGGGATTAATGAAATAATTTTTAATCCAAATATGAAATATTAAAATTCAGCCACGGGACAGTGCCGCAACAAAGGATAATCAAAGAAGGGAATGGTCAGGGGAGGGAGGATTTAATGGGAGATTAAACCCACCACCAACAATTCCAAGGTCAAGGAAGCTGATGTGAACCATTGAAATTGCTTCACAGAATTCCATGTTTTGTATAAACTTTTCTTTGTGGATGACAAAGAGACCCTACTTTTTCTCTTTGGGCTGCCGAAACCAATATCTTGCTATAAGATATGGTAAGATCCCACTTGGGCAAATACCCTTTGGTTCAATTTCGTTATCAAAGGTATCTTTGATTAAGGGCACCAATATATCTTATTTCTTTGGCCAGCAACCATGCTCAATTTGCATTATGAGAAAGCCGAAAACGACTAAAGATAGATTTAATCCTTTCGTTGAATGGTAAATGCATGCGTATGTATCAAATGTTCAAGTTGTCCAAAATTTAAATGTTGAGACCGTAACAACGTCAAGAAGATCTGATTTGGATACACATTCTCACATATCCCATATCTGGCAATTGATTTTTCTTCTGTGAAAACTCTTCCTAATTAATTTGCACAATGACAGTATTAATTTCATGCATATCTCTTACGAGTACATTCTAAGGTGGACCAACCATTCATTTTCAACCAAAGTCTTCCTAATAATTTGCCTGC